>CM046728.1:39687569-40949482 GCA_025584915.1 Monochamus saltuarius
CGAAAGTTTGCTTCTACTCATAAAATAGCTTTCGTAGAAAATTCAGAGACTGTATTCTCTGTATCATTTGTATTTGACAGTGGCAAAATTAATTTCCTCGGAGAGAAACCTGTTATATGACAAAAGAGGAGCACTTTTGCTGAGACTTTCTACAATGCATTTACTTTAGATGCTGGTGATCAGCTTCCGCAATTGGATGTCAACATTCGTGTACCTTCTACACTAGAGGAAATTCAAATTAGTCCTGCAATTGTGTCCGAACAACTGTGTAAACTGCGTATTGATTCATCTCCTGGTGCAGATTTAATCAACCCTCTTTTTCTGTCTAAATGTGCAAATAGCATAAGTGGTCCACTTTGCGAAATTATGTTCAAATCCTTGGAAACTGGGATATTGCCAGCAGACTGGAAATTATCTAGTGTGACCCCTATATTCAAAAAAGGTGATAAACTGTCGAGCTCTAACTATCGCCCAATTAGCTTAACTTCTGTTCCCTGTAAAGTATTTGAGAGAATTGTTTGCAAGGAACTTATCACATTTTTACTTAACAATGGTGTCATACCGCCGCATCAACATGGTTTTCTACCTGGTCGATCAGTTTTTACCAATTTACTTCAAGCTATTAATTCGTGGACCTTATGGGCAGACACTGGACAACCTATAGACGTTTTGTACTTGGACTTTTCTCGTGCTTTTGATAAAGTGCCGCATGCGCGATTATTATATAAACTTGAACATTGTGGTGTGCGTGGTAAGCTGTTAAACTGGATAAAATCGTTTTTGAAAGATCGTGAATTTATAGTTCGAATCGCTGAGAGTTTTTCTGACAGAAGACAAGTATTGAGTGGTGTTCCACAAGGTTCTGTCCTTGGACCAATTCTGTTCCTAGTATATGTTTCTGACCTAACGAATACGTGTACTTACAAAGTGTTATCATATGCAGATGATCTTAAATTATTTTCATCATCATCTCTTCACCTACAAGATGATCTAGATATTATTAGTAATTGGTGTTCCAACTGGTGCATACCTCTAAATCCTTCAAAATGTTGTGTACTCCATATGTCTAGAACTAATCCTAAAGTAGTATACAATATAGATGATACAGAGTTGCCAAGCGTTTCACAACAAAATGATCTCGGAATAATTATTACGGAAAATCTCTCATGGAGTGCACAGGTTGCGAAGGCAGTGAAAAAATGTAATCAATTGATTTTTATGATCAGAAAATCTTTCAGTAATCTTACCGTGGATACATTTTTGAAGTTATACAAATCATATATTCGCCCCCATTTGGAGTTCTCGGTGGCCATATGGTCTCCACTATTAAAGCAAGATATCGCAAGACTAGAGGGGTTCAGAGGCGAGCCACCAAACTTCCAATTGGTCTTAAATATTTTTCGTATGAAGAACGTCTTCGGCGTCTTCGTCTTCAATCTCTAGAAAATAGGCGTATTCGAGGTGACCTTATTACCACTTATAGGATCCTGCATGGCGAACTGTACTGCCCACACGTGATGTTTGACTTAAACCCTGACCCCCGTCTCAGAGGCAATTCATTCAAACTTAAAAAGGAAAGCTTTCGTACACAGACAACATTTTCTACCCAACAGGATATTCGATCAATGGAACGATTTACCAGATAATGTGGTTACAGCACCGTCTCTAAATTCTTTTAAGAATAGACTTGACCATCACCTTAATCAACATCCAATGTGATTGATTTCTTATTAATTTCTAATATTTATAGTATTTATATATATTGTACTTTGATTTCTTCTGTTTTTTTTTGTATTATTTGTTTTTACTATGTTAACAGCCATTTATAGGATGAATTTATCTTTTGTTCTTAGAGCACAACAAGCTTTTAGCTTCAGCTCTAATTATTTGTTAATAATAATAATAATAATAATAATAATTTTTGGTTTATTATTGAATAAGAATTAAGTGAAGGATTTTCTTCTTTGACTCTCACTGTGCTCATTTGCTGTCCCTGCTGGTGCCACACCAACGTCATATCCTCTATGAATATAAAACCTGACAGGAAACAACTGTGCATACAAATCAGCTGCAAATATTGAATTTTGACGAATGGTTAACGCATGTATCTTACAAAGTTAGGATACCTATGTAGTGGAGTGACTGCTTAACTAATTTTACCTCGATGGTCTGAGACAACAAAACCTGCAGTTACTGTTGTCTGCTTTAACAACATGTTTGAACAAAAATGAGAACTCTTCATAAGCTACCCCTAATATTAAAGTTAGTGGTACAATTTCAAAACAGTTAGTATACATGTACTATTATTGGATATATCTTCTGTTTTTATGTTCCTCTCATGCCGTATTTATTTGGCGGTTAGACCAAGTGTTAACCCTTTTCTTTAGACCTAATAAATCTCCCCGCCGATCAGGTATAGCGTAATTAATTCTCCTGAAGCGGCTCACCCCGACACCACACGACATTAATCCTTACACTAACTGAAACAAATTAGACATGACTCCTATTTCCTCCTAGTTTAATCAAACTTTCACGAAATGCGGCGAAAGAGCTATTCTTTAACAATCTATTACGTGTTAACACTTCTTTCAGTGTACTGTACAGTGTGTTTCAAATTCGATAGTATGGGCCTACTGTGAGGATATAAAAAATTTAAATAAAATTTGGGGCACGCGATGTCCACTTTCAATCGAAATTATTATCTTTGGGAGTTGACAGAAACAACTTATGATTTTGTCCAGAAACATAACCAAATTTTTTCCTGTTAAAAAACACTACTTTTTCTAAAGTTTTATTAGAGAAATTTGTCTATCTTACTTCCCATTTAAAAGTTATAAGGGTCATTCCATTTGAAATCGTCTAATTGGCAAAGCCGACCCATTTCAGATTTTAGTGTAACTTTGAAAATCTCTTCTATATGGTCCCAAACAATAAAATTTAAACGAGTTTGATTTTTACAAGCGCTTGCTTCCGCCTATTTAAATAAAGACTCTTAAAAATTGCTATTTTTAAGCTTTATTAATTTTTGCTGTCAAATTTTTCTGTTTGAAGATATTTGAATGATCAAGACGGAATTTAAAGTGGGAAAGATAGTAGTTTCAGTGTAAATGAAGATAATTGGCTTGGACGATCCCTTTGAATAATATCAGCGTGCTGAAAATTTGTGTTTTTTAGTCATTTTTCGTGAATTTCAATGGACTCTAGCGTCTTAACTGTTGAGAGTTAAAAATTCATGCTCCGCGGGAATTAAATATACATATTATAGACAAAATTCAGCCACAAGTTGACCTGAGTAGCTCACTCTTTATAGAAGAAAACTTTGCTTGAAGTTTTGAAAATTTTTAAAAATCCCAATAGTCAGGCTCTGAATTCCGTCTTGATCAATCAAATATCTTCAAACAGAAAAATTTGACAGCAAAAATTAATAAATCTTTAAAATAGCAATTTTTAAGAGTCTTTATTTAAATTGGAGGAAACAAGCGCTTGTAAAAATCAATCTCGTGTAAATTTTGTTGTTTGGGACCCTAGACTAAAGTTTTTCAAAGTTACACCAAAATCTAAAATGGGTCGGCAACAATTTGTATTATTTTCAGACGATTTCAAATGGAATGACCCATAAGCAATATCGTTCTAAAGAATGTCAAAAGAAATTCCACCTAAAAATCACATTAGCGGTGGATAACCAGCTCTCCTTTTTCTAATAAATGTTTATTAGAGATAGGTTTTGGTATTATTTTCCGTTTAAAAGTTATATATTATATCGTCCTAATGCCCTATTATTACTAATAAGAATGTTAATTTTTGTCGTTTCTGCATTTAGAAACACTGTAAACGACCGCATGGTAATTGTTGACAGATGTAGTGTCAACTATGGATCTAAGCCATAAGCCATCTCAGTCGATACTCATCATAGGCGCCGACTTTCCGTAGGAAAAAGGGGTTTTGCCCCATTTTTTAAATATCAAGCTAAAATTCTGGAATAACTTTTTTATTGTATTTTAGGGCTCTCTGAGCACGTGGTTAAATTTTTGTACTTAGTCATAGTTAACCCTGTAGATACAGTTTAAAGTTATCGTGACTGATGAAATTACGGGTTCAAGTACTCTTGCACTTCCAACTCCATGATTAACTTATGACGGATGTGCTCATTTTAGCGTTAGTTCAGTTCATGACCTTGATCCTGAATAGACTGATAATAAAATTCTTATTCGACGAATGATATTACACAATCAGTCAAGACTGGCATCATTCGCCTCGAGAACGCTAGACACCACGTTTTTCTTTCTGAAAATATGATGGATTTGCGTAAGGAAACAGCTTATATAAGAATAATATTAATATAACGCAAAAGGAGAAGATGATAATGGAATTTTATCGTTGTATGTAAAATCTATTTTTTTTTTCTATACTTAGCTCAGGTATGGATACGTTTAATATAAATAAAACTCAAAATTATTTGGAGGGATGTTAAATTCGGAAACTTTTGCGTCGTTAGCACTGGTTTTTATGGAATGAGATTTTTAAACAAAGCCCTTTGGGTTGTCACTGTCTTGGCATTGTGGTCTCAACCTTCATTTCTTCTTTGGTGTCGTTTTCTAAATGTAAAATATGTTCCTATTCCAGAAAATTGAATCCGCTTCGTTTTAATTATTATTTTAACACTTCTAGTTGTTTGAACAATTCTGTTAAATATTTAGGGATACACTTTGACCATGAATGTACTTTCAATGAGCACATTACTTTAACATAATGTGCTTCCGCTTTGAGAATGTTGGGCTTCGTTATACGTAATTGCGGCTCCTTCACTAACATTGATGCACTTAAGACATTATATAGCTCCGGTCTAAGGTGGAATATGGTGCTCTGGTGTGGTATCCTCATTACGATATTTTTTTCTTAAGTTCTTGGCTTTCAAGATAGTCCGAGTTTACCCACCGCAAGATTTTAACGACATGACTTCAATTACTAAATTTGGCACCTGTACGTTGCATCACAGAAGAATTTTGAATTCCGTAACTTTTTTATACAAATTATTGCACAATTTGACAGATTTGCCAGTCTTGTTGGCAATGCTTACTCATTTAGTATCTAGATAAAATCTTAGTTCACTTCACACTTTCTATAATATTAACCCGAGAACTAATATATTTATGAAATTGCCTATTTATGTTATGTGTCTTAATTATAATAAAATATCTCATTTGTGTGACTTTACGATTGCTCCTTAAGCTATTTGATACAGTAAATACTTTTATGTTATAGTTTGACTGATTTGTTTATTTTAAGTATTTTTCTGTTTGTGAATACTTACTTCTGTGTACACCTAGTTAATACTTTTGTTTTATAGCTTTGTTTTGTTTATTTTAAGTTTTGTTATCCCTTTTTTGAGTATTTAGTTTTATTTAGGTTAGCATGTTATTTGTATACTTTTTTGCTACTATAGTACTTTAAGTTGTCCTGTTATTGGTTTTTTAATCTCTTGGGCAATGATTAAAATAAATAAATAATCAGACTGATTAACCCTTCAATCCATCAGTCAATTACACATCAGTTTGATGTCATTTTAAGTACAGTCATGGACTGAACTCATGCCAAACTGAGCGTATCACACATGTCTAATAAATCTATGTAATGTATCATCTAGCTATTGTCCTCGTTCTAATAATCGAATTTGTTCAGTGCATTGTTGTATTTTGCCAAGTTTAATGTCGTAATAACTTAAAGTGGTATTTTGTGAAATGTGTTATTCTGTAAAAATTTAAAAAGGATGACGTATTTATTTTTGTTTATTAACTATTGTTGTTAGGTTTCTGGTAGTAGACTTTTTGATGATATATAGTGTATTATACGTAAAATAATACTTTTTTTATTATATGAGATAGAGCTTTCGGCAAACATCTATTAAAAACATATATATGTCAAAGAGCCCTTGGACATTTGTTTTCTAATAGAACTCTCCTTTGGATAGATGCTTTTCTCTGTGACAGAACTTTTAGTGTGCGGGTTGGTGACTCTTTTTCATCCCCTCGTCCTGTAATTAGTGGTGTACCGCAGGGTTGCGGTGTTAGGCCCTATCTTATTTTTGGTGTTTGTTTCGGACCTAGTACTTCACATAGACTCCAAAGTTCTATTCTATGCTGACGATGCCAAACTCTATGCTAACCCAGTATTAAATCAGGCAACACTTCAACAAGATTTGAACAACATTGCACAATGGTGCGACGACTGGATGCTCCCTCTCAGTGCGAATAAGTGTGTTGTACTCCATCTTGGGAAAAACAACACTCGTTACCAGTACTCTTTACAAAATATCCCACTTAATATCGTATCATCCTATAATGATCGTGGAGTTACCATTACAGAAAATCTTTCGTGGTCTAATCACATAGCTGCAGTTTGTAAAAAGCAAATTCCAAACTTTAGCTTTTGAAGAAGACTTTTGCAAGATCCGCGTTTCCTATATTCCTTTTTAAATGCTATGTCCGACCTTTGCTGGAATTTGCTGGGCCAGTATGGAATGCCAACCTCGTGAGAGATAAAAATCTGTTGGAATCTGTGCAACGATATGCTACACGACTGCCTTTTGGACGTATGCGACCTTGCTATGAAGAGAGATTACTTTCCGCCGGATTGACATCTTTTGCTGATCGAAAACTTCGTGGAGATTTGATCTTTACCTTCAAAGCCTTGAAAACTACCTTTTTTAGTGATGACATTCGCCAACTCTTTCCAATAAATCCAGATCAACGCTTGAGGGGCCACGGCTTGAAGTTAAAGAAAGAAAATTTTAAATCAACAACCAGGCAAACTTTCCTCTCCAATCGCATTTTTTCGACATGGAACTCTCTGCCATTGCACGTGGTTAATTCCCCAAATGTATCTATCTTCAAGAAAAGACTTGATGCTTCGCTGTTTAGAAGAAACCCATGAACATTTATTTTGTTTTTATATTACGCGTACACATTAATTTTTTGCTCTTGTACTAGTTTTATTTACACTTTTATTGATGTATAATTTTAAATTTGGGCTACATAGAAATTTCTTAGCCCTATTCCATGTAGAATAATAATAATAATAATAATAATAATAATAATAATAATAATAATAATAATAATAATAATAATAATAATAATAATAATAATAATAATAATAATAATAATAATAATAATAATAATAATAATAATAATAATAATAATAATAATAATAATAATAATAATAATAATAATAATAATAATAATAATAATAATAATAATAATAATAATAATAATAATAATAATAATAATAATAATAATAATAATAATAATAATAATAATAATAATAATAATAATAATAATAATAATAATAATAATAATAATAATAATAATAATAATAATAATAATAATAATAATAATAATAATAATAATAATAATAATAATAATAATAATAATAATAATAATAATAATAATAATAATAATAATAATAATAATAATAATAATAATAATAATAATAATAATAATAATAATAATAATAATAATAATAATAATAATAATAATAATAATAATAATAATAATAATAATAATAATAATAATAATAATAATAATAATAATAATAATAATAATAATAATAATAATAATAATAATAATAATAATAATAATAATAATAATAATAATAATAATAATAATAATAATAATAATAATAATAATAATAATAATAATAATAATAATAATAATAATAATAATAATAATAATAATAATAATAATAATAATAATAATAATAATAATAATAATAATAATAATAATAATAATAATAATAATAATAATAATAATAATAATAATAATAATAATAATAATAATAATAATAATAATAATAATAATAATAATAATAATAATAATAATAATAATAATAATAATAATAATAATAATAATAATAATAATAATAATAATAATAATAATAATAATAATAATAATAATAATAATAATAATAATAATAATAATAATAATAATAATAATAATAATAATAATAATAATAATAATAATAATAATAATAATAATAATAATAATAATAATAATAATAATAATAATAATAATAATAATAATAATAATAATAATAATAATAATAATAATAATAATAATAATAATAATAATAATAATAATAATAATAATAATAATAATAATAATAATAATAATAATAATAATAATAATAATAATAATAATAATAATAATAATAATAATAATAATAATAATAATAATAATAATAATAATAATAATAATAATAATAATAATAATAATAATAATAATAATAAATAATAATAATAATAATAATAATAATAATAATAATAATAATAATAATAATAATAATAATAATAATAATAATAATAATAATAATAATAATAATAATAATAATAATAATAATAATAATAATAATAATAATAGTAATAATAATAACTTCTTTCCCTATTTTCCACGTCAATAATGACAACAATGCTGCGACCAGATATGTTCAGCGTTAGTCTATCCAGTGGCGTACCAACTATGAAAATTACGAAAAAAGGTAACAGAAAAATCAGTTTTTGTAATCTGTAACCCATCCTACGCTTTGCGATTTGACCAAAACGTTTGATTTTGTTGATGCTGACATACTGCTATTAAAACTAAAATACTATGGAATTCGCAATAAAGAACTAAACATTTTTCATTCATATCTGATAGGTAGTAAGCAGTTTGTCAGCATTAACAATACATCATCTACTTTTCTTCCGGTAGCTGGATGAGTTCCATAAGAATCTGTACTAGGACCATTTCTCTTTTTGATTTACATCAATGATTTGCCATTCAGTATTAGTAACTATATGAGTTTGTAAAGACACTCCCCTTCTAAACCGGACCCCCATTTAAAGTTACACGCTGTATACCACATGGTTGTTTCTTAAACTAATCCAGATTTAATTGGACTGAAATAATCAAGCAAAGCAACAATTTAGGAAAGACTAGGAAGCAAAAACTCCTTCGTTTCTCGAACGTAAGATCTTATAAGAGCTTGTGTGTCTTTGTGTTGGATCTGATTCTACTTTAACCCGCGCGCTTTCCGTATTACAGATTTTTCCGTCCTCTTGGCAAATCCCAGCCTCCTATCAGGTGTAGACTAATTAATACCCTAGAAGCGGCTCACCCAGAGCATACCAGTGACATTAATCCCCCCCTAGCTAAAACAAATTAAACATCACTCCGCCGGCAAGAAAGTTGAATGACAGGGCTAATAAACTGAGAACTCGTGTTTCATTAAACTGTCAGAATAATTATGGCGTGAATAATTACTCAAGTTTTACATGCGAAATTGGGACACGCGAGAGCGGAACGGGTTCCGGTATCGCCGTCCCGACGGCCACACGGCAAAAACATACGCCATGGGGCGTCCTTTTTTTAGATGCCGTTAGTAAATATATTGTTTGGGAGTTGTATGGGGTAGTCCTAAGAGAAGTTTAAAATATCGTTAGGGGATGAAGAGAATGGATAGTTTCCATGAGTTAACTGCTGTGAGTTGCACTCGTATACAGGGCGGTCAATTTTTCATGGTTCATCATTGGCCACCATCTCAATAACACTAAAATATTCTGTTTATAAAATGTTTATAAAAAAAGTCCCAAAAATAATGTAACTAATTACAGGCTTATTGCAATCATAAGCAATTCGGAATCGGTCAGTGGTCGCGCGGTTTAAGGCGTCAGTACTTGAATCGAGGTGACTGGATCGCTGTGGGTTCGACCCCTGCAGCCGGTAGACCGTATATAAGCTATATTCGTGTAGAGATTGGCACCCTCTCTGCGGGTATGGTAGGGTGGAAGAATGTTGACTTGGTTCAATGTGAGAGATTGATACTGGTTGGCATTCAACTACCCCCCTAATTAATGAGGTTTTCCAGGTTTCCCTCATTCCTGCACTGAATGGTGGTTAGGGCCTACCAACGTAAGGCGTTCCTGGGCGCAAATGCGGCCTGCTTAATAATAATATGCCGCCCCCTCTCCCGCACAAGTCTTCGACTTCTGGGCTAATCCTCGTGATTAGAATGAGGGGTAGAGATATTATTATTATTATATTATTATTATTATTCAAAAAAATTTGAGATAGTTACACACAATCACCTTTACTCTCATGTCCAGAAATATATCTCCTAACACCAACACGGATTTGTAAAAGGAGGTTCTACAACAACAAACCTAGTCTACAAAGTACAACATATTTTCGAGGTATTAGATAGGGGCAGTCAGGTAGACATAATATTTATCGATTTCTAAGGCGTTTAATCATCTTGACTATGATCTATCGATTGATAAACTACATTCGTTGGGTATATCTGGTGTTCTTTTAACCCTGATTCGCTCATGCCTTACAAACCGTTTCCAATATGTTCAGTATCCTGGTTTTTATTCAAGTAAATTTCCTCAATTTTCAGGTGTCATTCAGGGATCTATTTTGGGACCCATATTCATTTAATAACTGAATCTACATTTAAAAGAATATCGCCTGTTTATCGATGATATTGAAGACATTGGTTGTCATAACTCCAAACACCATCTTGGACCCCTCTTATTTCTTATTTATATCAACGACTTAGCCGAATGTATAAAATACTCTAAGTTTCTCCTCTATGCAGACGATCTGAAAGTTTTTCGCACAGTTTCATCTCTCAATGATTGCCGAGGTATTCAGCAGGACATCAATCGGATCGAACAATGTTGTAGTAGGTTTAAATTATTTTTAAACATTAATAAGTGCCATTAAATTACATTCACTAAAAATATCAGTCCCTACATCTTTAATTATCCGACTAACAGTAAGGAGCTTCAGCGTATCTCAGAAATAAAAGATTTAGGCGTAATATTTGACAGTAGGTTAAGTTTTGGTCACCATATAGATTATGTTTGTAATAGAATGTTGCGTTTTATTTTCAGGACGTGCAGGGAATTTAGACAAAAAGTCTCTCAAATCTTTGTACTATGCCTATGTTTATAGCAGACTTAATTTAGCCTGTGTGATTTGGAGTTCTAATTATAATATATATAAATTAAGGCTGGAAAGAGTTCAGAACAGATTTGTTCAGTATTTATAATGTTGATGACATATCAGCTACTAATCAACAGTTTAATATCGTCCCTTTGGAACAAAGAAGGATTTACACTGATTTTATTATTTTATTTAAATTATTGAATAATTTATTAGCCTGTCCCTATTTAATATCTTTACTGAATTTTCATGTTTCCTCTAGAAATATGAGGACGACTAATTTATTTTGCACATCAACCCAACATACCAATCTAGGACTGAATAGTCTATTGAACAGAATGACTGTTAATAATTATAATAGCTACATCATCGACTCTAATATTTTTAGTACTACTCTTAGCAGTTTCAAAAGATTTATTAGAAATATTCAGTTCCTTTAAATAACTTTTTACTTATTTTTTGTACATTTTTTGACTGATGCATCCATTTCCAGTTAGTTTTTTTTTGTTTACACTATGTTCACGATTGTATCAGTGGATGCAGTTTTGGGCGGTAAACCTGTTTGCATTTCAAACGTGATAAATAAATAATTAAATGTATTCAAGAAATGTTTACTTTTTTATAACACTAGCTCAAATTTTGTTAGAGCGTCAGCGTCAAACAGCTTTAAAATTCAAAGGTTATGTGAAAAATGAAATAACAAATGCTGTATGCAGTAAATTACAGCAAATCGCTATGTAATAATAACGAACATCATTAGTTAAGGGAATAGCTTCTGATTTCGAACCCTCACATAAAATGTGCCAATATGTACAGGAGTAATAGCCCATATAACGGTCTATATTGTTATGATTTCTGAATAACTAACGCTGTTGGTTTCATGTAGCTGAGGTTTATAGGGTCTATTTTAACAGCTGTAAACATTGTGTCTAGTTTTGTGAAAAACGTTAAATTTACTGAGTATTTGAAAGTAACTTTATTAGATGTAACAACAACTTTATGGCTAACCTTGTTGCGTCCTCATACTGTAATTTATATAATTTTCAATTATTTAATAGATATTAAGTAGGTATTTTCGTATAATTAATATTATAGGCATGTGTTAACAATAATAATAACTCTATTCAGAAATTTGTTGTGTCGGCAATTTCATTATCGCGGTTTCTTATAATACTTTTTGTACCAAATATTTTTTTCGCGAAAAAAGGATGCAAGCGACACTTCGAAAACCGATTCGGGACGATACACATTGCTAGTGAATTTTCCTTATGACATAACTCAAGAAAGAAAACGGATTAGTTAAAACCGTTTTACCACCATCTATTGCACCAACAAAGCTGCACTGGTAAGTCGTTTTGCAACCCGTCGTTCTTTGTTTATTTAATCAATTCTTTTTTATTATTCGCATAGAGTCTACTAAAATTCGTATCAATCCTAAAAACGCGAAAATAAAAAAAATATTTCATTTGCTTATGAGTTTTGCAAGGACCGTTAAAGATTTAGACTTAAACTATCTTGGATAGTTTCAGGATTACAAGACAAGATTCAGAATTTAATTGACCAATATTGACGTAGGTTTAAAAATTGAGAACAAATATTTATTATCCAACATTAAAATAAATACTAGACAGCTTAGACAAACGTTACCAGTTTTGTGGCAAAATTTGCAAGACGGATTGGCTAACAGGCATGCATAGAATAGTTTGGCAAGTTCATGGAGGTTACACTCCTTATAAATTTTTAATAAAAAGTTGGTAATTAAATATTAATTTGTAATTTTCTTGTCTTCATACAAGGACAATCTCGACACTGTTCAAGAAAAGCAAACATTTAAAAAACTAGAGTAGGTAAACTTTCATTCTGTCAATTTAGCTGAAAATGTTTGTGAAACAGCTGTCGCCTGCTTGACGTATTTCATATAAAAATCTCTTAGTGAAACATATATCTGTCGCCCTGTATAATTAAATTGTAAAATAACATATTCTGTTATTAATAATTTAAAGAAATAAAGATGCAGCTATGGTAAAAAAACTAAAATTTTCCTAAAAAAAATCCAGTTCAAAATCGATTAGTGAGTATGAAAACCCTTTAAAAGTATTTATTTGTTCGTTTTGCAAATTTCTGTATAATTATACAATGTGGCAACAGCAACTCGGATTTTGGGATAGGCAACCGATAGGCTCGTAGTTGTTAAAATTTTGGCCAGAGCCGTACTAGAATCTATTCTTTATTTTTTTTATACAAAATTGAAATTGAATTTTCTTAGCATAACGTGAAGACTTTTTCTACAGAGTCATTAATAATGGTATAGCTTAAGGACAGATTGTTAATGTCAAAGTAAAGCGATTGGGCCCAACATGTCTTATTCAATTGTTGCCCCTTTCCATTCCACAGGGTGATAAATAAAAATAAAAATGTTTTCGATTGTTTTGTTACTATTTAACGTATGAACCGATTGTTATATCTTACACTTTTGAATTTTTTAATAAGAAACTATTTAGCTACCTTCAATTCTTAATAGAAAAGGTATACCTGTTACATATCGTTAAACTCAACCGTTTTAGCGAAGCAGACGATTTAAGTTTTTGAGATTCGGCGGGAATTAAATTAGAAAATTAGAGTCAAGATATCAAAACTGAATTAACAAAAAGACAAACACTACAACAACAGAAAATTTTATTATGCATATCTTAACAAATTATTAATCATAAAAAATTCCACCAGCGATTTCAATGCACTTTTTTAGCCTCTTATTTAAATTTTGTCTGACGTTGAATAAAGTTCTGTGTTGCTTGATAATTTTAAACGATTCTTGCATCATTTCCTACAATTGTTCTTGACTATTAATAATGTCTTTGCAAACTAAAGATTTGATACAGCGCCCAAAATAACAATCCAGCGGATTTAAATCTGGGCTATGTGCAGGCCAAGGAACTTCGCAACCGCGTCCGATCCAACGGTGCGGAATATTTCTATTAAGAGATTCTCTTACTCGTCGAGGGTAATGTGCAGGTGAACCATCATGCAAAAATATGTTCAAGAAGCAGTGGCAAGGTGTTAATTAGAAAATGTATATAATTTTCTTCGTTAAGTGAACGTGGTAAGACGAACGGCCCTACAATATTAGAATTCCACACCAAATATTGATATTGAAAATTTACTTCATTTGGCAGATGAGGATTTTCTAGTTCTCAAGAATGACAATTTCTCCAATTAGAAATGCCTCGTCGGGTAAATGTGGTTTCGTCCATAAATAATATTTTATTATGTTGGGTCATCATTTTGTAGCGAAGAAACTGTGCAAGCCGTAACCTAGCTAGAGGGTCCTCTCTTGTTAAATGTTGAACTGGAGTAAAATTACAAGGATACAATTTTTCTTTGTGGAGTATTCTGCTAACGGAAGACTGATGCCAGTAACTGCCGAAATTTGACGTGTGTTTGTACGTGTGTTTTCAGCAATTCGCGCTAAAACATCATTTTCTTGGGGGATAATTTTATTTATCACCAAATGAAATCCTCTGATTATGAAATTCAATCCCAGATATTATTTTTTATATCAGATTAACATAAATGTCACTAAATGCATGTATCGAAATTTATACCATCTTTCATCCAAAATAAACAAATAATGGTCAGGTTAGGTTAGGTTGGGTTAGGTTAGGTTAGGTTAATTACGTTTTAGGGTGATTGTACATAAAGTTATAGACAATCGTTTTGGAATAGTTTAGTGTTAACAAATAATTGGTGACAGATCTATCATTTTGATAACAAATCTAAGTATTTGATGACAAATTACGTTTTCGGGTGATTCTACATAAATTTATAGATAATCGGTTTGGAATAGGTTGGTGTTAACAAATTGGTGACAGATCTATAATTCTGAGAATACATCTAATTATTTGGTAATGGAAACCACATTAAACTGGTGACCGATAAAATCATATCCATTTTCTTGGTCCGCTTCAACAGCTCTCTTCGGGAGAAATTATCACCTAATCTGTCGTACAATCTCTTAAATAGCCTATGATCGGGTAGTGTTATCTCGATATAATTCCAAGTACTTCGCTGTTGCACGGCGATCACAAAAAATTTATTGGGCATATACACATATCATGTTTTTCATACGACTTTTTATTCTGAATATTTCCGAGCACCTGTATTTTATTTTTTGCTGGATTAAACACGCCACATTCTGTTAATAATGGTCTAAAAACTTGATAATTGACCTGTCAATTTTTAAATTATTGGAAATTTTAATTAGAACACAAAAATTAATATTCTTTAGTTTTACGTTGCAGTGTAGGTATGTCTAACGCAAACCTAGTAGTAGAATAAAGTTTTCAAGCACTCTTCTCCTGTTAAACGTACATCTTTACCGTGACAGGTAATTTAGTGAATGTCGCGGAAAGCTGGCTTATACTCATTGCTATTATGCATCTCTCCGGCTGCCACAATGCATGTTTGTATTCAATTTTGGACTTGAAACTCGAGGTGGATTTTATGCTTCCACAAACATATGCAATTCTAGCTTAAATTTTAGGAATAAGTCTCGTGTCATTAAAGTTAAGATAGCAAAACGGAGATTCAATCTACGAATATGTTCGACTATGACAGTTTAAAAATACGCCTCGGGGAATATGCTTTCTTATTATTATTCACGAGACTGAAATTATATTCCATGTTATTTTAAGTAGCGTTATTATATTGGCATACTTGTAATGTGCCATTTTATTTCTAATTTGGCAGTAAGTCTATCATATACTAGATATAGTCGCAACGAAACTTGAACGCAAATATCTAACTCTATTGATGATTTGCAATTGTTTGTCTCTATTGAATCATCATTATTATTATTATCAGTATTTATCGAAAGTTGTTCATCGTTGCTCATCAGCATGGGCAGGTGAATGTGGTCTACACAGATTTTTCAGTCATTTGACCGTATCGATCATAAAATCTTATTAAATAAGCTGAAAGCTTTTGATTTCAACAAACCCCTTCAAAGTTTCTTTACTTCCTACTTGAACAACAGAGTTCAATATATGTCTTACAATGGTTACAAATCGAATAATTTTTTTTAGACATTGGGTATACTGCAAGGATCCAATTTAGGCCCGCTTTTGTTCTTTCCTTTTATAGGGGACTTGTGCTCCATTATTGATTGTCCTTATTTAATGTTGACTGATGACCTTAAGAGTTACTCTGATTTATCTGATTGTGTTTAGATCCAAAATTAGTTACTTAAAATTGAACATTGTTGCCAGGTTATCAACCTTGGTATGAATGTTTTCAAATGTAAAATCATGACCTACACGAGGAAACCATCACCTGTAAATTTTAATTATACTTATGGCCCATGTCTTTTACAAAGATGTGATAGTACTAATGATTTACTAAATATTAAAAATGCCGCATTTAAACAACTGGGATTTATTATTAGAAATTGTAACATCTTTAACAACATCAAAGCATTAAATACATTATATTTATCTTATGCCAGATCCAGGCTTGAATACTGTAGTGTATGGTCTCCTATTTATAACATATATATACAAGGTTTGAAAAGAATGCAAAGGAAATTTTTCCAGTTTCTATATCTAAAAAGCATGGAATTTATCCTGTTAGAGGTTGTGATCACCAGCTATTTTTAAATGAATTTGATTTTCACTCGCTAGAGATTAGAAAGCTGCAGCCAAGTTTGAAATTTCTTTATTTGCTGACGCATATTAATATTGATTAGCCAAATTTATTACAAAAAATTTCATATCATTTTGCACCTATTGCAATTCGCTGTTATTTTATTTTCTTATCTACCTCATGCAAATTTTAATCGTCTAATCAAATCACCCATTTATAATATGTTGTTTAACTAATAGAATTGCTGACTCATATGATATTGATACCCTAAATTGATTAGACTGGTGGTTTCGATACAATAACTATAGCAATGATTTAATATTGTGTTTAATATTACTGGTAAAATACAATACCAATCAGTTCTATTCTATGCATTTATTTTCTTTTTTGTTCTTTTATGACCTGTTTTACTCACATTATTATTATATCTTCTCTAAATTACATGTGTGATAAATCTGTGGGGCAATAAATGTGTTTATTATTATTATCATATACAGCAAATCGAGTAAAATAATATGTCGTTATAAGTCGATTATGAGATTTGAATAATACAAATATTTAATAAAAAATAACAAAAGAGTTAACGCACTTTTATTTAAAATTTGACCCCTGTGATTGTACAATCACTAAAATGTGATGATTTAATTTTAAAGTTTCCTGTTTTCTTATTTTTATTCGATTTATAAAGAGTTCAACGTAGCTTGTCATAGTAAAATGTTATTAGATCCAAGTAGTGTAGAGTAGACGTTTGATCATGATTATTAAATGACATTTGAAATTGTCTTGAACAATAGGCCTTGTAAACTATAATGTTTACCCAATAAATGAGAACTTATATCAAAGCTGCTTTTGAATAAGCATTGCAATTGTTTCTGCTATTCCATTGAGATTCTTGTTATGTGAAGAAATTGTCAAGAGAAGTTCTGTGAAAAGTTCAGTTACGTTATTGTATTTATGGATTTGCTCTGTGTTGTGCTTGTTTTGCTGTTTTAGTTTGAGTAACAGAAAAGTAAATATTAATGTTATTGCAAATTGCATTAAGTAATGAAATGGTGTAAAAGCTGTTATCTGTTCGCTTACATTGGATGCAACAACAGAGATAATTGTGAGATGTTGGCAAGGCTATACCAGGTCTTTAATAACAACTAAATTTAAAAAAAAATCCGCGTCAAAATTAATTAATTAATCTTATAGTCTTTATCTATTTATTTGATCGTTTCACAAATTTCCGTAAAATTCTATCATCTGACAACACTGTTTCGGCCGTTGGATAGGTAATCGCTAGGTTCATAGCTGTCAAATTTTACCCAAGTCTTAAAAATATAATTTATGAAAAATGTGTGCTTATTTGTGTCTAGAAGCCTTTATATTTTAATTACTTTTTTCTACGTTCATGCAAAAAACAAAACTTTATTGGACTATATTTAGTGAAAAAAGTGGTTCTTTACTGCACTAGTGCAATAAAATGTTTAATGCATTCATCTGTCATTCTACTACAGCGTTTTGTCATCATGACAAACATAAGCGTCATATTTTCCTAGAGTTAGTGTCATCTAAATAAAACAATTTTTGGTTTTTGCATGAACGTAGAAAAAATATTGTATGCAACTCGTACAAAATAACTATTAACGTTATTATTTACATCCAAATCGTCCAAGGACATTTTAGATCATTCACATTTGTCAAATTGTTAATTTTATCTGTAGATGCGTACATGTAAATTTTCTATTATTCTATTTTTAAAAACGCCTCTGGAGAATTGACATTGTGGGCGTATTAAGAGAATTTAGGTTTGAGTTTCAAATTCAAAAGCAAGTAGAAGTTATATTCGTGGTGTTGGTATTGTTTTAAAGTTTCCATATAAAATTCATTCAGCATATACCCTTAAAGGCGTGGTTCAACGACATTCCCAGGTAGTGAACAAGTCAAATATATTTCCTCAGCTAATTTTAAGATAATATTAAATTTAAACTTGCAAATTTTGTTTTAGTAAATGAATTAGGTACCAGGACTTCCTATATTCAGAAACTTTTAAAGCTGATGGCTACATTTGCATTAGCATAGAACTCAATATTAAGTATAGGATTAATAATTTAGAACTTATACAACCAACAACAGTAACACTAACTTCATTAAGTTCTAAAAAAAGATTTTTTGTAACTGAAGTAATTGCATTTTCCTTACTGAGAAAAAAATGGTATTTCAGCAACAAAAGTGTTTACTTTTAATCCGAGAAGCTAAAGTTAATCAAGTTTCAATTTGCAAAAGTTTATTCAACAATATTTATAATATTTTTGATTATCCACATTGATATTAAGTGCACAAGTATTAAAACTAAATAAACTATTGAAACTGCCATTACCCTCATTCTTGGCCAAGCAAAAGATACAAAATTTGTACATATGGCAAGTCAAGTTTAAAAAAAAGAACAAGCAGGTAATAGAGTAAAATCACTAACAACTTATAAATAACATAAATAAAAAATAGTATAAAATAACATACATAGTCAAATATATATAAATATAAAAAAGAACAGATGATACACCACCACCATCAACTATAATTTACAAATGTAATTATACATGCATATACAGGGTGTTTCAAAACAAAGGCGAAAAATTTCAGGGGCTGATTCCTTGTTGAAATAAAAGGTAGTTTGTTATATAAACGTTGGGTCACAAGTCCACCATTAGGGAAATATCGCGTTGCAAAAATGGCGGAAAAAGAGTGTTTTTATTGTTTTTCTCGGAAACAAAAAGCGTGGGAATGGTAAAATTTTGTGAAAGTGTTACCATCATCAAAAGACACTTGTGACATATATTTTCACGTTTTGAAAATAATTGGAAAGGGTTGAAATAAACTATCCCTTTCAGTTTTTTTTAACTGTACTTCAAAAATCTTCCTTAACGACGTAAAAAAAATAAATTAGGTTAAGCCGATTCATTTAGAAACTTTTTTCTCTTATATTTTTTTGATAAAATTAACTGTTTCGACGTTAAAAACTAAAATGTAAAGTATTGCACGTCGGGAATATACAGTTTTACTACACCCATTATTAGGAAAAACTAGTTGGCTGCTGTCAATTTCCGGTTGTTTCTATTGTTGCTTTGACAGATAGCAAAGAGTTTGTACTATTTTAACATTTTGAGAGCGGTTTACCGGATAATTTACCTTTCGTTGTGTGATGTGTTTGATCGCGGAGTACGTTGGGATTCAAGTTAATACAACAAAAATGGTTATTTTCACGAATGCAGAAATTACAGACATGCACTTTATGTACGGCCGGGCAAATGGAAATTCCTTACATGCTTGTCGCCTTTATGCAGAAGCGTATCCTAATCGTAGAATTCCTCATCACAGTATATTTGCTAAGCTTCATCGAAGGCTATGTGAATCCGGAAAATTCAAAAAAAGAAGTTTTAATACAGGCCGACACCGGGAAGTACAAACCATTTGCTATCTGTCACAGCAACAATGGAAACATCTGGAAATTGACAGCAGCCAACTAGTTTTACCTAATAATGGGTGTAGTAAAACTGCCTCTTCCCGACGTGCAATACTTTACATTTTATTTTTTAACGTCGAAACAGTTAATTTTATCAAAAAAATATAACAGAGAAAAGTTTCTAAATGAATCAGCTTAATCTAATTTATTTTTTTTCTACGTCGTTAAAGAAGTTTTTTGATAGTATAGTTAAAAAAACTAAAAGGGGTAGTTTATTTCAACCCTTTCCAATTATTTTCAAAAAGTGAAAAAATATCTCACAAGTGTCTTTCGATGATGGTAACACTTCCATAAAATTTTACCATTCCCACGCATTTTATTTGCGAAAAAAACAATAAAAACTTTCTTTTTTCCGCCATCTTTGCAACGCGATATCTCCCAAATGGTTGTCTTGTGACCCAACATTTATATAACAAACTACCTTTTATTTTCAACAAGGAATAACCCCCTGAAATGTTTCGCCTTTGTTTTGAAACACCCTGTATAAACATATGCACGCATGAATGAAAAATGAGGGAAAATCGATAGCAACAGTAAAAGCATCACTTACCACTTACAAAATCATCCACGCTATAAAACCCTCTAACTGATAAAAGTGTTTCGTCTTACCTTTAAATTTCTGGTAATCAGATACATCGGATTTCCTTAGGAAGAGCATTATACAAAGTTATGCAATTATAATATGGCGATTTTTTAAAAGCGCTTGTATGGTGAGTAGGAATACTGAGCAGTTCCCCGTGTCTTGTAGTATAGTTGTGAAAATTTGTCCGTTTTTTAAAGTGACTTATGTTATTCTTGGTAAAAAGTAAGCATTTTAAAATATAGATTGACGGTGTTGTGAGAATTCGTTTATCCTTAAACATCTCCCTGCAACTCACATTAACTTTTAAGTTGAAAAGTAATCTTATAATTTTCATTTGGCATATAAATACCCTTTCACATTCACTACCTCTACCCCAAGCAAGAATGTTAAACGCTATGTGACTGTACACCATGGAATAATAAACATTAATTAAGCCCGCTTGATCAAGAGTATGCTTTAGCTGCAATAGTGCAAAGAACTATATATAACTATATTATTTTCAGATGTTATCAAATTAGAAATGACAAGGATGCTCGGTTTATAATTACCACTGTCTATAAATGATACTGCAGGAAACAACTACTCCGCGGGCTAATGCCCCGACCGGCATTGAATTATACCTGCAGTATCTGTGTGAAACAGCCAAGAACCCTTGTCGGCCACTCCACCAGACATATACCGGTTTCGGGCTTGTTAGCCCTCATCAGTATGCCATAGGTGAGATGACCGACAATTGAACTGGATGTTCTTTCATATGTAGTTTCACATATAAATCGAGTGCAGGTGAGATGTAACTGGTCTGCTACTTCCTGCTCGGCCTAAGCGGCTCGACTTGCAGAAAGCGATCTACAATATCCTACAATATCGTAGGTACTTAACCGCAGACCTCTCGCCCTGGGCGATGCGCCATTATGTCTATAAATGATACTGCAAGAAACAACTACTCCGCGGGCTAATGCCCCGACCGGCATTGAATTATACTTGCAAGTATACTTCTTCAATTGTAACCTTCCGCCACAGTGCTTGACCTACATCCTCCATGTCTTTTAAGAAAAGTGAGGTCACCACAGCCGTCAACTAAGAGGGTAGCAGCCGTTCGTCGTAATTGCGTGTCCAATATACTCTTTCCAGTTCTACAACTTCAAAAATATTGCTGCTTTTAGCGAGACGATACTGATTTTATAAATACCGACCACCATTCAATGACACTTTCCACTAACATGTTTGCGCGATAATCGTCGTTCTATCAATTGTAAAGCAACATATTTTCCATAAAAACTTGAATAACTGTCTCCCAGCCCAGTAAAATAACGTGGTCTCTTGGTTCTGATATTGAGAATTTTTATCAAGGCGGATATCACATCTTCCACATTATCAATTGTTAAATTAACTAATTCATCAGAACGGCATGTGCCTGCAACCCCTATGATTAGGATGTCTTAAAAATTTTGTTCTTTTATTTTTACCTTCATCACTAAATATACGAGTAAATTATCAGATGCACTATTTAAAAAGTAATCAATTTGCTCCTTTCTAAATACTAGCAATTTTTGTCAGTACATATCCCTCATTTTGTCTCTTGATAAAAGCACGTAACTTTGAATATTTGCTTATATCAATCTCTTTCTTTATATCCAACGTTGACCGCAACATTGAATATTGTGACCAAAGCGTTGATGGCTTCATTAGATTTACTAAGTTTTACTCATCACATCCACTGAATATAACTTAAGATTTTTTCTTTGCACCAATCCATAAAGCGTTGGTAGACACATTTATAACTTTCTCGAGATTTCTTGGGGAGAAGATTCAAAGAAACCTTTTTCGCACACTCCAGTATCTCCTCATTAGACTTTTCAGCAAACTGAACCACAAACGAACTCACTTAGCAATATGACGACTAATGTTTGATGGTATCCAAGACTACATCCATATATCCTACTTACTTTGCCTTATTATCCAAATTTGGTTTGAATAATTTCAAAGGAAATAATAATTAAATGGGGTATTTCGGTTGAAGCAAAAATAGCATCTTTTATTGAGATTAAAAGTGTATTTATTTGTCTGGCCACAAAGTGATACTTTTAATTCTAATATAACAATTATATTATTTCACTACTGAAATAGGGTCAATTTTATATATCTATTAAATAAAGTGTGAATAAAACATCAGTTGTGAATAAGCATTTTTTATGCTTTATGCGCCCTTCATTTAACTTTGAACAAAGTTTTCTCACAAAAATTATCGTCAATTCCTCTTAAAAGTTTTCCTCTATCCAGTGGCTTCGGAGACATGTTGAACCCGTAATCATTTTATACGCCGCAAGAATAATATCCCAAAAAAATTACCTACATCCTTCCCGAAGACAAAAGAAAGATATTCCAATTTGGAAAGAAATGTGTGCCCTGTTAGGATGACCCGCTTTCGAAGTCAGCAGCAGGTTTTTATAATAAAAAACTCATCAAAGCGGCTCGACAGATGTTCATGTCACTTTTGTAACTTTATTGAACGGCTTTATGAATATAACATGTTATAACAAAATTGGCATTATTACTGGACGGAGAAACCAAATGGAATTTATTACAGCCTTTGTCTTCGTTGGGCTGATGGTACATATTTTAATAAAATTATTATCAATTTGGTACCGTGTCTTTTCAGAGTTCTCTTAAATATATTTTTCAAAATCTATACCATAATTTCAGAAGATTAGCTACTGTACTTGTAACAATCTACTACTCGTAAAACAAAAATCTATGTCCACCAGAATGATGATACCACGGTTTTATACGGACATCGGGTATTTGGATAACTCAATGGGTGGTTTCAGATGTCATAGGGCGCCAGACGAATTTTCTAAAGTCAAATAGTTTAGTTTAGTGTTTATTGACCATGCTAAATTACGTTCAATTTGTATGGCAAGTCAAATACAAAAAAAAAGTATAGGTATACATAAAATCATAATTAATAAAAAAAAAACATCAAAAGATAAGTATATAAACATATTGTCCTAAGAAGGTGCAACAAGGCCACTTACCATAATATAAGCATATCAGAACTATTTAGGAACTCATTAACGGAATAGAAATAATGTTTAAGAAGAAATGATTTTATTTTGTGTTTTAAATTTCTAACATTCAATGACTTTAAACTAATTGGCATAATATTATATAAATGAAACTTTAAGGAATTTTGCTTTGATTTAGTTAGTCTATAACGTGGGATCATAAAATTGTCCGCAGATCTTGTCTCATAGCTATGAAATTGAGAATGTGTAACATAGAGGTGTTTCTGAGAAAGAATTTCAAGAATAGTGGCATATATTTAAAGACATGGTAACAGTAGAATTTTAAGTTTTTAAAAAGTGGTCGACAGTGTTCACTATAACAAGAATAAGTCATCAAACGTACAGCCTTCTTTGCAAGAATAGGCAATTTGCATATTTTTTTATTTTATTACCAAAATATTATTCAGTTCATTGCATGTGTACTGTGTTAGTTTTATGTCATTCTCTGCAAAAATAAAGCGGTAATAAATTAATAGATTTATTACGTCTTTCCCAACCACAAAAACGCGAGAAATACAAATGGCGGTTATGTGACGTCACAGTATATGAACATGTCATGTTGTTTTATATGCGTGACATGAATGTCAAAATCGAGAACAATATTTTTCCGGGTGGTTACGTAGTGTTTTTGCACTTTGGTACCACACAATACTTATAAAATTTGTGTTTTATCGGTTCCATCCCCTTCGGCAATCCAAAACTTATGTTATAATCAATGCTGGACACTACACAAACACCACAAAGTTCGACGTGGGTTCGACGCTAACCACAGATTACAGATTACGGAAGTTACAGAACGAGTTTGCTAATCGACTTAACTAAACTACGTCGATTTGACAATTTGACATGTGTCATCATGGACGTTTCCATATACTGTGACGTGGACTAATCAGAATGTTGTTTCAGAACCCGTGACAATATTTAAATAAATTGCTACATAAAATAATTAATTATGAAAAATATAAGAACAATTTTACAGAATTAGCAAGATATTCTTGTTAAGTACTTAGTATATAATAAAATAACAATATTTTTAAGCATTTAAAAATTTCATGCAAATTGCCTATTATAGCATAATTCAAATGCGAGTGAAAAAGTGAATAATAACACATCATCAAACAGTCGTCACTGAAGAAATGCTTCAATCTTCGAATTAAAAATAAAATGCTTGATAGTTTAGTTCCCAGTTGGTCGATATGGGCAGTCCACGTAAGATAATCATCTAGAATTACACCAAGTACTCTTGCAGATTTGCCGTGAGTTATATTGTTGCGAGTAGAAAAGATTAAATTTTGCATTTCAGTGTCATTCAATTTAAGATTATTGGCTGAAAACCATTTTTGTGCTTTTTCAATCATTTCGTCAGAAAGCAATGAAAGATCTGTCAGATTATAGGCAGACGTAAAAATAGTAGTATCATCGGCAAATAACGTACTACGAAAAGATAATAAAAATGGAAAGACATCATTAACATAGATAATAAAAAGCAAGGGCCTCAAACCAGATCCCTGTGGAACTCATTGACGCGTGTATTCGTGGCCTGAATAAGAATTGTTGAGGCAAACAATTTGTCTACGAAATAAATACCCTGACTATACTAGACGGCCGAAAAACTAGAGAGTGACTCGTTATACAACCTGTGTTATATCTTGGGAAATGAATCTCATAATTTAGTTTAACATAAATACTTATATTACTATTCGGAGACAACAAGTACATACACGTGCGACCAACCATATATCTCTATTACCGGAGTATCTCCGTGTAGTACCACACATGCGGAAGCGGAAGAATACAGAATTAAGAACATGGTACTTCCGCATATGCGCAAAACATATCTGTATTTATACATAGATATAACATCCTTCCCCCCCTTACACAAAAAAAAATAAAATAACAATAATAAGAAACATTAACACTTAACACATTAACATTATTAAGTATATGTGAGTCTATCAGGTACATTGATTTTTCTTTTTGGTCTTGTTTTAACTGTATCTACAAACGTTCCACTTGAAGTAGAAGGTTGATGTACATTTGGATTATTATTTACATTTATATCTGCTGGAGCTATATCTAAATCTGAACTATTTTCTAAGTTAATTCTATTTTTAGGTCTATATTCAGTATTAGTGTTATAAGAATCATTATAATCTACAATTTGATTCAAATGTCGTTTCCAAGTTTGATTAATTTGTGGAATATTTACTAAATATGTCCTTGGACCTAATCGTTTTAAAATAACTCCAGGAATCCAAGCAATTTTTCTACTTCTATAATCCCTGACAGCTACAGAATCTTTTTCAAAATAAATTTTTTTTCTCTTACCGCCAAAGTTGGTTATTTGTGCTTGTTGACTATTTTCAACATTTTTATATACATCTTGGGTATTTATAAAAGTTTTTCTATATTAATAGGTCTTATTAAATCTAATCTAGTTCTTAAATTTCTATGTAACAATAACTGAGCAGGAGAAAAGCCTGTTGTAGAATGTTTAGTATTTCGATAATTTAATAAAATTTTATTCAGAGTTTGACTTAAATCACAATTTTTATTTTTATTTAATAATGAATTTACAGCATTTTTATTGTTTTTACAACAGCCTCTGCTGCTCCATTTGTCTGAGGAGAAAAAGGGGGAATGCTTTGAAATCGTATAGCATTCATTTTTAAAAAATCTTGAAATTCTTTGGATACAAAACAACGAGCATTATCTGATACAATCGTCTTAGGTACACCAAAACGAGCAAAAACTTCACGTAAATGTTTAATCACAGTATATGATGTTATGCTAGTTGTTATGAAAGCTTCTACCCACTTACTGTGTGCATCAACAATTACTAATATATATTTACCATACAAGGACCCAAAAATCGAGATGCAACCGATCCCAAGCCTCTTTAGGATATTCCCACGTTATCAAAGGACTTTTTGGAGGTGTTGATTTATATGGTAAACAATGTTGACAAGCTTTTGCTAAATCTTCAATGTCTTTGTTCATTGAAGGCCACCACACATATGATCGTGCTACACTTTTCATTTTAACCATTCCTTGGTGAGTGCTATGCAATTCAGCTAGAATTTTAGGTCTTAAAATAGATGGAATAATCACCCTGTAGCCAATCATCAGACATTCCTTTTCAATGGTTAAATTATTTTTAAATACTATGAAAGGCTTTGCAAAACTTGGTAGTTTTGCAGGCCAACCATTTCTAACAAAATTACAAATTGTTTTCAAAATTGGATCATTTTTTGTTTCTGTCCTTATTTGTTCACAATCAATAGGTAAAAATTCATTATCATTAATATAATTTAAATAGGAAATATCAAAATTATCTATAATAGTTTCACATATCGGAGATCTTGAGAATAGATCTGCATTATTTCTATTTGATGTTACATATTCAATATCATACTGGAAATTTGATAATATTAGTGACCATCGTTGCAAACGATTACAAGTAAGCTGTGGAATTCCCTTTTGGGACTAAAAATTGACACTAGCGGTTTATGATCAGTGACAATAGTAAATTTATTTCCATATAAATATTGATAAAAACGTTTTAAACCAAATATTATCGCTAATGCTTCTAATTCAATTTGAGAATATTTTTGTTGTGCTGGTGTCAATAATTGGGAAGCATATGCAATCGGTCTTTCTGCATTACCAATTATATGAGAAATTACTGCACCTACCCCAACTGGGCTTGCATCAACTGCTAATCTGATAGGTAAACTAGGATTATAATGGACCAACACTCGTGATGAACTTAAAATGTCCTTCACATTATTAAAAGCTATATCACAGTTTTCATTCCAATTCCAATTAACTCCTTTCTTTAATAAATTATAAAGTGGTTTTAAAATTCGTGAACAATTTGGTATAAATTTGTGATAATAATTTACTAATCCTAAAAATGATTTTAATTGTGTTTGATTATTAGGTACTTTAATTGTTTTTATCGCTTCCACTTTATCGTCACAAGTGTGTAACCCATATTTATCTATTCTATGTCCTAAATATATAATTGAGTCTTTAAAAAATTCACTTTTTTCTTTAGATATTGTTAAACCCTGACTAGCTAATCTTTTTAAAACATTTTCAATTCGTCTGAGATGCTCCTCTCTCGTTTCAGCTGTAATTAAAATATCGTCTAGAAAACAGACTGTCCCTGGCAAATCCGACAATGTCTGTTCTATAATTTTTTGAAATTTGGATGGGCCGCATGCCACTCCATAAGGTAAACGTGTATAATTAAATAAGCCTTTATGAGTACTAATTGTTGTTAATTTCTGTGAACTTTTATCTAATTCAATTTGCTGATATGCTTGAGATAAATCTAATTTAGTAAATTGTTGGCCTCCTGTAGGCACATAAACAAATCTTCAATTTTTGGTAAAGGATACTGGTCTACTTTTAAAAACTGATTTAAAGTTACTTTAAAGTCCCCACAAATACGAATGTTACCATTTTGTTTGACTACAGGCACTATTGGAGTTCCCCATTCGCTATAATTAACTGGAACTAAAATTCCTTCACTCACCAAGCGTTTTAATTCCTGTTCAACCTTATCTCTTAACCCATAAGGTAAAGAACGTGCTTTATAAAATTTAGGCTCTACATTTTCTATCGTATTTAAGTGTATGGTGCCTCCCTTGAACAACCCTAACTTATTTGAAAATACATTTAAATATTTTTTACATAATGTTTTAACAGTAACATCATTTTCGCAAATTTTATCAACATGGCTAACCATATTTCTTACCTCTGCCTTTTCTATTATAGAATGAATACTTAATTCGAATGCATTATAAAAGTTTCTCCCTAGTAATGGCGGTCCTCCGTTTTCTATCACATACATCTCGATTTCTTTGGTCAATCCCTTATAGGTAACGGGTACTACAATGTATCCCTTGGGTTGAATGGGAGCACCAGTATAGCTGAGTAAAACTCTCATCGTTCTCTGAAAATCAAAATTAATAAAACATCTTTCATATAATTCTAAAGAAATAACAGACACACTTGCTCCTGTATCTAGTTCAAAGCAGTATTTTCTATTGTTAATAATTACATTTATTAAAACTGGGTTATTTGTAGACCTTAGGTTATACAAACAATCAATTTGATCCTCTAAAATATTACTAGTACTAGGTGTAGATGTGTCTAAAAAATTATGTGTTACAGTTGACTTATTATTTCTACAAACTGAAGCTAAATGCCCTTTTCTTTGACACACATTACATACATACTCTCTATATCTGCAAATCTGTGGATTGTGAAACCCTTTTCCACAAACACAACATTTCTTTCTCACTTGTTGGTCGTTTTTGTTGGTTATGTTACGCCTTCCTTCGCTGTCAGCGTTTAACCTTGGTCCGGGAACTCTGGACCTACCACCGCTGCCTCGCTGTGGTTGACCTACTCGTCGGTTGTTGGAATATTGAGGTGCTCGTGATACCTTGTAGATGGCGTTCGGATTTGGCTCCTCCTTCATCCTCCCACCAAATTGCTGAACCATTTCGAAGCTTGCTTTTCCGGCTTCCTTGCGGGTAGCAATCGAGATAGCAGTCTCCAGCGTTAATTTTTCGTCCTCTTCAAACAAACGATCCAAAATAGGCCCCTTTTCAAATCCCATGATGAATTTATCTCTTAAGATGTCCGCTAAACATCCTCCAAATTTGCACTTTGCTGCTAAATTTCTTACACGTGCAGCCCACTGCAACACTGTCTCGTGCGGGTTTTTATACGCGTTATAAAATCTATACCTTTCTGCATACACTGACGAAACTTTCCCAAAATGTCCGTCGAATAACGCTACTAATTCTTCGTACGTTTTTGATTCGGGAACATCAGGCACACACAAATCGTACAATAATTTATAGGAGTCTTCATCACAACTATTTAATAATATAGCTCGACGTCGTTTCACTTCCGCACTGTCTTCGGGAATATTATTAGCAATAAAATATTGTTCTAGGCGAGCTTTATACACTGCCCAATCTACGTCTTTCGTAAATTCCCGAGTTTGTCCCATTAAAGAAGCCATTTTTCACACGTGCTCGGACTTTTTCTAACTTCGCTCACTTTTTATATGGTTTAACAGTTTTTACCACTATACACTTTTATCCTCGTCGCCAAGTTGTTATATCTTGGGAAATGAAACTCATAATTTAGTTTAACATAAATACTTATATTAATATTCGGAGACAACAAGTACATACACGTGCGACCAACCATATATCTATATTGCCGGAGTATCTCCGTGTAGTACCACACATGCGGAAGCGGAAGAATACAGAATTAAGAACATGGTACTTCCGCATATGCGCAAAACATATCTGTATTTATACATAGATATAAAACCTGCTCACAATAGCAGTCGACACAAAGAAACATACATACAGCCCGTATACTTATCCTATAATTTCGAGTATATCTTTTCGCTAATTTAATTATGAATGTAATTAATTTTATTAGTGATTTTGTGTTCTTAAGAATGGAGAATAATTCTAGCTTTATAACGCATTCTCAAGATCGTCCTAATTTAACAAGTGAGGAATATTGAATGATGACATGTATGAAGAGTTTAGGGCGCGGGTTTAAAATATGAGTGTGTGATATTGAAATATATTAACAAAAATGTACGTGGGTAGCATATATTATGCTATAAATAAAAATGAGGTAAAGAACTACAACTGCGAAACGGAAAATAGTGGAAACTCACGGAAGGAAGATGGTATTTTTAAAATGAGTTTTCGATAAACAAAAAATGGATTGCTATATCTTACAAGATGAAGGTTTGCCTAAAATATATACAAGGGTGCGTTTGCAAATTATGCGTAACATACGAATTGTAATAGGTCAATTTCCGTATAAGTGAAATCTAAAAGAATATACTGATAGGAAAAGATAAAATAGTGATATGGCGAAAAAACTATTTAAAATAAATAATAAAAAATTAGAATCTGGATCGAAGAATATATTAAATTTTGATGAAACATGAATGCATGAAGGTCATACGGAAAACGGTACGATATGATATAATTGTGTTAATGGGTGACTGTTATAGTGACAGTGTAACCAATAGTGCCTTTCACCCTTTTAAATGCGGAATTCGCAAATATTTGCGCAATTTATATAATGATGGGAAAATCCCTACTTGTCACAAATTTTGTCAACTATAACATTTTCCATCATTTTCGTCATGAAACTGTAATGGTAGATTGCCAAAGCTCAAAACAAATTTATTGACACCACATAATAATGAAAGTAGCAGTAATACTTGTAGTGTTTTATTGTTTCTCAAAATTTGTCAGAAGTTGAGATTTTCCCACCATAAATAATTAAAACAGAAGTTGCAAAATTCATGCAAAAACCGTAAATTTCGCGTTCACGAGGACAAGGCTTAAATGTGATATCCGCGGAGTGCACATCAGGTAGGTGTAAGTAACCGTAATCTAAAAAAACACACCGGCAAATTATATTGCTGGAAAATATCTATACCCGACACAAATTCATTTATTTAATAACTATAAAACGTTTAAAATTAAAATAAAAGTATGAAAGACTGAAGAAGAATACCAAACTACAACGTACACACAGGAATTAAATTAATAGATGACAGCAAATTTTACCGTTGTGTTGCTGGTTGTCTACTCTGACTTTGCACGTCAAGAAAAGGGTTTAATATTGAAAAAATTTGTTCGCTTTATAGATAAGTTTGGAATTTTTGTGAAGAGCGATTCCCTTAATTCTTAATTTTCTCTATCCCCTCTTAACATATTTGTACTTAGTCATAGTTAACTCTGTATACTAGCCAGCTAGTCTACAAACTAAGCAAGTTTACACTTTAACCGTAACATATGTACTCATGTCCATTTTCTTTTAGTCATCTTTTTGCTGGACAAATAACTAATAGTTAATTGTGACCGTTTTTCCCAATTATATTTTATTTGAAACATAGCGAACCACCAACCTGTTTATCCGGTATTTAGACTATTTAGTTTCCTCGAAAACAACTGCAGTGGCCGCAAAGTTAAGCAACATTGCACGGCATGTAGGTATACGGTAACCATTATTCCATAATAAACGCAAATTGTTTGCAGGTTTAAACCGAAACCCGTTTTAATATGTACAAATGTTGTTTTCTGATCTAGAATTTAATTAAGCATTAATTGTACTAATTTATGTTTGAAGCAGAGCATTTGTGTGGTATCTCGAAGCTATAAAGTTGTTTCAGTAACTGATCTCACCAAGTTCGGGTGGTCGTAAAATTTCTCATTTGTTTAGGATTCAGCTTGTCCTACTCGCAGGGAAAGTGTGATTAACGTTAGCTCTCAAGAAGGGGCGTCAAAATCTGCGATGTTTGTGATTGGCAGAGTAAATTTATACGTTTAACATCACTAGCAATTACTTAAATATGGATAATATGTTTGTAAATCATTATTATAGTAACAAGTAAATAAAAATGTCGCATATAAGAAACAATACAATAGTTATTTATTTAACTAGGCAGTAAAGTACAAGATTTAATTTTGCGGCTCGTATTTAATAGATGAAGCGCAGCCGAGTCTATTAAAGCAGCAAAGACATTAAATCTACTTTATCATCACATATAATTTTATCATAATAGAAAACAAAGCTATTTATTTTATATTATCACAGTTATATGATACTTCTTTTATGAATAATAATAATTTCATCAGATCGTCTGTGGTTTCTATGAGACGAGCGTTATTAAGTAAACAACTTAGGTACACAGTAATCACTGTATTGTTCATAATAATAATAATAATAATAATAATAATAATGTTTATTCAGTTTTTAAAATCCAGAACAAATACAGAACAAAAATACATGAATAAAATTGAATAAACATAGAAAACACAGAAGCAACTAGCAAAGTTACTTGTTTGTGTTGTAGGCACAAATTATTTTAAAAGTCTATATAAGATTCTACAAATAAAAACATTCAGTAATATTAATTTATACATAATAGGGTAATTTGTCATAGCCAGTAAAATTTTAAGTCACATTCAGGTAGGTATAAGGTAGGTATAACTATATATGCATTCATTTTATAAGCAACACTTTATGAACACAAAATAAAACATAATTTGATAATGCACACATAAATATCACAATCAGGTAAGTATACATTCACAAAGACATCAATACATTTTTTTTTCAGTTTAGGTTCAGAAAGATGTAGAAAAGTGTCCATCAAAACTTATTTAAATACTAGGTATTTGTTATAGCAAGAGTTGACTATGTCACTGAAAAACTGTCTGTCGGTCTCAAATATCCATTTTTCAATTTAATTTTAAAACTAGAAAACGTAATATCGGTTCCTATGTGAAAGTGAAAAGGGACAATGCATACAATCTTGGTGCTATATAGTCTACATCTCTTTGACCTACTGTTTTTCAGTACGAGGTAGAAATATTCCATCATTTTGTCTGGTATTATATATATGTTGATATGTTGATAGTATAATTTTTTTATTTTTTATCCATTCTAATATTTTTTGACAAAACAGTTGCCTCACATCACAAATTTTTGCTATATTATATAAGCTGTCACTAGAAAAAGTGTACGGTTTTTCGAATATAATTTTAAAATCCATTTTTGTAGGACATGTAGAGCATCTAAGTGACTGTCATTTACACCACCCCAACTCATAATTCCATATGTCAATTGAGACTGAACTAGAGAAAAATATAGCGTCTTTAAATGTTTTACATTTAGAAATTCTTTTAAATATTTAAATTTTGGTAATATCCCTCTAATTTTTTTGATAAGGTACTTAATTTGCAGGTCCCAGCGCATATGTCGATCTATTTGTACACCAAGATATTTAACAGATATAGTCTCAGGAATTTCAGAATGATTGCCAATTTTAAGGGTCCGATATTAGGTAATCCAGTTTGGTAAGAGCTGAAAGGCAGGTAACTAGTTTTATTGAGATTTAATGTAAGCTTGTTGTATTGGAACCACTGAGATATCAACGGAAAATCGTCAAATATAACTTGTTGTAATTCCTGCCATGTACTGCCTGTATAGATAACAGCAGTATCATCGGCAAAACTAATAATTTTGCCAACAGTATCTACTCTAAATAAACTATCCATATATAAAATAAATAACAGTGGCCCCAATACAGAACCCTGAGGAACGCCGAATGATATATTTTTCGCATTACTATAAACTCCATTTATTTCCACTCTTTGCGTTCTGTTGTTTAAATAGCTTTGTATAATTTCACCAGCTCTCCCCCTAATCCCAAACAAACTCAATTTATTTATTAATTTCTTATGACACACCGTGTCAAAAGCTTTTGAGAGGTCCAAAAAGATACTTATAGTTGGTATTTTTTTGTCTAGTGTTTTGTAGATATAAGATGTTAATTTGTAGATGGCGTCCTCTGTAGATTTGGCCTCTCGAAATCCAAATTGACAGTCAGACAATATTTGAAATTTTTTTTTTTAAATTTGTTAAACGCGTTTTTAAAAGATGTTCAAAAATTTTGGCCACGTTCGAAATCAAAGAAATAGGTCTATAATTTTCTAATTTTGATGTATCCCCACTCTTATATAAAGGTTTAACTATCGCTGCCTTTAAAACATCCGGAAAAACCCCCAAGCTGAAACATTTGTTTACTAAAAAAACAATGGGTGAAGCAATCTCAGCTGAAATTTCCTTCAAAGTTTCAGACCGAATCTTATCTTGACCGGGTGATTTCTTTAGTTTCAATTTATTTATAACTGAGATTACTTCACTTTCATCGGTCTCGTACAAACAAATGGAGTTTTTCAAAATCTTATTTTTTTCACTAAATTTTACATCCGGAATCTTACTTGCAAGCTCTTCTCCGAGACTACAATAGTATTCATTAAAAGCATTTGTAATTTGAACATTATCTGTAATAATTTCTCCACTTGGTATTTCAATACATTTTATTTCTGTTTTAGGTTTATTTTTCCACATATTTCATTTACAGAGTTCCATAGGGCCTCGGAGCTATTTTGATGTTTGTCAACTAGCTGATTGTAGTAATTTTTTTTTGCTTTTTTTAACTCTTTATTTAAAGAATTTTTTTTTTGTCGGTATTGTTCTTTTATATTTATGTTATATGGATACTTAAGACACATTTTATAAAGATTATTTTTTTCATGAATAGAAGACAGAATTTTACTTGTAACCCATTTCTTTTTAAATTCATTTTTCCTTTTTTTCATATGTATAGTTTTTGTACTATTTTTTATATGAGACTGTAATATTTCAATAAATTTCGACACCATGTCATGCACATTTTGTTCATGATAAACACTTTCCCAATCCTCCACAAGCAAAACACGCCTTAATTTGTTATAGTCTGTAAAAGTTTTATAATTTTTATTTGTAGGTACATCATGTTTATAATTTTCTATTTTTAGAGAAAAAACAATTGGAGAATGATCTGTTATATAATACCTAAAAATAAAAGACTTCAGATTTTTATCACAAATATTTTCTCTATGCCTTATGAAAAAATGGTCTAAGCAAGTATAACTTGATATTCTAGTATAATCATTTATATAAGATACATAATCAAAACAACTCATAATATTTTTATATTCCTCTGTGTCACTACAGTCATCCAACAAATTTATATTGATATCTCCAGTGATTACATCTAAGTCACATTTTTCCGAATTTTGTAGATAACCTAATAAATCCAAATTAAATTTTTTAACACAAGTACTAGGAGACCTATATATTGCCATTATAGATACGTTCAATGTTCCTTCGATTAATAATTTCATTGCAGTTACCTCGCCTAATTTAATTATTGTCATTTTAACTTGTAAATTATCCTTAACAAAAGCAATAATGCCATCATTTTGGTTCAACTTACCATAATTATAAAAAGTAGTGTAACCATTTATATTATAAATATGATGATCATCTAATTGTCTTGTTTCGGTTAATATTATTACATCGAAGTCAGTTGCTAACTGGTGCAAAATATAAATAATTTATCTATATTCTTAGAAACACTCCGAACATTCATGTGATATATCTTAAAATTATATAAAATTATCTGTTTTTTAAAATTCTCAACACTATTCACAATTTCAGCTGACGGTAGATTATTCTCATATCTCCTAATATACGGGTCCATATTTAAAATAATTCTTTACTAAAATGCCTGATCTTCTGGAATACTTGTGACTTTAGCTACTCTCTTTTCCTTGATGGGGTTTATTTTTCCTGCAATTCTTGAAGAACATCTATCTTGTCTAATTGTTGTTGTAATCTTCCTTTTTTTTGTATTGTTTGTTTCTTCATCAGCGTCTTCCATATGTTTTAGTGATTCTTTTGATTTATCTGAACTGTTTGATACATTTACTGGGCCATCCTCTTTTGCTTCTTCAAACTCGTTATTAAATACTTTTGTTTCTATATTTTCTTTGTTTAATTCACCTTCAGAATCCAAAAGTTGTTGAGCGGTATAAGTTTTTCCATTTACATATAATTTTGTTCCTCTTATAAATGACTTTAAATTTTCAGATTTTGCTTTTTTTAAATACTGCTTCAATACTTTTAATTCTGCTCTTTCCTCTAATGTCATATCCTCAGAAATAGATATTTGTGTTTCTTTTAGTTTTCTGCAGTTTTTTAAGACATTATATTTCTGCAAGTAGGATGTAAATTGAACTATGACAGGTTTATTTTCAGGTTTTTTCCCAATTGTATATATATTGTTTATATCATTAGACTGAAGGTTAATTTCAAGATGTGTGTTTAATTCTCTGATTGTAAATTCCAATAAATTCTCATTGTCATATTTAAGACCAAAAATAATTATATTATTTTTTTTCAAAGATTTTTCCAAATTATGATATTTATTTTCTAATTCTGCATATCTTTCCTCCAGTTCAGTGATCCTTTGATTTTCTTGTTTAATTGTTTGTTTAATTTCATCTATTTCCTTGTTTATATAAGTCTTTAACTCTATAGTTTGTTTGTTGTTTGACTCTTGAATAGTTTTTAAAATTGTTTGTAAAAACTCATCATTTGTGTTACTCATATCTGAATTAATTCAGATTTGGGCCAAGCACCCGTACTAATTGATTTTGATATTTATCAGATCCTTTTTTACTTTTTACGTTATTTTCATATGTTTTTAAAGTGGGAGTTTTTACATACTTGTGAAAACCGTGATATACTGGAATCTATTCTTTACATTCATCAATATAAACATATAATAATGCTGCTTTCATTTCACACAACACATTTTCTAAACCTTTTCAGATTACTTTATCCGCTATCCAATTTTTATTAATTTTTGATGAATATAAACCCACTTTCTAAATACTTTTCCGAAGAGCACTTGAGACTCGCACCTCACACCTTATATTTCTTAATATGATATTCATATTTAAATCCACAGAACTAAACTAAATTCACATAAACTCCTTCAGAAATTATTGAATCTGCAAAGCAAGTGGAGAGTAATTTACTACCAGGAAAATCGAAGAGGATATATCAGTAAATATATAAAAATATTATTGGTCACTGGGTGAGAATAATATTACGTCATTTAAAAAAAAAACGTGCTATTGGTATATTTTTCTAAATTAAGCAGAAGTGTGAATGAACAAATTAAAAAAAATCTAATGGATACCCCTGATGATACGTAGTTAGGTATAATGATAATTATAAACAACATATTTTTGTAAACGAAGAATAATAACTATTAGGAATTATTTTAGGTGGCAATGCTTTTTGCCATGTGTGGAGTGTGCCGATGTGATGAATTACGTCAAATATAAATTGGAGATATTGAAGATATGGGAAATAGATTGCTGATCACTCTGCTGATTACAGAAACAAAAAAAAGAAAGTTCCTTTATTGTAAGCGAATATTTAGACATATATTGGAAATGTGGTAGACCTACACAAATAGATAGTAGCATACTTTTTTAATATTCAAATGGTAATCCATATAACCAATTAATATCAATTCATACATTTGGGAAAATTCAAAACAAATTGCTGCGTTTCTCAAATTGAAGAATGCTCACGAATATACCGGGCATTGTTTCCATAGAACTTCAGCTACACTATTCAGCAGCCCATATCACAATAAATGTATTTGGAGTCCTTTACATTTCACTTGGCCACCGTCGAAGATCTCCAACTACCGTGACTTTTCAAAGCTCTTATATCAGCTTCAGTATTGATGAGTAAAGTTCGCCTAAAGCAATAGCCACTAAACTCTTTAGAGTCCTTCAGTCCGCGGTACTTACGATGTTGGTCGGCCAAAGAGCTACATACTGCCTATTTAGAGAAATATAATCATGGTTCACAAAGTGTGATTTTACGTTCAATATATATTTCCGAGTCGGGTACTTTTACACTTGGCGCTGAGTTTACATTTTCAACATCATTCATAGATATTTTTTAAATTATATTCCTTCGAAAGCTCTAGAAATTCCCAAAATCAACACTTCCTAAAAATAGAACAGTTATTTTCATCGTCGATAAAGTGAGATATAATGATTTTACTGATGATATTGCAACTTTTCATAAAGCTGAGACATGGACTGAACTGAGACAGATATCTACTAAACTGATTTGTCATAGCAACACTACTTTAGCTGTTAACAGGAAAAATATAAACAGTCTACATAGCTTTAGTTGTAATAAATCAACAGTTTTAATTCCATAGATACCGAAAATCAAGAAGACACAGTTGGTATCTTACCTAAAGCAAATATTTAAGAATTAATTTCCAGAAATACGACGGCCAAATGCATCTCGACTAGCGGACCAAAATTTTTGTTGATATGGGTAATCTGGATGTCATTGGACTGGTCATTCACCAGACCTCAATCCACTAGCTTTTGGTTTTTCTATAAGGCTTATAAGTTATATTAACAATTGGATGTATTCTTTGGTTTCTTTATATCTAATGATTTGCAACATTATCATCATCATATCAGTTATAATATAATAATTATTTACATATTTATTCCAATATAATACCTCTATCATTCTTGATTCACATCCGAGAAAAACTTGGTAAACATCGCTAAGCGTAAATATTTCCAAACAAATCCCCATCTTAAGTTTTCTGCGTTTGATATATGGATCTACCCCACTGTACTATTGACAGGGCTTTATGCTAGCCTTATTGTCCATGGTTACGGCCTAATCCCCTGGGATTAGAGAATTAGCGTGCTAATCCTTGATTTATTATCAATAAATTATCTCATAACCCTAACACATACCTCTCTGTTATAGTGGTGTGTTGACAAGGCCCCACGAGCATATTTATTATATAAACGGCGTATTATCTCGAAATCGTGAAATCGGCGGTCTATTATTAACGCAGAGATAGCTGATTAGGGAATGTAGAATTTATGTTGTAGGGAATTTATTATACAGGGTGTTCAATAAAAAATGGTGTACAAAATAGATCGATTAAAGCTGACTTAGTTATATTCGAAATTGCTTAGTTTAGCCGCTAGAGGGCTTCAAACGTTTCCAAAAAAAATTATCTCACCTAATAATAGTAGGTCGCTCTCTGCGTTGTGGTCGCATCTGAGGGAACATTAAGTAGCCAATGACCACTACGTGCAGACACTTACATTTCGCAAATTCTTGTTCTTCAGTTGGTTATGACAGAGGTCTAAAGTACAAAAATTTTAACCAGATGTTTATGAAAGCTTAAATGGCAATGCAAAAGTTATTTCGGAATTTTATGGATATTTCAAAATGGGTTAAAACTCCCTTTTGTCTCGGAAAATCGGCGTCTATGATAACCGTCATTCGAGATGGCTTTGAACTGCTAACAGCTGGACAGCGTATGATGAAAATAAACATTCTTATTAATAATACCTGACAGATATCAAATAGTTCGAATCGTTTCAGGATTTTGTATTTTTATTCGTTCCATCATTGCAAACTGTCAAACCTATATTTTTACTCATTAGAAATCAGGATTGATTTAAGCAGCTATTTCAAATTTTTAAATTTTCAATGGTTGTTACTACAGTAATTTAATTTATTAAGTAAAACTATCTTCAAAATAAACATGGATACATAAGTATCACAGAAATATTTATTTCGAACAAATACTATAACATCGTCAAAGGATAATAATATCTAAAAATGATATTAGATGGTAACATTAAAATACGTTTATCCACAACCACTATATTAAGAAGGTACTACGTCTGTTTTCCGTGGATTAAAGGCCTTTTAACACACTAATGTATTAAAATGCATAATACCACAATTCGATTTTGTTGCATTTTATTTAGAATTATTATCATTAACATTAGCATTTATCTCAAGAACCATCTTGTCATTTTGAGCGAAATTATTTAAATTCAGTCGATAAGAAATTTCTGAAGGACTAGAGAGGTTCACAATTTCGCCAGGAAGGATTTTTTCAGCAATTTCCATTTTGCTGAACAGCGCATCTTCAATATTTTTCCGCTATCGTAGTCGATTTCCAACCACCATGACGCTTCACAGTGGTAAGATCACCCCCAGCATCGGTCAGTAATGTTGCCGAAGAGCGCCTCATTCCATGTCCGATAAAACTTTCTGAATCAGGAAGCGCAAAAAATGCAGTCATTTTTGAAAACGTTTTCGTGATGCCTGCATGTTATGTAGTACATTTTCCAGCCACATATCGCAAGAAAAAGGAGAGGACTCTTTTAGGTCACAGATTAATGTATTTTTGACACATTTCTACAGCATTGAGTGAAAAAGCTTCTTCCATTATCTTGAAAAATAGGTAACTGCCTTTGTCTTGGACATGAGTGACATCCAAAAAGGTTAATCTTGCATCGACAAGCACCTGCGACTCCCATGATCGTTGCAACCTGTTAAAAAGTTCAAAATAAAACACTAAAGGTATAAATAATTGAAATATTAAAATCGTATGTTTTCTACCATAACCTGTAAATATTCCTTATCAGCGGTACTTTTTTCAAAAAACTTCGATTTGGTTTCTCTCCAGTATCTTGAATCAATATTAAATAAGTTTACCATACTTCGAAATATCAATACCTTTGTGCACTTTCAATATTGATTTTAGCATGGAATATTTAGTCCGCGTCGAAGAGGCAGCTTTTTCCATATTGAAAAGGTAGGATAGTAGCATCTCTTCTATAAATGCTTCTTCTTCAATGCCTCTTTTTTCACCAGTTATCCAATTCCACCAATTTATTCTCGTACACACTTTTTCTTTTTGCTGGTACTACACGTAATGTTGTTTCTTGGAATTCTTGCTGGATTTCAGCCGACAGTCTGTCAATTTTGACAGCAGGAAAAACACAAAAATAATTCAGTAGTGAAGCTGGCGATATATATATATTGAGACAAAATGAAATATCAGCTTCAATACCTATGAGGATTTACATGTTTATTTAAAAAACATAAAATAGTATTGAAATTATTATTGTTATTAAAATTAAAATACAGTAGAATTGAACAAAATAAAATAAAAAATGGACAATGCAGAGCATATAAGTAGTTTATTATAGTGTAAATTAAATAAATTAACATTTTAGAAAATAAAATATAGTGAAAATTTATCAAATATTGTGACATGATCTCACATTTATGAATAGAACATAAACAAAAAAGGAGTTAAACCCAGAGCAAAGTATATAGAATGAAAAAGTAAAGATCATTTAGTAATATCATACATATATCGACAGGAGTCAAGCAAAGATAATAAAAATATTAACAATTTAAATAAATAAATTTTATAAAATATTTGGGAATGTCAAATAAATTTCACAGACATGGACAAGTGTCAAGTATAAAGTTGGCTTCACAAGAGATATCACAAAGTACACAAAAAAGAGTAATATTGAAGAATATTTAATATTTAGATATAAGTAAAATTGAAAATAAAAAAATTATTAGGATAAGCAGTGAAGTGAAAAAAATAAAAACAGTGCATCGAAAAACTCAATAAAATCATATGTATGAACCATAATATGTATGCAAATTTTACAACAAGGAATCAAGATATCAAATTGATAGAAAAATATAGAAAAACAAGTTTTGTTGATTAGATACGAAAGAACGAGCAGCGTCGGTTTTTTTAAAAAAAGGTTCCAGAAAATTAAGAAATGTCGCAAGAAAAGTTAAAGTAAAAGTTAAAAGTAATACTCACGTTATAAGAAAATTGTTGAACAGCAATAGAAACAGAGATCCAGGTCCAATCTAGGAATTTGGCAGTACCATCCAGTGAAACCATTCATCAATATCAGCAGCCCAATATCACAAGTTCTGAGGATTTCAAGAGAACTTCCAGTAGAAGTCATATATATAAGAAAAATCAACATAATAAAGGTATTTTATGTGTACATAAATTTAATAAAAAAAAAATAAACGCTAGCTAGCCATTAAATTCAGAAAATAGACAGTCACAGACTCAAAGATTTCGTAAAACAATAAGTTACTTACCATAGTATAGTTAATAATATTTACGTTTCTATTTAATATATAAAAATTTATTATTTAGTGGACCATCTGTCACAAAAGGATCATTTGCCAATATAATATATCACCAGCAATGAACATCAAGTAAAAAGTACCACTGAATAAGGAATTTTAAGAATGTTTTGTACTATCAAGTTTAAGAAGTTAAAACTTTTAAGGATAGGCAACTTTTAATACGCAACTGCATTTAAAGAAATTTTATCTGTTACCTATAAATTAAAAACATAAAACCTAAAATATTCTTAAATAAGTAGTAGACAAAAATCTCTTATGAAATAAAAATTGTCCATGTTGAAATGATATTTATTTGATAAAGTAAGGTACAGTGTGTTGTAAAAGATTAGACTTGAAGAGCGAACCGACTACCAGAGTCTATGTTCTACCAGCAGCCAGGGTAGTTGAATAAGTTAAAAAAAAATAAGATACAAGTTTGTAGCCCAATAAAAACAATATTTTACATACAAGATACATAAACACAAAACATTAAAGAAAAACAAATACAATTTAAACATAAATATTAATTGGCGCCCAACAAAATTCAAAACACAACAATATATATATATAATTGTTGTGTTAATGTTGCATAGTTAAGGTACAGTATAATGTCTGACATTTTGATTGTCAGCACCAGAACTGGGTGTTGTTGAAGTGAATTTCTTGTAAAACAAATAAATTATAAGTATTACGCCTATTTGAACAGTACAAATTTCTAATTAGCACAATTTATTAACAGAAGGAACTGCGTTGATCCTCAATGGTGGATATTTTTTCGTGTTTTATAAATCGTGTTCTCTATGTGTCTTATCGAATAAACATCGACATTTTGTAAGCAAAAGTTTTTCTTTAAAGGCGCTTGCGTCTAGCAAGCAACCATGGGCGTCATTAATTGGGAGTTTAATGTTTATAAAAAAGTATATTTCTGCTATATAAATAATTTTGGAAATTTTTTGAAGGAAGATTTCTTTAATTCCATTTTTTCTCTATGCTCTCTTAAAACAGTTTTACTTAGACATAATTAATACTGTACAGTTTCAAAATTGATTAAGTACATTCCGTAGTTATTTTTATTAATGTTAGAGGCTGAATTTTGTTATATAACAAATCAATTTCATCCTTTAAAATGATTTTCACTGTTGATAAATCTTCAACTGAGGTAGGATTGCAATGACAACATACTGTGCATTGCACTATTTGGTTCATAATTAAATATCTTACCAGCTGAGTAACACAACATTGTTATTAATGAGCTTATAGAGAAAGAATAAATGACATTTAGCCGATAGCAACACCGCAACCATTTATAAAGCCGCATTCTTCGAATTTTGTCGAGTCGTATGATTTTAATTAAACTCTGGGATATAATATTTCCCTGTCTCGAGTCTTACCTAATACCAAAATTGGTGTACTTCTGTTACACTAAGGATTAAAGTTTAATTACTTTAAGTTTACTCTTTCTGTGTGACCCCTATAGTATACAATTTAATCATTAACATTAATACAGAAAAGATAATGATTGGCTGGAAACTGATTCCAACGGTAACATGCATTACAACCAATAACCGAAATTAATGTTCGGTCAACGTTTTCGATCGTGAATTCACTCCCAAGAGAATAGAGCGAGAACAACAAAGGTAGAACAAAGATTTTTAGCTAACGCAGTGAATAGTCAATGGCTATCTATGATAGGTGACTAGCTCATTTTCCGAATGCGACAGATTTCTACTGGTTGTATCTCAATTACTATGAAGGGTAAAAAGAAGACAAACTGTAAAAGTGGAACTCATTAGCGTACGGATATTTTTTTATTTCATATTTTATTAAACTGAACCTGATAAAACAGAATCTACCTACATTAATATTTTATATGTTTAACTTTATATATATAATACCAGTGGCGTGCAATGCCAGTCAAAATAGGGTAGGCAAACATTTAAATTACTTACTACTATGATCCACCAAAATTTGCTCTCGTTCGGAAATGTCAGTGTCAGTATAATAGTCAATAATTTAGACATTACACTTAAAACTAAGTATTTTAAGAAAAAAACAGTGGGTTCTTTCTTGCATAAGAAATCGAATAACAAACACATTTAACACGCAGTCGAGCACGCAGTCTATTATGTTAATGATTATAAAATATTAAACACAATTATTTTTTATAAATCAGGTCAATACGGCGGTCATTTTTTAAAAACTCATTTAACACATCATCATAAAAATTAGTATTTTGTTTTAGGTCTTGCATAAGTTCTTTTTGAATTGAAAAAAACTGCTAAATTGCTTAATCTCTCTTGTTCCTGAGTGTTTCGTAAGTATAGGTACCTATGAATTCGTTTCAAATCGGAAAAAGATCGTTCTGCCGAAGCGCTACTGGCTGGTATCGTCACAAGCTTGGCTAATGTAACAAATTGCGGAAACACGTGTCACATTCTGTATTTTTTCGCAAAATTTAATAATTTCATAAGCATTGAGACCGACAAATTCTGATGAAGAATATAAACAAATCATCTCGTTTTTGTAATCTGTCAAAATTAAATTCTTTATATTTTGTCTTTAGCTCCGATATTTCGTCAGGAAAATTATCTTTGTATTGCGAAAAAGAATCTAGATCAAGAAGGCGAAAAAGAATCTAGATCAAGAAGGCGAAAAAAATTCAGCTGGTTAATTTCTTTATGACGATCAGAAATTTCCATTTTGATATTGTCCAATATTTCTCGAAATACTCGCTTATAATGTACCTTTACATCGTTAATATTCCGCTTTCTTGTTGGCCCGCCGCAAATAGTTATAGTAATTTCATAAATTTTGTCAGTTATTGTAAAAGTTATCAATAAAGTTTTAAATCCTTCGATTTTTTTTAAACAATAGCCAATTCTACCATTTTTGATTTTATTATATTAAAAAGAATATCAGTTTGTATAAATATTGCATTAAAAATTACTAAAAAATAATTCAACTCCAAGTCTTGCAAAGTAAATTTGTACATTCTAAAGAAAGTGTTTGTCCGTCCCAATTCGTTTCATTTTCGCATTATCGTTATCGGTAGGGTGAGCTCGACTCAGATCGACTACCGCCAAGCAAGCAGTGCTTTAGCGCTCCATATGAATTTGTATTAATCGGCTGAAACTGCTTTGCTTTCTTTTTAAATACGATGCTTATACACAGTAGAGCAGTGCGCACTAAGCGTCATTGGGAAACTTAAATAAAATGACCTCTTGCGCTAGCGGCGAGAGGTGTATAATTTATTAATTATATTATTATGAGTTTTAAGAGCACTTAGACAGGTTAGACCATTGTAGATAGTATATCTTTTTTAACTAAAAAAGTATATAGGTGGTATTGGTAACTTTTCTAAGGCAGGCAATGCCTTTATGCTTCTATTGTATGCACGCCACTGCATAATACATATATATTTCAAATCCCACAAATGTTATGTTACGTATTATATTCCATATATTTTCATTGTAATTATTCCTTAACGTTTGTAGCTACATCAATTTAAAATATTTTTTATTGTATTTTAAAAATCCCTGATTTTTTAAAATGAAATTTCCTTCCTCTGTAAATATTATTACGAAAATATAGCGGCAAGCTTAAAAATTGGTTTCGCTATCTACACCATAAAATTTTATTCCACATTTTTATTGCAACTGAAATATCTCTATTTTCCGGATTTTGCCAAATCCGGAAATATATTCTGCTATATAAAAGATGTTTGATGAAGTTATGAGAAGTATAAAGTTTTGGATAAACGTGTTGGTCCAAAATGTAATTGTTATTAATTTTGTACTAGTTATCGAATATATTTGTCATTAATAATATCGAATCATGTTATTTTTTCTCTCAGAAAATTACATAGCAAGATCCTAAAAAGATTTTCTTAGTCTATTTTATATCCCCTTGCAACATTAGTAGAACAGGTGAGATATAAGTGGTCTGCTTACTTCCTGCTCGGCCTAAGCGGCTCGGCTTACAGGAAGCGACCTATATTGCAGTAGGTACTTAACGCAGACCTCTCGCCCTGGGCAACGAGCCACTAAATCTGTAATACTGATACTGCAGGAAACAACTACTACAACTACTTCAATTGTCGGTCATCTCACTTATGGCATACTGATGAGGATTAACAAGCCCGAAACCGGTCTATGTCTGGTGGTGTGTCCGATAAGGGTTCTTGGCTGTTCACACATACTGCAGGAGTAATTCAATGCCGGTCGGGGCATTAGGCCGCGGAGTAGTTGTTTCCTGCAGTATCATTTACACATTAGTAGAACAATTGAAAATGTCAAAAAATTTGCCCATGATATACATAAATAAAAAAATTGCACTAACATGAGTCATTTTCAATTTTGCGTAGCCATATTTCCGAAACTCAGTTTCAATTTTAGATATAGTTTCTCGTGAAATGGATTGTAAGTCTGGGTAAGATAAACTAGTTACTTCAATATGAGTCTGACATCTATCTCGATATCCAATCATTATAATTTCAATTTAAAATGCAACCGTCCAATATTGTATTTTGAAAATAGAATAGTATATATGTGTGTATTATATGTCATGTTTTTTTTTTGTTTTTTTACTTTTTTCTCGACAGCGGCACATTCTATGAAGTTTCATCTTATTTTTTATTAATCTTTGAGGTTTTCAAGACCATTTGAAAATTGAAAGAATTATCCATTTTAACATTTTTTTTTCTAAACTATAACTCTCAAATTGCCTGCACGTACTTCCCTGATTTTTGTAACTGTGTTTGCGTGCTTCTTAACATACAGTAGACATTTGCTCGTGGACAGATTTTGAAAATTTTATCTTTATCTGATTCAACGGTAATTAAGAAAAACCTTCTTAAATGTAACAACTTTAACACCCTACTTTCACTACCTTATCAATGTCAACTTTACCCAGTTTTTTTAATTAGGACACCTTATATATGCAGATTGATTTTACCTCATCAGATATTAGATTAATTTTTTTACCATATCTAATTTACTGTCAAGGTCAACTAGAAACGTATTTGCCAATAGCAGAATTTATTAACATTCCAAAAGTAATAAATCATTTGTCTTCTTCTTTGAAATTGCCTAATGGTCCTGCTTTAAAAGTCATACCAGTTTTTTTTGTTATAAAATAGATAGAGAGTAGATTTGAAAAGACTGTCAAAATTGTCATTATATAATTTAGTACCTAATTTATATATTTTTATATGTATTTGCCATTTTTATAAGTCTTATCCACCTAACCAAGAGATCGTTGTATTTTAGCGCCCAATGTCGAATTACACATACAATATTTATTTATATTTATTTATTATGGGCTCTTGTACATTTTTATGTTGTGAAGGTATTTAACCTAATCCGCAGAGTAGTTTTACACATTAGTATTCTGGCGCCCAATGTGGGGCCCGAACCCACAACCCTGAGATTCTTATGTTCTATCGAATTAACGTTGAATTACGCCCGCAATATTTATCCATATATTCTTTATTATTGGCTTTCGTGCATTTTTATTATGTTGTGAAGGTATTTAAGCTAATCCGCATATTTCACAATATTAATAATACTGTTGCTAGTTGTAAACTAGTGAAAATTTTAAAGAACCTCTACGCTATGAAATTTATTCACATTCCAAACGTCACCCATCATATTTCTTTTTCTTTGAAATTGCTTAATGGTTCTGCTTTAAAAGTCATATCAGGTCTTTTAAATAAAATGATGTCTCGATGCCGATGTATGCGACTATATATCCCTGAAAAACAAGCAAAAAATAGTCCGCCCGGGCAGAAAGTTAACGGGAATCGTTGGTAGCGGTTTGATTCTTCTTTAAGACCTGCCATGCCGTTTCTCGTATTTTGCAATTCAAATGCGTCGGCTTCTAAGGGTTGTCCCGGAATCCATGTTTTGCACTTATAAAATAAACATGAAGCCGGGTAAGAATTTTCATCATGTTTATATTTTGTTAAAATAAATTATTTTATGTGGGTGGACAAAGTTTGCTCGACGAAATACGGCTCCTAAATCTTAAGCCGAAATTTATATTTTATGAGTCGGAACGGTAAGATTCATTGGAAGAAATAATTTTTGGAGTAATATATTTTTCTCGGCATGACATAACTCTATTAAGGAGATTCTGGAAACAATCAAACTTAGAACTGAAGAATATACAGGGTGATTCACAACATAAAGAAAAAAATAGGAATATATGCGTCGTAAAAATAGTCAATATCGAAAGATTTCCCAACCGTCTAAAAGTAGGAAAAGTTATTCCGCTGTACAACACTGTTATTTTTGTTCACTAAAAAATTACACACCAGTCACTATTTCATTTTCATTTTCAATAATGTCTGAATACGCTGAAAAATTCAATGTATTAACTGGTAAACAATTCGACTTCTGTAGTAATAAATCTAGAAATATCAGCCATGGAATTTTTTGTGAGCTAAGTAGGACATTTGGTTGAATCAATCACAAATATTACTATCGAGACTGTATAAATATGGTCTCAGAGATAAATCATTAAAGTGAAACTGTGAAAACATTGAATATTTACTTTTATTTACTATCGACATGATAATTATTTAATATCCGGTAACTCCGAGTGCAGTGCAGGAGTACCTCAGGGATCTTGTTGTGTCCTGTTTTGATTAGTTTGTACATCTCATATAGATGTCCTCTGTAAAAAACTTGCAACTGTTTGCTTTGTGTTATATAGACTTAGACATATTGTCAATAAATCAGTACTCTTATCTTATTATTATGCCCATTGTGTCTCAAGGCTTAAGTATGGGATACTTTTTTGGGGTTCATCTAGTCGTGCAGATAGAGCTTTCATAATGCAAAAATGGGCTATAAGAAATATTCTGTCACTAGGCGCAAGAGAGTCATGTAGATCTAGGTTTAAAAATTTAAAGTTAATGCCGCTTCCCTGTGTGTATATTTTAGAATTACTGTCGTATGTAAAAACTAATATCAGCGATTTTAGAATGAATAACTTTTATCATAATTATCTAACGAGATCTCGTAATGACTTGATTGTTCCTATACATAGTTTGCCTTTCTTTGAAAAGAGTCCGCAATATATGGGTATATTATTATTGTACAATAAGTTGCCTGATAGAATAAAATTAATAACTAATTTAAAAATCTACATGCGTGAGGTTGAAATTTTATTATTGGAACACTGTTTCTATTCTGTACATGAATATTTGTCTACTGTGCTAATTTAACTTTACATTTAGTTTTTTATTTTCATTGACCTTTGTTATTTTTGTGTGTGTAAGAGTTTGGATTTTACTTCTTACTTGTTTCACCATCTATTTTAATGTGTCCCATGTCATTGTAATGATCTAATGGACAATTAAATTATTCTTATTATTATTATTATTATTATTAATTGTATTGAGACTATACTGTATACTGCTTGTTTTCTATTTTACACAGATGATCTCTCTTTGGTTATAACATTTCGTTTGGTTTCTTCTGGGTAAGAAAATTCAAATATTCCTTTGCTTTTATCTGACCTGATTTTTAACCACAGTGTTCATAGTGTTCTTTTGAACACATGTCTCCAGTACTGCACTGTAAGAAATGTCAACAACTGACTTTGGATTGAGAAGTGAAGATACAAATCCCTTTCTGCAAGTATAACTGCTTTTTCATTGCCTCCGGTTCTTTAATGTTCTGGCATTTAACATAGTCTAACTTATTGTGACTAGGCACTATATTCAACAATTATAGGCAATTCTAAATGAGTTTTAAATATACAGCTGAGCGAAAATTTTACCTTGGAATACTACTACTACAAGAAAGCCTAGAGATGTGGCTTCATTTACACCTGGGCCTCCATTCTGCTACTTCACATCTTGTTCCACCATCTGTTTTAGAGCAATCCATAATTCACACCAGGCTTCATCATTCCAGTGCTGCAGTATCTCACCTTCTTGATTGTCTATTTTAGTCTCAAGCTAACAGATATTGAATTTTGCAGTCATTTAGTAAGACCTTATATCCAGGATAGATCATGGAAGTACTTTCGCTGGATATAAACAAGGAGAATATAGCAAACTCAGTATAGTATAAGAGCTGTTGACAGTAGATACATTGAAAATATTTAATAAAGCAAGGATGAGCATTCCTATTAAGCTAGCTTATACAACATTTCTGACCTCCGTGTTTTCTTACTTTGATCTATATTTTAGGGTTCCAGTATTTACTGGAATTAGGATATCGAAAGAATCTTGAAGAACTATAAATGCTCAGGAACATACATCTATTTTCTGAGATTATCTGGTAAAAAGTAAGAGCCAACAATACCATTGTTTTAAATGAATTGGTCGAGGTGGTTCAATTGATTGGCCCACTTGAACACTTAATCTCAAACCACTAAAAACAAATTTAAGTTGCCCTTATAGGGAGCATGTCAGTCATGTCAAACAAGCAACTAAAGTGTCGATATAAATAAATAAAAAAATTCTACCAGCTGGTAAATAAAAAGTTAAGTTAAAATACATTTTAAAATGATTATTTACCTGCCGCGTAAATTAAATGATATACAGATACGAAATTGGACGTTCAGGGCAATAATCAATGTTAGGTACATCGAAATAAATAAAATTTAAGAGGGAATGTATTTAAACCTCCAGGTGATGTCTCGATTAAAAAAATCTCATTTCCCGGCCATTCGTAAACGTTTATTAACAGAATTTATTGCCCCCAGCCAACCCGTGTACTGATGAAGCCATTCTCCTCGTTTCCCTCTCTGTACACTTGAGCTTAAAAAATTTAATTATGTACAATATTAGATTTTGATCAAGTACAGGAAATTCGCCGTTTTTAAGGACTACTCTGCAAATTTACATAAGAACAAAGTTGTACGAATTGGGTCGTAAACTTTCTAAATTAAAAATTTCTGGGGGGAGATAAAATTACATGGATAGATGATGCTTAAATTACATAGCAGGAAGGCGGTAAGGTATGAATATTAATTTTCGGTGTATGCTTCGATGCCAGTCATATTTTTTATGGATGCAGTACGAAGCGTCTCTCGCTTTGGACGTGATGAGTTTGGAATTTGTTATTTTACCGAAATTATAATTCACGCGGCTACGTTTTACCTGTAAAGTTCGATTGCGTTGGTCGTCGAGGTAAAAACACAACGTGTGATTTATAAGTTCGTTATTAAAAGCGTAAAAAGTTCAAGAGATGCCAGAAAAAACGTTCAAGTTACAATAACTTAAAATAATAAATTAGATTCTTTTGTGTATTGTATTACAGTAAACACGCCATGAAAAGGCTTATATGTCATTTTTTAATACTGTTCGAAATTTTAATACTGTGATAAGAGCGCCAGTGACGTTTTTAGCTTTGTACTGACCTAAGCAGTACCCGATGTAACAACCCCCTTTTTTCAACAAACAAAATCAACAACATTTATTTATTGTAAATATTAATTACAACTTCTGAACAGTTTGTTAAATTAATTCCAGCAGATGAAGTGGGCTGTATTTTAAGAAAGTAAATGTATTTCCCGAGTGCTTGAACTTATTGAAAGGCCATCAATGCTTGCAACCTTACCCAAATGTTAGAGGTCACTTTCTTCTTATTTTGTTTGCTAAATATCGTTTTATCACAATGATAGAGCGTCAACCTCCATACCTCTTAATAGATAATAAATTGACTCCTGAATATGCAAGCAACGACGCAGATGATCTACGAAAGCAATGTGGATTTAGAAGACCCAGGAATAATGCCATATTATATGGCATTTTCCAAAAGTTTTAATTCTAACTGGCTGTTTAATGAATTTTCCATTTCTGTACCCCCTTATAAATCGAGTATGCTCTGTGTTGCTTCGCCCCATCGCTATATATCTTCGAAGCATTTCCACCATATTTATTCCGTCAATGTTTCCGTTTGTAATAAACAAAATCTCGTAATATCTTTCATATAATGTTTTTTTTTTTGTTAAAATTTGAGATCTTTTTGACTGAAAAACTCCCGATTTTGTTTTTATAAAAGCAATTAAATGGACGTACTTACTAATATCCGTATTTTTGATGACACGACTTACCAAAAAATCTCGGCAAGATGGGTTTGTCGCCTCCTGAGAGTAATTCAGAAAACAAAGTATCTTACAGTTTGTGAAGAACTTCTACCATGCTATCATGCAGAAGGCGCTGATTTTTTAAGTTGCATTGTTACCTGGGATAGACGTGGATGTACCATTACTCAACTAGTACCAAAGTAAGACTAACTGAGAGTGGAGCTTTCAAAGCGCAAGTATTATGAAACTGTATGAATAACTTCATACAACAAAGATAGTCATTGCTACGTATTTTCTACTACTCCTTTGTAGTTATGGGACTTTTAAGCAGCTCTCCTAGTTTTGAGACGTCTTAGTTATCAGTGGGACGACCTTTAAGTTCTGAGAACTTGAAAGTGGCATATAATTAACTCATATTACTAAAATATAATTTAAAGTTCCCATCACTTACAAGCAGATTTGATAGTTGCCAACTTAAAATTGTTAGGTTAAAGTCGTGAAACTTGTAAGTAATATTTATTAGTTCAAGCAACGTTATCGCTACTTGTATAACTATTAACCATCATCACACAACTATAAACTGCGTACCACCTCTTATATTCAACATGAAGTAAGTTTTACCATGTGGTTTCCCAAAAATCTTTTCGATCACGTGTACTTTTTGTCTTTCTGAATATTGTAGATAATAATTTTTATAACTATTAGATTAGTGCTAAGTATACACACCAACCTTATATAAAAATATATGTATACTAAATTACAAACATTGGAAAGCATAGAGTGGTGACATTTTGGAGCAGCAAAAGTCGTCTTTCTGTAGTTCTTGCCATTTTTTTTAAGATTGCCAAGACGTACTGTTCATTGATTTTTGTCACTAGCAGCGCATAGTAGACATTTTGTACTATTGACAGTGTTTTGATCCAGCAAAACTGGCCTTTCGGCAAAAAAAATATTGGTAAACACTCGAAGAAGAACTGAGAGCTGTCTTGATGAACAAGGTGTGGGAGCATTTGTGCGTAATTTGTTACAGATCCGATCAAAAAAGTGGAAATTGCGTAGAAAAATAAGATATATTACAATGTTCTTTTACTGTGACAACACATCAAAAATAAACTTATTCTGCTTATTTCAATCACGCTTCCAACATATCTAAGTAAATTTCATATAAAATATAGTATATTTCAAATACGATTATTTCAAAAATGGTTACTTCTAAAGACTTCAACAAGGTATACCTTTGTCAGATATAACAGGTAGGAGAATCGATTGTTTCAATAGATAGATGGATACACTAAACAGCAAAAAAGGTCTGTCATTTTAAAGAAACATGCCGTGCCATAAGTGACGCCCTCTACTAGTGACGTCAAAATTATTTAAAAATTCTTATTGCCGTGCCAAAAGCATAATTGTGCCAATTTTTTTTATACCCCGACAGGTTTCAAAGTTATTGAGATATTTCAAAATATTCAAGCATTGAACGCCCTGCATTTTTCAAACCAGCAACATTCGGACAAGGCATATTTGGTTCAATCGACTTTTTTTGGTTACCAGTATCTCCAGCTCCCAGATATCCCAACCTTTCACAGACACCCTGTATACACTATAATAAATACAAACCACATAAAATACTTAGCGGACGCAATGGAATTGCTCCCTTTTTAAAGAACCGCGTAAGTTTCTATTTCGGCGAAACTCCCAATCCTCAAACGGCTGAATTTAAGAAAATACAGACCCGTGGCTGCTAGTTTATTTAGCAGCAGTGATAAAACTGTGAACTGACTTGCCAGCGGGGGATAGAGATGCTGCAGAATTCCTTAGTGGTGAATCGACGGGCGAGGTTTAAATAAAGAATAAAGGTGCTCTTCTTATAAGTGTTTCTCATTTAGCAACGCAATTTTGTATTTTATTGGGTACTGTTTGAAGTAAGTTAAAATGTGTCTACAGATGGTCGCATTTTCGACATAGTTTCAGGTTTGTCAGAAAGTACTAAGGAGAATATTTTTCTTGTAATACATACATTACTCTTAAAACTCAACCTATTTTATTTAACTATAATCTCAACGCTACAGTTCTTAAACGTTGCAATAGTATTAAGGACCTTGGAGTTATCATGGATGACAAATTATCTTTTTCCAATCACATTAATCAAATGGTTAACACTGCATATAAAACATTGGGCTTTGTTATTAGAAATTCCTCAAATTTTAATGACGTTGCTGCTTTAAAATGCCTCCATTATTCTCTAGTACGCTCGAAACTTGAATATTGTAGTATTATTTGGTACCCGTTTTATAGAACACATATTGATTTAGTGGAATCAGTTCAAAGGCGTTTTCTAAAGTTTTTGTCTTATCGTACTGATGGTTACTATCCACCTAGGGGATATAACCACAGTTTGTTGCTGCAAAGATTTAGTTTTGATTCTTTACATACCAGAACAGTGCTTGCGAGTTTGTCACTCTTATTTAAATTATTTCACAACCGAATTGATTCAGCATCTATGTTGAATATGTTTGACCTACGAGTTCCTAGACTTGGATCACGGGATCACTGTATGTTCTATTGTCATAATGTAAGAACTAATTTAGGTATGAAATCTCCAGTATATGTTATGTCTATCAATTTTAATCAAATATCCAGCTTATGTGATTTAAATACCTGTACCCTTAAAAATTTATTATTGGTGGGTGCTCAATTTTTTCGTGATATTTAGGTTAATTAATACTTGATCTGTAGTTGTGTTGTTTCTTGTGGTATAAATTTCATGAAAATTGAGCAGTTCTGTGCCGTGGAACACTATACAGACCACGTGCTGCTTATTAAAAGATGCACAGGTTTATGAAACTTATTCTCAATTTTATTTTAAACATTACATAAATGTATAAACAATCCGTCCTGTAAATGGATTATTTCTGTTGGGCAATAAATGCATTATTATTATTATTATTATTATTATTATTATTACATAGAACATACAATATATACTATAATAATAATAGTATATATCTTTATTGCTCCAGTATGAAATTACAGAAGATAATAGTAGGCAGTAGTGATGAGATCTAGCATAGCTACTCATCTAACCACTTGGCAAAAACAACTAGCGTAAAAAAGCTAACAGCACATAAAAAATATATTTAGGATATCCTAAATAAGGATATGTATTAGAATATATTCAAACAAGCTAAGAAATACAAAACAATTAAGTTATTAACTAAGGCAAGATAATGGGCACAGGGCTATACGAGTAATTAGGGATAACAAAACATAGCATCTGAGTTGTTACCTAAACTACTTCTATAGAATTCATTTAAACATCGCTTAAAACTAATGATGGACGAGCAAGCTTTTATGCCATGTAACAAATTATTAAAAATTTTCGGTGCACTATAGCTAAAAGACCTAGAAAATTGAGCAGTTCTGTGCCTTGGAACACTGTACAGGCCCACGTGCTGCAATGATCTTGCATGTACGTCAGACCTCTTAATAAGCTTATTAAAAAGATGCACAGGTTCATGAAACTTATCAATTTTGAAAACTAGTATACACAAATGTATAAACAATCCCTCCTGTAACTTGAACCATTCGCCTTATTATAGAAGGAAGAAACGTGGTCATACTGTCCATAACAGAATCTAATACAGTTATTTTGTAACTTTGAAGGCTACCCTTATCTTCAGATAATAAAGCTGGCCAATATACAACATCATAGTACGCAATTGCCGACAGGATTAAAGAATCACAAAATTTAAACTTTATGCAATTAGAAAGAGACTCCTTAAATATAAAGAGTGTGCGAAGTTTACCGTAACATGGTTGCAAAAGATTAAACACATGGGCTCTGAAACGGGTATCACTATCACAAAATAATCCCTTTTTACATGATTCGGTAAAGGTTAAAGTTATATTATTAATCCTACTATGGCAGTAGGCAAAAAAATATATTATTTTACAAAAAGTTTCTCAAATAATAGTCACAGTAACTAGGTAGTAAAGCACAAGATCTAATGCCATGGCTGGTATTTAATAGGTGAAGCAGCCAAGGCATTAAATCTACGTTACTGCCAAGTTATACACAATTTTTTTTGCCGATTAATTTTACTTTTATTTTATCATAAGAGCAAACAAAGCTATTTATTTTATATTATTAAAATTGTATCATCATGAATAATAACAACTGCAACAGGTCGTCTGTGGTTGCTATGAGTCGAGCGTTATTAAGCAAATAACTTAAGTACGCAGTAATCGCTATATTGTTCTTATTTAAATCTATAAAAATAACTATTAATTATTTGAATCAGCAAAGCAAATAGAGTGTAATTTATTACCAGAAAAATCGATGAAGATATATCAGCAAACATATAAAAAATTATTGATATTTTTCTAAATAAAACATAAGTATGAAATCTTCTGCGTTATGGTCCGTACTTGTGATGCTCAGAGTTACTCTGAGTGTCTACAACATCGATATTACAAAGTATCTGAAATTAAAAGCATGCTTAAAACGGCAATTGGATGGATATTGTGCTTGAAAATCACACATTTTAGAAAACGAAGAAATTAAAAATGAACAGTGATTTTTGCAATTAGAATTTTTGCCGTATGTGGAATGTGTCGATGTGATGATTACTTCAAATAAAAATTGGATATACTGAAAATATGGGAAATAGATTGCTGATCACCTTACCAACTACCAAAACAAAGGAAAAACGTACTTTATATAAGCGAATATTTAGACATAATCAATTAATATTTGAGAAAATGTATGGATTGTATGGGACCAAAACAAGTTGCTGCGTTTCTTAAATTAAAGGATGTTGACGAATATACCAGTTGTTTCGATAGAATTTCAGCTACACTAGTAATAAATTCCAGTTAAAGTTGTGGTATATGGAATATCACAACTTTAAAAATGTGTGATGGATGGAAATCTTCAACGGTAGCTGCAGGTAATTCCCTACTGCAAGTACATCGAGTGCTGGAAGCGATTTTTTAAATAATTCAACTACTTTGGAGGAATCAATAATTCATAAACCATCTACCAGCGTAAACACTACATACACGAAGTAAATATTTCAAAACAAACAGGACAAGGCATCTCTATATAGCGGTAGTAAAAGTGATTATAATGCCTAGGCACTTGATTATCTGACATCTGTCACTAATATTACCTGTTTAATGTCGATTGACGAAAAATGTTTTTTAATAGTCGACTGAATTATTGCAAATTATGAAGCCGATGCTGTAAAACCCTAACCTGCCCAAATAGGTCAAGCAACGGAACAGTGTCCAGCCTAGCAAATATTTTTGCAATATGTCAATACCTGATCTATAAGCGACATATGATAAGTTCCGCGCAGCCTTTGTTAAATGCTATGTTTCCTTTAGTCGCCCTTATAGCTCCTTTTGTTGACCAACTTATGTATTATAAACGAATTAAGTTATTGTTATTATCTTGATGTTTTGTACTTTGTGTAGTATGATTTGTGTTAAATATAATTTGCTGACAGAACGATAAATCAATGTATATGATAATAATGAACTTGTGGATATGTTATTAGTGTATGAAAATTCGTTGCTCGGCGGTATGCACAGAAATTTTCTCGCAGGTTTTATACTTGGTTCCAGCATTCACTAATATTGTCGTTGAGGAACGTCGGAAACAGTGTCTGAAATTAAAAGCATAGTGCTTAGGGTTGGATAATTTTAAAAACATGGCAATTTTATAAGGCTGGAGCAGTGCCTTGTGTGTTTATAGCATTCGGTGTATTAACACACTTCTGCGTTCTATATGTAACGAAAAAACGATTATGTGTTTGGGGGTCGCACATCAGTATATTTTTATTAGTATTCATTAAATCGACACCTTTATGTCCCTGGGGTTATACAAAAATTATATCAATATTTGTTATTGTATCCCTAACTCGAACTTTGAAGCAACTTCCTTCATTTATACCATGTTCTTTTAACATGTACACCTTAAAAAAGAAATATTTTGTTGAAAAATTAAAACGAACATTGAAAATCATTTATTTCTACGTTCATGCAAAAAACAAAACTTTATTGAACTATATTTAGTGGAAAAAGTGGTTCTTTATCTTTATCTAATGCAATAAAATATTTATTGCATTCATCTGTCATTCAACTACAGCGTTTTCTCTTCATGACAAACATAAACGTTCAAATTGACGTCATTTTCCTATGCAACTCGTACAAAAAGTGCTTATTGCACTCGACGTGTTGTAACTATTAAATACATTGTCGGCTGTTTGTAGAAACGTTGTTATATGGTCCTTGGTTATAATTAAAGATTTTTTCGGTTTATAGTCCTTCGACTTTATTTTAATTATGGCAAATAAAGTAGCATATTTTTTATGTCTACGTTTTTTCTTATTGATAGTTCTATTTTTGACATGGAATAATAACTCCATAATGAAGTAGATTTACGATCCCTACTTAGATTGTTGAAATGTACTAATATAACTTTTTCACTAGCAATGCTCTTAACTTTATTTTCATGGCACCATTTCTCATATTTCTCAGATATTAAGGCATACTGTACGTGAGACTTCTATGGGACAAGCTCTAAAATTGGTTCAGATGCACACTCTCCGATATTCGTCGGAAAAAAACTCATTTTTATAGAATTTGTTTTGATTTCTTTGGGAATAACTAATTGTAAGTTAATACTAATGTTTATTGACATCTTTTTCGCAACCGATGATGTCGGTCACTTCAACTTCAGCTTCAACCAACTATATCGTAGGTGTTACGTTATGAGTCTAGCCCAACAGTGATAGACGTCGTAACTGATGACTTTTGTCAGTGTTGCATTGGAGAATAAAATAATCACTGATTTTATTAGTTTTTTACAATATGAGAGAAATATTTCGTGGAAGTTTAATCAGTTTACTTACTTAAAACTAGTCTAGTACTGATTCCAAAGTCAAAAATGTGTGGATTCAGTATTATTGACGAAACCAACTGCGTGCTTTTGTATAAAATGAGTGCGATATGTATATATATCGCACTAGTGCTATGAACAACGTCATTATGATTTTAAAATGAGCCATATTACTGTCATTATGTAACCAGGGTAGATAAAATTTATTAGATATTTTTTGCCTTGGAATTGCTTTAATATGATACACAGCCATGTTATTTACGTTATGGAATATAATAATAACAATAAATTCAAAAACCATAGAGTATAGACGATAAATTGCAAAAACATCAAGTAAATATGTATAAATTTATCCTTAGCATCCTTAGACATATTTCGAATATATATTTTAGTTTTATACTTAGCTGGAACTAGATAGTTTGAACTGCTGAAGCATAATGAATCTCCACTTTCAACAAATACTCGTTTTGTTGTAATGATAATAATATTTTATTTTTGAATAATCTAGGCACATTTTAATATCCGCAATTTCGGTGACCTAAACATATCAAATGCGCCCCAATTTAAATAAATTTCAGCCCCCAAAACGTCCTATAAAACGCTTGATTCATGTGTCCGATATTTATGTCATTGTAGAGTTTAATAAAATAAAACAGGAACGATATGGGCTACAGCACATTTTTCGTGTACGTTTATTAAAACAACCGTTCGGATGATAAATGGTTATGGTAGATATGTACAAAATTAAATAACGCAAATATAACACAAATGTGGTTTTGCAAAATTGTCTACCCACCAGAGTATACTGATTACATGATATTTAAAAGGAAAAATTAACGAACTTGCAATAAAATACATGGACAGTCTCATAGAATAAAATTCTAGAACTTTCATTGAATCAAAATAAGCCGATTGAGATATATCTTATCTTAGTAATTTAGTCTAGGGATATGCTCGACGACACTCAGTTGTCAATTTTAATGTGTGTGTTTTATAAATTTGAAATATCGGAGGTTTTTTCGTGCTATATGTGACATCGCCAGTTTGTATTGTCTTCTATTCCAGAATCCATGACAATGACAATGACAATGTTAGTTTAAATGATCCTCAAACTATAATTAATGTATTTGCCAGTTTTTTCAGCTTTTTGCTCAGCTTATATCTCTTCATCTCCATTTTATACAGTTGACTTAAGCTCGAATTGTAATATTCTTATGTTGAATATTCCAGTGCTTACATATAATGTTTTTTAAAAGCTATCAAAGAAATGTAAGAATAAGTTAACTACAGGACCTGATGGAATTACCTCCTTTTTATTGATAAAATTGTGCAATACTGTTGACATTTCGCGTGATTATTATTTTTAAATTGACTCTTCAAACTGCAGCTTTTCCATTTATGTGGACTAAAACTAAGGTATACCTTATTTCCAAAAATGGTGATAAAAAATAGGTTGAGGACTACAGGCCTATTTCATTATTGTGCAAGTTTGGCAAGTTATTTGAAATATTATTCATAATATAGGCTACTTTCATGTTAGATGACAAATTTCAAGCTACCAACATGGATTTGTGGCCGGTAGATCTACTGTAACTACTGTTGTTTGTATTACTAATTTTATTTCGAATATGTTGAATAGTAGTGGAAAGATTGACGTGGCTTGCACCGATATGTCAAAGGCCATTGATAGGCTAGATATTCTTCTTCGTAAGATGAGTAATTCTGATTTCTTAAAATTGAATCTTACCTTTCTAACTAAGCGTACAATATGGTAGCTTTTCTTCATTTGAAATCATTGTTACATTTGGGTACCTCAGGGTTAAGTTCCTGATCCTTTACTGTTTAATATGCTCATTAATGATATACGTGACAGTCTTTGAGACAATGTTTTTTATATGATGATTTCAGGTTGCTTTTAAATATTTCTAAATGTTTTATTATGTTTTACACAAGATAAATTAATTCTAATACTTACATGTACAACACTGGTTCAGTGACTGTCGCTCTTTGCACTGAATTTAAAGATTTGGGAGTTACTGTTGACGCTAGATGTACATTTGCTCTTCATATTAATAATATCTCTTGCGAATAAAAATCTTGGTTACCTTATAAGAAATGCTAAACATCTCAGGAAGGTTTCTACAATGATGAGATACTTACTTTTCACTGTTAGTTTTGTTTAAGCTGCTCAATAATTACATTGATTGTTATGATATTCTAACCCATGTAGCATTGAATATATCTTTGTTGCATTATCGCTCTTATACATTATTATAATTATATTATCTAACTTATTTCATGTGTCTAATTCATAGGCAGTTTCAGGAAATAATTGATATGTTTGATATAGTGCTTCTAATATTAAATTATGTGTTTTAGTCTTTGAATGTATCTGCTTCTGTTTTTGTATGTTTATTTCATTGTAGTCCTGCCCTATAATTAGTATTGTATGTCAGGGTAGTGTATGTCATGTGTCATGAGAAACATTCACGGTGGGTATGTTTATGGGTACTTGTGATTATTATATACAAACACTTGACACGGCAGATGTGTGACGTTGTCACATATTCAAGAGCTGTTTGCTGTTAGAATTCTGTTAGAGATATTTAGAAAACTGTCATTTTGAGTTAGAACTTTGTGAATACTATTTAGAGACATCCTCTATCTATACAGGGTTAATTATGACTAATATCTTAAGAGAGGATAGAAAAAATTAAATCCTTATTTACCGCCACAGCAGGCAACCAGCAAGACAACGGTAAAATTCGCTGTCATGTCATAACTCAATTCCTGTTTATGTTCTAATTTTATGTATTTTTCAGTTTTTAGTGCCTTATTTTAATTTTAAAGGTTTTATAGTTATTAAATAAAGAAATTTATGACGGGTACAAATATTTTCCCACAATATAGTTTGCCGGTTTGTACCTACAGGAAATGTGTTTTATCGGTAGAGAGTGGTTGTAATGAGTGAAAATGTAGTTTCGTCAGTTTATAAGAAAATAATGAAAAACGAATGCAAATTACTGGAGCTAACTGGATTAACTGTTACCCATCTATCAGGTATTATTACTACTAAGAATGTTAATTTTTGTCGTTTCTGCATTTAGACGCTGCATAAAAACGACCACATGGTAGTTGACATCGATGACAGATATAAGCTTTATCTATGGATCTTGATTTATAAGGTCTATGATGGATCTCGGTCGATGCTTATTATAGGCGTCGACTTTCGACTTACTTTTTTTATTGTCTCTTGGGCCTCCCACTAAAAAGTTCATAAAAAAAAATATACCAAGAATTCCTGCTGTTACTGTTCATAATGTTTAGAACCGAGTGAACAATACTTCAAATGTAGCTTTAATAGTTTATGTAGTGTAGATGGTCCCTTTAATCTGTGGCGTCAAACTTAAACAAATACCAACTTTCTCGATAAGGGTGAAATTGTGGGTTCCTCTCAAGGGTATTTTTTTGCAATCGACGACGTTAATTTGGATTTAAAAATTCGCTTTAAAATAATATTAAAAATAATCATATTGGCAGTTTGAAATACGTAATAAGAACATATAGTTCTATTAATTTCGATATTTTTAATTGCAAATATCTGCCATTAATACTACCTAGTAGTAATTTACTATCAAGATCTGTTATTAAATCAGAAACTCGCTGTCCTCGTTGGTTTCCAAATCCCAAATCCCTAAGTGCGTAAGAAAACATTTACATTAGTTCTTTTCGAGCACTACGACAATAATACATCTCCAGCCAAAAATAGATCATCACAACATCTCGTCGGCCCTTCTCGCCTGCTCGATACGGAACGCTATTTTATTCAGGAGGCGGTCGAGATGTGGATTTGGGGAATCATAAAGTTGAGTCTGGGGACAGGCTACTGCCACGGGGCGCAGTTTCACTCATTTTATCAACGCCGAAGGGGCTCGGGATTCCTCGTTTCCCTCTTTCAATAATTCAGCTGCCTCGTAAGTTAGATTTGACGCAGAGTGCAAGTGCCAATTGTCACGGAAGACGTTTTATATGCTTTCGACATTTTGATGGCGGAGGAAGGTGACATTAATGTCGGAAACAAATATTGTATCCATTTATCCTTAAAGGATAATATTTATCAGCAAAGTGAAAAGAATGACATTAAATATTATTTTATTTTGATGATTTCTGATAACAATAATAAAAACAATAATAATAATAATTCCAGGGGCAGAGTGGTTTAGGAGGAGGCCTGTAAAGTCTTCAGGAACTCGGATCCCCTTCTCTACATGGTCCAAAACCTTGAAGCAGCAGGGATAGGAGCGTTTATGTATAAGGCAGCGAGAAGAGCAGCCGATGAACTTGGTCTCGTGTTCGATACTGAGCGGAAAAATCCGGACTCTGTCACCGAGTCGAATCCTGCTCAGTTAAAAGCCCAAATTAAAGTTGCATAAACGCGTCATCTTCTGCAGCTACATAAGGATAAGCCAATGCATGGCCTCTTCTACCGCCATCTAGAGGGGCTTGGCTTATCTGAAAAGCTGACCTTCGCTTTTTTGAGGTCAGCGGGGCTGAACTCTGAGACCGAGGGGTTCATAATGGCTTGCCAAGATGGTGTAATTAACACTCTCGTCTATCGTAGTCGTGTCTGGGGTATCGAGGTTCCTGATAACAGCTGCAGGGCCTGCCGCCATGCGCCGGAGACGCTTATGGATCTCCTGTCGGCATGTCCGGTATATGCGGCCACAGCGTATATCCAATGACACGATTCAGCCTTACGGGTGTTGTATTATCATTTACGACACTCGTATGAGATAGACGAGACGCCAGTGTTGCCTTATGCTCCGGGGGATATAGAATCCGTTGTGGGGGAATGAGAAGTGCCGAATTTATTGGAACTATTCATTCCCCACCCTCAGGCAAATTCAAGCCAATAAGCCTGATGTAGTCCTCCTCGACCACCAGCTTAGGACAATGTTTGTAATTGAGTTCTCGGCTCCCGCAGAAAACAACATAGTCCTAAAAGAGGAGGAGAAACGGAGGAAGTATCGAGAAAATCTCTTGCAATTTTTTTGAAGAATAATTCCGTTAAACCCTAATTTTCTCTATCCCCTCTTAAAATATTTGTACTTAGTCATAGTTAATCATGTATGTGATTGAAAATGCAAATATTTTTTTGACAATAGAATTGCCGAAAAATGATTGACCGAATTTCATTCCTTGCAGAACTATGAATTATTGCTTATTGAGGACCATTTAGGGTGAAACGATGGAGCGAACTAACAATCCAGACATCTCGAGAACATTTCCGGTCGGTGTACATTGCAAAGTTAATGGGGTGTTGGCCGTTACTCAGGAATCGAGTATAAGCAAAGACACCCCATTAAGAAAAAAAGGGAAGTGAGAGAAAGCACTTTCAGCGTCCGAGACCTGCACGCCCGAATTTCAGCTCGTCAATACAACGAATGGACTTCCAGCTAATTGTATAAAGGCGAACCCTTCTCAGTCCTTGAAAGCTATTAATTGCTTTTGTTCTTATTTGGAAATAAATATACGCTTTGCTACGCTCATTACTAACACGTGTCGATTTCTTTTTCGAAGAGAGGTTCTTCCGTTAGAGAGAATTAAATTTCAAAATTAATTGGATATACTGCGCTGGCGTAAGGCAAAATGAGGTAGATGCTACTTGAACGGAATTGATTCGGAAAATACTAATTAGCGCCTGCTGAAAAGAAATTAGAGATATATCCGTCTATCTTTACATGGAGATGATTCTGCGTCTTAATAATTGTATAAATTAATGATTGGATTCCACAAAAAGGAATATTTGGAACAAACTCACTGCCATAATTTGGTAAATAGTTAATAATCCAAGAAAAAAAATTGTACTATAAAAAAAATGCGTAATAAAATTTAAAATTGTTTCAAACATTTTTTATGAACATTATGCAGTCCACATGATATTATTTTGGCTTGATTCAACTTCAAAAATAAAGTTTCTTATACCGACCATTTACTCAAAAACTGAAAAAATGATATCATCATGCAACCAACTCAACTCATGGACATGCTTGTGGCCGCTGAACTAAGAAGTATCTTTCATTGTTGTTGATTCTATTCATTGAATTCTCACATTTGAAAAATCTAAACTAAAAAAAGTTAAATATCGAAGAGTAGCTATGCATGTGGTCAGAGTTAACCACGTGCACGATTGTCACATCAATTATTGAAAATGTCCGCCTTCCATATCATATATGTAAGAAATCATTTTTATCCTTAAAACAGTTGCAATGCTTCAAACAGTATCTAAATTCTCAAAATTTTACTTTGCGAATCTTTAGTTCTATCTCATTTGAATTATGCTGATGTTGTATATGGTCCCTGCATGTGTCAAGAAGATAAATACCGATTGCAAAAATACAGTATACAGCCCACCAGACATATACCGGTTTCGAGCTTATTAGCTCTCATCAGTATGCCATAGGTAAGGTATCCGACGAATAATCCTAGCTGTTTAGTCTGTCTAACCCGACAGAAGGGACCATGAGTACGCGGTGTAGAACTAACTACATCTATCGGCCATTCGCTACTCCATGCCATGTCTGGTGGGCTTCTGACGAATGACTCTAGCTGTTGCTATAGGTTTTCCAGGTGTAATTCAATGCTGGTCGGGGCATTAGCCCGCAGAGTAGTTGTTTCCTGGAATTCCGTGTTTGCAAAATATCGTTTCTCACCGATCGCGATAAAGGTCGACAGCTTTCAATGGTGTCTACTGCATGTAGAACGCTTTGTGTCTGTGACATTTTCAGTCCGGCATGGAGTAGCGAACGGCCGATAGATGTAGTTAGTTCTACACCGCGTAAATTCGCAACTGTCAAATTTTTACTTTGACGTTTCTGCTACTCGTATGACTCGCGTTTGACTGCTCAATATAAACTGAACTATAGCTATAGCTGTTAGCTTATATATTATATTTTATAGGTTCTCAAAATTTTTGCGGTCTCGAGAACGTTTTGAGAAATAAACCAGACCATAGCCGAGAATATTTTAGAAAACGTCAAAATAAAAGTATTATAAAAATTATAAATTCTAACGCAAACAGGAACATAATTAACAAACTAAAAAGGTAGGTGAGTTTCTGTAACAATATATTTTGCATCATGTTTCATGACGAACTGCACATACCGTAATTACGGAGATAGATAACCAAAGTGAACTCCTTCTGTCTGTCGTAAATACCTGATGTGTGTTTTTCATGAAATGCCTTCTGTTTGGTGTTACATTGTTACAAACAGCCCATGAATTTCAGCACCGTATTTGAAATTGTTAGCATATCACGTCAATTTTTTGTCATCCATATTTAAAATAAAAGAGTTTATGCAGCAATAGGAAACAGTACTGATAGGAACAGATATATCAAATACCTAATTACTATATACTCGACTGTAAAAATTTTTTATTTTTGCTATCACTAATTTCAATCGTCATTATCATCTATATACTGATTTTCGCTAATACATGCTACGGGTTCAATGAACCTATATTTATTTTTATAATGGTATCATATTTTTTATATATAACATATGATTTCCAGATCTATTAATAACTTTACCAAATTCCCATTTTGATTAAGGTTTATTTTGAAATTTCACGTTCGGATTAACATTTATTGTTTTTTTTTTCATATTTTTAGAATGCTTATCGTATCATATATTTTTTTGGTTTATTTTCATTTATTTTTATTCTACGATTATATTCATGTAAAGATATGTTTAAGTTTAAGATAATTTTGTGTAGTAGTTAAAATTAATAAAACTAAATTTCATTTGTTTTGTCCTCAATAACTTTGTATAACAGCTTCTTTAAAATCTGGATTGATTGGGGACCATTAGGACTAGATGTAATATGTGTAAATTCATATTTATCAGAAAATTTCTTAAAATCCACAGATTTAAATTGCCGTCCATTATCCAGGATTAATATTGTTGTACCAAAACGACCAAATATGGTTCTCATAAGTGCAATTCTGAATGTAAAATGTCACAACCTATTTTATCCAACTACAATCATAAATAACACTAATAACTGTCTTTTTCATACTTTGATGTCCACAACTGGTATCAACTTGAATCACTATCCTACCGACTGCGCCACTATCATCTAGTTTTTTTTGGAGTCCTTATATTTTAATAGTACGGTAAATACGTAGCTAGTACATGATCGATGCGTCACAATGAACCAATAATATGCACGGCGAACACTAGATTTTATTTATGAGGTTATATAGAGTTGGATTAAGAAAGTGGAAAAATTGTGTGAACATCGTAAATATCATAAATATCTCTGACAGAGTCGTGGATGAGATGAGCAACAATTTGTGTGAACAAAACCAGTGATGACAATTTTGAAAGCTGGAAATGCCAAATTATGATAAAAATTAATGAAGATGTTCATTGTGTTTAACATCATCTGTTTTATATCAAAGACGAATGTATAAGAGAAGAAAACAACATCAGTGTCTCTTATATTTCTTAAATGAAACTTCCATCACTGTTTATATTATACTACGCTTCAGTGGCTACCTGGTAGGTGATATATTGGAGATAGTCCTTGCATTAAAAGGAACATTATTGCCAATCAATTTACTTCGTAACCCTTCCTTTACCCTTGCCTTCGAAACACCCCGCCTTATCACAGATAAAAATTTATTGCCGATGTTTACTTTTTTCGGACCATTGATTTGTATTAAAGATAAAAGTAAGGAGCCGGAAACATATTGCATACTTTGCTCCCTACGGATTTATACTTATCCCCCTAAATAACCTTTTCTATTCGTGGGATCGGCCTTATCTTTGGGTTTATGGGTCCTTCTCGATAAATCGCGGATGTCTGGGATTCCATTTTATGCGCCTTTGGAGCAGCGCAGTTCCAATATGCATATCTAATCCCAGATGCATTTATGTTTATCCCGAGCATTATGAGACGTAAGTGGTATCACAGGAAGTTTTTCGTTGGAGTCGAAGCGTTTGTTTTGTTTCACTTAAAGCTGAGAGACTGGTTAAAAATAGCTGAGTGCTGGCTAAAAATATTATCGGATATAGGGTCAAACAGGATAAAAGTGAAACAAAGTCAACAGCTCTTCTAAATATTACGAATAATCGAAAGCTCTAAGATGTAGTTTTATGTGTCTACAGAATGGTTACAAATTACTATGGAGTTTATACAGGTTGTCCCAAACTGGACAGTATATTCCAACTGTGAGGATACAAAATAATTAAATAAATTTTGGAACGGTAAGTGAGGGAAGCTTCCATTTCCAATCAGAAGTATTATTTTTGGGATTTGACAAACATACCCAATTTTTTTTCTGTTAAAAACCTCTCTTGTTTTTAATAAACTTTTTTTAGGGAAATTTCTCTTCCCGTTTTAAAGTTACAAACAATATCATCCTAAAGAGTCTCAACAAAGTACTACCCAAAAATCACATTACGTAATTGAATGTTCGTTGTTTAAAGTGCATAAAAGAATATATGAAAATATTAAACTTGATAATTCTTTAATACAATTAAAACAAAAGGTGACGACGACAACAACTACTTAAGAAATGAAGCAAACGACCTCATACTACATACATATTACAATCTATTCTTCATATGACCTCCTCTTATTTCAAAACACATATCCAATCTTCGCCTGACATCTTTGTGGCTGCGTTTATTAACTTTTCGCCGTTTACCCCTCATTACAAACGTTTGTGGTTTTTTTCTTTCAAATGATTAATATCTCTTGAAGATGTTTTGTAATCTTATTTTTGAAAACCTTTCTATAAAAAAATCTAGGGGTGTTAGATGTGATAACTTTTCGAGCCATTGGATAGGTCCATTAATCCCAATTAATTTTTCTGGGAAAGTGTTGTCAAATATTGCTACATAATCCCAGCCTTGTGTGGTGAAGCTCCGTCGTGAAGCTCCATAGCTTTCTCCTTAGCTGCAAAGGAAATTGAGAGTTTTTACAGGAAGCACTTGATAATAGATTTCTGCTAGAAAAGATAATTCAATTTAACATAAATCGATCGATATATTTTGGACAACTTTTCAGGTCATTTTAATAATTATTGGTGTTTGTGGAGCTTTGCGAAGAGATGAACTACTAAAGATAATGATATATGATATGGAAGACAAATATTTAATTATTATGATAAGAATTACGGATTCCAAAACTTCCGAGACGTTTTGTGATTTCAAGTCCAGACCAAATGAAGATACCACAAATGCTGTGCTCTACGTCCGAAAGTTAGTATAAGTCGAAGATTTTTTATGACGTATATTAGGAAAAAATATGGTTGCCGTCAACAAAATAAGGAATGTGCCAAAAGAAATAGCAACTGCGCTATTGCTACAGAGCACTGCTTAGACGTTCTTCCGGCATTTTGTTAGCGAACAAAGAGGCTGACATTACAACCATTAAACGACATGGGGGGTGTGGTTCTAGTACGTTATCGGATACATGTATTGAAGATTATATGCAAAATGAAATTTCAATAGCAAATAAATTGTTACCATTATCAGTAGAGCCTACAAATAACTTATCAATAACACAACGTAAACAGTAAACTTAAACAATTACAGCAGTAACCTCATTGAATACCCCGAACTAAAAGATACAATAACTAAGAGCACTGGATCTGGCAAAAAATTTATCTCACTGCAATATCGGCATTTTCACATGTAATGCAAATTAAATGGCAATTGTCCTGTTTGTAATAGTTACTGTTTTGTATTGAAATGTTATATAACTCAACATGTATATAATTTGATTAATATAAATAAGTTTAGAAAAAATAATAAATTATTTTGACATTTGTTTTATGTTCTATAGCGAAAAAAATTCTAAAAATTTTAACGTTCTTAGAAAGGCCGAACAGACAATACGTCTGTTATGTCAGAATTTTAGCTGGATATTTAAAAAAATGGGGCGTCTATGATATGCATCGACTGAGATGGCTTAGATCTATAGATAAAGCTTACATCTGTCAACAATGTCAACTACTATGCCGTCGCTTTTTGAACGTTTTGTATATGCAGAAACGACAAAAATAACATTTTTGCACTGGCAAAACTACAATTACACTCATTACAACCCCTCACTATCGATAAAACACACTTCCCGTAAGTCTATTTATTATAAGAAAATCGAATGAAAGGAATAAGTAGGTAATAGATAATACAAAACTTTTAATACACCCGCGGCAGTCTTCTCCCATAATCTAGAAAAACACACCGGCGATCTACAAGGTGTCCCAAAATAGAAGGCCATACCATTAACACATATTCTTTGGACAAAAATAATGCGACTTTTCTTATGCCATTTTTTATTTAGACGTCTGTGTTTCAATATACAGAGTGTTAAAGTTACATTTTAAAAACCTATTTTTGTTAATAATCTAATTGTTTTCTAAGATACACACTTGAAATTTTGCACGTACTTTTATCTTATTGCGGCATACTTATCATGTAATTTTGGTAAAGAAAATTGAAGGGAAAATTGCAGTATACTTTAACCCCCCAATAATTTATAAGTACGCCTATGCAGCTTTTTCTTCAAATATCAAACGTAGAATTTTCTTCAGATCATTTTACCTTTCTTGCAATTTTTTGTTTAAATGCCTCGTTTTGGAGAAAAACGGCAATTTGTAGTGCCCATAAATCTATCATTCACTACCATTTTCAAGTGAAACTGAAATTTTGTGGATATACCTGTTATTACAATACCTTGGCAACTTAGCAAATCGTAATACTTACTGAATGAATATTTGCTAATTAAAATAAAAAGAGAATATCTTTCAAAATAGTTTTCGCTACTTAAAAGGGCACGTACATGTGTTAATGAGGAGGGTGGGCAAGTAGAACATTTGTTAAATTAGTAGTAATTAATGAATTATTTTAATGTTATTTAGGTAAAAAGTTATTATGTTGATTGTTCATTATTACTATTACTAAACAAGACTATTATTTTTTGGTTGATAAGAGAACTGTATTACAGATTTTAATGCCATATTATTATTTCAATTCATACGTATTCCTCATTTTATAAAATTTTAAATTATCCATTCTGTTTTAATTAGCAATTATTCATTCAATAAGTATTACGATTTACTAAGTTGCCAGAGTATTGTAATAATAGGTATATCCACAAAATTTCAGTTTCACTTGAAAATAATAGTGAATGATAGATTTATGGGTACTACAAATTTCTGTTTTTCTTCAAAACGGAGCATTGAAACAAAAAATTACAAAAGAGATAAAATGATCAGAAGAAAATTCTACGTTTGATATTTCAAGAAAAAGCTGCACAGGCGAACTTAAAAATAATTGGAGGGGTAAAAGGTACTGCATCCCTCAGTTAGCTCCATTCACCCCTCGATTTTTTTCACCAAAATTACATGATAAGTATGCCGGAATAAGATAAAAGTACGTACAAAATTTCAAGTGTGTATCTTAGAAAATAATGGGATTATTAACAAAAACGGTTTTTTAAAATATAACTTTAACACCCTGTATATTGAAACAGGGGCGCACAAATAAAAAATGGCATAAGGACAGTCGCATTATTTTTGTCCAAAGAATATGTGGCTAATGGTATGGCCTTCTATGGGACACTGTATGCAGTGGCGTAGCTAGGCGTGGGCGAAGCGGCCCCACGCCCACGGCCTCGCACTTAAAGGGGCCTCGCGCAGGGCCCCCTTGGAGGTGGAGGTACGAATAGCGCCCTAAAAGACCTTACTAAGAATAAGCTTTACCGAGGCTTTACCACACGTACTATAATTAATTTGCACACCCTGCTGGGTGTGTTCTATTATCGACATATTTTTTAGTACTGAAGAGGTAACAAAAAATTAATTATTTTTAGCAAAACACCTCATAATTATGAAATTTTCAGATAATCCAGATTTCACTACTTCAACTAGTTTCATCATAAATGAATAATTTTGTAAACAAACTTTCTGATTTTTCACCATTATTTTCTTGAAAATATACAAGGTGACATTGAAAAAACTACAATGCATAGTATCATGTGACAGAGGACCAAAAAATAATAAATAAAGTTATATACACGATCCGATCGCCTTTTGTTTTCAAGATACAGCATTTATTTTTTTTTTTAATTTCTCCCGATTGTATGAAAATATTTGAACCAAAATGATGCACACTGTGACTTTGCATGTAGCTATTATGTGTCACAATATTCAGTTCATTCAGCATCCAGTGGCGGAAGAAAAGGGCCTCGCTGATGCTACTTCGCCCACGTGTAGATTAGTTCACGCTACGCCACTGCCCGTATGTTGTGGGAAATCTGCATATAACACAAACTCCTTTATTAAATAACTATAAAACGTTTCAAATTAAAAAAGGTACTAAAAACTCAAGAGGAACACAAAAACACAACGTAAATACAGGAATTAAATTATGACATGACAGTGAATCCTACCCATGCGTTGTTGGTTGTCTACTCTGCCTCTGTAAACTTGCGGAGGACGGGTCGTATAGGCGGCGTTAAATAACGATTTAATATATCGAAAAACATTTTTCTTTGCTATATAAATAAGTTTGGATTTTTTTTGAAGGGCGATTCTGTTAATTTTTAATTTTCTCTACCCCTCTTAAAATATTTGTACTTATTCAGTTACTCCTGTAGATACAAACAAAAATTGTATTTACTTGAGTTCCAGCCTAGTTAAGTGTAGGTACCGTAGAGCTTTAAGGTTGTAATCCCACCACTGCGGTCTAGCGCGGCTGTTAGCTATTGGCCTTTTAATCGAAAACTCAAACAAAAGTAACGTAAACCCAGATATCTTCCAACGATCAGTCTGTTTTAACAGGCCGAATTAGCGGCTCAGCTTTAAATATAGCGGTACAAGTTCGCACTGCCTTTCGCGTCTGTTGGGAGTATCCAATTTAATTAATTTTATATTTGCTCTTATTCTTCATAACTCTTCTTCGCTGGCGGACCATCCGTTAGGGGGAGAATTTCCATTTCACTCTGTGAGCCTCGCTCCCTCCGTTATTATCAAAGTTTGGAAAGTAATTTCTGCAAATGATTTTAATTTTTTGATGGAAGTTATTTCGCATATTAAGGACTTGTTAGGCAATTGGGAGTTTCATTAATTTTTAAGGTTTGCCTGGGAAATGGGCGATCACACGGATGCCCTTCATCGTGGGAGGATTTACGTTAATGTAAAAAAATATACCGGTGTAATAAACAAAATATGTTTTACAAATGTAATAAATTATAGTTATTTTCACATAAGAAGTGTAGATAAATCTATTGCAGATAGAGTACTAAAATATATAAGTAAACAATAACAATAACAACTAACAACAACCCAACACTGTGGTAGGTTGTTCTTTAATACTAGGTTAACTAAGTATAAATATTTTAAGAATTAATGGAATCACCCTTCAAAAAAATTTCAAACTTATTTATAAAGCGCACTCAATTCAAAGTGATCTTAACAGTATTATTGATTGGTGTTTGGAGAATGATATCGATTTGAATACTAGTAAATGTTCTCATATCAGCTTTCACAGATGTCATAAGACTACTAATTTTACCTATTACATTATTGCAACAAATCTTACTTAGGTAACTGAAATAAGATATCTCGGTGTATTATCCTATTACAGACTTACTTTTTCACAGCACATAATAATCAATGTATCTTTGAAATCACGTAAACTGCTTGGTTATGTCCAGCAAATTACTAACAATCTTATAATATCCTCATTTAAAATTCTTGCTCGTGCTCCTGTTTGTTCTGTCATTCAGTATGCTTCTATTATGTAGAATCCGCATTATCATGTTTATATCAACATGTTTGAGTCAATCCAGCACCATTTTTGAGATGGTGTGCATATAAAATGGTTGATTATGTATAGGATGCACACTTATCTTGCACACCAAACTGATGTCTCTATAATATATGTTTTATAAAGGCAAAGAAACAAAACAATATTAGGGGTTTTAAAACATTTCCTTTGCACGTAGATTCATCTGTATGTTAGGTCTTTTACCCACACATGAAGTTGGCTCCAATCAACTCAACTTGGAATCAATTATAATTCTCAAATCAGATAGCTTTTCCGCTGATGTTACTAAGTCAGATGACAGACGATAAGAATAATGCGGATTGTTATGACCAAGATGAAGGACTGTACATTTATCTATATTCAGCGAAAAGGAAGAGTTTAGTGCCGTTCCATCGGCTTGTAGAACAGTGTGATCCAGATGGAATTCCCATAAAGCTTACTATTGTTTGCATAGAATAGAGTTAGGCGTTAATTGCGTTATGAATATCAACAATATAAATAAGGAAAAGGACTGGTCCCAACACATATCCTTGGGGCACTAAAAGAAAATCATACCTGTTTGAGAAAGAGCGGTTTACTCTAATCCTGAATTTTCTGCTGGTGAGAAATGCAACTATTCATTCAAGTAGCCCACCACAAATCCCACAAAATTCTACCTCCAAAAGGAGTTGTAATTTTGTTACTAGGACAAGACAATGTCTTGAATAAGTCGAGATAGATCATGTCAACGGGTTGACGTGCATCAAGCAGCTGAGGATTAGTCACCGTTGACCGTCCGGAAACACAGCCATGCTGAATTTGCAGAATGATGTTTTTATATAGATAAATGAGTAAAGCTCAATCGACAATTTGAAGAATCGAGCATACCCCCAGTCTTATAAATTGATGTGACAGATGCAGATATCCAAATGCATATATTAATTCTTGCTTATTCTTATATCCACAGTTATATTTAATGCATTTTCAATGAAAACGATAGTGTAGAAGATTTTATTGGTAAATAGCAATAATAACATTGCTGGGTATATTTGGGGTATTTGGTGGATAAACGAGAACTTGCGAATATGCTAGTTATGTGGAGGATTGTTTTCGTGGTAAATGTACCAGTGACGAATCAATCAATCAATAAAGAGCGCTGTTTACTTTTAATGACGAAAACGGAATGAACAGTTTGAATAAGACCCTACAAGTCTTTACAACCATATGGTTGTTCAGAAAAAAGACTGACTTACAGACAATATTATCTGGCGTAGAGTCTAGAATTAGTATGATCACGTTGAAGTGCCCTTGTGAATAGAAGAGTACGTTCGTTACTGAAGGATATTTAGAGTGCAGTATACCTTCAAAAATGACGTTTTAAGGATTTTGGTATTCATCTTCTGGATCTGGTTTTTATTTACACAAATCTGATATTCACACAATGAAAAATGAATCAATGCTTACTGCAGGCAATGTAACTATCACCGAATTCTTCCAAAATTGCTAATTTAATTAATTAAATCTACATAGTAATTAAAATTACATGTTTGTGATTTTATTAGTAAGATAACCCAAAAGCATTTTTTTTTAATATATTCGTCGTCAAGTCTGCGCAACCATAAAGTGTACTATTGTAGCTGGTAAATATATAAACGTTTCTGAAAATCTAGCGTTTATTGACCCCTAAAGTTTTGGAAACACTTTCCTACATCCACTTAGAATTAGCACTACGGCTTGCTTTGGAGAATAAACAGATCGAAATCATTGGAAATACCTCAATGGCCAAAGGGTCCCGTTGGATTCCTTACATTCTGCACTAATTGTTTCGCCGCTAAAATTCTCTAAATTTGAGAAGTTCCCAAAGTCATTGAAAGTGAAACCACTTTATCTCAGGTATTTATCCCTATCGGCTATAATTTATTTTTCACGTTATTTGAAAGTAAGCTGTAGTTGTTACTCCGTGTAAATAAATTGAAAATATTACTATTTATTTGTTCGTCATATATACATGAAAAATCAATCATATCAAATTGTAAGTAAATATGTATGTTTCTATTATTTCACCGGTACACAAATACCTTTATTTAGTGATTATAACGTTTAACGCTGGAAAAAAATTAAGGACAGTACAGAGAATTTAAATTATGAGTACTGATTCTACCGTGTAACGTTGCTGGTTACCGAACCTCCTAAACATCAAACGTGCGAAATAAATAAATTTGTGGTGGAGGGGCGGCCATAACCAGGCGATAAATAGGGGTTTGATGTAGCTTAAAAAACATAGATTTAAAAATAAGTTTTGAAATTTTTTGAAGAGTGATTCCTCTCTTAAAATATTTGTTTGTGTTTATAGTTAACCCTGTAGTAGTCCTTTGAAGACTATTACTTATAATTAATTATATAAAATGGAAAATAAAAAAGCTAATGTTGTACGTAGAAATTTTAGTCATGAAAATATATCAAATTTCAAAGACTTGTTAAAAAATGAGCATTGGTCTGATATGTTTGAAATTAATGATTTTAACACTTGCTTTAATTTCTTTTTTCATATTTTTTTTACACTAATCCCTTAATCTGATCAGCGTTACTCATGGACAGAATAGAAATCACAATTACTGGGTTGACGATGAAGTCCGGGTCTTGTCTAGTTATATGAAAGGTCTTTGTATATTAGATAAATGTTTAAACTCACCTATCTTTCATAGTGCATATCTCAAATAAAAAAGGCTTATTCGAAAATTTTACAACATTTTGATAATCGTATTGAAAATGCACTAAATCAGATGCGTACAGTTTGGAATATCATAAACTCTTACATAAAAAGCAATGTTCTTATTCAAAAATATAATTGTGTTCCATAAATAAAGAATGACAGTGGGGAATTGATTACCATCTCTTCTTGATGTAGCAACTATGTTTAATAAGTTCTTTGCTTCTAGAAACAATGGTCTCATGGGTTATGATGGTGAATATAATGGTCCATATATTAGAAAGAGTATATTTATCCGAGAAATTACACTAGTTGAGTTATCTAGTATTGATTTGTCATTGAAAGCTGATAAATCACAGGGAACAGATGGCATCCCTGGATTAATAATTAAACAATGTTTTGAACATATTGCAGAACCAACCAAGGTGATCCAACGTCCATATCAAGCTATAGACCAATTGCCGTGCAGTTTGCCAAAATTTTTGAGGGAGCGTTTTATAGTCAGCTTAATGAATACTTATGTAAATATAATATTATTAACATGTTTCAGCATGGGTTTGTTTGTAAAAATACTGAATCTGCTCTATACGACTGTTTCAAATATATACAGGAGTCATTGGATGGCAAATGTTATACGTTTCGAATGTTTTTTGATTTTTCTTCAGCGTTTGATACTGTTGATCATTTTATTTTATTTAAAAAACTTGAAAATATTGGAGTGAGGGGCATTGCCCTTAACTGGATAGAATCATATCTGCGCGATAGAATTCAATGCGTTGCTCTTAGCAATGGCATAAAATCACATTTTGTATCTAATAACCATGGTGTACAGCAAGACAGCTTGCTGGCCCCTATTTTATTTGTAATAATGGCTAATGACTTACCAAAAATTGCCGATAATGACACTTTACCTGCATTATATGCTGACGACCCTAACTTTATATTTAGCTGTAGGGATGAAGAAAGCAATAGCCATATACAGAATCTAGTTCAAAACATGTCTAAATGGACCAATAAAAATTTACTAAATCTAAATTGTAGTAAATCTCAATTAATGCATTTATTTGCAAAAAATAAGACTCAGTATACTAGTCCTCTTATTAGATTTAATGATGGCAAGTCTGTACAACTTGTAAATGAAAGCAAATGTCTTGGTTTACAACTTGATTCAAAGCTTTCCTGGAGTGTACACATAACTAGCATTTGTAAAAAATGAACTCCTTTTCTTTTCTTTAGACAACTCCGGCCTCTGATTAGTGTTTCCACATTACTTTCTGTGTACTATGGGTATGTTTACTCAAAATTATCCTACGGCGTGGTTTGCTGGGGAAATACCGCATCTGCTGCCTCTGCCTTTGTTGCCCAAAAAAATGTAGTTCGACAGATTGCTCGAGTCCCTAGGCGAACATTGTGTAGACCATTGTTTATAAGTTATAACTTATTAACCGCTCCGAGTATATATATTTATTATTGTGCAGTGTATGTAAAAAACAATTTAGACAAATTCTCTAAACAATTAAACACTCACGCTTATAACACTAGACTGAAATCCGACTTAAGGCAACCTCAATGCAGAACGGAGTTATGCCTTAAAGAATCACGTGCCTTAAGTTACCTGCTCCCTTGAAAAATAATATATCTATGAAAAAGTTTAAAAATGATTTAAAATGATTCCTCATACCAGAGATTATAAATTTTATAATCTCTGCTCATACATTGTGCCTTTTATTCTGTTGATGAATATTTTAATAGATAGTGTGTAGGGTGCATTGTTATTTACTACTATATATATCTAGCTTTTACTTTTAGGTTATTAATTCTACTATTTTTACCATTATACAGTCTTTGATCTCTGGAATAAAGTATAAAATAAATAAATACCCTGTGTAGAGAGTAATAAAAATTTCAGTCAGGATAAAAATAAGCTGTAGGAGATATCAAAGCCTGTCCAAACCGTTTGTCGAAATGAGTTTACTAGCTCCACGACATCGAAATTACTTTTAGTTAATTCAGCACGGGAAATTGAAAGATTAAATTGATTGTATCAATCGGAATGGGCAATATAGATATCAAAGAGATAACTTACATTAAATTCGTCTTGACAGAAAATCCATATCAAATCTAGTAAATCCTGGCATTGGATATCAGAGCAGTAGCATTAAGTTTCCATTGGGAAATTAATAAAGCAGTAAGAAATAATAACGTACCTAAAAATTTTGACAAATAAAAAGTCTTCCAATAAGGATGTTCTACTTTCGTCTGTGCCTAGTAATCATACTTGCACTGATATTTGTATCATATTTGGCATGTGGTTGCAATTAATTGTACCAAATTCTTATGGATAATAATTAAAATATAATGGTTTTAGCATATCTTTAATAAGGTTAGCTGAAAGGCAAGGTCTATTCTAATGGACCTAACAACTATGGTTTCAATGAGAAATAGTAGAAGTGTTATTGAAGCAGTTCCCGTATGAAGATATGAAAAATGTTTTCTTCATTTTTTACTTTTTCTAACAGCAAATCAGTTACCTAATTAGTCCACTCTGCCTGCAACTCCAAGTTCAATAATTAAGGTAACCTTATAATATGCATTTATGAATTTGAAATAGCAAATATTTCATTGTTCTTACCTTTGCTAGAAAAAATTTTGTGTCCTATTTCATTAATAATTTTGACTTTTTTGGTTTGTATCACACAAATTGTTTTTGGGGCATTCCACGCCAACTCAACAGTCGATCCCACATCACCCTCTCAGATCTGGCTCAAAATTGGTACATCGATTGGTACTATTGAAAAAAGGATATTCATAAATTTTCAGCCCCTAAGACCGCTTCTTGTCACCAGGGGCCCATAGTGAAGTTTTCGACCATCATTTCACCTCCAGGGGTCTGAAATAGGTTTTTCGTGTATGCGGCATTTTGGTCTAAAAAAATTATCAAAAATACATAGGAGATGCCAAATTTCCCGTAGAACACGATGCCACCATCCGTTTTCCGATATCTAGCAAGGAGCCGGAAAATGCGCTTTGATAAAAATCTGATATCTCAAATACGGTCGTTTCAAACTGGCTGAAAATTTACCAAAAGGTTCTTCGATTATAGCTCTTTCGAATGCTCATACGCGCGTAGTGATCATTATATGTAAAAAAAAGTTACACACGTTTTACAGGGTTTATATGGGATTTTCTGTAATTTTTTCACGGGCCCTATCCAGCTGGGTAATAATTGGATTTTTTTCTCTCACCAAACGTCTCTTTTGTCCCCCTGTCTTTACAAACACAGAAATTTCTCTCTCCAGCCAGTATTAGAAAACATTATTTAGATAGAATGCTGATTCATTTATAAGAACGTGTAAAATAGTGAAAATAATATCGAGATGTATAGTGTCAACAATGATTGTAATGTGGGTTTTCTTATTTCTTACTGCGATTTTCATTCGTTATATTATATTCATATTTTTTACAAATAATAGAAGTAAGCTGCAGAAAATGTAAATTTGCTCAAAAATCATAAAATTGACGAAAAATTGTGAAATAAATCATTGAATAAATAATGTTTTCTCTAATACTGGCTGGAGAGAGAAATTTCTGTGTTTGTAAAGACAGGGGGATAAATGAGACGCTTGGTGAGAGAAAAAAATTCAATTATTACCCAACTGGATAGGGCTAGTGGAGCGGTTATAATGAAAAAATTACAGAAAATCCCATATAAAACGGGTAAAACGCGTGTAACTTTTTATTTACATATAATGATCACCACGCGCGTATGAACATTTGAAAGAGCTATAATCGAAGAGCCTTTTGGTAAATTTTCAGCCAGTTTGAAGCGACCGTATTTGAGATATCAGATTTTATCAAAGCGCGTTTTCCGGCTCCCCTTGCTAGATATCGGAAAGGATGGTGGCATCGTGTTCTACGGGAAATTTGGCATCTCCTATGTATTTTTGATAATTTTTTTAGACCAAAATGCCGCGTCAGTACACGAAAAACCGATTTCAGACCCCTGGAGGTGAAATGATGGTCGAAAATTTCACTATGGGCCCCTGATGACAGGAAGCGGTCTTAGGGGCTGAAAATTTGGGAATATTCTTTTTTCGATAGTACTAATCGATGTACCAATTTTGAACCAGATCTGACAAGGTGATGTGGGATCGACTGCTGAGTTGGCGTGGAAGGCTCCTTTTGTAGAAGAGCAATTAAATTATTGAATTTACTGTTAACATTTTGCCGTATGCAGGTTGTGGATCGCAGTATAGAATAGAACGCTAAAAGACTAGATGATTTGTATTTCTTGGATAATTCTTCGAAAAATGCTATAATACTTTTTCTTTTGCTTCATATTTTATATTCTCAGATGCACACCAATCAGTGATTTGTGTATAAAATTGTTCGTATTTGGTTCTCAATTTATCTGATAAAAGTGAAGCTACTGCAATTGCAGCAGTTTCTGAACTGGATCTGATTTTGGATTTTTCTCAATTTTTGGTAATTATAGCTACAATTTTTTGCAGTTCTATATAAAATTTTATATAGTACATGTGGAATAACGGCATTTTTTATTACATTTGTCCAAATGCCTCACGCATGTATAATAATGCCTATGCAGAGTTAACTATGACTTAGTACAAATATTTTAAGAGGGGATAGGGAAAAATAAGTATTAACGGAATCACCATTCAAAAAAATTCCAAACATATCTATAAGGCCAAAAAATTTTTTTTTCAAAACTATATTAAATCCTTATTTATCGCTGTGACTGACCTTCTGTCAGCCACGAGGTAAAGTATATTTTGCCAAAGGCAAAGGTGTCAAACATAGTGACAAGTCACGCATTGACACGTGTATCAGTTTAAGCCGCTTTGAAAGAAAAAAAGAAATCTTTATAAAATGTAGATTATTATTTAATGATTTAATGAGAAATACAGTATGGTAGCACAGAGGCAGCACATACCCTACTAATATTTATTTCCAGATACTTGGAGAGATTTTAAAAATATTGAATCATCTTCTGTTTCTTACTTGTTTAAATTAAAACCTGCAAGGGTTTTTGTACTTGCTGTGGACCTCTCCTTCCCTACATCGTTCTTTTTGTGTAAATCGAGGTACCTACTTGGTTTGGCGGTCTTGACCAGGTGGCGTACTAACGTCGGAGAAATCAGAAAGGATAACAACAAAATACGCGTAAATGTACACAAATACATGAAAACCCTGCCACACGCTTACCGCCACGACATAAAACAACTGTTCGCAGTGGTTAAAAAAGTATTCAGCATATTATTTTGTATACTCAGGAAATGTCTTTGACGCTGCTGCACGATAATATGCATTTGTCACACTTCCATAAATCAGCACCTTATCCATCATCTAGGCATTTGAATACGACATGTTTGTAAATACACAAAAAATATGCGAAAAAGAAAAACAAGTACTGAAAAATTATTTCAAACTAATCAGAGTACCATAACCCTATACTTACTACCATTTAACATCTACAGATGACATCTGGCGACATCTGTAGGCTACTAATGCAAGGTCCACTCACGGCGATATATTTTTAAACTTCTTGCATTGTTGTGTAATTAAATTCTGTTAATACTAATAATAGCAACACTGTTAACAGTAATAGACGATGTTTGCATAAAATAATTAGTAATATTTTAAACTATAACATTCCAAGATGTTTACAGTGTTCTGTAAAAATGAACCTTAGATTATAACTGACTTCGCATTTTCTGCAAGGTTAAGAGCATGGAAAGTATGCAACTAGCAATGCAGTATTCATAACCTAGAACTTACTGTTACTTTAAATCAGCCAAATGAGTAATTTTAAACGTGTTAAAGAAATTAAATAAAGTATTTTATGTCAGATATGTTAGTGGATAATTGTAATGAATCTGCAAGGAGTGAAAATGTAGTTTTGGCAGTGTGCAACGAACGAACGAAGAACGAATACAAAATACTGTAGCTAACCGGATTAGCTGTTGTCTATCAGGTACTTAGACATTATTATTATTAATAAAAATGTTTATTTTCGTTCTACACTTGACAATGTTGATAAAACGACCGCATGATAGCACATAACACTTATGTGCATGGCAGTTGACATATCTAGTCATGTCGGACGATGATTGATTGTCATAGGCGCCGACTTCCCGTAGGAAAAGAGGGTTTTGCCCCATTTTTTTAACATCGAGCTAGAACTCCGAAATAATTTTTTTAATGTCTTTTAGACCTCTGAGCACGTGGTTAAAATTTGTATACTTAGTCATATTTTGTATTTCACTTGTACTATAAATAACTATTACACATTCATTCGGCAAAAACAAACTTAGAGACGTTTCCCAGCTAAGCAACACTGATAATAACACGAGATCTCGCCATTCTGCAATTCCATAATCATCACGCGTCTCACCTACATAAAAGCTACCGCAGTCGTTAGAGAAACGAGCAACTTGACCAACAAATATTTATTTGCAAGCCGTACCAGCTCCTCGCCCGTCCGGAGCTCACGTCTGCGTAATTTGGCAGGAAACTTGTAGAATCCTCGTCATAAATTCCTCCTAAACAATGGGAAACTGGGGCAGCGCGAAGAAAATGACGTAATTTGAGCCGTCTCTCACGGAGTCATAATAACTCAGGACGCAACATTTTTCCGACAGACGGTGCAGGCCGTTCAACAAATCATTCCGGGGCATCATCTAGGAAAGCTGCGACTGCGGAATCCGCGCTTAAATAAAATGTACAATCTCGCGCGCTCCCTTTTGAAAAATTAACCGGGAAGGATGGAAGCGCTCGGGTGTTTCTTACATTTAATCAAACTGGGATTCCGTTCCGCCGCGTACATGAGGATTTTTCTCGATTTGTTATACTTGGAACGAGTAGTAAGGTGAGGAATAGTTTTAAACTTTACAGGATGGCAGCTCTTAAAATTTACGTTGAAATAGAGTTTCGTTTAGTGTTTCGTAAAATCTGTTCAAAGTTGTCTCAACTTTTCTGTTGTGTCCATCCAAACGCAGATTACTAACAGCCTTCTTGATGTGTGGGTATCATCAAAGTTTACAGAATAAATTGTAAGTTGTTTCACTCTCGAGGTGAAGATTTTCCTGATCAATGCTATAAAAAAATTACAATTTGAAGCAAACATTTTTCAAATGAATCATCAAACACTGTTTTTGTATGAAATAACAAGTAAGTTCTTTGTATTGGTATCTATTAAAAAAAAGTGTAATATGCAATAATTATGTAAGTAGGTACTTGTGTCATGTAAATTTTACGCTCAAGCATATTTTGTTCAAACAGTTTCTGATAACAATAATATCAAAACTATGTTGGCGCCAAAATGTCAAAATGCTGAAGTTCAAACTGGTACACCAATTCTAAGTGATAGCTGTTCACAAACAGTATATAATAAAAATGGGATATACAGTAACATCTTTAAATAAATTAAAATAATTTTTCCCAAATTAATACGTGAAGAAATATTAAAATAATACTAAGTACTGAAAAATTACCTGGACATACTTATACATTGGGTTTTCATCTGAGTAACTTTTTACTGAAAATAATATATATTTTATTAAATTACAAAACAACAAAATAATTAATTGTTATTATATTTCAGACCAAGACTTCCATACGTCACAAACACTTTCGTGTAGAAGTCCAAGAAAAACTGCATTAAAAGAGCAAGTAAAAACCTATAGATACTGCAGCATTTGTAACTTGTAAACAATATAGATATTATTTCCTATTTTAGATTGAAAATAATGTATATTTTTTTAAGTTTTATTATGTTTTTTTTAATATTAAACAAACATTTTATTGCAAATTTTCCTCATGGCTACATTTATATAGTAGAGTACGTATATATTTTATTTTAAAATTTACAAGTGAATATATACGACTTCCAAAATTAACTAACAAAACTTTATACATTTGTCTATAATTATTTTATAATATTTGTATTTACTACATTACAAATTTTTTATTTATGCAATATGCAGCCTTACATCACACTTTTGGAATATCCCTCGTATATAAATATTTCCCAATTGGAAAGAAACTACTTTTTTGAAGTCTCTCGTACTTGACCATTTTTCGTGACATTATTTACGTGCGGCGGCACAGCTTTGATCTCAAAACATCAAAGTGCCGACAAACAGTGGTATAACTTATATTTATTCAGTAAACTTTGGTATCATTGATCATTACTTGCCAGAAAAAAGTATCCCCTGTATAATATTAATAAATAGCTCATCATATGCGCCATTGCATTATCTTCACTTTTTGTCTCTTTACCCTCTTTTGTATTCCAAACCGATTAACAGCAAAATTGATTTATTTGATCAAATACATTATTACAGTTATTAACTTACATACCTTAGGGAACTCATGTGAGACAATAATAAGAAGCCGACATTATTTAATATTGTGCGTTGTCAAATTAAGCTTAATTTCTAGAAATATGACATTTTAATACAGGCTTATGCTGAAATGATCAATATGGTTTACATTTATAGCCTTGCAGCTGAAAATGGTACTGAGGCAAGGCGAATTTATATGGAAATATATCCATGTCATCCAACTCCAAATCCAATAATGTCTAGATATGTTTTTCAACGTCAACGTCAAGTTCATTTCATAAAGGTCGAATTCCTAGAATACTTTTGAGTGTGAGCTGGAAGAAACTTTTCTACAGGAAATTGAAGAAGACCCCTAATACTAGTACTAGGAAGATTGCTGCAAATCTTAATGTGAATCATAAATTAGTTTGGTCCGTTCTTAAACATCCAGTTATATCCGTATCATATACAAAGGGTTCAAGCCTTACTGTTGCAAGACTATCCTGCTCGCCTACAATTTTTCTACTGGATTTTACAAAACATTGAACATCATGTTGACTATACCGCCGGTGTACTGTTTAGCGACGAAGCTAATTTTACCAGAGATGCTATAATGAACTTCCACAATAAACACGATTGGTCTGATGAAAACAATAATGCTGTACCATAATCTTGATTTTAACATCAGTTTTCCTGACACCCCACATTTATTTAATAAAAAAGCATTATTTTTGGCCGTAGAATATGCCCCTGGATTTTTGATCTCTTCTAACGAAACACCCAGTACATATGTATTTTTTATTTGTAATCCTAAAATGAAATAATATAAAATACAATTTCTTTAAAATTGCGCCTCCTTTTTGCTTTTATTTCATGTCTTTTTGTATCAGAAATATACAGGGTGATTCACTTCTAAAAAAAAATTGGGAATGGATGTGTCATGAAAAATAGAGTCAATGTCGTAAAAAAAATTTGTAAAATTGTTATAATTTCCGAATGTTATGTATTGTAGAACCTACTTTAATTATGTTATAATTCGATGTTAAAAATGTATTATGATGTCTATGAAAATTATTATCAAGAAAAAGTTTTGTACAGGTATTCATGTCAATAAATTCATTCAAAAGAAGAAAGTATCATTACTTTACAGTCCACTCAAGAAATTTAATAAACACCGAGTAAAAAATTCTACAAGTTGTAATATTCTTGACGTTTACATCGCTGGGCTACTAACTTTTTTAATGTTTTTGTGATGCGAGTATTTACATTAGTTATTCAACTGTCAAAAATGGCTTACGTCTATAGCAGCTCACAGTTGATGTATATAGTTTTAATTTATAGAGAAGTGAAAATGCTTTAGCACAACGATTTCCCAGTAAATACGTGGCCAATGCAGCTACCTTTACCGTGGTGCACAGTGAGTGCAAGTGTAGTGCAGCACGGGAAATTTGAAACCGAATCATGGAGCTCCAAGGTGTCTACAGCGTTTTCCAACTGTATGATGTATCATACACGAAGCTCAATTATATCCGTACCATGTACAGTGTGTCCAAACATTGATACCAAGAGATTGGACGAGGAGGATCGGTACCAGGGCCGCAAAGACTTTAAATCATTCGGACTTTCAGAAAATGAAGTGGATCGCACCTTTGAAATTTCTTTCAATTTTGTATCCGGTCGCCGATTGTTTGCTTTGCCTTCTCAGGTTTTACGTGGACCAGTTTACAGTGCCGTGAACTGCTCTTTTTGATTTTTCCTTTACAAAGTTGTATTTGCAAGAGTACATTCTAATTTTTTTTATGATAAATTCTGAATCACCCTATATTTCTTATTTTTATAGCAATGGTTTGTCTGAAGTAGACGTTAATGATTCAGAGGAAAAAATAATGTGACGATGATATTCCTATACTACCAAGTCAAAATTTTACGGTGGGAAACGACCTAATTCAACCAGCTTCATTAAACTTAACAAGGGGTATTATCTATAAATGCGGACGCTGTACAACTATTTTAACCAGACTCGTATATATAAATCTCGCGTTGCAGCTGGCTCTTAGGGGTTCTAATAGGAATGTACTGCGCTTTACACTTACTCCTAGCCGAATGAATTTCGCAAAGCAAGTCTGGAATTATAGGACATGGAAATTAGGTATCGTATATCTTGTTAACGTGCTGGTATTTCTGGGTGACGCTGCGAGCAGTGATATGTGAGTGCGCGACATATACTGCCGCATGCAGTCGCAGTAATTTATAGGTAAAACTAAATTTGTTTTTTACCAAAAACTGAATTTGCTTTATTCTAGCGGTTTTCAACAAATTAGTCGCTTTGCGAAAATAAAAATTGAAGCAGAGGAAGGCTACGAAAGCTGAACTGAAGGATTTATCTGAATGCTGCAGAAATAAATACAACAGGAAACGTTATGTTACAATAAATACTTTGCTACAACAATAATATCCTAAATACTCAGTATATGGATGATCATGACGTATTAAAGTACATAAAAAAGCTGAAACCAAAGATGACAATGGGCCCCGATAATGTCCGGCTTTTTTTATTCGTGACTGTGCCCATTGTTTATTAACGCCTTTGAAAGTGATATTCAACTTAATAATCTCGACTAATAAAATTCCTCAAGTATGGAAATCATCACGAATATGCCCAATTTTTAAGAGTGGTAATATTAACGACGTCGCAGACTATCGTCCCATTACAATAATAAATAATTTTAGTAAAATTTTCGAGTTCTTCCTTCACGATATTTTATATAATCACGTTAGGAATGTAATAAGTGTTAACCAACATGGTTTTATGAGGGGTCGCTCCACGGCGACAAATTTATTATGTGTTACTCAATATCTTACTGAAGCCTTGGATAATCGGGACCAGGTGGATGTTATTTACACAGATTTTTCCAAGGCTTTCGATCGTTTGCAACATGAGATTCTCTTACGCGAACTTAAAAAATGCGGCCTTTCATTTGATTTTCTGACACTTTTACATTCTTATCTTTGTGATCGTCATCAATACGTGAGCTACAGAGGTTTCTCTTCATGCAGTTTTCCGATCTTGTCGGGTGTCCCTCAGGGATCTATTCTGGGTCCATTGTTGTTTCTTATTTTTATTAACAACATTGTCAACAGTTTAACTATACCTCATCTTTTATATGCAGATGACATAAAGATATACTTAAAGATAAAAAATGTACAGGACTGTGTTGAACTGCAGGAGAATCTTAGTAGACTAAATCTCTGGTGTGGGTTGAATAAATTATCCTTAAATATAAAAAGTGTAATGTATTGACATTTTCTAGAAAGGAAGATAGTGTATATTTTCCATACAATATTGATGATATACCTCTGAACAGGCCTGACGTTGTTAAGGATTTAGGAATTTATTTTGGCTCCAAACTCACTTTTAATTATCATATGCATCATATAGTGTCGGAAGCTAACAAGAGTTTGGGTTTCGTAATTCGCAATGCTCGGGATTTCTGCAATGTTGATACTGTTAAGTTATTGTACAATTGCTTTGTTAGACCTCGACTAGAATACTGTTCCTTAATTTGGGCTCCTAACTATGTTAGTTATATTGATCTGTTGGAAAGAACACAGCGCAGATTCTTAAAGCCTATTGAACTATAAATTTTCTAATGCATATCCTCCGTAGGTTATCCGCAGCACTTGCTACTTCATAAATACAATTACAAATCTTTAAAATCTCGTCGTGATATGCAAAATGTTATCTTTCTTTTAATTTAATAAATGGAAATTTTGACGTACCTGAAATATTACAAAGACTTAATTTTAATGTTCCAGCTGCAAATACACGGTCCTTCGAAACTTTTTATTTAAAAATAGCTTGTACTAATATGCTACACTATTCACCTGTATATGTAATGTGTAGGAGTTTAACAGCCGTGCAGGACAGTATTGATATTTTCAGTACCAGTATTACAAATATTAAGAACTATTTCGATGTCTTTAGTGTTGTTTGTGAACTATTGTAGGTATGTGATATATTCTGTATTGTTTCTGCTTGTTTATACATAACTTTCATGAGTTTATTTTATATGTGTTATCTTTTTGTGTAATTTTCCCTGCTCTGTAAGTGGGTTCATCCCGTTGAGTAGGAGTAGATAATAAATAAATAAATAAATAAATAAAAACAATAATATATAGTTCACATATGAAATAGAAATATTTAACCAAATAATAAAATAAAAACAATGCTCTACGCAGCGATAAGAGTATAATATATGGTAGAACATCATTCAAGTACCACTAATGTGGTCCATTATCTTTTCATGAATTTCTCTTAAAGAACTAATATGTATATCACAGGATGAACAGTAATTATTAAAATTATTGCAAGCACTGAGAACCGGTGACTTTTGCAGAATATTTGTTCTTGCTAAATCTGTATGAAACGGTAAAGAATTTGTTAAACCCAATCTAGGAACCCGGAACCTCTCATTCTCATGTAAACGTGAACAGATTACATAGTTATTTAATAGGTTATAAAGAAATGATACAGATAAAAGTATTTCTCTAGTATGCAAAGAATTGAACTGACATTCATTCGACAAAGTTAAATACTCTGTACCCCTCTCTGGGTATACACCTGACCTTTTAATCCTGACAAATTTTAAAAATTTTCTCTGGACAATGAGACATATGTGATTAGCATAAATAAGACATCAAATTAAAGCACCGTATTCTAAAACTGAGCGCACGAAAACAATAAAAATTGTTGAAAGTACATCAATGCTTGCAAGAAGTCTTCATTCCTCATAATAAATCCCATCATTCTATTGGCAGAGGCAACAGTTTTTGTGAGTGAGTAACAAAAGCAAGTTCCGAATCTGGTCAACTCAAAAGTATCTATTCTATAAGAATATCTGATGACATCATGTTTTTTTTTTGAAAATGATAAGACAAAATACTTCTCCGCATTTAATTTCAAGCAATTTTCTGAATACCACTCTGAAATTCTCTCAAGTCTTCCTGAAGTAGGGACGAATCATCTAAATTATCAATAATACGATATATCTTTAAGTCATCTGCGTAAAGCAGTTTAGAGCTACGAACTACATAATAATATGTTACATCATTAATAAAAAGAACACACAATAGCGGATCCAAGTTAGAACCTTGAGCTACTCCAAAAGTGGGGGAAAATTAGTTAAATCTAAAACCCTCATGCTCTACATAATGCTTACGATTGAAAAGGTAAGACTTAAAGAGTGTAAAGAGTGACACCACTGACAACAATTATACAGAAAACCATAATCGTCCAATTTCCTTAAAAGAACGTATAATGATCTGATCAAAAGCCTTCTGGAAGTCTGTATACAGGGTGTAACTTTGATGGGGGGTCCGGTTTGAAGGGGGGGTACCTGTGACCCTTATAAACACATATCATAAGTTTGTTTTCCTAAATTCCGCCATAAAAACTGATAATTTTTTCGTACCTTATTTTCAGAATTTTCATACTCCGCCGCTGGTAAGGCCAGCGTTGGGCTAATCTAGAGACGCGGCCTTTATCGGTTGCTCCAGGCGTATACAGTAGTCCTTTGCGCTGTTGTCACATTTCATTATTGAAGTGAGATGGGCAAGATGAGAAATTTTACTGTTAGAAAACAAATTTCCACACCACCCGTGAGGTACTGTTTTTTGGCGCGTTACTTTTATTGAGTGGGTGTTCGCCTATAGCCCTATTATCCCACATAAAAAAAAATATATTCTTTTAAATAAAATACTCTATAAATCAACAACAATTCAACTAACAGAAAATTAAGTCAGAACAGTAATAAATAAATAAAAATAAATACATAATATTTTTCTACTCACGTGATGTTTATAGGAGGTTTACAAACAATTTCTTAGATACGTGTCGATCGGGATAATCCATCCGATATCGTATTCTTGCAACTGCACTTTTTTCTCCTGACAAAAAATATGCTATAACCATATCAACTCTTTCTTGATTCGTATACATGTTTTTCATAATATTACACACACTTGACAATAAAAGCACACTTTTATAAGTTATACACTTACACTACACAAGGAACTGAACAAAATACCACTTTAAATTAATACGAAAATAAATTTGGTAAAACACAATACTGCACTGAACAAATTATATTTTGATTTCACTAAAAACACATAAAAACTCTCAAAAATACACACCGCGTTACATCCTCCTCCTCATGCGACAAAAGGAAACTGAATCTAAGTCAAAATCAAAACAAACCTGCGGCATATCTGACTCATTGGCCAGTTGTTATTTTGCCGCTTTGACTACTGTCAATTGACGGTATATTTTATTCTAACAGGTGCGTGTTAAGGGTGCCATAACCACCACATTCACGTATGCTAACATCGCAAGTTATAGTAGTAGTTTAACTTTATATTTTTCGTATATCTGTTTATTTTTACATAAAACGACAAATAGTTTAATAAAATTGCATACATGTTCATTAACTATACATAAAATTTGATATAAATAATTCTGCACAATAGAATAGTAAACAAAAATGCAAATTTGATTTTGACCATTGCCAGGCACAATTTGTGTAAAACAAATTAACAACACAGAGTTTTAAAAGTGATAACTCAAGTTTATATGGTTCTTGGTGATAACTGGCAAGGCTTATTTTAATCGAACGAAGGTGTTGTCTGTTGGAGCCCTTCAGTATACCTATATCATATCCATCCTCCGTATTATGAGGTATTTTATAAACTAGGCCAGAGCAAAGGTTATTCAAGGGTCATTGACACACTGTTTGAAAAAAAACAAATACTTTGTATTAAAGACTATTACTTTAAAAAATATTTTAAAACTATCATATTAATAAGTAAATTTATTTATTTTTAATTATGTAGGTACATTTTATAAAACAACAAAAATTATTTTTCAACAAGCTTTGCTGACAATAAATTAATACCTAACGTATGCTTATTCATCCACCAATATTATTATTTAAGATTAATAATAATTATTAGTTAATACATTATACTTTAGACGACATACCTCTCTCTCATATCTGTATATTTTTTACATAAAACGATCTAGTCTGGTTTCATGTATTGGGTGCAGTATTTATGCGATATTTGTATTTTATAAACTAGGTCAATGTCACGGTTATTGAAGGGACGTTGATAAAACCCTTAAAAGTAGTTAGTTTTTTAAACATTTTATAAAACAGCAACAATTATTTTAAAACATTAAGTTTTACTGGCAATAATTAGTAGGTAACGTATTAAAATCCACCTAACAATACTATTATTTAATAATAATAATTAGTTAATAGATCAGTAAAGAATTGTATTTTTACGTACTCTTACATTACGTACTTTTTACAACAGTCGAAAATTGTTTTAAAATCCATACTTCATCAGGATTGACAGAAAAGTATAATGGCATGAGTCGCAATGTTATAAAAAAGCATATTTAAAAGATTATTCATTGCAGTTTTTTTCTTTTTTGTATCTCCCTTACTTAACATTTAGACGTCGGAACTTGTCGTATCATTGGCAGTTTATTACGATCAAACTGAGGTGTATACATGCAAAAATTAGTTTAACATAGGTATTTACATTGAATTGGTGCTCTGTTATTTCTAGTGACTCGCATCGCCTAAATCTCATCACAATAAATTGGAAGCTGTAGTTTTGCATATCCAGACTATTGTTTTCTGCATTCACATTACCTCACTAAAAATCCTCACTTTCACATTTCACGGCCTCACAATTATGTCACTATTTTTGTTATAGCTTCTGCATTTGCGTGTTCTAGTACTTTTGATGCGATCAGAAGAGATCTTGTGGCAACATTTTCTTCCAATGCACCTGTTATAACGTGTTATTAATACGTAGTACACACAAAGCTACGTATGTACTGAATTCATTATAAAATATCAGCTTCCGTCGCATCGCGCTGCGTGGAATACGACCCTGGGCCTGAAATGACCGGAATTCCGAAATCTAACTGGCAACGCCGTAGACATGGTTCTGCAGTGAAACTCGGACGCTGTGCAGGGGCGGCGTGTATAGCAATTTGGGTGCAGTTTAAAAATTAATTATAACTCGGCTATTTATTTGATTTAAAAAAAACTAATTTCAGATTAGCAATCTAGGGAACCCGGACTACCCCCTCTAAACCGGACCCCTTCAAAGTTACACCCTGAATATAACGTCAGCTTGCTTTCTCCTATCCATAGCTCCAGCTATATCTTGCGTAAAACAAACAATATTAGTAACACACGATTTTTTTATAAAGCTGCTGATCGTCAGATTTATTATTAAGGAGTTATACAGTGTGGAAGAAAAGTATGGAATAAATTCATTATTTCTAAAACAACGAAGTTTCATGAAATTTCCTCGCACACGTCGATTTTGCTTTTTAAAAAGACTCTTTTTTCTATATCAACGCATTTCCGACGATCATTTGTTTTAGCGTGATGACGTCATCGGATATTTTTTTAAATAGAACCCCTATATTTTTTCATCGTATTCTTGTAGAGCTTAACTTGCTGAATTAAAAAATATATAATTTCAACACTTTATTCCTTCAACTTTCCGAGAAAATATAATACTAATTGATCCAATCAACGCTGCAGTTGACAGATGTCAATTCAGATTAGATTTTGTTTAGCTGCCAGAAACAGTTTCTGAGGTGACTTGATTTAATTTGTTGTTTTTGCTATCAAAAGATGTAATATTCTAACATGCAATCTAATAAAACAAAATAATAAATTAGGGGTCAAATACGATTGAGGCAACCAGAATTTAATTATTAATTAATTAATTATTGTTAAATTGTTTTAAAAATGAAGTCCTTATTTTGTGATACTGTCGATGAATTCACTATATTCATTTTACTCTCAACCAGCGCATCACAGACACAAATGGGAATATTCACATTTTTTCAAGCCGATATTATTGTAACGGTTATTATTTTTTCTCGGAAAGTTGAAGGAATAAAGTGTTGAAATTATACATTTTTGAATTCAGCAAGTTAGGCTCTACAAGAATCCGGTAAAAAATATAGGGGTTCTATTTAAAAAAATATCCCATGACGTCATCACGCAAAAACGAATGAACGTCGGAAATGCGTTGTTAAAGAAAAAAGAGTCTTTTTAAAAAGCAAAATCAACGTATCCGAGGAAATTTCATAAAACTTCGTTGTTTTAGAAATAATGAATTTATTCCATACTATTCTTCCACACTGTGTATTAAAACATGCAAAATAGACATATTATATTGAATAGAGTTTTGTCTGTGGGTGTTCATTAGCATACCTAGATGTTTGGTATCAGAGAGCATGCATATGACTTCATTGATAGGAATTGTAGGAGATTTGATACATATTAGCTTAAAATACCTTTCTTAAACAGTAAAAAAATCTAAATTCTAGGTTCTGCCACTAGCAGGTCCATGTATAGTGCGAGTGTGAAGTTTTACCAAAAGTGCAGTCTCTATTGTTCAAAACTGAAAATGCTGAAGCAACAAGTTATTCATAGAAACAGTCAAAGCTGCGGAATCTAATTATTCTGTGTTTCTCTTTATTAGCGTGTACCATATGTGCCATTCGTAGAAGTCAGGCATATCTCAAATAAAGCGATAACTTCAGTGGTTAAGTGGTCGTCCAACAGTTACAGGCTGTCCTAGATCGGAACGTTGGTGAAAAGCGACCCCACATCGAAACTGACAAGATGTCCTGGGAATCAATTATCATTGAGCTAATGATATCATGAAATGTGGCGAGTTTCTTACATGATGTTCGGACTTTCCTACCAGTGGCTTCGTTAATTTAGCCAGGTGAGGTGCTGGATTATATGTCTGTCTTCAAATGGTGCTAACAATTGTTCGAAGAGATGTATTGCCTTTGTGAATCTTGGATAAACAGTACAGTCATGGAGGTCTGCTATAAGAGAATGTAAGCTCTTTAACTCATTTTCGACGTTGTACTCTTGTTGTGGGGTCCACTTTGCACGGTTTGTAAGTACCTATCACGGCTGATTAGTGCATCAATCTTGTTATAACCCGTGATGTCCATGATAACCTTAGCCGTGCCTTTGTCTGCTGGAAGTACTATAATGTTCTGGTTGGTACGTAATTTCTTCAATGCATCATGGTCTGCTTTTGTCAGGTTTGATTTCAGTGGTTTCGTTTGTCGTAATATCTTGCAACATTCCATACATACCTTTTCTGTTTCTGCGCTATTTAGGATATTAATTTCAGCTTCTATACCATTACTACTATCTTCCTCTGGATAGCTTTAGATCCTAGATGTATATTTGTTTCATTAACTTCAATAATTTCTTCAATCTTATGGTACAAGACAGGTGAAGACTGTAAATTTTACTTTCTTTAAAGCTTTTTCTCTTATAATGATTTGTTCATCTCTTTATTGTCATATCTCAAATTCTTTATCCCAACTACCACATACTCATATGATATTTTCATCTACCTATCCTTGTTGTTATAGTAGTCTTGTTTAATGAAATTTACTTTTGAACTACCACTTTAAATGGCTAATCCAGTCATATTATTTATAATATTGAATATCTGTTTCTGCCTAATTTATTGACATTTTAAATTACTTTCGTCTCAATTAATATTATTTTTATTACTTGAGCTATCCTTGAATTATTGAAGCAAGAACTCATGCAATGTACCCTTTTAAATTCAGAATCTCCAGACATAAAGGGTACGAAGTAGATAGCAATTAGCGTTTATTTGCAGATTAAAGTAACGATTGAAAAATACTAAAACAGAAAAAAACCAGTCAATTAGAACCTTCGTACGTAATTCAGGCTTTAAAGAAATTATAAAGTGTTCGCTGCAAATTATATCCAGGACGCAGGCAGTGGACTAAAACATTCCATAAAACTTTGTCTACCAAAAGATTTTTCCATTCGGCGCGAAACTAATTTACCCTGCGAGAATGTCGTCTGCCAGGAGTCTTCATCGGCAACGGAGGCACGCCGACCAACTTTGCGGGGTGTAATTGGCTAGCTTAATTGCCCCGAAACCTAAAAAGAAACTTAATTGAGATAAAATAAAGTTGTTCGAGTTCGTTGCGGCCGATGGTACTTATTAATTGCGCGAAACCTTGTAGGGTCGAATTTATATAGAAAATATGTCGTTCGTAGCAGGTGAAGTGTTTCTACAAATTAATCCAATCAAAGACGAGGAAGTTGTATTATTAAAATACTATAAGACTCTAAGTTGAATAGGCATCTGTCTACATATACAGGGTGTTCGGGACAATGTGGGAAAGGTATTTGAGATGGCTGTGTATACAATTCTTTTTAATAAAGTTAGAAATTTTATTTCTCCGAATCAACATGGATTTGTTACGTCACGCTCTACGTTAACAAATTTGGCTGAATTTACCCAATTTGTTTCAAGCAACATTGACAATAGAGGTCAAGTAGACGTGGTATACACGGACTTCTCTAAGGCATTCAATTATTAATATATAAACTTGACCATTTGGGTTTTAGTAATAGTTTACTTGGACTATCCCGATCATATCTTTCGCAACGTAAATTATATGTTTCATACAACGGTTTTAAATCTAATACTTTCTTAGCCACTTCGGGTGTACCCCAAGGATCCAACCTTGGACCTCTTCTTTTATTTTATCTGTTAACGATTTGTCTCTGTCACTAAGATCTAATCATTTGTTTTTTGCTGACGATTTAAAACTCTTCTTAAATATACATTCTATAAGTGACTGTTTAAATTTACAGGTAAGTATTGATTTAGTTGAGGAATGGTGTTCAAAAAATCAATTGCCAATTAATGTTGATAAGTGCAAAATATTCTCATTTACTCTTAAAACTCAACCTTTTTTATTTAACTTTCATATCACCGCTCCAGTTCTTAAACGTTGCAATAGTTTTAAGGACCTTGGAGTTATCATGGATGTCAAATTTTCGTTTTCTAATTGTTAACACTGCATATAAAACATTGGGCATTGTTATTAGAAATTCCTCAAATTTTAATGACGTTACTGCTTTAAAATGCCTCTATTATTCTTTAGTACGCTCGAAACTTGAATGTTGTAGTATTATTTGGTACCCGTTTTATAGAACACATATTGATTTAGTGGAATCAGTTCAAAGGCGTTTTCTAAAGTTTTTGTCTTATCGTACTGATGGTTACTATCCACCTAGGGATATAACCACAGTTTGTTGCTGCAAAGATTTAGTTTTGATTCTTTACATACCAGAAGAGTGCTTGCGAGTTTGTCACTCTTATTTAAATTATTTCACAACCGAATTGATTCAGCATCTATGTTGAATATGTTTGACCTACGAGTTCCTAGACTTGGATCACGGGATCACTGTATGTTCTATTGTCATAATGTAAGAACTAATTTAGGTATGAAATCGCCAGTATATGTTATGTCTATCAATTTTAATCAAATATCCAGCTTATGTGATTTAAATACCTGTACTCTTAAAAATTTATTATTGGTGGGATCTCAATTTTTTCGTGATATTTAGGTTAATTAATACTTGATCTGTAGTTGTATTGTTTGTTGTGGTATAAATTTCTGTACAAACTGTTAGTATTACTTACACTTATCACACTGACGTATTGTATGTAACTTATTAAGTTACCTTTATTTTGTTAGAAATATTCTCACATTTTTTTTTATTTTGTCCTGTAAATGGATTATTTCTGTTGGGCAATAAATGCATTATTATTATTATTATTATTATCTCTTGGATGCAGATAGAACATAACAAAATTATATGACAAGTTTCTATAATTTTTTTTCCTATATGCCCTCCCTATCGATGTGTCCCTGAAGGACGTCACTGGAAATCATTTTTCTTGAATAACTTTTAAAGTACTTAATATAATTTAATAAAAATTTAATGTGAAAGACAATAAATCTGGGTAACTTCAATCTTAGACTAAAACAAAGGTAAGGTCGATAGAATGAACCGTTTACGAGAAAAAATTCGACCTATATTTGCATTTCTTATGAAGTTTTTTAAGAATTTCGTTAAGGCGCCTCCTGTGACACCACTGCCTTTTTTAAATTTTGAATTTTTCGAATTTAACATCTAAAATGAAACTTTTCTGTTTTCTGAATGACTTTTGCTTTTTGTTGTCGAGAAAAAATAAAAATCATTCATTAGACAGCGTATGGATCTGTTCAAATATGTTCATATATCGTGTTCATCATTGGGTGTTGCCACAATAATTAAAATATGTCTGAGCTGATCAAACCGATTATGAAATCAGTTTAACCCCTCCTTATCAGGATTTTTCTTCAAAAATCAATAAATCTGTAGAATTCACTCTCAATATCGAACAGCTCAGTTCATCATTGACAAACTTTGTTTCAGCAAACTTCATGGTTTTCTAGTCTCCCAATAAACATATAGCTCAGAAAAAGCAATTATCTATGAAGCAGAAACCCAATAACCGCATAATTTGGTAAATCTTCAGCAGCAGCAATCGACGGTACACGTATACAGTCTCACTTGTATTTAACAGCTACATTTATCCTTTTTTGTTTGATTTTTGTCTGTACGAATAACAAAGATACAGCGCAGCGAACGGCGAATGGAGGTAACTGAGGGATGCCGTACCCTTTATGATCTCCAATTATTTCTAAGTACGCCTATGTAGATTTTTCTTGAAATATCAAACGTAAAATGTTCTTCCGATCATTTTATCTCCTATGTATTTTTTGTTTAAATGCTCCGTTGTGGAGAAAAACAGCAATTTGTACTGCCCGTAAATCTATAGTTCACTATCATTTTCAAGTGAAACTGAAATTTTGTGAATATACCTTTCTTTACAATACCTTGGCAACTTAGCAAATCGTAATACTTACCGAATCAATATTTGCTATTTAAAACAAAATCGGTAATTTTAAATGTTATAAAATGAGGAATACTTATGAATTGAAAATATAATATGGCATTAAAATCTCTTATCAACCAAAAAAAAATAGTCTCATTTAGTAATAGCAATAATGAACAATCAACATAATAACTCTTTACCATCTCTTTACTCTTTATCATTATATAAAGTAATTAATTAATTACTACTAATTTAACAAACGTTCTACTTGTCCAGTAGTGTTTAGTAGTGAAAACCTTATCTTTTGAAAGATATTCTCTTTTTGCGTAAGTTCATCAGATGCCGTTACTATTCTCTCTCTGAGATGGTTAATGTCGTTTATTTCTGCAACATAAACCATATCTTCCATATAACCCAAGAAAATAAAAAACAATTTAATAAGATCAGGAGATCGTGGTGGCCATTTAATAAGTGCGTCTTGTCCTCGACCAATCCAACGATTGGGAAATAAATGGGTATTTAAATACATTTTGTAGACAATTTAAAAATGATACTGAATTTAAATTATTTGGTATGAAAAGGGGACCCAACAGAATATTATCCATTATTCCCCTGAATGTAAATTGATGGTGTGCTACAATGGTTGCATGGAGGTTCAAATCCGTCCATACGTGGCTGTTATGCATGTTTGCCAATCCATTTCTTGTAAGGCTTGCCTCATCCTTGAATAGAATTTTTCTTACAAAGTCCCTATCTGCATCATTTTGTGTTAACACCCAATGACTAAGTTGCATCCTAGAAGCAAAATCTTGGGGATGTATGCCACAAATACCGAACTTCTGATTCATAAATTTTCCGGTTTTACGAAAATGTCCATCCAAATTTAAGAAAACCTTCCTTTTAGGATGTGATCTGTTGGGATAAGGAAGCTCACTATTTTTTCCTGACATTCATCGGCCGCTAAGATATTTGTAACCCATCAATACATGTCGTTATTCTCCAAAACAGCAGTTAAACAAAAAAAATACAAAAGAGATAAAATGATCAGAAGAAAATTCTGCATTTGATATTTCAAGAAAATGCAGCATAGACGTATTTAGAAATAATTCCAGGGGATATAGGGTACTGCATCCGTCAGTTACCACCATTCGCCTTCCGATTTTTTTCACCAAAATTACATGATAGGTCTGCTGAAATAAGATAAAACTACGTGCAAAATTTCAAGTGTGTATCTTAAAAAACAATGGAATTATTAACAAAAATAGATCTTTAAAATGTGTATTGAAACAGGGACGCCCAAATAAAAAATGGCATGAGAAAAGTCGCATTATTTTTGTCCAAAGAATATGTGGTTAATGGTATGGCCTATTTTGGGACACCCTGTATAATAGACAATATAAACAGGAAAAAATATATATTTATAATAACAGATGTTATTATTGATATATTTTTTTATACCAACAAACGCATTTATAACAATTTAGTTTTTAGTTTCACTAGTTATGCACGTTGGATCTTATTATCTGAAGTCAGTAATTATTTATTTTTTAGCTACTGACTATAGTAGAAGCACCACTGCAGTCATTCGCATTAGTATATTCAGTTATAGATAAACGATGACATAAAATGATAATGATAAAATATAACTCCCTATCAACTAATCCGTAATATAAATAACTAGCTGTAACATTTTATCTTTATAATAAAGTCTATACGTTTTGTTACATTAATATATCTAAAGGGAGAAGTTATTTCATTAAAACCTGAAATTAACGCTATTACGTTTACGGCGGAGCACAATGTGAATATGAACGAGTAATCCGTTCTCCAATTACATATGAGATTTAGCCAAGACCCAGGGGTTTCGCTTAATGACCGAAAATTAAATTATATTAATATGTGCAATCGCTCTAAATAAGGATCCAACTGGGATGAATCTCAATTGCTGCATTAAGCAAAGTGGGCTTTTAAGGCAGCATTCAAGTACCTTTTCAATGGCCCGGGATAGAATTTTTACTGTACGGATGAAATAAAATTTCTTTAGGGAGGACGCTTGAGTATCAGCTGGATTTAGTCTTAACCGTCTTCTAGGAAAAACGCTGTAATTAGTAACATCAAATATGAAGCGGTGCCTAAAATAAAAAGCGAAATAACCAAAGGGAAAGGACGACAAGAGAACATTAAACATGTTTAAGGAATCTGTAGTGCAGTTGAGCAACTTAAACTAGGAATAACCAAATTTAGTACATGACTTCTTTGACAATGAGTTCAAGTAAATTGAAGCACTGCAAGGTGTTCAGTGAGGGTGAGTCCCCTTAATCTCCTGAGACCCGGGAAGTAGTCTCTAGTTCAAATTTGATGAAACTTTGGAATATGGCTTCTTTAGGGTTGGAATAGCTATACCATTTTTTTCAGATTTTATTTTTAACGTTTAGGTTTAAAAAAATGAGTCCATTAAAATGGACACCAGGTCTTAGTGACATTAAGAAATAAATAAATAAATACATAAAGCCGACAAAATTTAAGAAAGATTTATTTAAAGAAATGAAAACAATACTTAAATTCTATTGCGCGATGTATAATACTGCATGAAATAATTATTTTCTGCTGTTAAACATAAAAAAAGTTTACATGTATTGCAAAAAAATTTGGTTTTCTTTCTGCAGTTTTCATTCTTACATCGGGCTGAATTCTTCAGTTCGCCTCTAATGACTGGCAAATGGAGGGCCTGGCGGATTCTGGAAGTAGGGGGAGTTTGTGGGTCTGAGGTGATCTATATCCTTCAATAAAATTTCTTCTTCCTGATTACTACCATCATCATTTTCTAATAACGGCGTATTTTCAAAGCGCCCTTCGTCATCATCATCATCATCATCTGATGATAGCCCTTTCACTTCGGAATCATCTAAATTTAATAATTGCAGTAACCTGTCGTCATCTTTACCGGGTGTTAAAAATTTATCATTCCCAAAAATAGCTAAAAGTAAAGATATGTCTATGAGATACTTTCATGTTGAATAAGAATAATTGTAGGCATGAAGTCCTGATGTCCATCACAATTGATTAAGGTTAGGTTGGAATTTATGGCAGGAAGTCCTGATGTCCATTGTAATGGACAAGAGCTATTTGACCCCATAAAACTAAACTAACAATGGATATCTTGAAACCAACACATTACATGCTTGGATTGACTATTTCTTTGAACTTTTACTAGGTTTTCTCTACAAACATCTTTAAAATATAAAAGAAAACAGGTAATACTTACAGGCAATTGTAGCACGCCCAAATGCACTCATTTTGACAGTTAACAACTAAGGAATCTGCTAAGATACTGTTCTATATTTATATAGATGGCGCCACTTGGTTGTCCACTTCACTGTACATTGGGTTTTAAGCTTGGTTTTACAGACATAAGTAAAATATGGAATAAAACCAACTTGTCCATCCTAATGGACGTTAGGTCTCAGGAGGTTAAAATTATATCAAACTTTTTTCAATTGACAAAATTTACAAAGAATAATATCCCGCGCAGAATTAAATTTAAAACACTGTTTTACTCTTAAAATTTATTAAAAAAAAACTTTACGGTTTCAAGAGAAAATGCATTATTTTTTTACTGTTTAAGAAAGGTATTTTAAGCTAATATGTATCAAATCTCTTACAATTCCTATCAATGAAGTCATATGCATGCTCTCTGATACCAAACATCTAGGTATGTTAATGAACACCCACAGACAAAACTCTATTCAATAATTATCTAAAAAATGTATTCTATTTACTAACCTGATATACTCTATATATGGAGTGGGAACTCGAAATTCAACCACAATAGATGAGATCTGATCTATTTCTGCATTTTTTGGATTGCGTCATCCTTTAACTTGAGTCAAATATCTAACTATAAAAATGCATTAATTAAAACAAAATTTTAATAGAGTTTATTAGAAGAAATCAAAAAGTCAGTAGTAGGTTTTGTCTTAAAAATTTTACAGTTAGTAATAAAACCATGTAATAAAACGAACTTTTGGAAGTATTAGTTAGCAATAATGATATATTTTTTATCACAGGTAATTTTAATATAGATTTTAAGAGTGTAAATAATGTTAATACACAAAAACTGCTGTCAACTTTGGATTATTTTAATGTAAAAATATTAATAGACGAATATACCACAGTAACATGTACAACTGCATCATGTGTGGACAACATACTTACTAACGACTTAAATTGTGATTATTGTACAGATGTTATAAAAGCTCATTTATCAGACCATAGGGCTCAGATATTAACTATAAAATTTATTAATAATAATATTCAAGATTTTAAATACATTCGTTGTATTAAGGAGTCAAATCTAGTGGCGTTTATTGATTTACTAAAAGAAACGGACTGGTCTAATGTTATAAAAATTAAGTCAAGTGATGTAAATCCCCAAGGGAATCAATTTATGTCAATAATAAGTACAATTCTGAAGTATGACAAAAGATGTTAAGATTTATATAACTTTGAAAAAAATAAACTTGAGATGCTTTTAATTGATGCAAGGAAAAAACACTATCACGAAAAAATTGTTACATCAGACAATGTATCTAAAACCGTCTGGAGTATTGTTGAGAATTTGTGGGGCAATGCGAAACGTTCAAAAAATAGTGATTTCTAGTTTTTAGAAGATCCTGTTGAAAAGGCGAATGCATTAAATGATTATTTCGTTAATGCACCTATAGAATTAGTGAAAACATTACCCAATAAACCTTTCGTAAACAATGTTACGGAAAATACTAACTTTATTATTTTTGAGGGAAAGGAGCTTAATGAATCATAATCTTATACGAGACAGATGGATTTTAACGGCTTGATGGATCCAGAGACAACAGATGGAGGGAACAACAAAGCAACTGCGGACAACGTTGTTTCTGGGTTTTTGCCCTTCATCAGCGCAGTGCAGCTTAAAAACAAGATGGAATAAGAAGGAAGGGCAAATAACACGAACACAAGAGAATGACAAGTAGCATGCCTATCTCTATTTGCGGCTTCGTGTCACACAGCGTCGGTATTGAGGTCAAGAACAACAGTCGCCGCGGAAGAGAGTCCAGCAACTACTGTCAGGGTCTCAGCCAGGAAATATACAACAAGGAAAGGAGCTTAATGGATCATAATCTTATACGAGACAGGTGGATTTTAACGGCTTGATGGATCCAGAGAAAACAGATGAAGGGAACAACGAAGCAACTGCGGACAACGTTTCTTCTGGTTTTTATTATTTTTAATAAAATATCTGAGAAGGAAATTGTGGAGGTTACAAAGTCATTAAAAAATAAAAGTAGTTCTGGCTTCGATAAAATTTCTACATTTTGAAAAGATTAATAATGTATATACCTAGTGACTCCTATTAGTTATATGGTAAATAATTCTTTAGATTATGGTATATTTCCGAAGTTACTAAAAACGGCAGTTATAACTCCACTATATAAAAAAGTGACCCAAATCAAATGGAAAATTTTAGGCCAATAAATCTATTATCATCTTTTTCTAAGGTATTTGAAAAAGTGGTAAGAGGCAAATCTATAAATACCGCTATATTTGAATTTATTAATGGGATATTAAATACAATAGAACAAAAGGAAATACCTATGGGATTTTTTAGACTTGTCTAAAACCTATGATACAATAGTCCATGATATTCTCTCTCAGAAACTGTATAGATATGGAATAAGAAATACTGCTTTAAAATGGATAATGTCATATTTGGAGAGACGAGAACAACTAGCTAAAATTAGATCAAATCATAAGGATATAAAATCTGAAATTAAAACTACGGTTTTAGGTATTCCCCAGGGAAGCATAATAGGTCCAGTTCTGTTTAATATTTATATTAGCGATTTGTGCGGGCTGTTAACAGACAGCAGGCATACTATCACAAATTACGCAGATGACACGTCTTTGTTGATTAAAGCAAACATTATCAATGATTTAGTTATCAAAGCGGGAGCTGTAATGAAATTAGTAGAAAGCTGGTTAGTACAAAATAAATTAGTTCTAAATAAGGAGAAAACTTACTATTTTGATATTTAGAACAAGTGCATCAAATGTAAATTACAATGATAATCAGATTATAATAAATAACGAAAGGAAAAATTTGAGTTTGGTTACAAAATTTTTAGGTATATGTGAACTTAAACTGGGCTCAACATATTTCAGAATTAACAAAAAAGCTGAATGCCGTGTGTTACAGTATGAGGGTTATTAAGAAATATGCAGAAAGAGCAACTATCAGGACGGTATATTATGCTTCCTTCATTTCAAGGCTAAAATTTGGTATTATATTCTGGGGACGAGCTGTTGATATAAATAAAATTTTTGTTATACAGAAACAATCTATACGTATTATCAATGATATGTCAATAAGAGATACATGCAGCGGTAAATTTAAAGATAATAAGTTGTTAACTTTGGCTGGACTATATATTTAGGAGTGTTTGATGTTTAATTTTAAATATAAATACAAATATGTTGAGCAGCAAATACAACATGACTATGTCACGAGATTTACTGCTAATTACAATTTTCCAGTTCATAGATTATGTGTGTAGAGTATGTATGAAAAAGGTCCATTCTATGCAAGCATGAAGTTCTTTAATATGCTGCCAAGTATAATAAAAAAGTATTAGAAACATAAAGAATTTTGAAAGAGAACTTTTTAATTATTTAGTAAAAATGGAACCGTACACAATTAATGAGTATACCTATTTATTTTGGAAAAGCAAGTATTAGTATAAGATGAATAATACGTAGTATTAGATGTTGTTTGTAGTATTAGATGTAGAGTGTGTATACTGTTTTAAACTATTATATATGTACGGTCGCTTTTAGGAAAATCTATTTATGTATATGTGGTTAATATTATATGACATTTTTTCAACCTACTTTTGTTTGTGTGTATGTTGCAAATCTAATGTAGCTGTTTGGAATAAATTATTATTATTATTAAATAAAATGGGCAACATTTTCTCTGAAATAAATTTGCTCTTCGCTGAAATTTACTAAAGGACGATTGTTTCTTATAATTTTAAATTTATTCGTAGTACGATTCCATAAATCCTCTTGGAATCCAATTGGCGAAGAATAAAGAAAATTCTTTAATGCCCCCCAAAGAAAATAATAACATTTGGTGAGGTCGTGGTAGCTAATTTTGAGGACAATTATTTCCTCATTCTAATTTATATGGATACTTAAAAATTCAAAAAGTCTTTAACATTATCACTAAAATGAAGCAAAATAAGAACTTTAGTCTAAGTTGCAACGATAATTCTTTCATTAAACCAGGATGAGTATTTTGCAGAAATTTCAAATCTGCAATTTAATCGATTTGTCAAAATTACTGGCCCAATCAAATGACGATCAATAATACCGGCCCCAACATTTCTCTTAAACTCACGTTGAACTTGTCTGATAGTTATTGCATAAGGGTTTAGATCGGAATATTAATGAAAGTTGTGCATGTAGTACATCCACATCATATTTGGATGGATTGCATTTTAAAATTCGTTATACAGAACTTCTTGATAATCCAGTTTCTCGAGATAAACGTTTAGTACATATTTGTGGTTCAGCTTCTGTTTGTAAAATATTTTCTTTATTACCCCTTATTACACTAGGACGTTCTCGGATATTACTGAATAACTTTCCTGTCTCTCGAGCCCATCTTACAGCATTAGATCTCTCTATGGGGAATCATTCGATTTGAAAATCTTATTTCACACTTCTTCTACAGTGTCCTTCAGACACCTACCACAAGTAACATGTCAATTTGCCAGTCATTTTCAACAAAAAAAACAGTAGCAGAAATAAAATAGTTTTATTACTAACTGCCAAATTTTAAAGACAAACCCTACTCCTGACTTTTTGATTTCTTCTAATAAACACTATTAGAATTGACAGAAATGAGCATAACAACTGCCTACTTACATATTTTTTTTATCTGCAACCGTGTGAGTGATAATGAATTTTATTTCTTTGTTAATAAGCGGTTAGTTTCAAAGTAAAAAAGTAAGAACGGTAAACGTTTTAGGATGAACCTAAATATCTGATATGTATTTTTTAATACCCAATTTTTGTGAAACAAATAATATGTAGCAAAAAATAACTTAGGGAATGCTTATTTAAACCTCTCCCAAGGAGTAGAAATTTACAAAAAAATCATTGAGAAGCTGGATTTGCATTAGCAGATAGTTTTGACTATTATATCTGTTTTGGTTTTCAAACTACAGTTGCCATATATTGTTATATTTATATATGGGTGTATGTTTTATTTAATTAAATTTATTTTTTTTATTATTTATTTCAATTTTAAAGATTTCATTATGTATTTAATGTCAAAGTTTAAATATAAATTTTTGTTGGGCGCCTTGATCCTTTTATGTATTATGTTTTATGTGTGTATGTTGTGTTTAAGCTATATTTTGTTCAATACAAACCTTTTCTATTAATTTTTTTTTTTTATATTTTTATCTTACCTTATTTATACAATTGGTTGGAGTTGGTTCAAAATCTGCAGGTTTTTATTTTATAACAAATAGTAACACACTTGAAAGATTAACAGTTTTTGGTTCTAGAATCAATTTGAAAACAATAGAAAAGAATATTTTCTTTTAATATTACTTCGCTGATGATAATTTAACCAAACCACTATAAGTTAAAACTTTGTTATTGAATTTAATTGAAGTTTAATATATTATGCTAAAAATATTCTTTATTTTGTAATGTTGGTTGCATTCCTACAGAGGGTAATATCATAATATATTCTAAAATAATGGCTGTTCATGCATGACAGATATTATTAGTTCCAGTGAAATATGTGAATATTGGTCGTTATATTGCTTGGATTCGACTTATTTTATACAGGTAAGTCCTGTAGTTTATTCTTAATACTGAAATAGTTGAAATCTATTTTAATTTACTATAGCTATAGAATTTTAGAGTGCACTTTATTTGTTTAAGGTACCTGAGGTTAGAAATTTATTATTTTCCTTCCTGGAAGCTGGAAACTGCCTGGAAACTCGAAACTATCCTGTAGGGTTCTATGGAACTGCAAATTTCTCTGGATACGGTTGATATTTTTTGTAGTGGCAACAAAAAAAAACTTTACTGAAGGATGGAGTCTGGTAAATTTAGCTGGTGAGTCGATATTTTCTTGAGTTATACTTGTTGGTTCTAATAAATTTTGTAGATTTTCGGGAGCTCTCTTGCAATCTTCTATCTTGTTCTAAACCCAAGCCGTAACTAACAACTTCTTTGTTTTTTATCCTTTCTGTAGATTGCCATGTTAAAAGATGATTTTTCCACAGCCTTTGGATGTCTTTTTATTCACATTATCCTTATAATTAATACATTTTATAAATGTCCTTTTATCTTTATTGTACAATTTTACTTATTTTATTAATGAAAATAGTCTTTATTTGGTGTTTTAGGTCATTTACAAGGGATTCTTGCAAAGTCACCTTTACTTTTGACAGTTCTAGAATTAATTCTTATAATTTGACATTTCAATTTATTTTCAGGATATGCTTTATTTTTAATGGAAATATCTTTCATAATGTTACTCGTCTGCCTACAATATGTATATCAGATTAATCTATAGACTTTCACCTTTCATTCAATATATGGTGCTCTGAGTTTAAATTTCTTTTCTTTATGTACTGAGTGATAACAATTGTCAACGTCATGCAAATTTATGAAATTTATTTTTTAACTTGATAATAAAATTATTAAATTATTATTTTTATGCTATGTAATATTATTTATTCTTAGTAACTTTATATCCAGGATATCCATATTAACAGATCTTTGTATTTTTATATAAATTTACACTAATAATTATTAATTTTATTCAACTTTAAGTTCGGTCAGGTATTATTTTTATTTGATTTTCTATGTGCATATTTCAAATTGTTACAATATATATATATTTTTTTTGAAAACTTTGAAGGGTTGTATCTCCTACATTTTCCTAAGGTCATTTTTATGCAAACGTGTTCTTTTCAGCTATAGATTCACCGATACTTCTACTTTAAAACGCCCTATATAAAATAATTGCTTTATAGTTTACATAAAATCATAACATCGAACATTCAGTTATTTTCCAACGACTACTTGATCCGTCCACCGCTAACGTGATTTTTAGGTTGTATTTCTTTTGAGGCTCTTTGGGGCTATATTACTTATAACTTTTAAACGGGAAGGAATACAGAAAAATTTTTCTAATAAAAATTTATTAGGAAAAAAAGAGAATTTTAACAGGAACAAATTTGGGTATGTTTATCAAAAAAATGTAATTGATAACTTCATTAGTCGTTTTTGTCAAATCCCAAAGATTAATAATAATAAGAAGAAAATTTTAAATTGAAAATGGAGCTTAACTCATCCCATTTAATACCACGTTTTATTTAATTTTTTTGTATCCTCACAGTGGCCCCGGGACGCTGTATGTATTAAAACAATACCAGTACGAAAAACTGGTTTCTATCGAAAAAATTTCGTTCTAAATCACCTTTACATTCCCGTTTAACGCATTCATCTGGCTAACAACGACGCCTCCATACGAGCTCGAACAAAAATGGGGAAAATCCCGTCACACGAATGTACGCGAAATGTATAAATTAGTCGTCATCCCAAATTAATGGTTGTCTAACAGCGATTTATACCGCTATACAGTTTGGTCGTAAATATATATTCATAGGGAGCAAATAGAGTCTAAATCAGTTAAATGTAGTAATCCCCAGATGGTAATATTGTACGATCGACTTGCACAGTTTATACGTATAATGCAGAATCCATGTTGGAGAGAGGATATCCTGGAAGTATCACTCTTTGATGTCGCACAAAATGTTGAAATCCATGTAAGGGAGAGTAGTGCTTTTATGCAAATGTTACTCAGGATTAGTTGCCGTTGAAATAGACACAGAGGTTGGGTTGGGGCATCCTGTATTGCCCGGAATATAACTGAGGATACTCATATATTACTCCGGACGAAATTGAAGAACAATTATCGCAAATGGGTATAATGTATTTATTATTGAATTCTAATAATAAAGTCTACTGTATTTCTAATACTTTGTTAGTAAGAGATATCCTGCATACTATATCGACTAGCTTGCACCTGTACTTTTGTACATTTTAACAAGCAGAAACTTTTTTCCATAAATAAAAACATTTCAATTTGAAATCTAATTAATCTATAATCCTGAGTGTTTTAAATTATGCAATATTTTTTAAATGTAACCTACATAACCTACATGTCTGTTATTATGTTGTCATATAGCCTAGTGCTTGTGTTTATTGGTTTATTTTGGTTTATTTAGTTATTTAAGTATATATTATTGTATTTAATTAATCTGACTGGGGAGTGTGTCCTTGAAAATTAAATAAAAATAAAAATAATAAGGCAAAATAAACAATAGAAGTTTGTCAAAAAATCATTAAATCTTTAGCGTACTGTAACGTACGACAACATTGCCATTCATTACCTGTTGTTGTTGTTAACCTCAAATTAGTATTAGTTGTATGCGAGTTGAGTTTCGTTTTTCTGCACCTAGTGTTTGGTAATATGGAAATGCTTCCTTTTCGATTCTGCTTGTATTCGAACTAATTAGTATTTCAACGTCAATTTTCAAAAAAAAATACTGAGACTCTTTATAAAAGTGCCTGCAGAGTCAGTTTAAATATTAATAAATTTAAATAATATTAATATATTTTAATAATTTTTTTTTAATGAGCAAAATTAGTGTTATCCATATTTTTGTTTAGATGCTTTTTATTTGTATAAATGGTAATATTTTAAATTTTCATTTCCGCAAATGCATTTATAATATCTATTCATTTCATTAAAATGTAAACATTTTTTAATGGAAGCAATTATTTCTCATTCAACTGAAACTAGTACAATTTTATCTCTAAATATAAAACCAAAATTAGTCTCGTTAGTAGTCATTACTCTTAAGTTTGCTCTGTTTGCTCTACTGCCAATTAAAATATTCCCCATGGGGACATACTGAATTTTTCACTTCAAAATATTACGATTTGAGCCAATTTGTAACGTAAATGTGGGCGTAACTTTTATTTTATATATTATTAATAATAATAATAATATTTATTAATCCTTTAAGACATATAAAATTAGGTATTAGGTATTAACAATATTGTGTGAAACTAACTACTCTGTGGACTAAAGCCCCAATCAGCGTTGAATTACACTCGCAATATCTACCCATATATTCTTTATTATTAGATTTGTAACATTTTTTATTGTATTAGAAAGGTATATTAAGTTAATATATATCAAATTCAGTGACAGATTAATTACTTTTGACATTGTCGATATTTAATTTCAAATAAGTTTAATTTATTGGTATAATAATTTTTATAGTTAGATATTTGACTCAACTTAAAGGAGGCCACCTTAAGAAGCAAACCGAAAAATGCAGAAATAGGTCAGATCTCATCTATTGTGGTTCAAGTGTGAATATTTATAGTGTTTTCATTAAACCAGATTAGTAAATTTAGCTAGATTATTTTTTTTAGATAATTATTGAATAGAGCTTTATCTGTGAAATTGTTCATTAGCATACCTAGATGTTTGGTGCCAGAGAGCATACATATGACTTCATTGATAGGAATTGTAGGAGATTTGGTATATATTAATAATAATAATAATAATAATAATAATAATAATATCTTTATTGAGATGAAGAAATACATTATGTAATTTTAACAACAGATTAGGATTATCTCAGAGGAGAAGTTCAGTAATTTGCAACCCAAATTGGCACAAGGACCTGCTCTTCCACTTAACCTCATAACAATTCCTAGTCAAACTAGGAATTTTCACAAGATGGATGCATGACAGCAAGTTAGTAAATAATGGTAAGTTTAGAAACAATAATAAAAGAGAAATGTACTAACTAAATTATAAAAAGAAAAATATATACCGTATCACTAGAAAAAAAAATATAGTAGGGTTTACATAAAACTAAATAAATCCTATTAGTAGGATTGTCAGACAACAATTTCGTCTCCCAGTAGCATTGTGAATAATTCACTTCTACACTTTCTAAATGACATATTATTGATGTCCATATTCAATTAATTAAACTTGAGATGCTGTAAGAAAATGCCTTTTTAAAAAATGAGTGCTTGTGCTTTGGAATTTGTAACTTCAATCTGCCTCTAGTGTTGTGAGTGTGAACGTCATATAAGTGAATAATTTTTTCATACAAATAGGTGGATGTTTTGTTATTAATGATCTTATAGTACAAACATGCTCGGTGAAAATATCTGCGTTGTTTCATATTTAACCACTTAATTCCTTTTAATTTTGGTGTTACATGGGAAAAGCGTCTCAGTCCAAAAATGAGCCTAATACAATTGTTTTGTATTCTCTGTATGCGGCAGGAATCCCATGCAGACAAACACAAATCATAAACAATATCAGCAAAATTAAAATGTGACAATACTAAGGAATTACTAGCAATTATTTTAGATTTCTGATTTAATATTTTACGACAACCATAAAGAATTGGAGAATGATCTTTTAACCATAAAATTGACATGTTCGTTAAATTTCAGTTTATAATCCATTTGAAGACCTAAGAATTTACAATATTTAATTCAGAATCGCCGATTTTAATCTTAATTTGATTCGATACTTTCCCTCTGTCTTTCTCAGGTCCAAAAAAGAGAATATTGGATTTACTTGAATTAATTTTTAAACAATTTATTTGACATATTGATTAAGTTCTTAATATCACTATTTATTAATTGCAAAGCATTACCAAGATTTTCTGGTTTAAAAGAATAATATATCATCCGCGTAAAAGTGTGTCATACAATGTTGTATGGATGTTTCTAATAAAGAAGAGTAGAGAGAAAATATTATCGGACCAAGAATTGATCCTTGTGGTACTCCAGCTTAGCTTAGCTTAAATTAGCTTAAAATACCTTTTTAATACAGTAAAAAACGTAACCATTTTATCCTAACGTTATCACGTTTCTTATTAAAAAATCTTAAACCTACATTGTTTTACAAAAAAAAGTATACCTACTTGTCGTTAGTCTCAGAAATTGGCCATTTTCGAGAAAATAGCTTTTCAACAATCAACTGCCATAGTTCATTGTACAATATTTTAACGTAGTAGGCGCCAAAATTCCCTCGCAAATTGGATATGTTGTATATCGTCAAATAATAAAATTTGCGCTTGTGTAAAATGTTCTACGGATAGTATTTTTCAACACGTTCAACGTTTTTACTGCAGCAGCTCCGGAATTATGGATAACCCGTAATGTAAACAATTTTTTTCTCTAAATTCCTTAACATTTTTTAAATTATAATCTATTTCGAAACCTTTCCAATTATACGTTGCTCAGCACGACCATTTAAATTTAATTGCAAATCTCTTAAATCTGAACATAAAAAATTGTCTCAGAAATTTTCGATTTTGTTAAGTAATTGATTTAAACCAAAATTGGATAAATAGCTTACATTTAGAAACAATTATTAACTGTAACATAAATTTTGTCTAATAAGTGTCATAATTTAACGTAGCATTGGTCTCTACTATATTAAAATATTGTACAAGGAACTAGGTATGCAGCTGATTACTGAAAAGCTATTATGTCGAAAATGGTTAATTTCTAAGGCTAATGACAGTTGCTATGTCGTTTTGAATCACGTGTATAAGTTATGTTCAACATTTGACTTATCCTCTATAATGAATTCCTTTTTTAATCCTAAAAACTTACCTCTTAAAATAGTTTTTTCTGCATGATATATTTCTCGCTGAAATTTAGAGACAATTTGTTCCTACAATTTGAAATAATAAACTTAGTAATGGATGAAGCTTTGTCAAAGTTAATAATAAAAATATATTATGAGAAGTATCAAATATACCTAAAACCACAACTTTAGCCATTACTGTAATCTTAAATCCTCGCTGTCGTAAATTCTGAACTTTCAGTCTTTTTACAAATGGCGTTCTCAGCAAAAATATATCGGACAAACACCGAAAAACAGTGTGAAAAACTTAGGCTTTCGCCGGATACGAAATATCACTCTATTAATTCTATCTTCTATCCTCATTTATTGTCCGCCAACGGATCTGTTCAGCATACTTTAAATAATAGTCTCTTTTTCTACTGGGGGATAAAATGTATATCAATATTTCCACAACATAAAACCAAGAGAAAGGAAAGGCGTCGCGATAATGATGACAGGCAAATGCGTATCTTTGGAACGGTAATTTATACTTCTTCGTTCCGAAAATGAGGGTTAACTTAAAAATTATTGAAATAGAATTAAAAAAAGTTATTGTTCATAATAAGATTGCTTATCAAGATAATCCCATTACTAGTGTCAAATTTAGATATATCGTGTGTCCAAAAAATAAATAAATATAAAATTACATACCCCCAAAATGAGCCGACTATCTCTAATACCAACTTAAAGTCAGAAATAGGAGTTCTAGATGGAATTTTGAAGAAAATCCGTCTCACTTAGTAACGATATTGTACTTAGGCGAAATATACCTTATATGCATCGGAAATACGATACCCCGATGCTCATGTTGATCATTTGAAAGTAAAATTGATCGATTTGTAGTTTGAAATAATGGAAACAGTATAAAAAATAAATAATAATGATGTGATGAAAACGATGTTCTAGTTTCAATAGCTTTTAATCTAATTTTGTCCTTGTCCTTAACAATGTATTCTGTAGTGGATCGGTCAGTGGTCGCGCGGTTTAAGTCGTCGAGACTAGATCGCTGTGGGTTTGACCCCCGCAGCCGATAGATAAGCTATATTCGTGGAGAGGACTGGCACCCTCTCTGCGGGTATGGTAGGGTGGAAGAATGTTGGCTTCGGTCAATGTGAGAGATTGATACCGGTTGGCATTTGACTACCCCCCTAATTAATGAGGTTTTCCAGATCTCCCTCTTTCCTGCACGGAATAGTGGTCAGGGCCTACCAACGCAAGTCGTTCCTGGGCGCAAATGCGGCCTACTTAATAACAATATGCCGCCCTCTCTTCCGCACAAGTCTTCGACTTCTGGGCGTATTCTCGTGATTAGAATGAGGGTAGAGATATTATTATTATTCTCCTTTGAATCATTTACAGCTAATAGATTTGCCAGTTCAAATTTTCGTTTCTATCCTGGAAGATTTGGAGGAAGTTAATATCTGATGTCATCTGATGTCGTGTTCCAGACCAGTGAACAATTTGGTCATAACATATGTATATAAAATATTTAGAGCTTGAATAATAGTGAATGTGTGACAATTATGAACTATTGAATGAAACTGAATTGCCAGTCCAGAAGGACTCCAAGATTTGTTTCCACATATTCCAAGTGACCACTTTACATTTAGCGACATTTTACTGTAACGGTTTTCCCTGAACTATTTATCAATGTTAGTGAGATGATTCTGCAAACTGGAACAGTCCGAAGTATTGCGAATTTCCTTGAAAATTTTCATATCATCAGCGAAAATTACACGTTTACACTTTTAGAAGCAGATGTCGTTAATAAACATTAGAAAACAACAACGGCCCCAAATAGGATGACTGAGGACTGAGGACTCGCATGCAACGAAGTAAGTTCTTTATATATTTTTAGGCATTAGCAATATTGTGTGAAACTAACTACTCTGCGGACTAAAGCCCTGAGCAGCGTTTAATTACACCCACAATATCTACCAATATACTCTTGTAACTTTTTTACTGTATTGTAAAGGTATTTTAAACTAATATAAATCAATTCTCTTACAATTCCTATCAATGAAGTCATATGTATGCTCTCTGATACCAAACATCTAGGTATGCTATTGAATAATTCTGTATTCTGTAGACAAAGCTCTATTCAATAATTATCTAAAATAAAAATTAATTTGGTTTAATGAAAACATTCTCTAAATACTTAAGTTCACTTTTGAAACTGTGGGAATTCAACTTCAATAGATGAGTTCAGATCTATTTCTGCATTTTTAGGATTGCTTCTTTAGGTGGCCTCCTTTAAGTTGAGTCAATTATTATAATATATAGGAAGCAAATAGCTTCCAACTTTTTCAACAAACTACAATGGTCAATACGGTCAAAAGCCTTTGATATATCTGTAAAAATGACATCTACGCAACCATGAGAATCCAAAATATTAGAAATATTATGTCATGTAGTCATGGATTGAATTGATGCCAAAGTAAACGTGTAAATCTTCCTTTATTTCCACAACTTACACACTACATATTTAAGATAATTATCCTTATAGACTAGCCCTGTATAAAGTTCACTAAAATTCTGCTTGCACAAAAACACAGTATTACGAATTTCAGAATTTTTTTTCGTTTGTGGTCACCCCTGGGGATTTTTTAGGTATACGTCTAATGAAAACCATCGTGACCCACTAAGGCAGGTCTAAATAACGAACACTACTCCAGAAGCAGATGTCAGGCCGTTCCTAATTAACTTCTCCCTGCGGACAACCTCGAGGACCTTCGTCATTGACTACGGGATGCTTGTCATCAGATAACCCTGAGACCCACCTAGATTATCTTGTTGTTCTCCCTTGCGGTTTAAATATGCATTAGAGAATCGCCTGTACCAGATTAAAAATAGATTGGCTCTAATGGAGGGTTCGCTTACAGGGAGAAAGGATGATATTTTGGCTCTGTTTTGATTTTGGAGCCACCAGATTGATTATTGAAATTGGTGTCTGCACTGTCAGTTATCCAACATATAACATAAAGTTAATGTATCTAATTAATCCATAACTAACAAATCGTTATAATTTGTATTCATAAGTTAGATCTTTTTAGTATTGTAATATCTATATTCTTTCATTTTGATTTAAGTGATGTAACTTATATGATTAAAGAAATTGGGTGGTGGTAGAATGATGAAGAAGAACAAAATATCTACATTTCACAGTGGACTTTAACGTTAACCGTATTGTTAATCCTTGATTATGGTTGAAAACTTTCAACACAGGACACAAAGAAAATTAATGGATATATTTTAAAGACATTAATGGATGCCTCTATTAGGCACAATAGTAGTAGCAGCGACAGTAGTAGGTAGTTCAACAAGTAGTAAAAGTATTTTTGAAGAATACAGTGAATATGGAATGTTCATTAAATAAAATCATATTATGTTAATAATTTAGTTTAATCAGAATGAGAGGAAACTAGTAATGTTAAGAGTTGACGTTTGACAGTTACTAGGTACATAACAAGTCCTTATAACTCCAAAACCATAAATGTAATCTGGTTGTGTTCATTTGCATATCTATTTTTCGATTTGACCTTGAAAAATAATCTTGAAGATAACCTGATGGGATTAAGGGGATTCGAATACAGCGACCTCAAATATATAAATGTACGATGGGTTTGTCGATTTGCACAACTATATTTCGATTTGACTTTGAAATTATTTTAAAATTGTCCTGTTGGAGAAAGATGAACACCCAATTCGGATCCAGGGATCCAAAAATTATATGTTTGGGATGGAAAAATCTAGTCACCATGGGTCACTACTTACAGCCCACCCTGTATAATTCTCCGGAATCACTACTTTTCTGATAGCGTTGATATTATGTTTTTAATTTTTTTTTTTGACAATAGTCAGTGGCTGGATCAAAACAAAACAATTTTTAAAATAAAGCTGGCTTTACTTTTTTATAAAATATCATCGCACTGACATTTTATGTAGATACGTTTCAATCTTGTAATTCATTAGTGCCATTTCTTTATTATCAATATTGTTAAACAAGCACTGACTAATTCTGTATTTTCAAATAACAAAAAGAACACTCTCATATAAGCTTAAGTATACAGTGTTTTGTAAAAGTCCATCAGGAAGCCCCTGTAAGTAATTCTACGGATTGAAATAAAAGCAGTAGTTAATGAAATTTTTTTTCAAATTTAATTAATTTCTCATTGTGCACATCCATTAAGTAGATCAAGCTTTATTTTATCCGTCAAAGAAAAGTTTTATTATGCGCCGCTAGAGGGCACTTTACCTAAAATTCAGAATTAGTTTTATTCATAACTTTTTTTCTTTCTTGACATCAGAGAAATTGAAAAGAGGAGCAATATCAGAAAATATTATGTACTCTTTATTCAAGCCGAGAACCATTTAGCAGGAAATCGCTATTAAAGTTTTATTTGACATCAAATTTTAATAATTCTTTCTGTAATTAATCAAGTTGCTATGCTTCAAGTGCTGGAATCTTTGGCATATGAAATGGATGAAGAAGTTGCTCGTGGACAACCTTCCAAACTAAACAGTGATCAATACCCTTCTGAGCAGCAATTCTTCTTCTATTTGTAGTTCTCGTGGTTCTTGGTGTTATGGTGATGTTAACTAATGTTTGTGCATTGGTAATCTTCTATTAGGATATACATCTATGTGATTTCGATATTCTTGTTTTGCATTACCATTTGCTTGATCATAACAAAAATGCATTTCACGGTATACAATACATACTCGAGCATTGCTGAGCCATTTCTCAAATTATTCTGGTGAAAAATGAAAATTATACCTGCTTTAAACAATTTTTGTTGCAATTTGTAACACCAAAATTATTAATGACATTTATTTGAAGCATGGCAACCTTATTGATTACAGAAAGAATGATTAAAACTTGATGTTTAACAAAACTTTAATAGCCATTTCCTGCTAAATGGTTACATTTATAGGCTTGAATAAAGAGTACATAATTTGTTCAATATTGTCCCTCTTTTTAATAGTGTATTTGTGATGTTTAGCAATAAAAAGTTATGAATAAAACTAGTTATGAGTTTGAGGTAAAGTGCATAGTAAAACCTTTCTTTGACTAGTCGAATAGATATTGATCTACTTAGTGGGTGTGCCAAATGAAAGAATAATCGAACTTAAATTAAATCAGTTATTTAAAAAAAAAAAATTTGACTTTGACAAGGTGTAACTTTTGATAATTCGAAAAAGATTCATTACATGCTGCTATTATTTCAATGTGTAGCATTACTTCCCGGAGTTTCCTCACAGACTTTCAGAACACCCTGTATAAACGACTAACACCTACCGAAAATACCTACATCTTGTACCATTAAAATGATTCCTAATGATACTCATTACTTGCACTAATGTCTATATTATAACAAAGATTTTAATTTTGATCTAAATAAATAATAGCACAGGAATGCTGAAAACGTTTTTCAGTGAAACCACTATAGTGCTTTTATGAGATTGAATTTCCGAATTCTCATCTTACCAATAAGTTAGAGATGTAGTTTGTAATACGCTTCTGCTTCAAATTCGATACTGCGGGGCAAACAAATCCTCGAGCTTAGTGTTTACATAGTAAATAGGTAGTTTCTTACATTTTCACATATTTCACGACTGTTTGCTCAAAATATGGCTGACTGACAATGCCTCGATTGGAAAGTTCTGAGTACGCTGCAAGGTGTTATGTAATCCAATTTGATGTGTACACAACGCCGAATAGTTTGCACCGTGAAATTATTTCCTACAGAATGTGTCACGGAACTCGAGACAGATAGCATACCTGTATTGTATATTATGACAGTGATGGTCGTCAATTTCAGAATGCTATTCATGTAATGTATTTTAATATACAGGGTATCCCAACGAAAATTTGACCCCTATAATTGGAAATCCGAATAATATTTCAAAATTCGCCGAGACCCGTCGATTTTGTTCTTGGGGAGCTTTTTTGACAGTGAAGCCAACTCGATATGTTCATCCCCTAATGCCTAGCAACCCCAACTTAAAAATTTCAAATGCAACTACCCTATGAAAAGGGCTTTAAACTGATGTGCCACAAGTGGGGTAGTTGCATTGACTGTCAAACAAGCTCCCCAAGAACAAAAATCGACGGGTCTCGGCTAATTTTGAATTATTATTCGGTTTTCCAATTATAGGGAAGGACAAATTTTCGTTGGGATACCCTGTATGTACATATCCGTATATTTAAGCGCAGGAAAAAATGATCTTTCATACTTTTTGTGTTCTGTCATTCCACAAGGAGCAACATAATATTGCGCGCGGTAAGCCTCTTCTTATCAACTTGTGCTCATGTTTAAATGACTGGACTAAACAAATTGATAGTGGCGTTCCTATATATGTCACTTATTTGGATTTTGCTAGAGACTTCCGAAAGTCCCACTTCACGTTCTAAAATTTGAAAATGTTGGAATCAGAGGAACCTTATTCAAATTGATTCTGGCTTACATTTACAATAGAACTTTCTGTGTTAGAGTGGATCTTTCTCAACTTCAGCTGTTGCTGCAAATGGAGTACCGCAAGGTTCTATATTGGACCCTCTTTTATTTGTAGTACATATATGTGATGACCTCTCATGCTTACTTTCTTACTATAGCCTTCTTCTACGCTACTGATGCAAAATTATTGGAAATCCACTAGACTCATAAAAGGAAATTCAAGGAACATAATTATTTGCAAAATTGATGCTCTACTTTGTTTCTCAAACTAAATATAACAAGTTCTTCATCTCAGCAAAAATAATCCTAGAGTTGACTATATTTTATAACATCAACAATTAAACTCTGTAAGTACTCAATGTAATCTGGGTGGCATTGTTTCCGATTTAAAATAGGAATCTCATATTACATTTACATCTTCTTCAGCCAACCTTAGAATTTGCTTAGAATCCAGTTTGGTCGCCTTTGCAAATTACATAAATATCATTCAGCGTGTGCAACATCGAGTTTCAAGAATACCACATAATCTTCGTGACTTATTCTTTGAAGAAAGTCTAGCCACTACTCCCAACACTCTACAGAAGAAGACAAAGAAGTGATCTATCGTGCTCTGAAGAGCTTATTCGGATAGAATTTGAACCTGTTTGTCCAGAATAGCGATCTTTTCGTGTTTTCGCGTATTACCATTGCGAAACAATTTATCTGAAGATGTGGCATCTGCTTCCACTATGAACTGTTTTAAAAACCTTTTGAATCATTTTTGGAAACGTAACTGGTGGATTAGTCTTAGTAATACTATTATTTTATTTTTAATGATATACATATGTAAGTAGCAAATAATTTGTTGAAGAGCATAATAGAAGTTTCTAAAAATTTAATTGTAGAAATAATAAGGCTATTCGTGTACAGCAAATTGTCATATTTGATGAAAGAACCATTAAATATTTGTACACTATACGAAAACAAAAAATCAGTTAAAAAAGCTTTAACAATTTTATGATCTCAAATCTCTCTTGTTAATTTAATTCATTTTTTTAGATATGAATGGATCAGCAAGTTATTGTAGAGAGCAATTGTATAAATCTTGTTTTTTTTCTTATCCTGTAGGCTAAATATGCACTTATAGCAAAGATAAAATACTGAATTTGCTATTTTTGTCTCAATTCTGATATTTCAGCTCTCCTGCTCTATTGTCCTAAAGCCATCAATATATCATACCAGGCTCCATTTTTTTCGGTATAGTGTCAGTACAGCATACAAATGCTGATTCTAGTTCTCTTCACTTCCTCACTCCAGTTGTACTGCCCTATTTAGACACTAAAATTTCAGATTGTTACTTTTTTCAATTATTACCTTTTTATATTCTTATTAGAGAAAGTTTCTGGAAGACTGAGGTATGATGACAAGATTGAATTCCTGACCAAAGGTATAATCATGTATTGACAAAGAAAATGAATAGAACTAATGATATCTTTTGTATCTAATAGAATTATCCCTCCCAAAATTGACACCTATTATCAACCCAACACGATTTCTCATTAATGATTCTTATAGTTGTCCTTTATTTGCAGCCTTCATATAGAACAGATTCTTTATTTTGTGAAAGACATCTGCAATTTATTAAAAATCCATTTACAATGGTAATACTTTCGATAATACAATTTAATTCACCAATTCACGTTTATTTGAATGGGATCTGCAGGCGCCTTTCAGAAACCAGCTTTAATTTATATTTAGTACAAATTTGCACTGATCTATTCTATTGTAGTACTTGTTCTCTTGCTCATTGCCGTTCAGATAAGCGTTTCATAAATACAAATGGAAAAACACTAGCTAATCTGATTGAATCAGAATTTAATTTAAATTATTTCCAACATAAAACGAAATGCCGTTATTAAGTCCTTATCTATTCAATCGTAATTTAAATCTCCGGCATTCGCCCCAAGGCGCAATATATAAATAGAAATATAAACGTTTCATCATTTCTTTTTTGAATTTAGTGCTTTCCTCTTTTAAATAAATCAAAATTTGTGAAACTTTGCAATTATGATATCTGTAGTCATAATAGAACGTAACTACTTCTTAATTCAATGAGCAATATTGCAATCGTGACAGAGTGGTGTGGGAACGAGGCAGTGTGTTATTATTAGTCGTTCCACTTTTATTACGATTTGATAAGTGAACCAATAAAATAAGTCAATATTAATTGAAAGTACAACATATATATATATATATATCGTAACTTTGAAGAATGGTTTAAAAGGTAAAGGTAACACTATCAAAATTTTTGTCACACTGTTTGATGGTCGCTAATTCACCAAGTCATCGTGATAGTACTGGTATTTATTACAGCCTTCAGCATCTATTGAAACCTAAAGTACAAAGTACTGATTCTGAAAACAAAAATGATAGATACAATAATTAAGTATTATCAAAGAGAAGAATTGTTCCAAGTAGTATTGAATAAGTATTATTATTAAAGGCACCAAATAAAAACACTCTTGCTGTTATGGTATTATACAGTATTTTATTAAATCAAGAGTAGGGTGATCTACTGTTCAACTAGTCAAATATTTTCTAAATTAGGGACAAATGAAATAATGTGACCTTAGACACCTTCCTGTCACTCTAAACTCGTCTTTGAAGGAGAAGAAGATAATGGAGTATGAGCCCCAAGGAACTAGTAAAGTTGGAATCACTAATGACCTACTTATATTTTAGACATATTTATAAAGAGAAATTTTACCTCATAGCTTATGAAAAGAGTTGTTTGGTTCACCGATGGGGAAAACAGACGAGCGATGACAGAGTCGGGTTTCTGTGGTATGGAACTAAACGTGATTTTTTTACCTTTCGCGATCGAAGTATTAGCTGTTTTTGCTTGTACATGGTTTCTTGTTCCCTAGCATCACTTTCCTCACGATCTCAAATCCAATATAATTTCCTGCTGGGGAATGACCTTGGTTCCTAATTACACAGCGAAATGCGAACAATGGAAAGGCCGATATGTTAGCCAAGAAGAGCTCAAGCGATCAGTTTGAAAGATCGAAATTGCTATTCATTGCTACCACACAAGATCCATTTATCCAAATGGATCAAATAAAAACAAACGAAATAATGGTTGATTCAGGATACAGAGGCGACAGGCCAGAGTCCACAGGCTGACGCAAATCGAAAACATAATATGCCGAGAGAAAACTGTCTTATTAAACTGTCACATGACTTTAACAGGTCATAAACTTGTTAACAGACACCTCATCAATTATAACCAAAATGAGGTAAAAGCCTGTTGGATAGGAAAATCTGGGTTCCATACATTTTCCTGCCAGAAAGACAAAATTATCTGTAGACAGCATTTATCTCACCTCAAGATATCAGACTACAGTTGTATAGCTACAGCATCATACAGCGAACAACAAACTCAATGTTATTTTATTACCAAAATGAACATCTCTTATAAAGTACCTGCAACAATTTCAGTAAATAACGTAACTACAAATACAGATTGAAAAAAAAAAAACAACATAATAGAATACTTTTCCGGATTAGAGTTAGTCAACCTTATTTCATTAAGAAAACATGGAGCGAAAAGGTAAATTATACCATACAATAATAATATCACTACTTTTCGTTCAAATAGCGAAGATTAACTCAAGAGTCGGAGACCCATGTGGGAGATGGGGTGGCATATTATTATTCAATATATTAACATTAATTTAAAATATAGTATGAAGTCGTTGTTAAGTCCTCAAACGTATACAACCAGTAAATTATCCAGTCGTGCGTCCCCGCTTGGAAGTGTCACGTTCCATGACCTTGTACCCTCAACAAACTGTCCTAGTACTCCTGCCGCCCCCTACATTACAGTTCTTCATCAGATCACGCTGACAAGAAGAACAGTAAATCTCTAGCATCCAACGGCTTCACATCGTCTTTGCAACAAGAAAAATTTCTCACAATAGTGATTCGCAAGCAGTCAACGACTCCACATCGACGTTACACTGGCAAATAGTTTGTTGCCCGTTGTACTCTATAAATAAACAGTCGTTTACTTATTATAAAACATAGTCTTAAGCATCTCATCAATAATTATCATAGACATTTAGGATAATTATCTTTATCCAAAAGATGAGTCTTCTATACTAATACTATTTTCATTCTGGATTAATTCAATAGCTTTATATGTTACTGAGGGTGAAGAAAATTAAAATATTCTTAATAAAAATAGATATCTCCTTAAAAAAGCGTATAACTGCAGCTTCTGGTTTCTCATAAACTACCCGAACTGTATTTACACCCGATTCCGCTGTCACCCACCCAGAAGTGTCAACGTTTTTGTTATACCCTGGAGAAATCACGTACCGTATTCATGGAGGGGCGCAAGAGCTCTACGGCATCCACAGCCGACTATATATACGTGCTTATCAATTCAGCGTATGCCTCCACCAGGCTAGTCCTCGTAGATACCCGCCATATATCATCCCCGAATCCTACATTCCTGCACCGTGGAAGGGTCCTTTTCACTTTCACTCCCAGCACAGCAGGAATGCGTGTCACTGCGAATGCCAAGCCGGATGAGGAAGGAATCCATGTGGAGGATTATTAAATTATCAAATTAAAAAACACACACGAATTCAACTCTGTGGAATATACTGTTAAGCAACGAACCCGCACACAAAACATTTAAAATATTAATTTATGTGTAGAGAAAGGAAAGTACAGTGTGTCCACCGATGGAGTTGACAGGAGCAAAAAGTTATTTGTTTTTCACTTTATCGAAAAATATCACTCTTTATAAAAAGTTCTGCTTTTCGAAAAAATGAGACTTTCATAGAAACGTCTTAGATCAGATATACAGGGTGCTCATAAATTAAAAAACATGAAAACACTCAACCGAGAATTACCATTATTTATTATTTTACACAACATTTTTATAAAACAAATCTGTTTATAGCCTGAAATAGAGTCCTAATACAAATTTTAAAAAAATCAATTTTTACTTTTACTTTACACACTTTACGAATAGTGTGTTATTTCTTCTAGTATGATTTCTTTTAATATCATGTGGCAGATTATTTGAATAAGCCTTTTGTTTTAGGAAAAATTCAAGGGGCGTAAGGTCAGGTGGTCTAGCAGGATAATGGACCAAATCACCTTTCACCATTGTCTGAGCAAGGCTGTAAAATGAGAAGGACAGCAGTCAGTTGCCAAAACAGGTTATTGCGTACTTCTGGCTCAAGTATTTAAAAATGGTAAACCAAATGTTTCCAAAATATTTTGACAACAGGACGGCTGTCCTGCTCAGAGGAAGCTTTGGCCTAATCCTAATCTTACACCCGTTGTCTTTTTTCTTCGACATGCCCTAAAACAAAACATTTATTCAAATAGTTTTCCACATAGGGAAGTATTAAAAGAGCACATACGCCAAAGAGTACATGAACTGAATGAGCCGCTAACTATTCGAAAAATGTATTAAGTTCGCGGAAAAATGTGTTGAGGTGGGAGGTAGAGGTATAGTAAATGTTAAAAATTAAATTTTGATTTTAAAATTTGTATTAGGACTCTATTTGAAGTTATAAGCAGATTTGTTTTATACAAATGTTGCATACAATAATAAATAATGGTACTTTTCTCTTGAGCATTTTCTTGTTCTCTTAATTTATGAGCACCCTGTATATCTTATCAAAGACTCTTCTATGGCAGTAATTTTTTCGAGTTGCAGAACTTTTTATAAAGAGTGACATTTTTCGATAAAGTCAAAAACAAAAGAGTTTCTCCTTCTTTCAACTCCATCCGTGGACACACTGTATCTTTTTTATTTGTTCAGTCTTTAATAAAGAAATGTGTAGAAATAAACTTTGTGAGGGCACAACTCTCATAATTTGCGTAACGGGAATATCCCAAAATCATTTCGATTTTTTTTGACATAGTAGAATTTGACAGGAATAAAAATGTTGTTTTTATATATTTTTTATTAGGTATTAATAATATTGTGTGAAACTAACTACTCTGCAGCGTTGAATTACACTCACAATATTTACTTATATTTTCTTTATTGTTAGTTTTTGTAGATTTTTTACTATATTGTAAAGATATGTAAGCTAATATAAATCAATCTCTATTAATGCAGCCATGTGCATGCTTTTTGATACCAAATATCTAGGTATTCTAAGGAATAATTCCGTAGACAATGTGGGCTATAATAGATGAGATCTTGCCTATTTCTGCATTTCCAGGAATGCTTCGTCAGGTGGCTTCCTCTATTTAAATTCAATCTAACTATAAAATTATAACTAGAACAACAAACAATATAGCCTTAGACACCTTTCTCTCTCTTAAAACTCATATTTGAAAGAGAAGGAGATAATAGAATCGGATTATGATTCTCAAAGAACTAGTAAAGTCCTGGAATAATTAACGACCTGCTCATATTTTAGACATATGTAAAGACGAACTTGGTTTGCATCATAGCTTATCGAAAGAAGTTGTCTGAAAGATGGAAGAGCTATGACAAGAAATTAGAATCGGATTTCTGTGTGTAATGTAACTAGATGTGATTATTGTTTCTTTTGGAATCAAGGTATTTGTTGTTTTTACTTGTGCATGATCTTTTGTTCCCTTGTATCGTGCTTTCCGTACGTTTCCAAAGTGTCCATATCCAATGCCCTTTTCTGTTGGGTAGTGATAATCGTCTGATGCTGACTCGGATTCCTAATTCCACAGTGACATGACGAACAATGGACAAGGCTGATATATTGGCCAATAAGAGCTCAAATGATCAATTTGAAAGACCAAAAGCATATTTATTAGCATATAAATTAAATTTATTTGAAAATGTTATATTGTTATATTAAGATTAAAAGGTGTCATTTTTGTGACCAGCAAATTTTTTAATTGCGAGGCGAAGCGTAGCTTAGCCTAGCGGATGCAAAATTTCGACTTTTAATCCGAATAAAACATGCTATTTTTTTCTCCAACTGAAATCCCCCTTTTAATTATTAATTTGGGCTTTAACATTGTTCAAACCAAATTTGGATAATAAAGCAAAGCAGCAAGTAAGTAGGATATATCGATGTAGTCATACATACTTTGTCAAACATTAGTTGCCGTATTACTAATTGAGTTAATTTGTGAATGTTTGTAGTTCAATTTGCTGATAAGTCTCTAAAAATGGATCTAATAAAGATTTAGGTGTATCTGAAGAGATATTGGTGTGTAAAAGAGGTTTATTTGAATCTTCTCTCAAGGAAATCCAACCAGAGAACCAACGTTTTACTAATTGTGCAACGAAAATAACAATAAGTTGTATTCAATAGATGTATTGATGGTGCATTTCACAAATTTAGCAAATAAAATGAAGCCGTCTAGGCTTTGGTCACAATATTCAATGTTGCGGTCAACGTTGAAAATATAGAAGGGGATTAATATAAGCAAATATTCAAAGTTATGTGCTTTTATCAAGAGTTACAATGATGAATAGAACCACGTTTCTCACTAAATATAGTTCAATAAAGTATTGTTTTTTGCATGAACGTAGAAAAAAACAATTACGTAACGTCAGCCATGACGTAATATGTCTGAATTCTTGCCGCGAGTGAACATATAGTTGAAGTCTGTAAGAATCCTCAGATCGTCATATCAGTGTTTACCAACATAGAAGTTCTTCAAGCTCTAAGAAAATATGACAGTCAAGCGAATATCAAAGTGATGTTAAGTGTTTTATTTGAATTATAGGAGAGAAACGAATTTCAATATGTTCATAGGCTTTAGGTATAGTGAAGTAAATTCTTAACATTACTGTTATAATGATGAAGACCAGTATGAACCCAAGTAACTTTTAAACTTGAAGTTTATCATGAATTCCTCCCACAAAGTCGATCAAATCATAGCCTTTATTTTCTTGTAGATTTCAAATGGTTGCGTGAATGTGTTCGAAGGAAGTACTGAAATCTGATGTAATGGTGAATGAGTGTTAGACCACAACGATTCTCTAGCTTATTCGCATTTGTTATTCACGACTTTTCCACAAAACATGATGACAGTTTTGTCTCAATCAAGATACTTGTCTCAATTGGACCTAACCTCAAGTTACCACACCTCAAAAGATGAAAATTTGTTACAACTAAACAAATAAAACAAAAACGAAACGAAAAATAGAGAGTATTTACATAGAAGCAAGCTGATTGCTTTTTGGATAGTGCACCTGATAATTTATATTTGATGACGAATATAAACGCCTTAAAAAAAAGAACAAAATTTTAAAAATCTTTATATGTGCATGCTCTTCTGATGAATTAGTCACTTGATAACAATTGACAATGTTGAAGATGTGAAATCCGAAACATTCTCAATACCAAAACCATGAGACCAATAGTTATTTTACTACACCGGGAGACAATTATTTAAGTTGAAATAATGTTGTTTTACGTCCACCTCGATTGGTAGAACGTCAATTATTTCTCAGATATGCTAGTGGAAAGTGTTTTCGAATAGTGATCGGTATTCATAAAACCAGTGCCGTTTTGCAAGAAGTTTTTGGTGATCTCACTTGTCTTAAAAGACACGGAGAATGGAGATTGAGCACTGCGGCGGAAGACTGCATTGAAAACTCACCTTTGAATAATGAAAATATTGCGAAAAGAATGCTGAAAGTTGATAGTGGTAATGATAGACCAAGCACCGTTGTCATTTTTGAGTTCACATCTGAATATAATAGAACTGCTGGACTGGACTGCTTTGAGAATTACTCCAAGAAAGAGGGTAGTGGCAGTTTCAATAATTTATTTAGTTTTAATACTCGTTCAAGCTGTATATTTAATATTAATGCGGATAAACAAAAATTATTGTAAATATTGTTGAACAAACTTGAAATTAAACCTTTATTAACACTTAATCTAACGATTAAAAGTTGACACTTTTAAGCTCCTAGAATTAAAAGTGAATACTTTTGTTGCCAAGATATCATTTTTTTCTCAGTAAGGAAAATTAATTAACCTTAGGGATTCCTGACAGTCAAAAAATGTCATAGATTTGTGACGGTTTTGCAGAAAAATTTTGAAACGACAGTGTCCAAACGGTTTTTCAAATTAATACAAATTAAACACACTTCATTCAAACATTTGCCCTTTACGCTATTGTTTTTTATACATTTTGTATTAGGTATTAATAATATTGTGTGAAATACACTGCGGACTAAAGCTCCGACCTGCGTTGAATTGCTTCAACAATATTTGATCGGTCAGTGGTCGCGCGGTTTAAGGCGTCAGTACTTGAATCGAGGTGACTGGATCGCTGTGGGTTCGACCTCTGCAGCGGGTAGACCGTATACAGGGTTAACTATGACTTAGTACAAATATTTTAAGAGGGGATAGGTAAAAATAAGAATTAACGGAATCACCCTTCAAAAAAATTCCAAACTTATTTCTAAGCCAAAAAATTTTTTCGAAACTATATTAAATCCCTATTTATCGCCGTCACTGACCTGTCAGCCGCGAGGTTAAGTATAATCTGCCAGAGGTTAGGTTAGGTATAATATGCCAAAGTCAAAAGTGTCAAACATAGTGACAGGTCACTGCATTGACACGCTTCCAAAGAAAAAAAAACTACAAAATGTAGATTATTATTTAATGAGAAATACGGTATGGTAGCACAGAGAGGCAGCACCTATCTTACTAATATTTATTTCCAGGATTGGAGATTTGAAGAATGTTTAATCATCTGTTTTCTTGCTTGTTTAAATTAAAACTTGCAAAGATTTTTGTACTTGCTGTGGACCTCTCCTTCCCTCGATCGTTCTTTTGTGTAAATCGAGGTAACTACTTGGTTTGGCGGTCTTGACCAAGTCCTATTACTTACGTCGGGAAAAAGCACAGATGATAACAACATAATACACGCAAATGTACACAAATACATAAAAACACTGCCACACGTTTACTGCCACGGCATAAAACAGCTGTTCGATGTGGTTCAAAAAGTATTCAGCATAATATTTTGTATACTCGGAAAACGTCTTTGCATTTGTCACACTCCCATAAATCAGCACCTTATCCGTCATCTAGGCATTTGAATACAACATGTTTGTAAATACACAAAAAATACGCAAATTAAATTTTCGAAAAACAAGTACTGAAAAATTATTTCAAACTATCAGACTGTAACCGTATACTATACATCTACAGACGACATCTGTAGGTCACTAATGCCAGGTGCACTCTTCTTCTTTTTATGGCCTACTCACGGCACATAAACAAGGAGAAGAAGAAGAATTTTTAATTTTCATGTGTTGTTAATACTAATAGTAGCAACAATATTAACAGTAATCGACGATGTTTGCATAAAATAATTAGTAATACTTTAAACTATAACATCCCAAGATGTTCACAGTGTTCTGTAAAATGACCCTTAGATTATAGCTAACTTCGCGTTTCTGCATTGTTTGGAGCATGGAAAGTAGGCAACTAGCAATGCAATATTCATAACCTAGAACTTACTGTTACTTTAAATCAGCTAAGTGACTAATTTTAAACGTGTTATAGTAATTAAATAAAGTATTTTATGTCGGATATGTTAATTATGATGAATCTGGATGGAATGAAAATGTAGTTTTGGCAGTGTGCAACGAAAGAACCAAGATCCAATACATATACTGCAGCTAAGCGGATTAGCTGGTATCTATCAGGTACTTAGACATTATTATTTTAATAAATATGTTTATTTTCCTCGTTTCTACACTTGACAATGTTGATAAAAACGACCGCATGGTTGTTGACAAATCTAGCCATGTCGGATGATGATTAATTGTCATAGGCGCCGACTTTCCATAGGAAAAGGGTTTTGCCCCATTTTTTAAACATCGAGCTAGAATTCCAAAATAAATTTTTTATTGTTATTTAGACCCTCCTTAGCAAGTGGTTAAAATTTTTGTACTTAGTCATAGTTAACCCTGTATAAGCTTTATTCGTGGAGAGATTGGCACCCTCTCTGCGGGTATGGTAGGGTGGAAGAATGTTGACTTGGGTCAATGTGAGAGATTAATACCGGTTGGCATTTAACTACCCCTCTAATTAATGAGGTTTTCCAGGTTTCCCTCATTCCTGCACTGAATGGTGGTTAGGGCCTACCAACGTAAGTCGTTCCTGGGCGCAAATGCGGCCTGCTTAATAATAATATGCCGCCCCCTCTCCCGCACAAGTCTTCGACTTCTGGGCTAATCCTCGTGATTAGAATGAGGGGTAGAGATATTATTATTATTATTTGCCCATAAATTCTTTATTAGCTTTTGTAGATTCTTTATTGTACTGAAAAGGTGTTTAAGCTAATATAAAACAGAATGCATTAAATAGCAAGTAAAATAATCTATGGCTTACCAAATAATTCCTTATATTGAAATGGTTTAAAAGCAAACTAAATAAACATATTCACATATCTACGTCATCATCATTTTATTGATAAAATTTATACGGTCCCCATAACTTAATTAATAACTAAATTTTCAACTCACATCAATTTGTATTAATTGTGTTATAAACAATACTTTGTACAGTTTACATGTGTCTTCACTTGTGCCTAAAGATTATTAAAATGTATTCTCCAGCACTATCCATTATCCTACCACTTTTACAAATTGGAATTTATTTAACCATACATGAACTTGCTGTCAGAAGCAGCTGTGTTCCGAAAGCCAACGAAAACACTGACCTACTTGTATGCCAGTGTAAATAATATTCGCAAATTATAAATTGGACGTGAAGGTTTGAAAAATGATTGAGAACTCTGGAAAATATTTTCTTTATGGGGGCTGTAGAGCGTGTCGGAGTACTTGATAAATATTTTAGCAACCCTTTGTAGATATTGGCTGGAACAAGAGCAAATAGTAAGTTTTAACATTGCGATATGAACCACATATTTCTTTTGTTTAAAGAATATTGTTAAACAATTTTATAATTTATTTACGGAGAAACTAATTGACTTAATTTTAAACTATCAAATGTGTGAAACCTTAATACAGTATGTTTTATAAGGAATGAGTCATAATAATAGTTTAAATATAAATATTAAGAATACACTACTTAATATATGTATGTATGTATACTGTTATAATAATAATGATGAATTAAACTTTATATTATACAGCATGTTCAAAAGGGACAAAAGTGAACAAAAAAGCCTAACACAAGAGTGTCAGATAGAAATGTATTCCAGGTCTTCAACAATGCACGCGAAACTGGATCATTATTTGTCAGTGTGAAAATTACATCTGAGAGTTAAGCTGGTCCTGGTCTAACAGTGGAAGAAGAAATTTTAAATATGGTAGAACGTAGCCCGGGTGTAAGCACAGAGCGCATTGCAACCCGTCTCCAAACTAATCAAACTACGGCATTCCATATTCAGCGCGTCCAGAATCTTCAGGACGGTGATAATCATTTGCGGCTGCACTTTTGTAATATTGGATAAACTCAAACCATACACTTTACAAATACATTTTGTTTAGTAATGATGCTTAATTCAGTTGTGAGGGAGTAAATAACTGTCACAATGAACATCATTGGTGACATGAAAATCCGCACGCCACGGTAGACAGAAACTTTCAGCATCGGTTCAACATTAACCTGTGGTGTGGTATGATTAATAATAATCAATTATTTGGCCCAGTTGTGATAGATGGTTGTCGTACTGGAGCTAGATAATGTAGAATTTTTCGAAAATAATTTGACATATCTATTGGACGATATTCCATGTGTTGGGTACCAGAAGGTACCGATGTGTAGCTGTATGCTGTCTGTGAACGATAATCATAAGTGTGACGTTTCAACCGGATCATGGACCATGGAGCGCAATTATAAATACATTTTCAAATTACAAGTTGCATAAAGAAGTAAGAGGTGTAAACTGGAAAGTGAGAATTTGTGTCATGAAGATGTGGTGTGGAGAAATAGGTAAGTAACAATGGCCGTCTCCATCCAATACAAGAAAATTGTTGATTTGCTTCTACAGGGTTAACTATGACTGAGTAAAAAAATGTAACCACGTGCTCAGGGAGGCCTAAAAGACAATAAAAAAATTATTCCAGAATTTTTGCTCGATATTTTAAAAAATGGGGCAAAACCCTTTTTTCCTAGGGAAAGTCGGCGCCTATGATAAGAACCGACTGAGATGGCTTAGATCCGTAGATAAAACTTACATCTGTCAACAATATCTACTACCATCGTCGTTTTTTTGCAGCATTTCTAAATGTAGAAACATTCTTATTATTAATAATACCTGATATATAGGTAACAGTTAATCCACTTAGCTCCAGTATTTTACATTCCTTTTCCATTATTTCGTTAAAAACTGGTATAACTACATATTCGCTTATTACAGCCACTCACTACCGTTAAAAGACTCTTCCCGTAGGTACAATTAGATAAAATACCTATTTATATAACAAAATCGAACGAAAGGAATAAATAATAGACGTATTAATGTAACCTCAGCAGTCTTGTCCCATAACCTAGAAAACCAAACCGGCATACTATATTGTGGGAAAGGATCTCTACCCAACACAAATGTCTTTATTTAATAACTATAAAACGTTTAAAAATTAAAAAAGGCACTAAAAACTGAAGAAGAACACAAAATTACAACGTAAACACAGGAATTCAATTATGACATGACAGCGATACCGACTGAGCGACTGTTGCATGCTTGTTGGTTGCCTACTCTACATTGGCGGCGTTAAATAAGGACTTAAAATAATATTGAAAACATTTTTTTTTGGCTGTATTAATAAGTTTTTAATTTTTTTGAAGGGTGATTCCGTTAATTCTTATTTTTCCCTATCTCCTCTTAAAATATTTGTACTAAGTCATAGTTAACCCTGTAGAAGAAAACCTATCTTGTATGTGTCATTCCATGATTACCATTTCATTTGTTCCTCAACTACCTTGCTATGAAATTCTTAAAAATTTATCAAACTTGGAAATTATCGATTTAAACAGTTTATTCAATAAAGAACCGTTTCAACTTCATCAATTATTTATAATAATTATATTATTATCTATTATTATTATTAATTTCATTATAATTATTTGTAATAGTCATAATCTTATTAATAGTAATAAGAATAGTTATTATAAACATTTATAAATAATTTACAATCCGTAATAAAATAAACACGTTTAATAGCTACACAATAGGTCTAATGTTCACAAAAACTGTGTAAAAACCAACACAATATATAAAGTAACTCAATACCGATTCAAATTGTATACATATTGTAAAAATATAACTGAAAGGATTGATAGTATATCTCAATTTTGTGTTTGGATTAATACATAGTTTAGGAAGCTAACTCAAAAATTGTTCAGTGTTACCCTTAAATGATTTATTTAGCTAACAAATAACTGAGTGAACATTGTTTAATGAATTGTGTTATTATTTCAACACAATCCGGTGTGGACTCGTTTTAACAACTATTTGTGTTGATTTTGAGTGAAATTTTACTCAGAATTTTTAACGGTGTGTAAAATGTATCTACGTTTTTACTTACATCACCAATAATCAAAATTTTCCTCCACTGTCCAATATATGCCTAGGTTATGGTAGTTTTTACCAGTCGTTGAATCTTCTATTATATTCTGGTGATATGTACATATTAACCTAAGAAAACATTTATTCGTAACATGTTATAAGCAAGTAGGTAGTTAAAGTTCCATCTCACGGACTTAATATTACTGTTATACGATAAACTTTACGATAAGTGCTCAAATTTTAACTTTCAATCGTCTTAACAAAGCATGTAGTCTCATTTAAATTAAATCCTATAAATCCCAAGTAAGCTAAATTAATAAAACTTGCTAATGGTCCAAATATACATTTTAAATGTAACTTACATAGATTGCCTCTGTAATTTCCAGTAAATATTTATTCAAACATATAAAATGCAAAGTACTTGCAGAAACCTCGTTAAAATTTGAGTTACTTCTATCCAACCACTCACAGTCCATAATAGACTTTATATTAATTAAAAGTTAGCCGACTTCGTTTATATACAATATAAATGGAGATTCACATTAAAAGAGGAAGTTAAAAGGGACGAGATGTGAAATATGAAATTTTATAAATGAGTATCATTTACAGTTACACCAGCATAAAGTTTCGTCGCATATACCTACAATTCAGCTCTATTAGTGATGTGCATGCGTGCATTGTTATATCCATTTTTTATTTTAACTATCTTTAAATTATATGACGAATAAATATGTCTACATTTATTCTCCTAATCATTAAGATTTCTTCCATTTAAAATTGAATCAAGTACTCCACTGTCCTCCTTCCCATGTCATTCTTATTAATAAATGTATCCAACACCTTTGATACGTGCAAGCAGATCATTTCTTCTTGCAAGACATGCTAATTACTCTTAAGAGAAATATACAGGGTTAACTATGGGTAAGTATAAACATTTTAACCACGTGCTCAGGGAGGTCTAAAAGACAATAAAAAAAAATATTTCGAAATTATAGACAGAACCCTCTTTTCCTACCGAAAGTCGGCACCTATGACAATCAATCATCGTTCGAGATGCCTAGATATGCCAACTACCGTGCCGTCGTTTTTTGCAGCGTTATCAAGTGTAGAAACGACAAAAATAAACATTTGTATTAATAATAATAATGCCTAAGTAGCTGATAGATAACAGTTAATCCGGTTAGCAATATTTTGTATTCGTTCTTTCGTTGCACACAACCAAAGCTACATTTTTACTTCTTGCAGATTCGTCTTAATTATATCCACTAACATATCAGAAGTTAAATACTTTACTTAATTAAAAAATAAATAAAATGTTTAAAATTACTCACTAAATGTTCTAAGATAACATAACGCAGAATACTGCATTGCTAGTTGCATACTCTCCAAACTTCAAAGAACATGCGAAGCTTAGTTATATCAAGGGTCTAAGAAACATTTTTACAGAACACTGTAAACATCTTGGGACATTATAGTTTAAAATATTACTAATTATTTTATGCAAACATCGTCGATTACTGCTTTATTTATTACTGTCATCTATCCCATAGATGACACTGATAGATGTATGCAATTTTTTGTATGTATTTATATTCGTATTCGCATTCGAATATGTATTTGTATTTATATTCGCATTCCTATTGAAATTTGCATTTGCAATTGAATGTGACTGTATCTGTATTTGCAACTGTATCTGTATTCGTACATGCTCCTGTATTTGTACTTGCGTCTGTTTTTATATCTGTTTTTGCATCTGTTTCTATACTTGTTTCTGTATCTGTTTCTATATTATTTTCTGTATCTGTTTCTGCATCTGTTTCTATGTGAATGTAACTTTGTATTTGTGTCTGTATCAGTATCTGCACCTACACTAGCATCTGTATTTTATCTGTATGAGTATATGTATTTGTATATGTATTCTAACGCTTTATTGATGACTTTTGCTTACCTCCTAACAATATGCCATCAATCCAAGATAATTCTTAGTTCCTCTACGTGTTTCCCTTTACACAAACAAAAATCTATATTGCTTGATTGACAACTTAGCTGTTCCGTCCAATGGTAAATAGAAGCAAACTATGTAGGCATCAAAATATCTTTATGGTCCTAAACCTAACAAACCTCCTATATTGAGCGAGCTTAAGCACATCCCAGTTATAATGAACTATTAAAACTTAAACTACTTTGGGTTCACGGGACCAAGGCTCGTTCGATTCCTGTCCGTCTGCCAAAGCGATTAAACTTGGTAAGAGCTCTCTAAGAATATAAAGGCTAAATCCAGATTTCATAGCGGCAATATATCACCCGGCATTGGATGCTATCAGACGTATATCGTGGATGCTTTTAAATCGTATTAAGAGAACAAAGCGACGACTCCTCCGAGCGTGTAGTCGCCCATGGGAGCGAAAGGGCCGAAAGGTGAGTCGCCAATCGATACGGCGGATCGGAGGAAGTTTAAAAGTTAAATGAGTGTTATCGCCCAAGAGTTGAACGGTTATCGTGTGTTAATTATGGCTTTATTAATTTATTGCACTGTAAAGGGCTGTGTTGTGTACAGGGTGGCATAGTAGCATGGAAAATGTATAAAAGTTTTTGCTGTCGCAGATTGGAACCACAAATAAGTGTACCTTTAATAGAGCTCAAAGTGGTTAAAGGAGAATGTCTCCGTTATTACCAATGTTCGGTAAAAAAATTGTACAGGATTAACTATGACTTAGTACATATATTTTAAGAGGGGATAGAGGAAAATAAGAATTATCGTAAAAAAATGCAAATTTATTGTGGGAATTCACTTAGTTAAATATTATTTTGTCATCTGTACTGCTGAATGAATAACACTCTGTATATAATATTATATACGCATTAGCTAGAGGGGCGGCTGGAGACGGAGCAATAATAAACACGTGAACGCGGGGCGAGATTCAACGGGAAGTTAGTAGGGTTTTAAGACTTCGGCAGGTTGGCTGGAAGACAGTGAAAGGTGATAAGTGGTGCATCTGTTCTAATTTTACAGGTCAGTGACTTGTTTTAGTATATTGTATTTAAAGATTGAATGTCATTATGTTCCTTTTATTATTTTATTGTCTGTTCAATATTTTATTACAGTTTCATTATATTTTATTATAATTTTGAGGTAAAACAGTACTTGTTGATTTGTTGTTGGAATTATATGTATAACTTTGGTTTGAGTCGAAGTTATGCTGTTGTAAATGGTATTGTAAGTTATTATTAATCATCTACGACTACTACTTTATTACTTGAATTAGCGGTTTGCTTGCCCGATGTTTGTAAGAGCCTTGGTGATTCTGTTAATATTTTCTCCCGTGGCTGGACAAACATCCGATAAAGCATATAATGCATGAGATATGATTTGAGATTTTTATTCAACCCCTCAACTACTAGTTGGGTAGCCTCCCGTATGGGACCTCAGTACCTTCTGACGCAAGTCGGCTAACTAACCAAAACACTCTTCAGTTTTGTATGTAGAATTATGATTATATTACCGTGTATTCAAGTACTGAAGTACATATACATTTTTATTATTGTCATCATTATTAGTACCATTGCAATAGCGACAACGATTCTTTGAATTGTGATGGGAGTTTTCTCTGTCGTGCTCTTTTCCCCCGTGAATTCAAGGCTGAGTACGGCACTGATAGGTGGTTAGGTAGGCTATTCCACCATTGACAAAAAACTAATAAACGAGGTGTATTTAGTAATTTGTTTTATTTAAAACTACTCAAATCCCCCTAATTTCGTAAATATGTAGCACATTCGAGGTAAGTTAATAAATCATAACTAAACACAACGTAGGTAAATCTTCTCGATTATTGGCCAAATACTTTCTTTTTCAACAATGTTGAGCGAACCCGGGTTTGTTACACTGCATTATTTATAACTATATTAAACTCCTATTTATTAGCCGAATTTAAAAAAATTATTTAGATTTAGTTAAGGTTCGATACGGCAATTTATTGAGAAAGACACATGTCAGTAGCTGCTTTCTGCAAGTTCTTTGAATGCCAGTAGGCAGGTAACAGACATGTGTATTCTTTGCTTAAATGATTGTTGACAATTAGATTATTGTTTTTAAATTTTAGTATAATAATAATCAATTTAATTATTATTAAACTATAAAGCTGTTACACTAAACTGTTCTTGATACAGCTTACTCAGTTTTTATGTGGTTTCTTGTTTGCTGAGTTTGTGGAATCATACAACAATCTCTAACAAATATTTGGTAACAGCATTGGTTACCTGTGTAATACAATTACTAACTGATTGTTGGCAGTCTTAAATTAAAATGATCAGCAATACATGTCTTGAAACCACCTTATGTTAAAAATAATAATGTTTGTTGCAAATACTTGAACCAATCCACCTATCAAAAAAACATTAGAAAGCAGTAATTTTGCCTTTAGCTCTGCCAAAATACGTTTTGTCTCTGAGGAACTGCCAAAAATGGTCTTAGTTCGTTAATAAATTGTCGTATTGCTTTTACTAAATCTAAATAATTCTTTTAATTTTTCATTAAGCCAATCAAATGGATTACTTAAATCTTTTAACCTTCTTTGTTGGATTTAAATATTACAACTTACCTTTGATGTGCATTTATAAAGGCACGAATTAATATATTTAAAGTCGTTCATTTTCACAATTCAAATAACACATACGTTAAACACCTAATTCATTATCTACAAGTTCTGTTAAAACTCTACATAGAGTGTTAGAAATCACATGGCCGTTATTTCTTAAAATTTACAGGATAATACTTCTACAAACATTTAAGGTGAAAAAATATGACATTTAACCTTGAAATAACAGAATCGGAAATTGGGGATCTTTACAGAGAAAGTAGAAATTGCCGCTTCCTTCCAGGGAAGGTACGAAGTATAAGCGGCGCGGTAGTATAATAGAAAACTAAATTTTATTTGTATATCTGCCCTATTCTTCTCAAAGTAGTTTTATTGCATTTAAAATGCTGACGTGTATCAATTTATTTGGAAAGAGTAACGAATAAAACACGGCGTGAATAAGATCTTAAAATTTTGAATGTCCATTTAGCGCGTCTACAATCTCCGATAACGGCCGATGGTAGGCGAGAGCTAACGAGAGCCGCACAACAAAAACGTTATCCTCATAGATTACAGACCTCAGTCATGCTCTCATATTTTGATTACAAAATCTCATGCTTCTTAATAGACACAAAAAGAAATAATAAAATTATTAAAATTACTCTTTGAAATCTACCAAAACAAAGACCTAACGAGAAATAAAGGCAAAATCGAGGGCAAAATTGAATAGATAGAGGTAGGTATCTACAATATTTGGGTACTTGAAATGTCCTTTATTGTAGACTGCTCTCTTAATAATTAGCAATGAATACATATACTCGCGTCAAGAATTCAGACGACTTACGTCATACGAACAAATGAATAATTTATTATATTTTCATCAAAATATTTAAGAAACTGCAACTGATAGTAATAAAACTATATACTACACTAAAAGTTTGCATTATATTTTGCACTAAATTGCAAAAAATGAAAATGAAAATTACGTTGACAATAAAAACAAATGTGTAACGTCAGCCGTGACGTAAGACGTCTGAATTCTTGAGGCGAGTCGCTGTATTGCAGTGATTCTTAACTCTATTCCGTAAGGGTACCTACATTTTCTGGAAACAACAGATTTTACGACCCGTGAGTCACCCTGCGTCACGTCAACTGCGCCTCAACGTTCGCCCGGCCTAACAATAAAATAAATTAGAAAGGTTGCGTGGTTAATAACTTTTAAGTAATGGCATTACAAAAGTAATTAAAAATTAAGCTGTGTGAAGAGCTGTTTTTTGATAAATTAAGCCATATCATGCTTTTTTCTCCAAACCTCATGATATTTTGAAATTGTTCTCATGCACTGAATTTTTCCCACCTGACAACACTGCCTTATGCGAACAGTGGAAATACGATGTGGTGGAAGTATGCGTGTAGCATGACACAAATACACGCAAGAGGCAATACACAATTCACCATCAAGATCCTCACTTTCCAAATGTGTATAAATGTTATTATAACTAAAATGGGATACATACTTAAACTGATTAGCAAGTAAGTTTCATAATGCCATATTTTTAAAATAATAGATGTATCCGCGTGATAAATTTGTAGTTTTAAGACCTAATTTGCGGTTTCGAAAATTCTAAAGGGTACCAACCTAAGAGGGCGAGGACATTTCGTCGTAACGACGTTGAGAAGCTTAAAAGGAAGCCCTCCATGAGGTTTTCTTACTTATGAAGGTGGTTTTTATAATGCGGAGCTTGTCAGTGCGATGCGCTAGTGAAATAACTGACATTGAAGATAATGCATCTATATCGGTTGCTAATATTTTTAAAACTAAACACTACAAGCCTCATTTTTATTTTATGTCTGGGTCTTAAAGACCGGGTTTTAATGGTTTAGAGGTCTACTGAAAATGCAAATCGTTGCGCCTTTCACATCTTGGTGAAGAAAGATCCTTTTTCTGTCCTTGTTCAGGGAAATGTACAGTCCAAACGGTAGGTATAAACACACTGTTCAAGATGCCCAGATTGGTGATTAACTATCTGAGGCTGAAAGGTGCCCACTTATATACTGCTTTCAACAAACGTCAGCCACATTTTTGGCTAATACTTCTGCAAATATTTTGATCCTTAAGCGGCATGGAGGCTGGCGTTCGTCGTATGTAGCAGCAAGTTATGCCGTATATGGAAGAGTCGGTGGCTAATAAGATTGAGAGGGCACGAATAATAATTCATGGTGGAGAGGGTGCAAGTAAAAAAATCCGCGTACAAGAAGGCAACAGAAGGTCTTGCGGGAGCCACTGAGGTAAATCAGTTGGTGGATGTTAATCAAGTTTTTAATAAATGTTATGAATTTTATTGTAGTTTGACAATTGGAGATAGATTTGACAATAGAGTGGGCGCAAATGTTTTTACTCACTATTATTACCCACCCGTTCTGATACAAACAACTTGAGTGGAAAAAAGGATTTCGAGTTTTCTATCTAAGTAAGAAACTGCATATTTCAAGAACTGGATTAACAAAAAACATAATTTCGAGGGGTTTTGGATTTATTACGAACAAGGTTCGTTTCTTTTATACCACAAAAATTAAAATCTTCGATTACTGAGAATAAACATGTTATTCAAACAAAAATTACAACATATTTATAACCTGCAAGAGAACAAGTATATTAATTTAATCTATTTGATGTCAATGTAAATTAATTGAATGCCACCTAACATGATTTTTTTTATAATGTAATACTTTATAAGAAAAAATTGGTCTGGAATGTTAAAGGTTGGGATTTTGTATACATATTTTTACCGTCTAACAGGGCTACAAGCAAGGACACAGAACTCCAAGAAAATTGAAACTGGTTATTATTATTATATATCAACGTATTCACAAAGGTTCTCGCTAGTGCGCGAGATAATTTTCATTGCTTATAAAATCAGAAGAATAATTAAAATAGATGTTAAAATACCTCAATTTTAGCCACACAGTTACTACGCCAATATGTCGCAATAACGGCAAAATTATCACAGCCACAGCCACCAAATTCCTTCACTCACTAGCCCGGACATATAGGACAACTTGTGTTTCACTTCCAGATTAATATTTACTGCTAATTTTACATTTTGTGTCCTCGAGTAAAATCATAACATATATCACGGCTTCCATTTTTATGTACGTCAAAATGCACGATAAACTTCAGGGAACCTTGTGGTTCGGGCCTATACGGTTTGTATACTGTCTCATAGGCCTCATTGATTCGCCGTTTCGCTCACGCAGGCTGTTCAATTTATTTTTCTACAAAATCCCCGTCTTAAGAATTAAAGTTTTAAACACGTAAAAAATGAAATAAAAAATCAGTACACGTACCATAACTCAACTAAGTAAACAGAGCAGAAATCGTACATGACAAAAAATAACTTTCCTGCTTAAAACTGTAATAAATATTAATCAAAATGATTGCGTTTATGTTTACTATCTTTCTTTTCTCCATTATTGAAGCCATTTTAATAAGAAAATTATTAGCAGAGAAATTGGTCTTTTATGAACGCTTGTCTTGTGAACACAGCGACAAAATGGAGTTTTATAAAAATATTTGACTTTTAACCATCGAATATAAAGAAGCTACTAGAAAAAGAAGGCCATCTATGAGAATAAAAATGAACCGTTGAAAAAATATTAGTTGGATACTGTAACACGAAACAATGCCGTAAATATCAAATAATTAAATTAAAATACAATTGACTTAAATTTTTTATATCAATTTTAACATCACCGCAATTTTGTGTTTTTTTTAATGTGAATCATTTCCTGAAATCTCCTTTGGTAGTAATTTGGTTCTTTTGTTAAAATTTTAGTTTCGTTAAAATTAAAATAATGTTTTCCCTAGTATATCTGCATAAAGCTGTGGAACAATTTTTAGAATAATTATGTCCTTTCAATCTATTTTTCAAGTTTTGACACGTCATACCAATTATATATGCCATTACAGACGTTACATGGAATAGAATAAACACCATGTGAATTTCTTAGTAAAGACGTTTTACATAAAGTCGAGTAAACAAACTTATTTCATTGATTAATAGGTTTATGTGCAACAAAAATGTTATATTTAGAGAGGATAAGTTTAATCTTTTCTGATAAGTTATCTACATATGGTAAAGCAACATAAGTTACATCCATGGGCTTTTGAGTTATTTTAGTTCTATTGTAAAAAGCAAACATTTTTTGTTTAATTATTTTGTTAATTTTTGAGAAATAATTACCGTTCTTAAGAATAATTTTAATTTTATCAATGACTTTAAGGCGGAAAAAAGGACTAGTTAAATATAAAACTATATTAATCAAACAAAAACTAAATCCAAAAAAAATATTTCATGATTATCAACTTCTTTAGTAAATTATAATTTATTGTGAAAATTGTTGAAAGTTTCGGACATGTTATCAATAAAACGCTGAAATGGTTGCTGTAGTTACTTCCCTAACTTTCAAATAGATAGATAGATAGATAGATAGATTTATTTTGTCTTAGAACATACAGAAAATTTTACATAAAAGCAATAAAAACTGTATATTGTAGAACCGTCATGTGTATACATACAATGTACACTTTACCAACAATGGTATAAACTAAAACGATAAAAAACTTAAAAGAACATATATATACATATATACACATATATACACATATATACACACACATATATACACACATATACACACATACACATATATAAAATGAGAGAATACAAAAAAACATAAAACACATAAAAAATAGAACATAATTTTGTTTTACATATGTGTGGAGAAAAATTCGTCTACACTGTAGAAACATTTCATAATAAAAACTGTTTGATTTTTTCTTAAATATTATCATACTATCTCCTTCTTCAAAGCATTTATGCTGTAGCATTGCATGGTTATATACCTTTATTCCTATGTATCCAGGGCTCTGTTGGCCTACTGACAGTCTGGAATAAGGTAATTGTAAAGTATGACCGAAACGTGTATTATGTGAGTGGATACTAGACCTTCTCTCTAATTCTGAGATATTACTTCTCACAAAAATAAGAAGTGAATAAATATATAGGGACGGCAAACTCATTATACCAAGATCCTTGAACAATCCTCTACATGATGTTTTCATTGATTTGCCCATCATATATCTTATTGCCCTCTTTTGAGTGTAAAAGACCCGACTCACTGATGCAGATGACCCCAGTAAATCAGTCCATACGTTAAAATTGATTGAAAAACACCAAAATATAAAAGTTTTAGAATATCAATAGACACTGTGTCTTTAATACTTTTTATTAAATAGCATGTCGAAGCAAGCTTTGGTAATATCTTATCAATATGAGTATTCCATGATAATTTTTTATCAATATATAGCCCTAAAAATTTTGTAGCATCCACATTTTCAATGGACTTGCTCTCTACTTTAAATAACAATGATGAATCATATGTTACATTTTGGTACAGAACTCTACAAATGTTGATTTCTCGCTATTAAGCTTAATGCCGTTTTGATTACACCATTCAGTTACATATTCTATACAAGAAGTTCCTGAAATAGTAGCTGTATTTCGATCGGTTTCGGAAAAATAATGTTGGTATCATCAGCGTATAATATAAAACTTGTCCTATCATTAATCAAATTATTCACTGGAAGGTCATTTATAAAACAATTAAATAACGTGGGTGATATGCAGGAACCTGAGGTGTACCACGGCACACCATTTGAGCTGCTGACTTAACACCGTCGATCACTACATGCTGCGATCTTTCAGATAGATAAGATTTTATCCACGTGTTTGCAGGGCCCCTTATGCCCATGCAGTTTAGTTTGCTCAATAACAGGTCATGATCGACGGTATCAAACGCACGACTCATGTCAAAAAACAAACCTATTACATTTTGTTTTTCGTTTAACCCCTTATAAACATGTTGTAACGCTGCACTTAGTGCTGTGTTTGTAGATAGTTTTGCACGAAACCCATGTTGGCAATTCGATAAATAATTATTTTTTGCTAGAAATCTGTTAATTCGCGTGTTAAAACAAAATTCAAATATTTTAGCCAGATGACATTGCAACGCAACAGGTCTATAATTTTGTATTTCTAGTGGGTTCCCTTTGTTTTTAAAGATCGGTGATATTTTTGAAACCTTCAAGGATTTAGGATATTTACCGGTCTCGAAACTAACATTTACTATTTTCGATATAATCGGTGAGAGTTCTTTTTTGGCTGCAAGAAAAACTGTACCAGGTATGTTATCAATTCCAGAGGATATTTTTCTACATACTTTAGAAATTACATTCTCAATTTCAGAGGCTACTGTTGGATATAAAAATAAGGAATTTTGATTATCTTGTAAGACAGGAGTTTTTATTTTAGGTGGCTCACTGGTATTTGCGAACTCTGCAAAATAGTTATTAAATATATCTCCGACTAAACGTTTATCATTAATTTTTTCATTTTTATATTTAATTTCAGTAATATTTTTGTCTTTACTTTCCTTATTTTCATTAATTATTTTCCAAGATTCTTTATTTATATCCTTTGCTTCACTTAACCTTTTGTTGTTAAAATTTTTCTTCTCAAACTTTACTCTCTTAGTATAAAAGGCTTTAACCTCATTATATTTGCTTTTATAAAATGCACTATTTAAATGTTTATTAACTTGATGCATTTCCCTAAGTAGTTGAGAAAGATCTTTGATTTCTTTAGTAAGCCATTTAGGTCTAGATTTTTTTCTGAAATTTTTACGAGAACTGACAACTGGGAAACATTCTTCAAATATCCATCACTTACACAATCAAACCCCGTTCCTCTGTCCATCCGAACTCCTGCGACCTTTCCCCGATCTTGACCGCTCCTTTGTATAAATCCAAACTTAATTAAAGCCGCCGTCTCTATATCCCGTTTCATGCAGAAGTTTTTAATTAATTTATTCCGGTTTGCGGGGAGCAGCCCTCGAAATTCGCTAATCCTACTATGAAAAACGAGATCCGTTAATACGGCGAGAATTAATTTAGAAAAATTGCGTGCGAGGCCATCGCCACGAATATTAAAAGGGCATTAATCGAATAAGGCAGATCTTAATTTTTTTCCTGAGGATTTTTTGTTTTTGTAAACAGATGGGATTTATATTATAAAAGATTAAGTACTTTTCTCCTACATTTCTTTCATATTTCAAGTAAAATTACGAAATACCAAGCCTATAAGTTTACCTCAAGTCCTGTGCGTTCTAGGTTATACAAAGTTAACCATGACTAAGTACTAAGTATTTTAAAAGGGAATAGAGAAAAATAAACGACATTATCCTTCAAAAAACTTTTCGAAACTAACAGGTGGCACAAAAGTCATCACCCTATTCGGAGTTGTTATAATTTTTGCAAAGGGCAGCAAATGTCAATTCTGCTTTGACATTTATGAAGTAAACAGATACAAAATACACGTCAATAAGACATTAATCGCTATATTCCTCGACAACGCGGAATAATTCGTCGGTGGTGTTGGACTGGACAAACACTATAGTGTCTAGTTGCTCGTCTTGAAGAATATGGGACAACACGGAATGCTGCCAGGTCTGGCCGGCCCCGGAGCAGCCGTTCTGCTGAGAATATCGCGGCTGTACTGAAGACGTTGGAAAGGATCTCGAAGTATCGACCAGACGATGTGCCAGACAATTGGGCATCAATCGGCGACCTTTACAGAGAAGTTTGGATAACGACTTTAAGATGTTCCCTTACAAAGTGCAGACAGTACATCAGCTGTTAGCTGTTGACCGCCAAACGCGTGTAACCTACGCTCAGGCCATCCTTACGCTCCACCACGAAGAAGACAACTTTTCATCAAAAATCATCATGAACGACGAAGACCATTTCTATCTTTGTGGATATGTTAATAAACAAAATTATCGCTTTTGGAGCATCGAAAATCCGCATATAACTCACGAAGAGCCATTACACCAGCTCAAAGTCACTACATGATGTGCTGTTTATGCTAGAGAGACTACTGTGGATGGCGAGCGCTACAGAGCCATGCTCAACGACTTTCTCCTTTCTCAATTGGATAAATTGCTCCATTAGGATGGAGCAATGACACATACTGGGCAACCCTCGACCGAAATTCTCAGAGCTGCATTTCCGGGTCGCCTATTCTTTCGTTTTGGCGATTTGCACTGGCCGAAAAGGTCTTCCGATTTATCCGTTTTATACTTCTTTTTGTGGGGTTTTCTGAAGTCACGAGTCTATGTGAACAAGCCGCCGAGTCTTGAAGCCCTCAAAGAGAATATCCGCCTAGAGTGCGAGAACATATCGCCGGAAGTTTTGGCAAGAGTAATGGAAAATGCCATAAATCGGGCTCGTATGGTCATCACATCTGGCGGCGGCGACTAAGCCGATATAATTTTCTCTAATTAATGGAAAATATGTAAGACATCAAATAAACAATCTAAAAGCAGAATCAAAGTTTTTCATTCATAAAAACTATATAGCCAAAGAACATCGGCTGACAACTTTTGCGCCACTTTATATATTACACCAACTATGTGCGGTGAAGTTACTTATTTCACACGTTTGACTTTTACAGAGTAGGCAACCGGCAACATTAAACGGTAAAATTTGTTTCCTGCGTTGTAATATTGCGCTTTTCTTCAATTTTGAAGTGGGGTTATCAAATTTTAAATATTTTATAGTTATTAAATAAAGGCATTTTTGTCAGGTCTTCTACAATATAGTTCGCCAGCTTGTTTTTCTAGATTATCGCTTAAGACTGCCGCGGGTGCATTCAAAGTTTTCTGTTGTCTATTAGCATTCTTTTCGTTCGATTTTGTTAGAATAAATAGGCACTTTATTTAACTGTACGCGAAATGTGTTTTGTATGTAGTGGTTGAAATGAGTGAAAATGTAGTTTTGACAAATTTGGAACGAAATAGTAAAAAACGAATGCAAAATACTGCAGACAACTGGATTAACTGTTACCTATCAGGTATATTACTAATAAAAATTTTGTCCATAGTTGACACTGTTGATAGAGCTTTAAGCTTTATGTATAAACAGTGCGAACGACGGTATTGCCCCATTTTTTAAATATCGAGCTAAAATTCTGGAACATATTTTTTATCCTTTAGGTTTTCCTGAGCAGGTAGTTAAAATGTTTGTACTTAGTCATTGCTAACCCTGTATGCTATGCATATACGGTTCTTTAAATCTTGTATACATCCATACAACAGTGAAATGTAGAGGGTGCATTTTTAAAACCGAAAGGCATTCTAAAATATTCATAGTATTTGTTCGCTAGAGTGAACGTGATTTTAAGAATTGCATTTTGTTCTACTTTGATTTAATTAAAATCGGATGGAAGATCTAATACTGTAAAATATTGATGTGATGGTCGAGAACAATAAATTGCCTAACGTTATACGTTGTCTACACACTTTTTTCTAAATTGTCCTGTATTAATGAAAATATTTAAATGGTGCATCACAGGGTAACTCTAGAAAACGTTTAATACATTTTTTATTAGTTTCCTATTTCGCTTATTTAAAGCACGCCTCAGTGTTTTTAAATCCAATTTTAAAAAACGCGCCTGTTTAAAAGTTACCATGGCAACATCAACTACTCAATAAACTTGAAGTCTAAATGTCACCTTTCTAATTATTTTGTGTTAATTATTTATCTGACAGGAGTATCTTGTACCGTCAAATGAAATATTACTAACAGATGTTGTAAAAGCTTTATTCAACAATATTTTAAATGAATGTGAAAAGTACAGTTGGCATTATTTAAAATATTAATACTTCGGTTTTGAAATCGTAGGAACTGTTCAAATTAGTACTACTAACATTCTCGGAAGCCAATGAGGTTGCAGTTTCATTAAAGGCATAATGGTTCTTCTTATTTTAATACTCTCTTCAACGTAACCAGTCACCACAGCTGCCAATTTCCACTTGTCTTTGGATTTGATCTATTATCATGCCACTATTCGTCATAATGGCAGCAGACGTACGTTTAAATGCATGTCCAGTGTATTTATGTGACATAACTAATTCCATCACTGTCGGCAACAGTAAAACGTTGAGCCTTCACTGTCTTAGATGGTCGGATAGTAATAAGCAATACGCTACCTTCTTCCTTGATGCTGTGTTAGCGTAAGTCGCACAATTCATATCTACAAGATCCAAAGATACTGAAAATGTCCGGTGCGTCTGTGAAAAACATCCGCAAATCGTCTTTCTTGAAATTGCCATCTTGATTACATCATTCTTGCTAATTGCCTTCATGAATGCATGTACTTTCACAAATAATTTTAAGTGAACCCTTTTGTGTATCCTCAACATACTTTGCAATTTCGAATGGAGAGACCACACACCTAGTTGACGTCTTGTACTGCTCTGACATTTTCTGAAGGAAGGTTCATCTGTATCTGTTACCTTTTGCTCTTCCATCCATTTTATAAGCATTTTCCGATGTTTGCAGTGTATTTGCTTTCCTATTTAATTAATCAATGTTAGAACAACAGCTGTCGTGACAAGAATTAATCTTATATGACAGATTACAAATTAATTCTTGTTTTTCGCATTTTCATGGCCACAAAAGGTAGTACTGATCTCACATCACGAATTCATTACATATATACATTATTAGGTAGTTCCTATTTCCATTTTTTATAGTATTAATACGAGTATAATAATATCCACTTATACTTTAACATACTATATTAATTTGATAAACATTACATGCAAAATAAATTGTTTATAAAACTTCAAGCGTTTCAGGTATATATGAAGAATGTAACTTTGTTACATATTACAATTAAAGTGCCTAGATAAACACCAACTTCCGTTACAGCCGACGAAAATGCTGATTGTTACAGACAACGCATGTGCTTAACTTTGGTTGAAAGTTTTACAGTGAGTTTCGCTATGGTACCTGGCGTGCTAAAACTTTTAACAACAGGAAACGTAGCCACCATAAGCCACGTTAAAACAAATTAAGTAACGCGATGTGCTCTGTCAAGCCAGCTAAGTCCACCTAATCACCATATTAGAGGTTTCATGACGACACACCTAATTTTTAATGTTTTGTTTGCGCTCATACCGTTTATAATTACATTATTTGTCTAATTGAGATAAATGTTCCTTCGCTCATTACCGGTACTGTTTCGAATGAGTTTCGAATTACCTGAACACAGCATTAACCGTAATTAATCCAGCTTTTAATGTCCGTTTAATTTGAAAAAGGCGCCCTATTGTTGAGCACGCCCAAATCGCGTTTTTAATTGCGTGAATGTACCCCTGAAATGCTACTCGGCTTTTTTTACGTTCCGCAGGAAATTAGGATATAATTGCCCAAACAAAGAACAATATTTCATTTATATTTTTTGTAACCGAAATTGGCCATTCAGTATTTTTTGTTTCTGTCCCAGTTATTATTTATTCGCCGTCCTCTTTTCCATATTTCCAAAAATTATATTTTTAACTAGGTATTTCATATATTTTATGTTTTAGTATACAAGTACGAATAAGAAGCTAAAAGTATACGCTAGGTTATCTGTTGCTATGTATGAAAAACCTTCGTGCCCTGATTACACACTAAAAAAAGTACTGTGTCCGAGCTCCGATCTATGGTTCCCCATGCATTTTTGGCTCCCGAATCCGATCTATGGGTCGGTATAGCCCAGACGTTCTGTATTCTTCTGCTACGGTAAAAAAAATGAGCAAGATTTGGCCATTCCCTAGGAATAAGCGCAAAGCTTTATCTTCGTGCCAAGGGTCGAAACATGAATCAGTTTTTGGATAGGCCCTCACACATCCCAATTGTCACTTGAGGCCCACGAATTGGCAGAGAATTAGTTCTAATAAATTTGAAATTGTCAGAAAAAATTATAATATGATTTCACCGTATTCAGGATCGAATTGATTTAAGATAATGAGAAAAAATAGAAAAGAGTAAAAAAAAATTAAAAATTTGAAAAAGAAAGAAAGGAGCTGCAATACTTCCTACATCAACGTCGTTAGCAGCGATTCAGTTCCATTAAAATTTGTGAAGAGGTCACAATTACTTTTCTTTGGCGTAACCCAAAGCTAACGACGTTGACGTAGGAAGTATTGTAGCTCCTTTCTTTCTTTTTTTAATTAAAAAAAAAATTTTCACTTTTTTACCCTTTTTTATATTTGTTTTTTATTTTTCTTTATTAATTAATGGCAAATGTATACAGTGAAAATTAAATGTAAAATTACAATTGCCCCATGCCCATTAAAAAATATTTTTGTATGGTAATGATATAAATGAAAGAATTACTTGTAAATATGTAACATTATACAGGGTGGTCCTTTTTGCATAGCTTACCGTTGGCATCTCGGAAGCCGTAAAATATTTAGAAAGGCTTCAATTAGAAAAAAGTTAGGCTTTTTGATGGTCATTAAGACAAACCAAACAGATTCAAGACATCTGTTGCTGTTGCTAAAATATTGTCATAAAACAGAAAACAGAGAATTTAATAGATGCCATCTAGAGTCATTATTTATCAACAGAAGGAGCTAAAATTTTGTGTGATTAAAATATACGAGAATATCGATTTTTGTCGAAAGAAAATTTCTCTGACCACTAGTTTCGGTTAATTGCCATTTTTTTTTGGACGCCTTATTAGATCTTCACAGTGACATATGTAGAATAAAATTAGAAACACGCCAATATTTAACAAAACTATTTTATTTGAAGAATATAATTATTTAAATACGTAATCTAGTTGTTCTTAACGTAAAACAAAAATCAACAACCATTTTGACAGATTTGACATTTGCTAACTTTGTTTTTATTGCTAGACGTCATTTAATAAATTGCGAATATATTAGAAATGGTTCAGCAAAATGGCGTAGGACCACATATTTATGCAATTGTACTTCAATATTTAAATCGACACTTTTCAAATATGTGACTGTATGGGCCTGTTTCATGGCCTCCACGATGTCTAAGTCTTAACCCATTAATTTTTTTTGAACTAGTCCAAGAGATAAAATTCCTGTGAAAATATAGAAGACCTATGCAACATAGTTCCTGCTGCTTTTAGATATATTTCACAAAGTATTCATACGCGTTGCCAATGCCATTAAAAATGAACCACCCTGTATAACCTTTGATGATATGAAGACCAATGACTATAGTCACATTTTTCTTCCGACCACCCTGTACAAATAACAAAAGGAAAGGAAGACATCGAAACGACGCATACTTCAGGTCCGAAGATAAGGAAAATTTAATGTTGATATCCTAAGTCGTCCGCCAGCAGGAAAATGGCTTTTTTACTTAAAGATCCGGGGCATCGTGAGCGCCATACTAGGAATAAAGTCCGCAGATAACGGGGTCCGTGGGGTGTGTGTGGACGGCCGAAGTTTTGTGCCTGAGCGATTTCTGTCACATTTATATTTTCCAGAAAATGATAACACGCCTACTCGCGGCGCTGCTCATGAGCCATATTAATGTTTTTATAAATCGGGAACGTCGCCTTATCCTCTAGATAGGGTTCAGACGTCGACCTTGGTTTAGTGCTGGAAACGAATGATTCTGGCACAGTGCGGCTCTAGCCTCGGGCAAACATATAAATAGTACCAGATGGCTACCGTTAAGCTAAGCACACACTGCTAATACGCATTAACACATCACGTCCCAACAACACATCATATAACCTGTCTTATAATTGTTCTGCGTATATGTTTTGAATGTATTTATATCAAATGTAGTGTGGATATATATACAAATATGAGATATTTGCTCCATGCGATGGTCTTGTTCGATGCAATAGAATATATGTTATTATTACAGCAGCTTCGATTTTAAACGTTATTTAAAGGTTATGAGGACATATAATAAAGCTTCGGTTACATTACGAACATGTGATGTGTTAATAAACACATCATAGTGCAGCATAAGAGAGCGATAAGCTGATTGTAAGTTATTCTGACAAGTTAACTAATGTTTTGAATATATTTGTATAGATCATAGTGTACCAGGAATTGTGTAGGATTTATGAGTTGTGGAACTCATATTACTTACATGCAATGTATTAACACGCTTCAAATTAACACGAGCAATGTTACTATTGAAGCGTTATTGCATCATTTTTAAATGTTTCAAAATTATGACAATATGTTATAATAAAGCTTACATCACATTACTAACATGTGATGTGTTAATATACACATAGTGCAATATAAGAAAGCGATAATCTGATTGTATGTTATTCGGACAAGTTAACTAATATTTTAAATATATTTGTATAAAACACAATATACCTGAAATTGTCTCGGATTTATGAGTTGTTCAAGTCACCTTATATGCAATGTATTAACCCGCCTCAAATTAACACAATACAGTGATAACTTCATAACATTATTCTCACATTATTACTTTTATTACATAATTTAACTAAAATATATATCGGAAGGTGTATATATCTCACGTCTCAACATTATTCTGATGTGTTACACTGATATTTTAAATGTATTTGTTGTTTCGAGCTTGCGACGACATATAATTAAGCTTAGGTCGCATTACTAACACATGACGTGTTAATATATATGTAGCAATACATCACTCCGTAACACGACAAAATGCTAATCTGATTATTATTATAACGTGTTAAACTCATATTTTGAATGTATTTGGGTAAAACACATACTTGAAATTAGGTCATGTTTATGCTGTTCCGAATTTCTGACGATGCAGAAAAATAAATCTTAAAGTTGTATGTTTTAAATGTATATTTTTAAAATTTCTTGATAATATATAAATTAATTTAGAGATACTTGGTTGGTTATTCATGTTTTCATTTTGTATTTGTTATATATGATTCAAAAAGCATTGCAAAAATTATATGAAAAATAATGAAAATTTAATATAAACGTCTCTTTCTAAACCCTCTAATTATATTTTCTATCAGGCTTAAAGCCAGGCCTGGTTCAATATGGATTTATATATAGTACGCAAAATAAATTTTTAATGGTAAAATATGATAGATGTTAAAGTCATCAGTAGAATATAACGATCCCCGAAAATATATAGCAATACCTAATAAATTATGTAGAATCTTACTGGCGGTAATTCGTAGTTGTAGCAAATATATGAAATAATGTAGTACCTATATTTTGCCTTTGTCCTTTATCCTTCAATATTTCATACATAATTTGTTTTCACGTTAACAGTTAAGTAATTTTTGTATTTATCTATTGACTTAACCTCCTAGGAGAAACATTTTTTTTTCAATTAGTTATTTTATGAATATACCTGCCATAAATAAAATTATTACAAACATTTTTTTATAAACTTTCATAATACTTGTAATGTTTTTTGTAATATATAATATGTTATTTATTATTATTATTATTATTATTATTATTATTATTATTATTATTATTATTTTTTTCCAGTAAACACCTTCCGAAGCTCCGACACATTCGGAGATGTTCTGGAGAGTCAAGCAATGACCACTCTCCACTCCGTGGAGTCAGTAATCATTGCGCCCGTAAATCGTGTGTTCTGAGTAGACGTAGCGAACCAAGGACGATTGCCTTCTGCATTCTGCCGGCTAAGATCTCTGCCGAATTTCGACAAGCCGGTATGATCTTTAAGTCAGAAAGCAACGTATGTCTCATTCCACCCAGGACGCCTATAATTAGCACCACAATCTTAACAGAGTGGTCTGGATACAGCCTGCGGAGCTCGGAGAGAAGATCTCAATATTTCCTCCGTTTTTCCTCCTCTTTTAGGACGATGTTGTTCTCTGCGGGAGCCGAGAACTCAATCACAAACATCGTCCTAAGCTGGTGGTCGAGGAGGACTACATCAGGCTTATTGGCTTGGATTTGCCTGAGGGTGGGGAATGAATAGTTCCAATAAATTCGGCACTTCTCATTCCCCACTACGGATTCTATATCCCCCGGAGCATAAGGCAGCACTGGCGTCTCGTCTATCTCATACGAGTGTCGTAAATGATAATACAACACCCGTAAGGCTGAATCGTGTCTTTGGATATACGCTGTGGCCGCATATACCGGACAAGCAGACAGGAGATGCATAAGCGTCTCCGGCGCTAGGCGGCAGGCCCTGCAGCTGGTATCAGGAACCTCGATACCCAAGACACGACTGCGATAGACGAGTGTGTTCATTACACCATCTTGGCAAGCCATTATGAATCCCTCGGTCTCAGAGTTCAGCCCCGCTGACCTCAAATAAGCAAAGGTGAGCCTTTCAGATAAGCCAAGCCCCTCTAGATGTCGGTAGAAGAAACCATGCATTGGCTTATCCTTATATAGCTGCAGAAGATGAAGCGTTTCTGCAGCTTTAATTAGGGCTTTTAACTGAGCAGGATCCGACTCGGTGACAGAGTCTGGATTTTCCCGCTCAGTATCGAACACGAGACCAAGTTCATCGGCTGCTCTTCTCGCTGCCTTATACACAAACGCTCCTATCCCTGCTTATTATTATTATTATTATTATTATTATTATTATTATTATTATTATTATTATTATTATTATTATTATTATTATTATTATTATTATTATTATTATTATTATTATTATTATTATTATTATTATTATTATTATTATTATTATTATTATTATTATTATTATTATTATATGTGGAAGAAATAAGCACAGAACATCATGTGTCCTACAACGAACAATATATTTCAATACTTGTCCCAGTGAAAGAGCAAAAAAGGAAGTTTTATTTCAGGTTTTCCAATTTCTTGTCGCTAGCCTGAAGCCATTCATCCTTGTACTTATATGTATATTTTTTGCTAAAAAACTTTACAAGTTATTTTACATACACTTTCTTTCATAAAATATTTTCAGCGACAGTAGATTTACCGAAGTTTACCTAAAAAAAACTTTCGCATATATTACATACAAGTCAATATAACGTATTTGAATGGGTATATAAAGAACATATGTTTAAATATTCTGGGTGCAATTCAATGCTAGTCAGAGTATTAGTGTGCAAGGTAGTTACCAAAAAAAATATATATATATATATATATATATATAAACTTGTATTTTTTTTAATGCAATAAACTTGTAAGTTGTAGGTAATTCTCTAAATATTCAATTAAAACAAAACGATGATAATGAAGAAAATGCAATTATTTAGAAACCAAAACGTCTTTTGATATAAAAAGTATAACCATAGATGGAAAATAGGAAACGAGATGTAAGTTTGAAAGTACATAAAAAATAATATAAGCCTTGCTATCGTCACCTTAATATTTATTATTCTGTAAAAAAAAATAAAAGGTTTACTATCATGACTCTACCCTTCATTTTCCTGCATCCAGTCTGGACAATTCTTAAATATTTGGCCAAGTCCTATCTTTTCAGTTTATTAATTATGTTCCTGTTTGTTTTCGAAATTACAATTTTTGTAATACCTTTATTTGGACATTTTCTAGAAGTATTCCCAGTCGTCGAGAATGCATCTCGAACCAAATCGAATATACTCTGTAATAATTTTGTATTTTACCTGGATTACCTAATGGTAATCATCTTACCATTAACCTACGCAACCTGCGCTAACTTAAATTAATAAATAAGGAAATCAATATTCCTATTATTGTTCAATACAAATATTAAGTGTTAGGTGGCAAGTCGTCTATCGCCTTTTACTTAATTGCCATAACTATGCGCGGCTCTACGCCTATGAATAATAAATTATAAACGTGACTTTGGCTGAACTGTCTATGATGGGTAAAATCTGGCGTTCTATAATTTAGAAGAGGAGTTGGCATATTTAGTTTCATCAACATTTTTTTAAATTCTATGACTAAAGGGTATTTTAGAGAATGGTACGTTATTTTTAAACACTCTGTATTTGCTACGTTTGTTAGTGTCATAATAGATCCTTGATGGAAGTTTCATCAAATCAATTCATCCCTAATTTTGAGTTTTTTTTAACGGTAACATTTTTTTCAACACTTTGTATACGAAACCGTTCCGAATCAAAAAAAACGAAAATTTCCTCGAATTTGGAATTTTTTGTCAATTTCTATTTTAACACTGTCTATCAAGCCTTTTTGAATCATCCTATAAGTTAAAGCGACACGGCAATGAAATGACTACCACCATATTGTCTAGATTATTTTTACCCTGTTTTCACTCGTATTTATGCAAAGTTCAATGTAAAAACGACTTTAAACCTCTGCGCTTGGGTACCGGAAACTTTCTAAAGACTTCAAATTTACAGTTTTTGGTCTTTGCCGGCTCTCAGTCGGCCCATTTTTCCAAATTTCCTACATTTTATTCCGAGATGTCACCGCCGGAGCATACGTTTGCCGTTTCGGTAATTTTGGTCGGAGGTGCGCCTCGTAACAAATTTATTTGACATTTCAAATTATTTGAATTATTTACCTTCTCAATTTTTTCTCGGTTTTGATTCTTCTTCTGCGCTTGCCCTTATTTGTTTTTCGTCGTCTACAAACGCCTTCTACTGCTGCTTCCTGCTATTTTCCAATTTAGTGCCTCCACATCAGCTGAACTGTCAGATTTCCTCTCAATGAACTCATGTAATTATCAACAAATAGTTTTCATCTGATTTTGGGAAGTTATTATTAAGGTTTTACCCTCGGTTTTCTCGGTGGTTGTCCCTCCAGTTATTGGTGAAATAGTCGTTATACGACCAAATTTGCTTATTCCTTGGCCCTGGGATATTAGATTCTACAGGAACAATGTTGATTTGGTTTGGAGGTTATATCTCTGGACTCATCAGGTACACGTTTTTCTTTATATTTCTTTTGAATATTTTTCAACTCAAAAACATTCTAGCGTACCCTATTATTTAAAAAATCAACAACCTTTTTTGGTTTTGTTCTCGTTACTACGCAATGTCCACGGTATATCGATGAAAGTTTTAATTCACTTCACGCTTTAATTTCCTTTACTTGCATACTAGAGTTTGCATTGTTTTTAATTTTTATATTTTGATATCTATTTATTAACTTATACAATTAAATGCTTATCATTTTGTCCACATAATTTATTATATCATTTTTTATACGACTGCCTTGCAAAATTGGGTTTTGCACACGGAAAACACACTCTGAAAACGGTATTTTGCACACGGTTATGTCATCTTTGCACACGCCTCTCCAGATTGTGATCTTTGTTTGATGTTGTGACCCAAATTATGCAATGTTTCAAGTTGGCTGAGTTCTATAGCCGTCACGGCTCCTTTATTTTGTTGATTAGAAACTTCAAAAATTGTTGAATTCCCGAAGTTTGAGTGTGAAAATGTGTGATTCTGAAGAGATTTTACAGAAAGCAAGTGAAATATGTTCGGAACTGCTGCCCACAAAATCCAGATGCAGGTATAAAGCTGAGTTAAGCCGATTTATGGACTGGCGACAAACCAAAAATGTCCCAACTTTCTCAGAACATGCAGTAATGATGTATTTTGAATCCATGAAATATAAATCTTCGACGTTATGGACGATTTTTTCCATGCTCAAGTCAACGTTAAGTGCTAATCACAACTTAGTCTTGGAAACTATAAAAAGTTGCAAGCGCTAATCAAACGAAAATCCGAAAACTACGTCCCAAAGAAGTCCCAAATCCTCATAGAAGATGATTTTTGCCGGTTTTTGACAAAAGCATCATACGACAAATATTTATTTATCAAGGCGATGGTGGCAGTTGGACTATCTGGGGTATGTCGAAGGGAGGAATTATGTTATCTCAAAATAGATGACACCAAAGATTTCGGCAGTGCTATGCTGATTAAACTGAAAAATACAAAAACAAAGGTACCAAGGTGTTTTACAATTACAGGAAACCTTTACACTATCTTAAAATAGTGTGCTCTTCGTCCTCCTAATCTGAAGACAGACAGGTTTTTTTTAAAACTATCAAAACGGAAAATGTTCAAGCTAAAACGTTGGCATCAACAAAATTGGAAACATGGCTAGGAAAATCGAAGTTTTTGATGCTAGAGAATCCAGAAAGTTACACGGGACATTGTTTTCGGCGTTCATCGACCAAAATTTTAGCCAATTCTGGCTCAGATCTGCTAGCTCTCAAACGCCATGGAGGGTGGAAATCCAGTACAGTTACCGAAGGCTACGTTGATGATGTTTGAGAAATAAAATGAAAGTTTCGAAAAAGATAAAGTCTTCAGTGTCTTCTGCTGTCACAGAACTAGAACTATGATCGTCTACTGGAATACAACAAGAAAACACCGACCGCAAGCTGAAAAACTGCACTAAAAACACGACACCAAAAATATTCTCTATTACCGAAAACAAGGTGCACAATTATACTGCTTTTCCCAGCGTAACCTTGAAGGAATGTTCAAATGTTACCATAAAAATTAAATATTAGTTTCTTCTGTTACAGCGTTAGCAATTTTCTTAATAAAAGCGAGTAAAAAAAGTTGTATTTAATTTATTTATTTATTTTAATGCGTTGGCAATTTTAGTAATAAAAACAATTTAGATTAAAGTTTGATTTTTGTGGTCTTTGTTTGTAGTCGTATAAAAAGTATCGTAGAAAACTCGTTTGATGATAACCTCTTTGCACACTCACTCGACTTGTGGACCTCGCCTTCTGCTCGGTCTACCAATATGTCTCCTCGTGTGCAAAGAGTTGTTTTCAAACCTTGTTTAATATACTATTACAATGTTATTTTCAAGCTAAATATTTTTATTCAGCTCCCTCAATTTTATTTTTCCTTCATGACATCTATCAGTTTCATGCAGTCAAAAATTATTCTTACGTACATTGGTTTTATATTTTAGTAGGTGTTCTAAATATGCTTAACATTCTTTCCTTTTTATCTCTTATTAATTTTGTGTTCAATATATTTAAATACATTCATACATTTTTTATTTTTAAATTCTACTTTGGAAAGATGTGAAACAATCGACATCTATAAATGTGCAGCTGTTATGGCTCTACACTAAACATTTCAATGTAACATTGCCAACAAATAACTTTTCCGAGTGCGAGCAATCAAATACCTAATTAACAGTAATTGCAGTAGATTTGTTCGAACCGCAAAGAACTATAAAAACCGAGAGTGGTATTGGAAAACGTTGATTTAGCTGATTAGATCAGCCAGTGGATAATATGTCCAATCAGCGCCACTATTTGTTCTTCGGTCTAATTACAGTTGGACGATCAGCCGCACGGAGCGGCTATAAATAGGTATAATTCAACTCCGGCCCCGGAAGTTTAACGATTTGTAAAGTTTAACCACAGTTTAAATTTGATGATCAATATGGGTGACGAATAGTGACCGGCTGCGGACAAAAGCCAGTTATAATTGCTAGAAGATTACAGCGATTCGATTGTATATTGCATAGATCTTACTACAAGCATGTTAACAGAGAAAAAGTAATATTTTACCATAACCACTACTATTGGAGAATGTCTCAAACTCGATATATGAACCTTCTGTGAGAATCAGAAAATATTTAAATAAAATTTGAGGCACGTGGTGTTTAATGAGATGAGGTAAGCTCCAGTTTCAATCGAAAGTATTACCTTTGCGGTTTGACAGAACGACTAATGGCGTCTTATATCATATTTTTTCCATAATCATAATCAATTTGTTTCTTGTTAATAAACTTTTATTAGAGAATTATGATTTTTTCTGTATTACTTTCCGTTTAAAAGTTATAGGCAATACCGTCCTAAAGAGTTTCGAAATAAATATCACCTAAAATGCACATTAGTGATGGAAAGATCAAGTAGTTGTTGGAAAACAATTGAATGTCCGTTGTTTAAAGTGCATAAATTTCATTAGAAGTAAGTAAAACGATTAAACTCGATATTTTTTTAATACAGTTAAAAGAAGGCGATAACTAAACTTAAAAAATGAGTCAAACACCCTCATACATATTACATTCCATTCTCTATATGACCTACTCTCATTTCAAGACACATATGTAATATTATCCTGGCTTCTTTGTGGGTTGCGTTTATTAACATTTGGCCATTTAAGTCATTACAAGTGTTTAGAATTTTTCTTTCAAAAGATTAATATCTCGCGAAGGTGTTTTGTAAACCTTATTTTTTAAATTCCACATAAAAAAAAATCTAGGGGTGTTAGATCTAGTAACTTTCCGGGTCACAGAATAGATCCATTAATCGCAATCCATTTTTCTGGGAAAGTATTGTTACGGAAGCTCACCTACCTTTTAGTTTGTTAATTATGTTCCTGTTTGCTTTAGAATTTATAATTTTTGTAATACCTTTATTTTGACGTTTTCCGGAATATTCCAGGCTATATTCTATTTGTTCCTCGACACGTTCTCGAGATCGCAGAAACTTCGAGAACTTTAAAAATCTATATAAGCGGATCAATTCCGACGTCACAGTTAGTTTATATTGAGCAGCCAGACGCGAGTGACAAACGTCAAAGTAAAGCGTTGACAGTTGTGAAATTGGTTTGAAGGATATTTCTTGTATTATCAAGAGTGACAATAAAGATTGTTTGTCTACGTGACGTGTTTCAACGATAACCTAATTTCGAGGTTACAGTATTATCTAAATATTGCTGCACAATCCTGGCCTTGTGGGGTGGAGCTCCGTCGTGCTGAAACCATATGCACATTATGCAGGAGTGCAGGAAGTTTTTTTTGTAAGAAATGTAGGTAACTCACACTGTTCAATATAAGGCCCAACTAAATGCCTGCCGATGATGCCGCATCATACATTTACTTCAAAATTGCCTTGGTTTTGGACTGGATTTACAGAGTGGAGATTTTCAATGGACCAGTAGTGTTAATTGCGCCTGTTTGGCAAACTATTACTGACAACACCTTTATTCAGCAAAAGGGTAGCTGAAGTTCTTCTAAACCCATGCCTAGTATAAAAATGCGGATTATCCAAATTGAGGTATTTTGCTATTTTTGAAGGTCAACTTCTTCGTATTTCTACCCACTACTTGATTGGTGACTTTTCCATGCGCATTGCCAAGAAAAAGTTAAAAGATTTTGCATTCTTTGATCTTAGCAAATATTTTCTTCGGTACTCCAAATAATTCATTATTCCGTTATCTGAATTAATTATTGTAACAGTTTGCTCAATATTGGTCTTAGTACTGAGAATATGGACTGGAACAAATGATCCACTATCCTGGATATCTTGTATTTTCATCTGATATAATTCTTCTCTTCAACAGACGCCTTCTATTCCCCATTTTCAGATTTAGATAAACTTTTTAAAAACATTCATATCTTCGCTTGCAAATACCTTCGATGTTATAGACTTTGAAATATCAATTCCATCTTTAAGGGAAATTGTGGATTTCAACATGGAGTATTCCGTCCGTAAACTCCTTGGTGATTTTAGTTTTTCACTTCTTACAAAATGATCTTATACCACATTTTCGCAAATATGCTCATAATTCTTCTCATTACACCATGTTTTGGAAACTTTGAAGTCATACCCATACCGTTCTCTCGACTTCTCTGATATAACAGTAGAACATCCTATCTGCTACGCATCCTCAAGATTGGAATCGTCACTTGAATGCATTTTAATAATATAAAATAAATAGTTTTGCTTGGCAGCATAGTAGATTTAATGCCTTGGCTGCTTTAATAGACACAGCTGTATATTAAATACCAAGTGAATATTGCAACATAAATAAATAAATAAATGGGGAGCAGGTTGCATGTTTACTATTTTACTAACAACTATATCAATATTTTCAGGTGGTATGTTTGAGCTAGCTTTAAAAGCAAGATAATAGTATATTATTTAACGAGCGTTAATGCAGATCATAACTCATGAAGATGAAGTTTGCAGCACGAGCCGCAGGCGAGTGCTGTAATTCATCAAGGGAGTTATGATCATTACCGCAAGTTGAATACTATACTTTATCTACGACTATAACATCACTTTTAGGACTATTATTAGAAATTGATTTGAAAACGTCAAAATTATTTTGTTAAAATATCAAATGACATTAGTCCCCTCAATGATAATAATTGACAGTTCCGCCTACTGACAGGTGTTGGCAATTTAATAATTTTAAAATCTTTTAATTATTCATTCCTTTCCACTTGTTAAAAATTCTTTCCATTTTACACCAATGGAACGTATTTATCGGCTTAAAAATTTCCAAGAATTTACTGCGTACACTATTTACATACCGAATTATTATCATTCTAGAAGCCCAGCGTGAGTTATAATAACTCACTATAAAAACTCCCGCTATTTGTTTATTGATACTATTAATTGCTCAGACGCAGTTGAATAAATAATATATAATTTAATAGGAGTAGATAAAGAATCATTTCATAATTCCTTTATACTATCGTTCCATTTATATTAATCTTATTCACCTTCATTTTGAATTTATGTTCGAAATATTCTACTGACTTTATAAATTATTTATAAAGAAAAACTCTTAAATAGAGATTAGCTCATCCTGTAACCTGGTGCAGCTAAATTCACAGCTAAATGCACTTCAGTAATGAAGGAATTCCTGCAAACACCACCTCTATTTGTAGGGATCCCCAAAAACCTTACACCTTTAAAGTAATCAGAATGGAATTGTTAATTAATTCGGAGGAGTTCGGCTGACTAGAAATTCGAAACTAGCTTCAATTTACATAAAAGGCGCCGTTAATTAGAATTTACCGTCAGTTTTATTGCAGCTAGCATGCATTTCCTTTTAAACTAGCTCCGGATGCCGGCATCCAATGTACTAATGCACGAACAGTGAGATAAGTACAGACATTTTTAACGAAAATTATAAAGAGAACGGTATTGCACGATAAGCAAATTTTAGAAAATTTAGATAAAATAAAAGTATATTAAAGTTTAATATTATTTTTAACGAAATACTTTGTTAAAAAGGATACCTCCCAATGAGCACACGTATGTTTATATAGCGTTTTCAAAACGTTGTAGTGATTGATTAAACGTTGTGTTGAAATATTAAACGTTTATTTTCAGTTAAAAATTTAAACGTTTAAAATATATTGTTTAAATCACGTTAATAATATTTATCTAGAGGTTGAACTAAATACTAGAGATTTACGTTTTTTTTATAATGTTTATTAGACAAAAGTATTATACAGGGTGATTTTAAATAAAGTAGCAAAAATGAGACCACAGATTCCTTAGGTGAAAGTAAATCGGTTTAACCTAACATACCTATTTTTTTTACTGTTTAAGAAAGGTATTTTAAGCTAATATGTATCAAATCTCCTACAATTCCTATCAATGAAGTCATATGCATGCTCTCTGATACCAAACATCTAGGTATGCTAATGAACACCCACAGACAAAACTCTATTCAATAATTATCTAAAAAATGTATTCTATTTACTAACCTGATATACTCTATATATGAAGTGGGAACTCGAAATTCAACCACAATAGATGAGATCTGATCTATTTCTGCATTTTTTTTGGATTGCTCCATCAGGTGGCCTCCTTTAACTTGAGTCAAATATCTAACTATAAAAATTATTATACCAATAAATTAAAATTATTTGAAATTAAATGTCAAAATGAAATTAAATAATGTCGACAGCGTCAAACTGATTAACTGTCAAGTATCATAACGACCTACTAAAATAAATAAAAATGTATCTTTTATGTATAGTTTTTTCATATATGTTCAGGTATTAACAATATTGTGTGAAACTAACTACTCAGTGGACAAAAGCCCCAACCTGCGTTGAATTACACCCACAATATCTACCCATATATTCCTTATTATTAGCTTTTGCAACATTTTTTTACTGTTTAAGAAAGGTATTTTAAGCTAATATGTATCAAATCTCCTACAATTCCTATCAATGAATTCATATATGCATGCTCTCTGATACCAAACATCTAGGTATGCCTGAAAATATATGAATAACCCAACATACCTATATCCCAACACGCATATTAACAAAGATACAGGGTGTCAAAATTAAAATTTTATTTTCGATATTTGTCGATAACTTCTTAAAAAATTCAAATATTTACATAAAATTTGTAAATTTGCGAGCGAGAAATTCAAATTTGTTCCTAATTTTGACGACATTGGCAGAGGGCGCCACTTGTGGCACACCATGTTTCTTTTAAATGACAGAACTTTTTTGCAGCTTAGTGTATCCATTTGACTATCGAAACAGTCGATTCTTCTACCTGTTATGCCTGAAAAAGGTTGGTAGGTTGAAGTTGTTAGGAGTAACAGTTTTCGAAATAATCTCATTTAAAATATTCAGTGCACCGATTGCGAACTGTTACCGTTTATTATTATATGAAAAAGTTGTTCAGAACGGTAAATTCTGGGAACGGGCAAAAATTTCAAAAAGATCGGCCTGCTTTGATAAAATCTTTGTACCTACTACTAACTGTTGAAAAACGGTTTCATCAAACCTCGCCGATCTTCTTAAAATTTTGCACATCTCCATTATTTACCATTCTGAACAACTTTTTCAAGTAACATTTTGCTATATTTTCAGGAGAAAAGGCACTTTATTTAAAACCAAAACAGTTTTTACTCGGTGCACTGAGCATTTCAAATTGCATTATTTCAAAAATGGTTATTCCTACCGACTTCAGACGACTTAAAAATTCAAATCATGAGTACAAAACTGTTGATGGGGATTTTATTATTCTATCTTAGTTGGTATTTAGGTTATGTTTTGAACCATTAATTGTCGGATTTAATTAAATCCCTTAGCAGTAGTCAATAGTATTTTGATTTAGTTGAATAATAGTTAAATTGCATTTCATGAACCGTCACTGATTGAATAAGCATTCAAGAAATTTTAATAAAGTTAAAATATCCGTTCTACCTTAATAGTAGAATTGAGAAACAATTGTTATCTTTTATAATTTATATCTGATCTGAAGTATGTATTAACGACTTTTCCAGAGAACTTTTGTAGTAAACTACTTTGTTTTGATACTGTTTCAGAAGTTTTGTATGGGATAATTTTAGTGAAGACAATACAATATCAACTAAAAGTATAAACATACCTCAAGTATATTACTAATAATAATTTTATATGATTTCAATAACAATGAAAAACTACATTAATTTGCTTCACTGTTACAATAAAGAAAAATAACAAAGAATTCTAAAACTTAGTATAAAATATAACGATTAAAAGTTTGTATTTTTAGTATCAATCGAAAAAAGTACGTCCTCTTGAAGACTTCCTGAACACAATTCAATCGACTAAAATTTCATGTGAAATTACTCTTGAAGTACACTAAAACATAACCCATTTAACTGATTTCATCACAATCGCTAGATTTAATAAAGATAATAAAAGAAAAACGTAGGTCCTGCTGAGATTATATTCAAGTGAGAATATTAATGATCTGCCCAGGCGAGGAAATAAACTTTGCATTTTTCTTGCATTATTGAATATTTTAATACGGTCGCTTAAATGCACTGGCCGGGAAAATTTTAAATTTAAATACTACTTTCCTAGGCAATCGAATAAAGTGTAAAAATGATGCAAGAGGCATTATACTATACAAGGTGATTCAGTCATAATTTCATTAATTTTTCGGAAGGCCTAATAAAGACAGAAAAATCGAGATCTTTCAAAAGATAAGCAAATTTGATCTGTTGCCATGTCGTCAGGATGACTTTAATAATTACGTGTTCGTTAAAGTTCGCCACTTTTTTCTGACAAATCCAACTTTGATTGCATTTGCAATGGAATGAAAAAAAAAATACAAAGAAACAAAACTTATAATGATTTTGTTAAATGGTGTTTCTTTAAAAACAAGAAAAACCTTACGTTACTTACTAGCATACTTAGATGTTTGGTATCAGAGAACATCCATATGACTTCACTGATAGAAATTGTAGGAGATTTGATTTATATTAGCTTAAAATACATTTCTAATACAGTAAAAAAGCTTTTAAAAAATAGCGATGCACATAGTTGTTCTACTCGTCACAAAGATCTTTCTCTTATAATGAAATACCTACCTCCTAGTATCATCCAAGAGTGTGCATGCCTTTAAAGCGCATTTCAAAGCCAGTCTATTTGCAAATTGCCCTCACTAATGTCTGTCTGTACCCGAATATTTATTATAAATACTATACTATACTTCGTTAATTTGATGCAATTCTTTGGGTGGTTATGTGTAATAATAACTTGCTTGAACCTCGCCATCCATAATATTATTTTTGTTGCATCTTTTCTTCTTTTATAATAAAGTTATTTTTATTATTATTATTATAAAAACTAGACTGAAAAACGAGGTCCTGTCATATTTTTTGGAACAATGTGAGAATGGAAGCCGTTCTCTTTGTGGTCGTATTATTTCATGCTGCAACGTTACTTTTACATCACAACATCGACATTAGCAAATATTCAAGATTAATAACTTCCTCAAAAAGAAAAAATTATGGTTACAAACCGAAGAAGAGTCAACAATAATAAATGCTCCAAGCAAGTGCTTGGGAAAAATACGTTTTGTCAGATTCCGAGCAAAATAACAAACTGTCTTAAATTACCAAACCCAAAAAAATATACTGAGCATAATATTGATATTTGGAAATATAAATAACAATACCGCAGAAAGGTTCATTGCTATATTGCTGAGTAGCTAATCTAATAAGAGAATTTATTGAAATAATGAAAATATCACATGGCTGATTTAAATGATTAAAATTATTACACATAACATTTACAGGCGATCTCAGGAAAATAATAGTCTTAGAAAAATCACATCGAAATGTTACAGTGTTTCTAGAATTTAGCCTATGTATATGTAAATATCTATCAATCAGCTTCGGCGCCTGTAAGAAATACCAATAGAAATAAGCAGGCATATCGCCTTACCATATGCTCCTAATACACCTCACCCCTGAGGCATTTCTTGCACCAAAATAAATACACCCTTCGCAGCTTTTAGCAGACACTTTTCTAATATCCCCAGCGAGAAGGGTGTGCGAAAGGTCACGTGCTACCGTCCATTGTATCCGGCGGCACTTTTCGGTGCTGCCTCACAAAAACGGCCATTTGTAGGGCGAATATTTTATCAACAGGCACTTAATGCAGCGAGCTGAGCCGTGCGACCGTTACACATCGGTTTTTCTTTTGTGGAAGAGGAGTATCCATTATGGTACAGGTCGTTGAGGGAGCGAGATGAGATAAATGTTATTTGGGAAGTAAATAAATAAAGTGAGTCCATCTCAGGTTGCTCCTTGGTGGTTTCTAGTTTTATTATAGGAAAAAAAGTTGACACGATGCTTAAAATTGTGTATTATGTCGCATTGTAAGCAGAGAATCAATTCTTCAAGTTATACTCTTAAGGCGCGTTCTCACGATTCGATTTTAGTCTTTTGCAGATCAACAAAAATCGAAAGAAATGTGATGTGGGAATATATATTTAAATTTTTGTCGGTCAAGTTGAATCAAGGCTCGTTCTCATGATTCGATTTTAGTTGATCAACTTTAGTGGATTAACTAAAATCGCTTAAGCTTTTGGTTTACATCTTTCAAGCAAAAATTAGAGGAAATAGTTGACTAAAAATGGCGCCAACTGTAGTTGCACGTGAAGATATAAAAGTTATAACTAGTTTACTGATTGATGAATTGAAGAAACTTATTGCGATATTGCTTATAGTTCTTATAGTTTTGATTTTATTTTTTACATAAGCTGTTTTAATACCTATTTCCCTTTCCCGTGTGATAACAGTTAATGCATTTTCTCTCGCATCCTTATTTTTATAACTTTCCAGTCTGTGATTCCAAAGGCAGTCATGATTATAGTATCTCTAAACTTGCACCCTACCTTCTGACCAGTTTAAACTCATATTACAATAATTTCTTTGCACTTATTAATATAATATAAACTGCAGAATTCAACAAAATCGAATGATTCAAGTCGACTGACAAATATTCACATGCTTCAAAGGCATTTCAACTAGTCTGAAAATTAATGATTGCTCATAAGTTGAACGATAAAGTTTGAATGGATCAATCTTTTGTGGAATCAACAAAAGTTGACCGAATAAAATTGAAATATATGTTCTCATATCTATTTTGATTTGATTTTAGTTTATCAACTCCAGGCTCATTGCGGATCAACAAAAATGAAAAGAAAATTGCTGTTAGAACAACAACAGTCAAGTCAAGTTGAATCAGGCGCATTCACATGATTCAATTTTAGCTGATCAACTTTTGCGGATCAACGAACATCGAAAGAAAAGTACTGTGGTAACATATATTTCAATTTTGTCGCACAAGTTGAATCAGGCGCATTCACATAATTCGATTTTAGTTGATGCGGTATTGCGGATCAATAAAAATCGAAGAAAAATTGCTGTTAAGTTGAATCAGTCGAATTCACACGATTCAATTTTAATTGATCAACTATTGCGTATCAACGAAGATCGAAAGAAAAGTGTGAACATAATATATTCCATTTTTTGTCGGCCAAGTTGGATTCAATTTTTGTCGGTCAATCTGAATCAGGCGCATTTACAAGATTTGATTTTAGTTGATCAACTTTTGTGGAATTTAGAGAACGGAAAATATAACAATCCTAATTTCCAGCTGAAGGGTTTAGCATAATATGCAAGTTTACTTACCGCTAACCAGCCTTCATGACAACAGGGGGGAGCTCGGTGCACTTTTGTTGGCGGCACTAGTACCTCACTGTATTCCAAAAACCGAATAACTTTTTTTCTCCTGCTTTTGATCACCGACCCTGTTAGTTAACAACAATTTCAATGCATTTGCAATGTCCCTGATGCACTCCTGGCCAGTCAGCAACATTGCACTATATGCAGGAAATCACTGGTCACCGAACTACAAATATCTTGAGGAGTTCTCTGAGCTAATACAACATATGGATCTACAGTATGGTCGTTACACTTGGAAAAACCTCGTTTAAGTCGAAATTCAACTTTTACTTTATATTATTTAGTATATAACATTTCTTCTCTATCTTATTTAGGTATGTTGTAATTTTTGTTTGTACTTCTTTTCTTTTTTATTCCCTTATATAACCCTGTTGAAATGAAAAAGTTTTTAAAGCATAATGTAAAACTAATAAGTTGTTTTGCTGATATTATGTTGCCTTAGCTTAGAATATATGCATAGCAAACATTTAAATATTTGTAGAAAAATATGTATGACTGGTGTAGAGCGGCGTTGTTTTATTAAATATAATGGATTAGGCACATCTGTCAAGCAGGAAACGGTGCGTTTGTAATAAACCAGCAGATGAATTATATCCATATTGGACTAATGGCATTTCGTAGTTTGTTATTAGCGAAAAAATAGCAAAATCTGGAACAATAATAAATTGCTGAAAGCATACATCCGTTAAAATGATCAAATTAATCATATACGTTGAAAGGTAAAAATAAACTAAATGTGTAAGTAGTGAACTCTGAGAAACAAGAACAATTATATTTAAAAAGATTTCAATATACTTAATATAAATGTTTAGAAGAGTATTATATTTCCTTTCTCATTCGCTGATAATAAATATTATATTATGCATATTATTACTCTATTGATTTTTCACCAGAGAGCAATTGATATGAATATATTTAAGTAATTTATTTGGGTTCCTTATACAGGGTGTCTGGAAAAGAAACCGACAAAAGAAGGACAGCAGATTCTAGGGACGATTTCATATCGATGCGCAGCAATTACTGCAAATCCGTTTAATATCTAAAATCTTTCTTAAATCCCTGTTTTTTCTTAATAAACAAATTTACATTGATAAAAAAATTTATTTGTGCAAAAATGGTACATCTGGCTAACACTATGTGCAGAGACACTCTGTATAAAATAAGTTAAATCACTTTAGAACAAGTTAAAACAATACAATTTTTTTCTTTGTAATTGGAAATTAAAAACTGTCAAATTCATTTTGCTGCGACTATCTGTAACTTTCCATGCTCAAAAATTGAATTGATCTCGAAAATAAAGTGTTTTATGAAAAATTATAAAGAATATTAAAATATTCTAAATAAAATTTTGGAATGTTGTAAAAATTGTTCATATCCGTACGTCAGACAGTGGGGGATAACATAATCCTTTCCTCTCCATTTCTACGCTTGTTTTCAGACAAGAAATTATATTGAAATAAAACCGCCAGAATTCTTCAGCTAACGAGATATCCTGATTTTTTGTTACACTCTGTATACACTTTAATAAAATAAGTTAACGCCAAATTAAATACTTATTTGTTCATCCAATGTTACGAATGAATAAATTGATTATATTTTTTATTTGTTAACAAACAAATCCCAATTATTCCAAATTCTAGGAGTCACAATTATCCATAATTGTTATCTATTGTCCAACAAATTATTTGTAAATCCGGTAAATGATATCACTCATGAGTTCCATAAAATTGCGACCAATATTAAATTCCATCCCTGTCATTCCAACCAATTCGATTAACAGTGGCAAATATGATTGCAGAGCGATGTTCCCACTCATTTATTTTTTTTGTAACATCCTGAAAATGGTCTATGAATACAATTATGTTTATTTTTAGTAACATTGACGTGTTCTGTAATTTGATAGTCGATAGGATGAATAAAATATTAAACGGGCAATTGTACCTACTTCTATTTCTGAAAATTCATAGGAACTCAAACACCTGTGAGTATATCTTTTCATCAAAATTTGTAAAATATATGAAATCTTTTAGTAAATAGTAGTTTTTAGAGAAGTACTGAAACATAATTAAATTCATCTTCCGAAGACCACACTAAAAAAATAATTACACATTTTAACACAATACTGTGTTAGTTGAGGTCTACATGGAATTGTGTACATTTTTGCCCATTTCTTTGTATGTGACGGTATGTTAAAGGTTAATCTAACAAACATGTTAAATACAATACATGTTAGATATAATTTTAAAATCTTCAAACATTATTTTCTTAAAATTTTTGTTATGTCACACCATAATTTTGTCCATGATGTGTATGTATGCCGTTTCAAATGGCATGGTCAAAATTGGGGGTTGCCATTTAAAAAAATTGTCGATGATGTCATATCTTGAACAACGATGACGTCACAAATATGGGTAGTATGTCAAAAAGTGCCTTTTTTAAAAACAAAATCGACGTGCCAGGGGATTTTTTCGAAAACTTCTCAATTTCAAAAACAATGAATTTATTAGTTACTTTTCGAAAGCACTGTATTATATACCTACTACTTTAGTACTTTATTTATTTAAGGAAAACAGAAAAAATAATATTTTCGTGTTCTATCTGCACCCGAGTGATTTTACACATTTTCCCGGACATCCTGTATAACCTTTTGTTACAATGAATTCCAAAAAATCTGTACACATGTACTCTCTTAACTCCTTAATAGGTGCTAAACATGTTTTGATTGCTCTATCAGGACTATTTAATAATTTTTTTGACAATATTTCGAGAAAATGCTATTTTTTCTATGTTTTGGCGAAGGCGCCAGTTAGAAATGATACAAAATAGTGTGTTTGAAGTAAGTGAAAAATGTTTAAAGGGTAGTAGAAAGAAGCTATGGCAATTGTTTGAATGAATTATAACTATTTCAATACAGTGAAAAATTAATACAATAATTACTTTCCACAGTGTGTTCTGAATATTTCTCTATGAGGCAATACTTTTCTTTGTCTTTTGGGGGAAAGTGTTTTTTATCTCTACGCTTTGAAACTGTTGAGGAAACGACGTCACGCCAACTATAAATTGCAGTGGTAGTAGCGCATCTCCGGCGTTATAAAAAATATCGAACGATGGTTCTAAAACAGCATTCGCGTCTAATCCAGAGCACACGTTTCCGACGCAAGAAATTTTGCAATTCGTGGAAACATTCCTTGCAATTTATTGTGAAATCTGGGTATGACAGTTGGCAGTAACGCTAATGACGTTATTTCTAGGTGCTGAGGAGAGTGTAGGAGCCAGGAAGTTCCGGGACTTCTTGCAAGAATGGCCTACGCCGGGCACCGGACCCTACTTTGACACCTCGATAAATTCCAACATTACCGGCCTAGTTGGAAACACCGTTCTGCTGCATTGCCGCGTCAAGAACCTGGGAAATAGAACGGTAAGTGTGATGATTTATTTCTTTCCGAATATGTAATCCGTCGTTTGATAGATGTACTCGTCTTATTTTTTATGTTAAGTTCTAAGTTAAAATGTGAACTCTGAGTTGCTGAAAAAATTTTCGTGAACGCAGAGAAAAACTTGTTTAATTTAACAAAATAATATTTAACTTAATTAAAAAAAGTATCATATAACCACAAGTAAATTTGTAGTTAAGTGAAATAAATATGCTCATTGATAATTAGCATATTTATTTTATAACAAAATTATTGTTCTAGATAACAAAATATTCTGTTGCGGTTTTGCCTGTAATTAAATGCTGACACCATATTTTTATTTAAAGAAATTTAAATTTAGTATTTGTATTTAAACATCATGTAATTTTGAAAATAATACAAATGGAAAGTAGATTTGTATTTATGTTGTTCATTGTGTTGCGTTATCAGTAAGATTATAAGAAATATCACCGCAAATTGTGTTTCCCGGCATCTATAGACGAAGTAACACATCAGGATTACTAAAAGGTAATTGGCATGACAGAAATCTATGCTTCATAGATAATAGATACCAAGACTATACTTCTCGAATCTATAACTAAGACACAGAACTCAAATTGACACTATATTCCGCACTAGAAGAAATTATAGATAACACAGGCACAAAAAAAAGTACTGTGCCCGAGCCCGACCTATGGTTCTCCATGTATTTTTGGCTCCCGAAACCAATCCCGGGGTCGGTATAGCCCAGACGTTCCATATTTGCGCCCTACGGTCAAAAAATTACCAAAATTTGGCCATTACCCGGAAGTAAGCGCAAAGATTTATCTCCGTGCCATTGAAGGGTCCCAACATGAATCAGTTGATGGATAGGACCTCGCACATCCCAATTGTCACTTAAAAAAATTCAAATTGTCAGAAAAAATCATATGATTTCACCGTATTCAGGATTGAATGGATTTAAGAGGATTGTCTTTATGTAGCATTGCACAGTGAATAAAGACATAAAAAAATAAACGTCTGGGCTATATCAATCCCGGGATCGGTTTTGGAAGCCAAAAATACATGGGGAACCATAGGTCGGAGCTCGGGCACATAACTTTTATTTTTTTTTGTGTGCCTGTGTAATTATTGATGACACATTGATATAACCAGCTAATAGTAGACACTATCGACAATAGAGAACACAGTAATTGTGGATTTGGAAAGAAGTGTTGACGCAAAGATGTTTAAAGTTTTCTTTCCACAGTTTAAATTGATGACCAGGTAAACGTTCATCCAGATTTAACCCAAACAAATACACAAAAGTTAAACTGTAGTAATTTTTTAGAATCTTGTATACTTTAATAAGATGATCACGCATACGTCTCATATTAGTACAAGTAATTTTCAAAGTATCCAAACGACGATGATATGGATCTGAATTTGGGGATCCATTTTATGAATGTTCTCTGCACTCCTTCTATGAGTTTCATATCTTTTACTAGATAAGAAAGATGTTTACGTAGTATTCCAGATGCGGACGAATATATGATTTATATAATTTTAAAAAGACTTGATCATTTGAGCTCTTCAAACACTTATTTGAAAGATAAGATATGGAATTGGACCTAAAAGACGTACAGACCAATTTTATGTTAAAATATCAAAATATAAATGACATTATTACCCAAATAGGTATACCCTAATTATGCTCTTTATATCACACTTGTGCATATATTTAATATTACTTGGAGGTCAATGTACTACTCTTGGATAACAAATTTTTAATTAAAATTTTGGTATATTTTATAACATTCAGGTTATAAGTTGTTTTAAGTTAAAATTACGCTAATTTGACCTCTGAATTGATTAACAAATTTTTGTAAGCTATTCCATATAGAGAAAGTTTACCTATATTTGTTGGCCCTTTTCCTTATATGGGAAAAAACTTAGAGTAATATGGCAGTTAATAATTGGTCGGCAAGAATTTTATTCCAAGATAATTGGACCTACAAGACATACAGACCAATTTTATGTTAAAATATCAAAATATAAAAGACGTCATCATATATTTGAATAAATTATTCTAATAGCGAACAAGGATAGGGAGAGAGAGGAGAGAGAGGAGAGAGAGAGGAGAGAGAGATAGAGAGAGAGATAGTGAGGTAAGTCAGGCTACAAAGCTACAAGTAGAGTAGGAGTAGGTACATGGGGATCTTTAGATATTTAGATCTTTATGTAATAAACCCAATAATACGGGTTTCTATTCAACAAATTGTACAACCTAGGAAATTTTTTCGTATAATGGGGGGACCAAACTTTGATAAAAATAACGCGCCTTATAAATAATACATTTTCATTATTGCTTCTTAATAATATTGTTATCTTGAAAAATAATATAAAATAAAAACGGAATGTATTTTGTGATAAAATGTGTTTAATAATCTTTTATCATAAAGATATCTAATATTATCTGTATTAACGTAATTTTAATCAGTAATCAATTAGAAATAACAAACCAAATATCTAGTAGTTGTTACAATATAGACGCTCAAATAAAATCAACCTTGAAGTCAATTTGTCTATAAGTTTTAATCTATAGAACAGAGTGTCTATACCAATGTTGACACAGCAAAATATTAACTGTCTGGTTGAAATTTCCTCCAAAAGAAGGTATTTTATGGTAATTTATTATCATCTAAATTATTACTAGGTATCTACATATAAAATTCTACTCTTGAATTTATTTGTGATTGAAAATTTAAATTGCAGCCCATAATATTATGTATGCGTATAACCAATCAAATAAACAAAAACAAAATAAATTTTTCCTCACGGAACTCAATTCAAATATCAATTTACATGCACTACTGAATCAATCTGAAACGATAACAGTTTTATCATATGGAATACTTGGGATGTGTTTATCGATATATTATCATTAGCTTGATTTGTATAACCTGCAGTGTTGGTTTTGATTTTGATAGGCAAAATATGAACATAATAATTAATTTTTAATTCGTTACTTTTTACAATTCTCTAATATTGTGTGGTATGCCACCTGTAAGTAGAGCTGTATCTTGTGATTTACCGATACGTCACAAGTTGGTTTTCACTGCAGATCGCCCAAACAATTTCAACACCCTATTGCATGAAGAGCTGCCTGAACACATATAACAAGAAGCTTGCTCCCTAAAAAAATGTTTAAGACATATTTACGAAGTATTATTAACAAGTAAATTTGTACCATAATATAGGACATTATTTCTATTACGTTAATTGAAATGATCAAATATTCATTAGAAGTTGACAACAACAAAGTGACACATCCCATTTAGATATATAATTAGCATTCCAAAGTTGGTCTATTCTATTGATTATTAAATTTTTTAAATTTTTATCTCGATAATGGAGGAAAAGTCCAAGAGACACTTTTTAAGCAGAATTAACTTAGCTTTAAGAGAGCGATACAGATTTGTCCAAAAATCAGTGGCGTACAATTTTTTTGCTAGAAATTTAACGGTATGAACGCCGCTGATGCTAGGATATTACAAGAAAAATTTATGTCCTTCACTATACACTGTCGTCTACCAAATGTCATCTCAATATCTCTATTGGCTTTCGAGAAATGAAGTCTATAGTATTTAAGACAGAAAATTTTAAACAACCTGTATCTCGAAAACGAGGCATCTCCGGACCCATACTTATAAAAACTTTTTTTCTTATTTTTAAACATGGAACCTGATCCTAGATTTTCTTAACATCATTTTGTAACATCTTGTATATTTAAATTTGTCGAGGCAAGAGCTCTCTCTTGTCTTATAGCACACATCCTGCAAAAGATAAACAAATACAGTTGAAACAACTCAAAGGGGATGTATCGGAAGTTTTCGCGTCTCGAAAGGAAAAACGTCTTCCTTTATTTCCCATACTAGCGTTGCTCCCTGCAAACTGATGAAACTGAAAGCGTCCGAACTTGGTGCCCGCGAAGCCATGGGAGAGAAAATGAATTCGTCCTCTTTTTACCTCACGTCTATATTATTTACCAAGGATCCAGTATTTACGTTTTTATTTTTTGGTCAACCAACTATTGGGATCATCTAAAATTGGAATATTTAAGGAAATTCAATATGCAACTTTGTTGTTTGTATGCACGTATTTTATTATTGTATCCAAATTGTGTATAGCGTGAATAACTTGTGTGTATATCTTAAATAGAACACCTTGCATACTGTCTTATTTTTGGATAGAGCATTTTTTCAGGATTACGTTGATGGTTCCAATGATTTCTTTTATAAATGGGACAATATTATAGCCCACAGAAAGTCCTGATTTGACTTCTATGGGCTCCCATAAAGAACTTTGAAGTATACAAAGAAAGATATAAAACCTAGCTAACTGTTCGACGGGAGAAAATATTTGTAGTAATATCTGCTTCATTTACTGTTAACAAGCCTTTTGGTAAATATTTGTTTTTACCAACTAAATACGTACTCAGTTTCTATAAACATTATGTAATACAGATATGAAATGTATATCCATTATTTAAAAAAGTAATACATAATGTGATTCAAATTGTATCAAGAAGAAGTAAGTAACAATAAAATAAAAATCATTTAACATCTCTATGGAAGCAGATAAACAAATTTTAGACTGTCAAACTTGACATACGTTTAACATTTTTAATACGATTTTGAGAACGAAAACAGAGAGGTTTTCGAAACGTCAATAATACGGAAGTGCGCGATAGTGATGTGATTTTTGTTATTTTTTACTTATCTGTTTTTTCAGTGTGAGATTTTTTGGTTAGGCAAACATAGTTTCAAAAATAACCCTTGACTGTTCCGTTTGGCGCAAAGGCTTATTTAATTAATCTCTATTATTTTTTCAGAAGTGTGGCAAAAACCCCCCAAAAAAAACTAAAGAAAAACTAAAACTATGCCACAAATAAATAGCTTCACACAAGAAATTTAAAATTATTGAATTAGGAGAGATCTAAAATATGTGATTATTTTATAGTTTCTAAAACTGCTTTAAATTGGTTGCACAAACTTTTATCCCTAGAAACTTCTCGCTATCCTCGTATGTGCCTGATCCGACTGTTGCAGCTTTTGAATATTGATACACGCTACAACTGGTTACTCCAATTTAGAGAAATACTTGACTGTGACTGTGAGGATGTTCTGGATAATCTGACTTATTTTCGTCTTAAGAAACGAATTCCCACTATGTTGGCTAGATATGAAGAGTTGATTTATCAGAAAGACTTGGCTTTAGTTATAGCATTTTCAACACCTCTGTTATATAAAAATTTCAATATAACAAACATACCGCGGAATATTTGATATTTCAGACGCATATATATTAGAATTATTTCCCAGCTTCGCCTTAGCAATAAATACTGTCTGAAATTCACTATCAACGGCGTTTCATACTCAATCAATCCGTCTGAATTATGCACACTTTGTAATCAGCACAGATTGGAAACGTTAGAACATATTCTTATATAGTGGCCTGTTTATGCCAGTTTAAAGCCTACTGAATTAGAAAACTTAACTCTTAGCTCTCTTGTGTTTATGCTCGATAACTTATCGCATAGTACTGCTAAATTGCTGGCTAGTTTTGTAATAAGTTTATTGAAACTTCGTTCATTTGTTTTGAGCGAGTAGTAGCTTAGAATTGTACTGTTTTTCTTTTATTACTGTTTTGTAATAGGGTTTTTTATTTATTTATATATTTTTTATATTTTTGTACCAATCATTGGCCTGATATTTTATTATTGTAAATCTTGTTCTCGTAGCCCAAACACTCATACCATTTGTTTGTCTGGTTGTTCTTTATTGTGTAATGTGTCTTATATCATCACTTTACAACGCGGAACCTCTTCCCATAAACTGGTTTTTAGGTAGTAGGGGTTTTTATTTATTTATATATTTTTTACATTCTTGTGCCAATCATTGGCCTGATATTTTATTATTGTAAATCTTGTTCTCGTAACCCAAACACTCATACCGTTTGTTTGTCTGGTTGTTCTTTATTGTGTAATTTGTCTTATATCATCACTTTACAACGCGGAACCTCTTCCCATAAACTGGTTTGTAGGTAGTAGGGTTTTTTATTTATTTATATATTTTTTACATTCTTGTGTCGCCTGATATTTTATTATTGTAAATCTTGTTCTCGTAATCCAAACACTCATACCGTTTGTTTGTCTGGTTGTTCTTTATTGTGTAATTTGTCTTATATCATCACTTTACAACGTGGAACCTCTTCCCATAAATTTGTATTTTGTACTTTTTCTGAAGGAATAAAGTTTTATTATTATTAAAGTATGTGATTCTTTTATAGTAAAATAATCTTGAAATATGTGTTCATTAAGCAGATGTATTATAATTGTTGCCTAAAAAAAGGTATTAAATATTTTCATAGTAATTCTGAATGTTTTTATAGGATAATGCAAATGTTGGCTTAAGATAAGGCTAAATTTGGTATATCTAGGCTACATCTCATACATAATTTCATAAAAAAGTTTCACTTCTTGTTAACTTCTTAGGCACTTCCTATGATTGTTTTATTTGTTGAGAAAATTGAATTAAATTATGGTTGAAAATAATATTTGTATGGTTCATTATCTAAAAGAAAATCAACCGTTAAAAAAAATATTCAAAATAAAATAGGTCACCATGCACATATTCGCCATTGTATTATCTTTACTTTTTGTTTCCTTACACTTTTTTGTATTCCAAACGGATTAACGGCAAAATTTATTTACTGATAGAGTGCATTTTTGTGATAATCATTACATTACTTAAATTAATAGGAAAATAATTAATTAATAATGGAATAACTTCTACTACTACGATTTATTATAACAAATGTTGGAAATGGCTTGAAATTGCAGGTCAAACACGTGCTAAAATTCTAGGAGTAGCTCTTATCACATCACAACTAGCTACAATTTGTGGAAGTAAGTGCTCCTGAAATTCAGTGTGAACCTTGTAAACTAATGCATTGAGGTGTCCCCAAACAAAAAAATTATTAGGGTTCATATCTGGATGGCCAAGGTTGACCCTGAATTTAATGACATTTGCACTAAAACAATAAATAAATCAATGCCAATAAAACCATAAAAGTACCCTCTGACCTGAGCCCAATTATAATGAAATAAAGAGATGATCACAGATTAACCAGCCCCCGAGACTTTCCTCGAGAGGTCCGGTGAAAATCACGGCACTCGGCAGTTACTTGTCGCTCGTCTTCCGCGTAACATCCGTCCAGACTTCTGTATTGGTGGAACATTCTTTCCCAGTTGTTATATCTTTATTAATATATTTAACGTGTTACAAACCGTGGACTTGTTATTTCTAATCTAACAACCCCACAAGTTCATTATAGGATCTCTGGATAAATTAACTTCGTAGAAAAACAATATACCAGCGGTAAAGTTAACATTTTGTTCAATTTTTTGCAAAATCCACTGGCAAAATTGTAGACGAGGAGGATAGTCTTGCGGCAGTAAGACTTGGACTCATTGTATGTGATACATGTATAACTGTTGATTCTTCAGAACGGGCCCAACTAATTTATGATTTACATTAAGATTTGCAGCGAACTTCTTAGTACTAGTATTTGGGTCTTCTTCAATTTCGTGTAGAATAGCTTCTTAAAACTCAGGCGTTCTAACACTCAAAGGTCTTCCCGGAAATGGACCTGTCTGAAATGAGTCTGACTCCGAAAGACACTGAAAAACATTTCTGAAGCTGGACAATGGCTGTCCTAAGACTCTACCTGTATATAATAAAAAAAACATATTCTTGGCCTATAATACGACTCTGTATTTTGGATCTCTATTAGGAACCACTCGTATATCTCCAAATTTTGCCACTTAGAGCATGTTTGGGATTTATTTGTATATTTTAGATCGATATTACTCTTCCTTCTTAATCTTAGTTATTTTTCTGATGCTTTGTCATTTGAAATTAGTTATTTCAAAAATATATTCTTTTCATTAAATCAGTCACCTGACTGACACCATCACCACCAGTGTAAACTTTGTTAAATTCTTTTTGGGGTTATACAATCGTTGGAGACAAATATTCTCTACAATTGCTACACCTTTATTTTGCCTAGGAATGTCAAGCTAAAGGCATTGGAACTTTGAATACTGCAGCGGCTCATAAAGCAAGGTTCGACATATACAGGATGGCGCATCCAAAACGAAACAGAGGCATTTTCTGGCAGCTCAGTTCTCTTTTTGAAAAACGCTCAGACCCGTCGATTTTGTTTTCGAGGGGGACACAAAATTGGCATAAAATCACATTTACACGTGCAGCCCCTAGGCGCGGATGGCACCACCCCTAAAATCTTAAATGAGAAAGAGGGGCGAATGATACATCGCTTGAAATGCCTTTCAATTCCCTTTATAACAATGTATAATACCATGTACTTCAGTTCAGTAGTTTCGGAGATTTATTGATTAAAAGCTTAAACTAGACTTTAATACTGTTACCTATCGTTTGTTACAAACGATAAATGTACAATGTTGCGGACGGCTGCTCTTTTAGTCGGGGCACTTTAAAAAAGTCGTGGGTTCTTGACTAGCAAACTGTTTAAAATGATGTTATAATTGGGCGCCACCTACAGAATGTTCTGTTCGGTTTGCCTTTTACCCCTGTAGGAGGATGATAAATTTTGCTGAAGTCAAAAAGTGAAATAAAATACATAGATAAAAATAAACACAGTTTATTAACTTGCCCACCAGTTGATACACAGATGTGGAATTGAAGAAGTTGACATAGAAGTGGAATTGAAGCAGTTGACAAATTCATCCGTTGTTAACGTTGGAGATGACTCCGAGATGGGCAGCTTTCCTGTCGTACCTGGACTAGGGCCGCTACAATCTGGATTTTCAAAGCAGTGGCTTTGAGAACAGCAGCTTTCCTGTCGTACCTGGATAGTGCTGCTTTCAATCTATATTTCAAAGCTTTAGAATAGCCTTCTTATTTCACTTTTGATTCTTCAATGAAAAACTTTTCAGCAAGGTTAAACAAAATATTCCAACTTGAGAAATAGAAATTCTCAAAATTTTACATCATTCGACGTAACATCAATAAAAATTTATTGATTGATTGATTTAATTGTTGATTATTCAATTATTTAATTAATTTAATTATTCATTTAATTGTTCATTTAAATGTTCATATAATTATTCCTTAAATTATTCATTTAATTGTTAATTTATTTAATTGTTAATTTATTTAATTGGCCTCTAAAGTTGAGAAAATGACAAAAGAAAAGAAAAAATAATTAGCATGTGCTTTAGCAAAGATCAAGGTCAGGTTAGGTATTTTATATTCTTAGTTTCAAAAATTAACATACAATATAGTTTAAAATGAAATCTACTATCGAAAATAATCTTAATTAATCAAATATATTACCTCCATGTATATTGATGACTTCAATAAATTCAGATTTATTTTCAAAATGTGGCTTCGCACTATAACTAAATCTGTAATATGGAAATACTTCAGTCGACCAAAATCAGAACGAAAAGGGACTAGAATTTAGGTTCCTGTAGGTTTTATACCCTACAAAGATCTAAAAACTCTGAAATCTGATTGGTTCGGTTTCTATGAAACTTCGGGCTAATGTTCATTCGAGATCTCAGCACATAATTTTGTCCGAATAGTCTGTGGTCCGAATCGAATTATTAATTTTAATGACAGTTACCTTAACCTTGCTTTTGCCACAGACAAAGCTTAATAAAACATATGATAATAATTAAATAATAAACTGTTAACAAATGACTCCAGGATGTTATACAGAGTAAAAAAAATTATAAAATAACGATATACATCGATGTAAATTGTTCACAGTAATGGTAAGTAAATAAGTAAATAACTAATAAAATATTAATTGTACAAGGTGTTTACATTTCAGGCTTATTTGAAGAAATCTAAAGTTACATGGTACACTGGATATGGTTTACACTTACTTAATCTACCAACATTATACAGGATGTGCAAAAATACCTTGTTACTAGACGTTTCATATTGAAATTGTGACATTCTTAATTTTATAATAAAAGGAATGTTACAATACATTATCATTAGTGGAGATCAAGTAATGCATTAAATTTGGCAGCAAAGTAGTTTATAAATGAATAAATGAAAGTAGTTATTATTGTAATGCAGTTTTAACTTGTGCGTCACTTACAGAGTTTATAAGTTAGGGTTGATTTTAAGATTTTAAAAACTTGACTCTCAAAAAAATTATAAAGTAGTAAAGGAGGTGCACAGCATTGTGAAAATTAAATTTTAAAATCTTCAAACATTATTTTCTGGAAATTTTTGTTATGTAACACCATAATTTTTCATGATGTATGTATGTAGAATGACACGCTCTTTCAAATGGCATGATCAAAATTGTGGGTTGCTATTTAAAAAAATTGTCGATGACGTCATATCTCTAACAACGATGACGTCACAAATGTGGGTCGTATGTCAAAAAGTGCCTTTCTCAGAATCGACGTGATAGGGGATTTTTTTCGAAAACTTCTCAATTTCAAAAACAATGAATTTATTCGTTACTTTTGGAAAGCACTGTATAGTAGTTTATTGTCGGTCGTAGGCGTTTACATTAATTGATTTAGTTGTTGCACGATGTGTTTTGATGTTAGCAATAATTTTACACTTGTGAAACGTATCAGTTTATCCAATATTGCTTAGTTTTATAATCCTGCTTCTCTGGGTTTGCTATTTTTCTTGCAGCTATTCTGCTTCATTAAAGATACATAGTATTAAGCTTACAAAACTTTAACACCCTGTATATTTTTTAAAAAAGCGTCCTACATAAAAACTTGATATGACCATTTATGAACTACCCTGTATAATACAGGCTGCATCCCTACGATCTTCCAGGCGACCGACATCGGTTGAAAAGTTGAGTGCTGAAACATTCGTTCTAAAAACAACAACGTAAAAACTTTGTTAGTCCAATCACATCCATGTGAGTGCACACAGACTGAATACCATGCATGGGTGCACGCGATACACAGCGCATTAAATGAACAAATAAATAAATAATTGAACACCTTTTTAAGCCAGATATATATACAAATGTTGCCACAGTAGTATCTATTTATTAATTCTCGCGCAAATCCAGATAAGCGGCATGTGACAGTGCTGCAATAAATATAACTGAAATAAATCGGAAATATTTTTGTCACCCATAAATAAAGAACAGGAACCATTAATTTATTTGGTCATGTTATGTGCATCAAAAATTGCATTTTGCAGTGGAATAATTAACGCAGAAAAAAATTTGGTATAGAGATAAAAATAGGCAAATATAGAGTGATATAGAACTTATCCAAAGAAAATGTTGAATATTCAGGGGACTCTTACAAATACAATTTTGTAAAAAAATCAAAAGGGCAGATAGAAAATGATTTACAAAAAATACACTTGTTACGGGTTGAACTTAGTTAATAAAAATAACGCTTTAATTGATATTTATTTTCATCGTATAAGTTTTGAAATCTTCTTTCGCGGTGTCTTTACTCGCTCTCCGTACGTACTTTTGTTTGAGGTGTCGAGTAAAATAGAAATTCTTAGAGCTGTGATACTTTTGTAAAAGTTATATGTGTTGACTGATCTTTTAATTGAGAATATTGCAAAAGTGTCCTAGAAATTTGTGAGGGACATTGGTGTATTTAAGTAATTTGCTGCAGTTTCGCAAAACGGATTAAAAACGGCTTAGTCTGAACTGAGAACCATGTCTAAGACTTATTTGAGAGATTAAAGGAAGCCTTCTACGAGGTGTAGGAGTAAGTAACTTGTCTTATTCGATGAATATGTAACTTAATGTAGTTTCTATGTCATTTTAGAGCTTCTTTTCTTTATTTTGCTCCCATTTCATCAATATATTGCGTCCTATTCCATTTGGCAAATATTCTTTCCATCTCTGGAGAGAGGCCAGACGAGTTTTCTATCTTCGCTGTGGATCTTATTTCATCGGCAATTGCAGTCTACCTTACCAGCAAGAGCGTTTTGGAAATATATCGACTTGAAAAATCTGGCCAACAACTTTTCTTGTAGGAGTTTAGCAAATCCATGCAGTCAATATTCGCCATAAATATAAATTAACCATGCCTCGTCATCACACGGCTCTCTATCGTCGTTCTTTTACTTATAACGCTGTTAAACTATTAAATTCACTTCCTGATAAACTTGTACATTTAAATTCGTTGAAATTTGAAAGAAAATTTAAATCATTTCTGCTCAGTAAGTAATTTTTGCTATTATTCATTATAACATCTTTTGTTATTATTGTAATAATTCTATTAGCTTTGCTAATTTCCCCCCTTCATTTTGGTTATGTTTATGTTATATTTTGTACTTTTTATATACTTTTATATGTTCATATATTATTTGTTGCATTGTAATTTGTGGTTAAGTAGAGTAGCTTCAGCTAGACTTCGCCATGAGTATACGAGTTTGTTTAATTATTTTACTTTGTGTGCTGTACCTTTTATTTTTTCTGCAATATTATTATGATTATTATTATTATAATCATTATCATTATCATTATCATTATCATTATCATTATCATTATCATTATCATTATCATTATCATTATCATTATCATTATCATTATCATTATCATTATCATTATCATTATCATTATCATTATCATTATCATTATCATTATCATTATCATTATCATTATCATTATTATTATTTTCCAGTCACACCTTCCGAAGCTTCGACACTTTCGGAGATGTTCTGAAGCGTAAAACAATGACCAATCTCCACTCCGTAGAGTCAGTAATCATCACCCCCATAAATCGTGTGTTCTGAGCAGACGTAGCCTTCTGCATCCTGCCGGCTAAGATCTCTACCGAATTTCGGCAAGCCGGTATGATCTTTAATTCAGAAACCAGTGTATGTCTCATTCCACCCAGGACGCCTATAATTAGCACCACAACCTTAACAGAGTAAGTCCGATACACCTTTGGGAGAAATCACCACTAGAACAGCCGCAATATCTGATACGAATTCCTGTTAACATTTTCTTGGGTGTACTTACAAGAGATATAGTTTAAATAATGAAAACGCTAACCTGTCGCTCGCGTCTATCGTTTGTCATAAATTCGAAAGGTTGGGAAAAATAAGGATGGTTCGTTTTACAGCTTTATGGTCGCTTAGTTCGCATCGAAATACTTCGGAAGCGAGCAGTCGCAAAATAAATACACTTGAAGAAGTATATTTAAATATTTATGACACTCACGGAGCATGAACGTTCGATAATGCTAGGTCCACGTAAAACATCTCTGAGACTGAAACTTTTGTTCCAACTTTCCCCATTTGTCTATATCGGTATGAATTAGTAAAGAGGTCCTCGATTCCTCTTCGAAAGTTTTATTCGTACTTTTATTTTTGCAAGAAAATACACGGATGTATTATGTCAGACGTGATGTATCAATTTTTTCAAGAAATACCTTGTTTCCAACATTTTGTAACGATAAATAATTCAGTTCATCATTCAATATTTCATAAAACATGAAATTGGATTGCTGGATGACATACTTTTAGATTTTAATGTTATTGATATATTAAATGTGCCCATAAGATGATAATGCCTTGTATGCATATTGTATACAATTCCATGTTTACCTATAGAATTTTATTCCACACTTGACATGATGGTTTGCTAGTGAAGAATCCGCCAAGCTAATTTTGAAACCTGACGTCGTCTATAATTATTCTCATAGAGCAAGACAAGGATAATTGGGAGGATATGGAAATATCTCCCAATCAAAGCCTTTGTGGTAAATGTGAAGTTGGCATAAAGATAGATGTTATCATAGTCATATCACTATATGTCGTTTTACTTAACGTTGTTCTTAATTTGACCTCAAATTAATGCTGACGACAGAGTTGTTAGCAATAGACATCACTGATGATTACAATCCTCGGAAAATTCTTGATTTGCGACCTAGCAATCTAGGACAAAAATGATTGATGTTGTTGACGCGCTAAATGATAACAAGTCGGCAAAGAGGGACAAGCCTTAACAGGCTGACTTTTATTGCTTTCGTTCAAAACTTTCTTTAGTATTAACCTTCTTGAACTATCAGGACTTGCATGTGTCATGCGACCAAGAGTCCAAAAGAGCAGCAATAACGTTTGGAATGCAATGCATAATTAATTCTTATAAACTTATAAAATATCTTATGTAATGTAGCTTAGTACTATTTTTATTTCACTTTACTTGTTGAATCCAGCCCCATCAAATTCATGTTTAAGACAACAAAGATAGAGACATATTGAATAAATTTAACTAAAACAAGTAAGCTATCAATTTGTTACCTTTGAACCTATGAGAAAAAAGAACACATATGTAAAGTTAAAAAATGTTACTCAAAAAAGTAAAATGTCCACATGTTGTATAAGCAAATCCGGATTGAAGGTTCATAATAAATTATTTTCATGTTCAAATCAATCTTAGATATTATATTTATAATTAGAAAAGTAACTTTAGATAAATAACCTGTTGCGGTTTTAAACGATTTTGGTGTAACTTTTTATCCCTAAAACAATCCGAAACACATGTTTAAGAACTCTGTTTTATTTTATTTATATTGTTACATATTTGAGTTTAACATCATCTCAAAACAGTATAGTTAAAACATTGTTGACATAATTAACATAAATGAAAACAATAGTGGGCCGAGGACATAACCATGTGGGACATACATAGTAACAATTATTCTGCCTAACCTAACAAATGGATCTATTTACACTAGGCGCAATATAAGGGTTTCCAACCATAATCAAGTTCTGTTTAAATTATGATTGTACATCTATGCATCTGTAATATGAGGTACATATGTACAAAAATTATTCAAACTTGTATCTAAAGGTACAGAAAATCTATAAAATATAATATGTTTTAAATTGCAACTCTCTACAAAAAATAGTAACATTTTCTCTTAAAATATTGGATACAATGCAATGTGAACGTTTGAGTCAGAGTATACATTTTGTATCATTTCTGTGGCATGGAATAAAGTTAGCTTAAGTTTATGGGCTATAAATGCACTTTACTACGTCAATAGGTAGAACGAGGCAGCATAAATTATTGATGCGCAATAATCGAATCCAATTACATTTCTCTAGTATACTGCTAGGCATAAACGACTGTTTGTCTTTACTTCCAGTAAAACTGATGAAGTGATAGTAGCAAATAGTTAAATTGATCATTACATCATTATAATTGTGTGTACTAAGTTCACAGAATAATCGATTAAGGAACATAATTCATATCCAATATAATTACGTATTAATTATCTTTTTAATGGAGAACTTCTCTTAAATGTCTTCTTTTCTTCTTCATTTTGAAATGTGTATCGTTTAGTCTTGTCTTTTATCACCATTATATCTGAATTGGTTCATTTAATTTTCCAATCCTTAGTATATTTTTAAATAATAATTTTTCTTCCATCCTACTTTATTAATTAATACCCTAAAATATAATCATAACATAGGTATTTCGTTAGATTTATTTGAATAATCATCTGAACACAATATACTTTCTAATAATTATTCTTTATATAGTACTGTTCTTTAGTAAGTAGGTATTATTAAATACTTATACATTCGGTGTGCATTATCAAAAGTCTATATTTTTTCTTAGTTTTATTTTCCTGAATTTCATCTTGTCATTAAGCGGCTTATTCAATTTCTTAAAAATAACTTATGGAATCGTTGTTGCCAGTTTTCGTTTCTATTATTTTAATTTCAAATTTGGCATTAAAAATCTTATTGGTGATGCCAAGTCAGTTCAATTTTACATCATGCTAATTGTACATTAATTATCTTCATTTTTTTAGAGATAGTTTTTATGCAGATGGCCAGCTCCCTTAATAGAACCCTTATAAAAAACCCTGGCGTAGGACTCCATAAATTTTTATGCCCCCAGCAGGGCCTCTCATAAAACCAAGCTGTTGACAACATTATATTGGTTTTGTGCCAAATTGGATGTGCTTCGTATTTTTTATAAGCAGTATGGCTCCTCATTCAATATAAGGGATATTAGAGGCACGTTTTCTAGTATTATACTGTGACACTGAAAATCTTATTCCCTATTATACGTAAAATAAAAATAACATTTCATATATAAAGGTGCCAAAGGATTTACAGACCACTTATGCGCTTCTAATATACATATAATAATATTTTTTATAGAATATATAAAAAAACTTTCACGTTGTATCATATACAAATAAAATCAATCATAATACAGGGTGTCCGGAAAGTAATGGGACCCCGCTTAAACGTAGCTTCTTGTGATCAAATAGAACGGATTAAGACAAACTTAGCTTAGTTCAAAAGTGCCTGGTTTAGAAGTTATAGGGCTTCAAAGAAAAAAAAAAATGTTTTCTTGTTATGGGTATAATTAAGAAACGAACGTCCAATCATGCTCAAATTTGGTACAGTTATGTTTTAGATAAGTACAAGCATTGTGAAGTAGTAAGTAGTGCCGCATATCGTAGAGGGCGCTCTTGGCAGTTTTTTTGTAACTCATTTTTATCGTATCTTTTCTGTTGGTCCTATTCTATATCAAAATTATATTTTTTCGAAAACTTTTATTAAATATTGATATTTTAATGCCTATTTCCAAGATACGTTAGTTAACTACCGCAAGAACATCAACTTGCGGCCTACAAACACAAAATATTCGCATGCATTCTTGAAATATCTCAATGGAAGATGCTGCAAAAAGGTAGTGAGAAACAATGGACCGTGGCCGTCGAAGATAGCCGACTATTTAAAACTACAAAATCCTACACATTATAGAAGTTATTCATTTCGCCACCCTTCTAGCGAATACAGGTGTGAATGTGTTCGACTTAAAAGGGCATGGAGCATGGAAATCCTCGACCGTTGCTGAAAGCTACGTCGAAGATTCCCTTCAAAATAAACTGCAGTATGCAGATAAAATTCTTCACGATAATGACAATACATCATCGTGCAATGCTTCTGAATCATGTGCTGAACCATTACCTGCTACTATAGCTTCTATTTCACTGGCCTCGATAGCTAATTTTACTTTCAATAGAAATATAACTGAAACCGAAATCAATAAAACGTATACTGCTCCAGTTTCTTTCAACATCAATAAATAGATTTGAGATACATCTTTCTTTTAAATTAATTAAATTTTAAACTGAATTCTAGAAAAGCCATTCCAAATCAATGATATATTGAAAATGTCTATTTTGACAGTTGTGTACTTACCGTTCTAGAATGGTGAGGGAACTACTTACAGTTCTGTTAGCCTACGCAACCAGTAACCGCTACTTACTGTCGTATAAACAAATATGGTAGCTGAACTATAAAAGCCTGATCGTGCAATAAACATATTTTACACTTTTTTTGAAATTAGTTACATTCTATCTAAAAATGATAATTTGCAATGTTCTTTCATAAACTGCTACTATATTTACAAAATTTTACTGAAGAAGCAATGCTTACAAAAAATAAGATTGATTGAACCGTCCTACTTTTCTATGAGAAAACTAAATTATTTTTTGTCCTGAATCCAACCCTGTCTATCCACGTCGTAATTTTCGTTCCTTTTTCTTTTTTTATTGCTGCGCTGTCTCCAGTCGTAAAACGACCCTTTTCACTGCAAAGTGGTCAATATTAATAACTGGACAGTTTTCACAACAAATCTTTGTAGCGGTTGAATACCAATGTGGTATCCTCAGCCACAACCAGGCACGACCCAAAACTTCTATTCCCAGTCGTAATTTTTTTTGTCAATAATGTTTATACTAAAGTTAGGTAATGGAATCCCCTGATGGTAATAAAAGTTGACATTTTGATCTTATGTAGGTAGGTACTTAAATACTATGTGTAAAGACCGCACTTCCTTCACAGCTGATGTCATTATCAGGGGTAATGTTTGTAGAAACCGAGGTGCAAACGTATACATACAAAAAGTTAAAATCAATATCTTACCTTGTACTGGTAATTTATAATGTCCAACGTTATTCATATTAAGTTTATTAGTTTACAAAACACTATACACTTGTAATAGTGGAATAAAATTGAATAACCAGCAACTGCTTTAAATGTTCAGGTATTAGGCTGTGGCGTTTGTCGCCAATAATCCATTTCGGTTTCAAAAACGTGTGTTCAACGTCCGCAATCGTCACTGGGGCATATCTAAAGTATATATAATTTTTCATGATTGGCACATTTAGGGTAGGTTCCGAAAAATCTACTTCTTTGTCATCAAAAAGATCTTTTATACGGCATAAAGTCAAGAAATGCTGTATTGTTCTGCAAAACGGTATCAATTTTTTTCTTCACACGTTCAGCACTAGGTCCCTACAAGTGGGAAATAAACTGTCGTAAATAAAAAATATTGTTTACTGCGTTATTTATTGAATATCCTGATGCTGCCACAATTGCTTCAAGAGGACGAATAATTGAAGGTATCTGTGAATAATTAAAATGTATGTATACTAAATCTTCCTGAATTCTAGGATCGTTAAGTATCAGTTGAGTATATAGAATTAGCATCATTTGAATGTAGTCGCTTTAAAATACTTTTTCGCACAATCGTTCTGAAATATGCACTTACTGTCATTGTTGATACATCCTGTAAGTTGAATATACAACACTGTGGCTTGTTTCCATAGAAATTAAAAAAAATAATAGTGTTGTTTGAATTCATAACAGCATTAATGCAGAAAGTAGAAACCAGTAATTCTTTTCACCAACAAATGCTGGGCTCATTTATTGTAAAAATTAAAGGTACAATTCATACGATTCTTAAACGTAATAGTTTTTCCCTCGTTTTTATCGATTGCTTTTGCAGTAATTGAATTTTCTGTATTACTTATTACGTTAGACATGTTAGGATTAGAATAAACTTCAGTAGTTCTGTCTTCAAACACTGAAATGAAGTCAAATTCATTGTTACTGCCGCTGTTGGTATGTAAAATCTTATCAGCAAACTCTATTTTCTTTGTTAAACATATCCTTCAGCGACACCAGAAGACTTAAAATTACATTTTCTGTTAGTCAAATAATACATTAATGTTATCACTAAAACCTCCAGCCCCCATGACGTTTGAGTGCCATAACATCAACTCCAGTATTTGCTAACAAAGTCGCCGACGTCCTTCTAAAAGCATGTCCAGTATAGGATTTTGGATCTTGCAATTTTAAATATTCGGCAATTTTTTGTGGTATTTGTCCCAACTTATTTATACCCACAAGTTGATTTACACATTTTCTCTGACGAACTGAGTAGAAAAATCGTCGAGAGTTAGTCTTCTTAAGTCTTAAGCCTGTATATTTTCGGAAAATCGTTAAAAAAAAGGACTTTTTTTATTGGCTTTGTCAGTGTTTGTGAAAATTCGACTAATATGTGTTTTTGGTATCAGACACTTTAACAATGACAACTGAATCTTCATCCGTAATATCATCAACTGTTATCTTTATAAGTTTTATAAGTTCATCACGCCTAAGAGCCCCATTATCATCACTATTTTATATTTATTTTTATTTATTTACAGTTATAGGGTGAACAATAACTAAAAAATAACAGAATATAGAATACAGAATACAGGTACGTACAATGACGTGTAATTACAATAAAAATATAGCTAATCCTTAAGCTAAATTATACTACAACTAAGCTAAAAAAGAGAAATATAAAAAAATGAGAATAATACATAACATTGTGCAATAATACATATTGTGCTTTGTAAAAGCAAATACCTATATAAATATCAAATATTATTGAAGACTTGAATAGCTTGGCGTTTTACACAATTTAGTGACAGATGGAGTATATCTATGTGATTTTTCATCATAATATAGGATTCATCGGGGCTTCCAGCAGGAATTTGTTCACCTCTTCTCCGGTAAATACTTTTGATTTTTGCATGATGTTCAATATTTTTCTTCTTTAGAAATGCTACTAACTTCTTAAATTGCGATATGTCGACACCATTATTTAAGTTGATCGTAGCATAGAGTACTCTATCCCCTTTAAAAATTCCTGAATGTATTATTATCTATGTGTTTATTTACAATTTATGAAACTTTATATTCCTTTAGAAAAAACTTGAAAATGAAATAGACCCGTAATATTTTATGGGAAATAACTACAATGAGAATGGTTAAGAACACAAATTGGCATTTTCTGAGGAAATGTGTTCCACTAAACTCGAGAATCTGGCCGCTGCAAGTAAGCAAATGGCATGTTTTACCTGGCAAGAATAGAATTAAGTTTGTTTCAATATAAATAAAGTATATTTACATATTAAGGTCGTCGCTAAGTCTGGACCTGAGATTTGCGAGAGAAGTGCAGGTTTTAACTATGTGAGATGTTTACTGTGAAATTTTGTTGCGATTAAAACTAGTGTGTTACACTTAACTTGAAGCGACTAGCGACTATTATTGGCCTTTGTTGGAACTGCCAACATGGAAGCATAATGAAACTTAATCGTCATTCCTTCACCTAATATATTTCTCCAAAAAATCGTTTAGTTGATATTTACACGATATTGTGCAATGAAATTTGCAGCATGTTTTTTACAAGTAAACAATTTTAATTTGCGTCTTTGCGGAGTAGTAAAACTTCTATAATTAATGTCACTAGTTTGTCGTGCGACTGACACATAAATAAAAGAATTGGATTGTGTCACCCTGACAACAAACAAGGCCGCCATGATAAATCTTATTTATTCGCATTATCCTTGGCTTGTCTGCTATATGCATGCAATATTATAATGCAGATATCTTGAAAATAGCGGTAGATTGCGAGATCAATAAAGTATACCTTTTCAATTTAGAAGAGTCGATTGTTTTCAAAATTCATACATGTGTTTGGGCGCCTTCTATACCGAGTTAAAGAACTGTTAAATTTACTCAAAAACTATTATACTCGCGTCAAGAATTCAGACGTCTTACGTCACGGCTGACGTTACACATTTGTTATTATTGTCAACGTAATTTTCGATATTTGGTCGCGTTAAAAACAATAATTTTTTGCAATTTAGTGTACAATATAAACAATTTATAATAATTTAATGTAATATATAGTGCAAACATTTAGTGTAGTATATAGTTTTATTATTCTCAGTTGCAGTTTTTAAATATTTTGATGAAAATATAATAAATTATTCATTTGTTCGTATGACGCAAGTCGTCTGAATTCTTGTCGCGAGTTATAGATTAATAGTATTAGTTTAATAGCTTTCACTGTTATATATGGCGAAACCAAAAACTCCTTCACTCCAAACTTTTAACAAAGTGGACAAATATTTATTAATTTCCATTATTATTTTAGTTCGACGTAAAAGTATTAATCAGAAGAACTTAAAAATGTATTTATTCAATACACGACGTTGATTCTATTAAATAAAATAAAGATTTCACACAATAATTATAAAACTATTCTATATAAACATTATATTGTTAATATGAAGTTCGAAAAGGCTAAATTTAGTCTTTGTCTTATAAGTTTTAAATGTTATAGTGCGCTCCAATATTCTTGGCAGACGGCCGGACGCCTTCACTTTGTAGAGGTGGAGACCCGGGCCCCTTCTCCACTCAGATTCGACTGCGTCTGCGGCCAATACCAGCAGTTCTACTAGGGGACTCCTTCTGCCTCTTGTCCTGGCAAATACCATCTAGCGGTCATTAGTTATTCCATGTTAGACCAATCAAGTGCTGTACAAATAACGGCAATGGCTTTCATTAGTCAACAAAAATTATTTTCAAATAATAAGTTAGATATTTGAATTAACATTTAATAGTGTTAAACTAAAATAGTTTACACTTTTAAATTAAAGATTTTAGTAGGAAAAAAATAACTAAAAATCATTGAATTAAATCATCAGAAGTTGTGCCCAAATAAAAAGAAATGCTTAATGTAAAAGAATAACACGTAGAAGGAACACATTATGAAGGTGATTCAAATATGAGAAATCGTTGAATTAAGCAGTAAGTTGTCAAGGATTTTTTAAATATTTTTTAGTATAAATAGCCAGTGTAATTTATTTTAATAATCTTTGTTTCATTTCACGAAAAATATTCTTGCGAGAACAATAAGAGTTGACATCTCAGTCTTTTCTCAGTGTATGAAAAATCTGAAAACAGGTATAAAATTCCAATTTTTTGTACTAATTTTAGCCCCAATAAGTTCAGCAGTTTACAAATGATTACTTACATATTTTCAACAACCGATATCTTTTAAACGAATTACATTTTAATAGGGCACGTTTGGCTTATACAGGCGCGTACTATCCTCAGTTTCTCTATGACCAATTTACTAGAAGACCCTGTATTATGCATAACATCACTTCTGAAAGCAATGCTACTATTTGCATAATTGACCCAACTTGTAAATATACTCTTAAGAATATCTTCTCCCTCGTTTAATTCTATATTCCGTTGCAAAATACTGTTCATTTCGCCAGTAAACAACGTTATCTGGTTAGCATCCTAACCAGAGATATCCATAATTTATCCAGTAACTCCAGAAACGCAAGATTTAATATTTCATGTATTTAGCAAACAAGAAGGGGCTGTATCAGTCCCATTAATGTATTCAAACAAATAACAGTACGCAGATATCAGTTCCAGAGGAGATATCTCGGAATTTCTCCCCCACGATTAGTATTACTCTGGATCAAACATTTACCGAAGCCGACGTATTTCAACCTCTAAGCAAGATCGACCGATGCATTAAGAAGGTATACACAGGACATGCTATAAATATTGTCAAGATAATGTGACTTATCTCATGAATAACGTCACGTCTTATTTCTATATTTTCTAAATTAATTTTTACTATATAGTGTGGACCGCTGAACATTTGACACCCATTATGAGCCACAAATTAATCGTCAGAAACGTATGAGAGAAATAGATTGAGCAGGTGGAAGTCAAATATGCCTAATTTATCAATATCAATGAGATTAAGAATATTATTAAGAAGGTTTCATACGTCTGTTTTCCGTGAATTAAAGTCGTTTTAACTCACCAGTTGATTAGAATCCACAATACCACTTTCTTCTTATTTTCTTTGGAATCTTCTATATAATTTTCTGCGACTGTGTTACAGCGCCAACCACCATACCGCTTAGCAGTTAATAAATCGACTCTTGAATCTTCAAGCAACGACGCAGATGATCTATGACAACAATGTCCAGTATATTGTTGAGGATTTGGAAGGCCCAGAAACAATTCTATATTACGTGGCATTTATCGCTATATATTCAATGTATCCGTTTGTGATAAAAACAATCTCGTGATATCTTTGTTTTCGTAAACGGAATAATAATATGAATGCATTGCCATTCCTTTTCCTTTTCACCAATCTTCAAGTTTAGATTATTTTATCTAGATGAATCATCTAGAACAAAAATGATATTCTTTTATCTTATCTAGATGCCAATTCAATACATTATCTCTTTTATCTTATCTAAACTTCAAATTTGGATAATAGATGATCTAGATTCCAGATAATATCTTTAGGCTCCATCTGATATTTTATTTAGATGAAAATGTTATATTCTTTGCACAAAACTGTGTACGTTATGTTAATGAATAGTGTCTTGGTAGAATCAAATATCAACATGTGTCCTTTTGCTTCTTTAGTTAGTTCTTCCTAACAAAAATGGAGGTAGCACTTAGTATTGTAATGGTAATCTGTGTAAAATAATCTAAAGTACTAATTCATGATTCATTCGCGGATAATTCATTTGGCCGTAGATTATGGCCTTTCCTGGTACACAACATCAGTACAGTTAAAAAATTCCCCTGTGATATATGCCAAGCAATAAATCACTAGCCCCCAATCTGTTTAAATTTGGAGCTCTATCTCGACCTCTGTTGACATAGACCAACGCGGTGTCATACACGTCAGGACATCAGGTCGATATTATCCGAAAATCCGCTCTCTACACCATTAATGCGGGAGGGGAGTGGTGCAAGCAGGCTGCGATTAAACAGTGGGGGAGCTTTTTGTGGGTCACGGGTGATAATGTTGGTGCGGTATCCGGATAGATAACGGGAGGGGAAGAAGGATAAGAACCCCGCTATTTATGCGTCGGAGGGTCATGGTCGAATATTTTATGAAACGACGATTTAAAATGTAGAATAATAGTATATTATGCTGTTAGGAAAACTGATCATTTCTGTGCTCAGCATTGAAAATTTTTCTGAAGAACGTAATGAGTAATAATTCATGCAAAGCACGTAATAGCATATTATGAAATTAGATTATAATGCAACAGATTATGGCATGAGTGAATTGTGTCGAGAAAAAAAATGTCATTTTTGAAAAAAACAAGGAGAACATCATGAGTCAAAGAAATCGATAGTCTTGTTAAAGGAACAGTTCCATACATTTTTATCTGATGCTCCAAATGAAAAGTATTTGGCGATACAAGTAATAAAATCACGTTTTGATTGCTTCACACTGTGCTAACCAACTCTAATTTTTTCAGGTAATTTTAATATTTGGTTTATCTGAAATATGTCGTTGCGACTAATTAAATATGACATATGATGATATTGAAGACATGGGATCCTTGCTGTTAATTAAATTTCCTAACAATACAATTAATAACAACAGAACATTCATCGTCTTGGGGTATAAATATATGAACATTTAAGTAAATATAGAAAGTATGTTATTTTGCGTCCTCTTGATTTGAAGGAACCGCTTTTTTTTTGAAGTATCAAAATAAGAAATGTTACAGATATGTAAGCTGTTATGGGTATCCTAATTAGTAGTGTAGCAAAGGATATGGAATTGTATTTGAAGTTTCCAAATTGGGAAGAGTATGCAGGGCATTGTTTGAGAAGAGTTTCCGCAACAATGCTTGTCGATAACGGGAAGAATATTACTACGCTAAAAATGCATGGGGGTTGGAAATTCGATGCGGGTGTTGAAGGATACATCGAAAATATCTGTAGAAAGTAACACCAAAATTGCTAATAGAATTCTTCAACCTAGCTGTGCGGACTATTTTCGATTAACGGGTCCACCACAAGCTATGGATCTTTAAAAGCAGTTGATCCTAGAAATATTGTCATCAGTCCTGATACCTCAATTGTTGCAAATCTTTGCAATTGTATTTTTATTGTAAATAGTAATCATAATAACAGACATGTGAAATAATAGATATTCTAGTAGTAAGTAGTCTGACACATCAATACCGTTTATAAACCTTATTGTAGAGTCAGTCTTTCTGAAGACGAGATTCAGCATACAGTGGAAGGAACATAAATACATTTAAATAATAACTATAGCAATAAATCAACAGTTATGAAGCACATAACAGAGGCAGAGTAGTGATTAAACAACCTAAGTGACACCAAACTGTTAGTGAGACAGAGATTTTGGCAGATTCTACTAAAAGCAATATGTCCCCATAATTAAAAGTCTAAAGAATTTAGATCTGGGCCGGTGGCCATGGTTTTCGACCTTGTTGACCTATCTAAGCGTTCTGAAATCATTTAACATAGCATTCACCCTCTATGTCGTGGTGTACCATCATACTGATTCCACATATTTTGAACAATATTAAACCCTACGTCACCAATGACATAACAAGTTCGTTTTCCAATAAAGTTCTATACAGATATGCATTTAAAACTAGTGCAGGTAGTAAATTATTGCTGAAACTCGGGCTGCTTGTCTTGTGATTTCATTGGAATATCCATATACAAAGACAATATCTGCATACGCTTAAACTGTAAATAGATGCATTTTTAATTTAGCACTCTAACACTAAGTGTCAAATAAGTAAACAATATGACATAAATAATAATCGGACCTATGCTCATATAAAAAAAATGTTTGATATTATCCTAACTACCATCTGCCATTGTCTGTCATAAAGCTGGTAAAACACCCTGTATAGTCACGTGCTTTTTAAAATGTTTCGTAGGTAACTATTGTATTTAGCATGGTATCTATAATAATTATTTCAAGTTATGAACTAGGAGTTACATTTAGTATTCTACTAAGTCAGGGATTTCAATCCATAACTACTAAAACATACGAACAAGGCAAGCATTTCATCCTATAGGAGACATGAAATCCCCAATCTAACTTTCCGTCGATGCAGTACTTCTGTAAAATAAGAAGACCATTAAATTTCCTATTTCTCCCGATAATGGAACCGATGTTTGCACGTATTTTAATTAGAACGGTTTCAAGCGGCGCGGATAAAAACTGGAAGTTGCCCAAAATAAGCAATTAAAGCGGGATGAGAATTATCGTTCTTCTATTACTTCAAATTAGTTGGAGGATCCTGAATTAACCGAGTTCAATTACATTGCCGTTGTAGTAAGGAAACAATTCAGGGAACGAGGGCTGGTTTCTTTTAGTTACCCGATCCAGGCAGTTCATGAATTTAAAGTATAGAATCTTGGCCTTATTATCATGGGATACATGGTATCATGAATGTCTAAAAATTTTGTAGGATTATCTTTACCTAATTCACAATCATCTATGTTTTTTCTTTAATTTAAAGAAAATTTAATTTAATTATCTAGCAATTGTTATAAAAATTTTACTTCACAGTTTGAGCTTTCTAGTGATAACTCTTAATACGTAGACCTCTACTAAGGTCAGTAATACTACAATATATTGTCTAATATTTAATGAAAGTGATAGTAGTAAGAAATTATATTATTGTTTTAGCAAAACGTCTACATAAAAGTGTGTTAATAAAATAATTTTCCTTGAGCTTAGTACTTCATATTGAAATACTAACAATAATAGTACATTGTCATATTAGGATTGAAAGTGTCACTTTTGTGGCAAATTTTCTATTTACGAGGCGAGACCTACCTAATTTAATCAATTTGTGATTGTTTGTGGTTCAATTTGCTAAAAAGTCAGCAAGAAAGGAGTCTAATAAAGATTTAGGTGTACCTGAGGAGATACTGGAGTGTGCGTAAGAGGTTCCTTCGAATGTTCTTCCAATAAAATTTCGGAAATTTATTGAAAGTGTCTAATGTTTTATGGATTGATGCTAAGAAAAACACATTAAGTTGTATCCAGAATATGTATTTATGGGGTATTTCTCAAACTTAGCAAATAAAATGAAGTCGTCAACGCTTTGGTCACAATATTCAATGTTGCGGTCAAAGTTGGATATAAAGAAGGAGACTGAGCAAATATTTAAAGTTACGTGTTTATCACAAGAGACAAGATATGTACCAAAAAAATCGAGATTGTTTACAAAGGATCAAGTTGATTATTTTTAATAGTGCACCTGATAATTTATGTTTGATGATGAAGGTAAACGCTTTAAAAATAAAAGAACAACATTTTTAATGTGTTCTTCTACTTCTTTAAAGGTCGCCCCAATAGTGGGGGTTGCAGACGCTTGTCGTTCTGATGAATTAGTTAATTTAACAATTGATAATGTTGAAGATGTGAAAGCCGCCTTAATTATAAAAATTTCCAATATCAAAATCAAGAGACCACGTTCATTTACTTTGCTGGGAAACCGCTATTTAAGATTTTATCGAAAATATGTTGCTTCAGAAGAGAATTGGTAAAAAGTCAATTATTTCTCAGATATGTGAGTGGAAAATGTCATCGAATCGTGTCGGAATTCATAAAATCAGTGCCCTCTCGCAAAAAGTGGATACATTTTTGAAGCTGGACAACTGGAAAGAGTATAGTGGATACGAATTATTACGAACGTCTGCTACTCTTTTAGTTGACGGTGGTGGTGACCTCACTTGTCTTGTCTTAAAAGACACGGAGCATGGAGATCGCGCACTGTGGCGGAAGGCTACATTGAAGACTCACTTTTGAATAAAGAAAATATTGCGAAAATAATACTGGAAATTGATAGTGGTAATGATAAACCAATACTGTTGTCATTTCTGATTTCACAGCATCTGGAAATGAAATGTGTTGGACTGCTCTGAGAATTCCTCTAAGAATGAGGGTAGTAGTAGCAGTCCAGTGGTTTATTTAATTTTAACACTTGTTCAAACTATTATAGATTCAGCATCCTGGGATAGTAGGTCATTTGAGAAAAAAAAATTTTTAAAAATTGAATTGAAATATATAAATTCTTATGCTAAAATAGTAAAACAATAAGATGTAAATGACATTTAAAAAAAAAACAACAAAAAAACAACAAAAAACACATTTAGTTTAAACATACCTAACATTGCATAAGAAATTTTAATTTTCATAACAATTTTTCCAGAAAAAAAAATATAGATTTATTCAAAAACATATAAATTTGTATTATAGTTAATCTTGCGGTACGAAATGAAATATCAAATATTTGAACGTGATATTAAGAATGAAAGACGAGCTCATATTTAGGAATGTCAGAAAAAAATTTCTATTTCTTTAACAAAATATATAAAATGTCGGTGAAAAAAGTAAAAACATGACAAACCATTAATATCAGTGTTATTGTTAATAGAATTAGTATTTCTCTTAATCTGAACATTTCAAGAATAGAACGTTTTTGTAAGTTATTTTCATTATTAAGAATTTCAACGTATTCAAAATCAAAATTATGGTTACTTTCAATTGCATGTTTAGCAAAGGCAGTAGAATTTGTGTTTTTAGTAGAAATATTATATTTATGATTAATATTGTTTTGTTTGACCAATATAAGTTTCATTACAATCAATACAGTTTATTTTATAGACAACATTTGACGAGATTTTTTTGGAATAACTGGTTTAAATTTGCAAACACGGAATTTCAGGAAACAACTACTCTGCGGGCTAATGCCCTGACCAGCATTGAATTACACCTGGAAAACCTTATAGCAACAGCTAGAGTCATTCGTCAGACGCCCACCAGACATATACCGGTTTCGAGCTTATTAGCTCTCATCAGTATGCCATAGGTGAGGTATCCGACGAATAATCCTAGCTGCTTTCGTCTGTCTAACCCGACAGAAGGGACCACGAGTACGCGGTGTAGAACTAACTACATCTATCGGCCGTTCGCTACTCCATGCCGGACTGAAAATGTCACAGGCACGAAGCGTTCTACATGCAGTAGACACCATTGAAAGCTGTCGACCTTTATCGCGATCGGCGAGAAACGATATTTTGCAAACACGGAATTCCAGGAAACAACTACTCTGTGGGCTAATGCCCCGACCAGCATTGAATTACACCTGGAAAACCTATAGCAACAGCTAGAGTCATTCGTCAGACGCCCACCAGACATATACCGGTTTCGAGCTTATTAGCTCTCATCAGTATGCCATGGGTGAGGTATCCGACGAATAATCCTAGCTGCTTTCGTGACTGAAAATGTCACAGGCACGAAGCGTTCTACATGCAGTAGACACCATTGAAAGCTGTCGACCTTTATCGCGATCGGCGAGAAACGATATTTTGTAAAACACGGAATTCCAGGAACAATTTGGCTAATTCGATCATTGAATTACACCTATAGCAACAGCTAGAGTCATTCATCAGACGCCCACCAGACATATACCGGTTTCGAGCTTATTAGCTCTCATCAGTATGCCATAGGTGAGGTATCCGACGAATAATCCTAGCTGCTTTCGTCTGTCTAATGTCGTCTGTCGGATACCTCACCTATGGCATACTGATGAGAGCTAATAAGCTCGAAACCGGTATATGTCTGGTGGGCGTCTGACGAATGACTCTAGCTGTTGCTATAGGTTTTCCAGGTGTAATTCAATGCTGGTCGGGGCATTAGCCCGCAGAGTAGTCTGGAATTCCGTGTTTGCAAAATATCGTTTCTCGCCGATCGCGATAAAGGTCGACAGCTTTCAATGGTGTCTACTGCATGTAGAACGCTTCGTGCCTGTGACATTTTCAGTCCGGCATGGAGTAGCGAACGGCCGATAGATGTAGTTAGTTCTACACCGCGTACTCGGTTTAAATTTAGTAAAAAATTTGTTGGTTGTCGTATATGGTTTATGAGCAATATTTATATCGTATTTTTTAAACATTCTAACAATTTTCTCAGACAAGGCAGGTACATAAGGCAATGAAATATATTTTTTGCTTTTATTTCTGGGGTTAATATGGTTATTATTATAAATATTGTGGATTCTGTTTCTAATAATAGGTTCATAAAATGTTTTAGGATAATCATTCAATTTCAAAACGTTCTCTAATTTTTTAATATTCTTAGGTCTATTGTAAGGATGGGATAATTTTATAGCATTGTCCGTCAAATTAGTTATAACATTTTTTTTATGATTAATTGGGGATACGCAATTGAAATTTAAATATCTTTTGGACCAAACGTCCTTAGTATACCAATTTGTTGTTATAATCCCTTCAGAATCATATTTAATGGTTAAATTAAGGAAATCAATTTTTTTGTTATTTTCTAATTGGATAGTAAACTGTAGTTTAGGATGAAACTTATTGAATTAGAAAATAACAAAAAAATTGATTTCCTTAATTTAACCATTAAATATGTTTATATTTTTGATAATATTGTTCTACTCTTCTAGCCTAAGAATTTATATATTTTCTGAATATAGGTATTAAATTAATACGTTTTCTAACATTCAATCGTCATTTACTCGAAAACTTTCCTATGTAAGAGGGCAAAATTTTAGTACTGTCTGATAGAGAGAATTAAACGATCTTTCAGAATCAAGGAAGAAAATATGGTGTTGCCATTTAAAAAAAAATCGATGACGTCATTACTCGAAAACAAATGACATTTCAAAATCGCATTTTACGCTAAAATACGTATTTTTTAAATTAAAAATTTAAATAAAAAAAATAATTGTTTCGTTTTTATTGAATTTATTCCATACTTTTGGCGCATACTGTATAAACAAAAATTATCGTAAATACCGTTATTACTGTAAATACTGTTGAATTAACTTTTATAAAATAAAACCTGATTAAAGCTCCTATGATTAAAAGTGAATTCTTTTGATGCTCAAAAAATGTCATAGTTTTGTGACGGTTGCAATAAAAATTGGGGTTGCAAATATTCTAACGATTGTAGCAAAACTTTGATATTGCTCCAATATATTAAGGTCGCCGTATTTCTCGGCGTAAAATGATCAAATTTGTGATGTTTTTTAGGTACTGAAATCTTGAAAAATAAAACACGTAGAACAAAAGTAATATCAAAATTAAAGTTATTGGTGTTTTGTTTATCCACTTTTACTATTTAAATTCTCTTTAAATAATATAATAACTTTTAAAATGCATTTGTATGACACACCGTTATTTTGCTATTTTAATCCCACATTTTAAGAATTATTTTCACATACTTATAAACAAAAGTGAACAATCGAATATGCAGAACTATGTAGGTTTATGTTATAACAATGTTTACATCTATAGTTGAATTTAAAAATATGTATTTTGAAAGATTTCAGTACCTAAAAATATGTTGGATAAATCGCTTTCTGACGTTATATATTGATTTTACTTCGGTACCTTTGAATATTCGCCGGTGGCATGAGATAACATTGTTGTTATTTGCTAAACTCTATATTATTCAGTTCTTAAATGTCTAAAATTACTTGTATTTGTAAAAAACACTATTGCTCCAAGAATACGGCGCCCTTAATGAAATTTCCAATTCCAATTTTACTTAAACCACCCGGTATAAAATTATAGAAGCTGACAGTATTAATTAAAATAATAAATACCGTTCTGCAAACCCCTTTCCAAAATGAGTTTTGTTAATATCGTACCAGCGTTTTCTAGAGCGTCGCCCCGGAACCGCCCTCCCTCCCTCCCGTACCCCGGCCATTTCTCTGCACCGGTTCCCATCTTTTCGATTAATAAATGGAGCCTTCTCGGTTCTCGCAATTACCGCGAGTTAATTCCGATACGAACGCCTAGAACCGAAGCTCGCGGCTTGCCCGGGAGCTGATAATTGCTGATCCGAACAAAAAACAGGTGCCTGTTATTTCGTTTACAAGGAACTGAGAGCGGGGCGTCGATCTGCCGTAATTGAAGCTCGCTTATTGCGGGATCTGGGAGCTACAGGGTGATCTTTTGCCTGTTTAAATATTTACGGGAGCGTGTCACAGACGAACGTAGATGTATGCAAACATCAACGCGCATTCATCTACGTGGAAACAACAACGTCTGTCAATGGGCATAATAACGTCACGTACATGATTGCGCGCTGAAGAAGTGCGTCGTGCTTATCAACCCGGTTTTCCAGAAAACATGTCCGTGCACTGTTGAATGTAAGTTGATGCTCGACTGTGTGTGTCAAATAACAACGTTATTGTCACGGTGTTCTTCAGTGACGTAGAAGGTAGTTGTAATTATTTAAATTAATAATAATAATTATTTTTTGATTAGTAAATAAGTATATGACCTTTATAAATTATAGTTTTACTTACAGTGAAAATGTCGTACTTAGGAAATTAAACACGAAATTTTTTAAGACATTTCATTGAGTTATATCGAATCCATCCCTGTTTATGGAAAACTAAGTCAAATGACTACTTCTACAAAAATAAGAAAAATATAGCTAGTAAATATATAAATATAGTTGTATCTCACCTGCACTCAGTTAATATGTGAACATACATATGAAGGAACAGCCAGTTCAATTGTCGGTCATCTCACCTATGGCATACTGATGAAGGCTAACAAACCCGAAACCTATGCCTGGTCGTGTCTCCGACAAGGGTTCTTGGCTGTTCACACAGATACTGGAGGAGTAATTCAATGCCGGTCGGGGCATTAGTCCGCAGATTAGTTGTCTTCTGCAGTATCATTTACAAAAATATAGCTAACCAGATTTTACTTCAAAAGTTAAAAGTTGTACAACCTGAAGCGACCAAAAAATACAGTCATATAAAAATTAACAGTTCGCGTGGTGGATTCAAAAAAGTTAAAGACTCGAATAGATCTGGTGCTGGAGCAGAGGACATATATGTTACCGACATTATGGTACTATACTTTAATGGAATTTGTTGCATACCATTTACTACGGACTTTTTTTGTTTTTTTTTTTAGTCACAATAATCGCAGACACCACTGCAATCAAATCCAATTATTCCGCCATTGTTTTACGAAGATTGTGCGAACGTGTATGTTGTTTACTACGAACTGATGTGTTAAAACATGAATCAACGTTTGTGACCAACACACTGTTATGCTGATGCGCGAGATAGATGAATACGCGTTGATGTTTTAATTCATCTATGTTCGTCTGTGCCCAGCCATAGGTAGGGTAATGATTGGTGTATTGTAGGTATAAACTTCCTAAATTTTTGATCGGGACCGCTGCTATAATTTGTTAAAGTAAGTGCTCCTCAAGTGTTCATTCAATGTGTATCTTGTATACTAATGTTTTGAGATGTCCTCAAATCAATAACGGTCCTATCGGCTGACCTGGTCCAATCATGTTAGTATTGAATCTTTCATTTAAAAAGTCAGGAGCAGACAAATTAAAATGTGGGGCGCACAGGTAACATTGTAGTTCAGGTAAATTTTGCAAGTTAAAGTTCTTGCTAAAAAGTAAGGTCAAACAAGAAAATTTCCAATAATACCCACCATTCCGTGTTTGCAAAATCTCGTTTCTCGCCGATCGCGATAAAGGTCGACAGCTTTCAATGGTGTCTACTGCATGTAGAACGCTTCGTGTCTGTGACATTTTCAGTCCGGCATGGAGTAGCGAATGGCCGATAGATGTAGTTAGTTCTACACCGCGTACTCATGGTCCCTTCTGTCGGGTTAGACAGACTAAACAGCTAGGATTATTCGTCGGATACCTTACCTATGGCATACTGATGAGAGCTAATAAGCTCGAAACCGGTATATGTCTGGTGGGCTTCTGACGAATGACTCTAGCTGTTGCTATAGGTTTTCCAGGTGTAATTCAATGCTGGTCGCGGCATTAGCCCGCAGAGTAGTTGTTACCTGGAATTCCGTGTTTGCAAAATACCCACCCATATATTCAAGAAAAGCTGATGCTGAAGTTCAAATTCCTTTATGGCATTAGGGTTTTCATCAGACCAAACGTGTTTATTGTAGAAGTTCATTATAGCATCTCTGGAAAAATTAGCTACGTCGGTAAACAATATGTCAGCAGTAACGTCAACATTTTATTCTTTTTTCTGCAAATTCCAGTAGCAAAATTGTAGACGAGCAGGACAGTCTCGAGGCAGTAAGGCTTGAGCCCTTTGTATGTGATCTGTTGATGCAGAACGCTTCAAACTAATTTATGATTCATATTAAGATTTGCAGCAATCTTCCTAGTACTACTATTAAGGACTTCTTCAATTTCGTATAGAATAACTTCTTCCAGCTCAGGTGTTTTAACACACAAAGATTATCCAAGCCTTTCTGAAATGAGCCTGACTCCGAAAAACGTTGAAAAATATTTCTGAGCTTTCTTGGATTTGGAGTTGGATGATTTGGAAATATTTCCATATAAATTTGCCTAACCTCAGTACCACTTCCATCTGCAAGGCCATAAATGTAAACCATATTGGCCATTTCAGTATTTGAATATGCATAAACTATTATTAAAGCTTAATCTTTATCATTATAGTATTAATTTGGAGAATTAATCAAGCTAAAGATAAAAACCGCTAAAATCATGTTTTATTTTGCATTGGTTGCATCAATTCAGAATCCTACCCGTGAAATAATCTGATTTAATTTGACACAGCAGGATAACTTCGAGAACATTAAATTGATGGCTATTGATTTGGAGTCTTAATGACTGCAGATGATAGTTATTTTTTATATAAGATCATAAAATATTATTTTATTGTCGACTGAAAAAGATTAGTTAATTTCGGGAGACAATAATGGACTTTTATCGTCGTGTGTAAAACAATGCCTTTTCCTGCAGCCCAAATATGAACGTGTTTAGTATATAGAAAAATTTAGAAATTATTTCAAGCGATTTTAAATTAAGAAAACTTGTGCATAGTTGACACTGGTTTCTATGGAATTTGATTATTAAACAGTCATCTCTTTGAGTTGTCATTGTACGGTCGTTGTGGTATAAACATTATTTATTTCTTCTTTGGTGTTGTTTTGTGCGGTTCTTGGAAGCAGAATTGTCTGAAAACAAGATAAAAGAGGAATCATTGATATTTGAGCTGAGGCGTCAGAAGCCATATCCAAGCTATTGCCATCAAAATCTCGATTGACGAAAAAAATATATAAAAAATGATGAAAGAAGAACAAAGAGATTTAGGTAAGGTGAGAATACATTGTTAGTTTTTTTTTTTCAGAAAAATAATAAAAAAATGCAGAAGATTATTTACAATACCAGAGGGGGATAGGAGTCAATTTCTTGCAAATTTTCCGTAAATATCCAAGCCTACGTCAAGCCACCATTGATCACGTACAGGAATTCAAAATGTACTACTCAAGCAGTGGGTTTAAATAACATAGGTTCAATTCCTAAAAAGATTGTCGAATTTCTTAGACTACCCAATGTTACTGAGTATCCCGGGCACTGTTTTAGACGATGTTATGCAACCTTCCTTGCAGATGCAGCAGCCAACATATCGATGCTCAAGAGACATGGAGGTTGGTGTTCAACTTCTGTGGCAGAAGAGGGGTATATAGAAAATTCCGTACAAAATAAGCAGGCGATAACTAGGCAAATTCTCAGGGCGAATGGAAATACCACTTTCATTCTGAAAACTCAGTCCACCAGCAGCACCGGAATACAGTCCAATATGAAGTTATATGAAGTGAAAAAAAATATATGTTCACATAATGTCCAATTATCCGATTTGAAAGATTGTGTTATTAATATTAATAATAAATAAATAATTTAAAATTCAGTTATTTTATTTTACTTTTACGCACATGTGTGTAAAAAAGATTGTTTTAAGCACATGTGTCTAAAAGATTCGGTTTCGAAATGACAGTCGAAATGTCATTATTTTGCGACGATTTTACGAAAATTAAATTTTAATTCTCATTCCATCCGGTCAGTTTTCCTCAAAACTTATTATAGGTATACTTCACGCATAGCCCTTGGGACTTTCTGCATAACCTTCGACTTTAAAAATTCTCCGAAACCCCCAAGATCAACGCCGGAATAATAAAAACACGAGATTTATAAATTGAGTTACAGCACTGGCCGTCTCCCTCTTGTATATTATTTGTACAGGAAAGAGAGAATGGGAGAGAGCTTTAATTCAGAGCCCACTCCATTGACTTTATTTCCATTCCTTATCCCTTTTTCAGGGACTGTTCGCGGTTGGGCTCTCTTTAACGTAATATGGCTCGCCAATGAGCGCGCACGTCCTCCACCTATAAGGACTATTTCAGGTCGCTCTCAATGCAAATAGGTTATTAAATTTAGTGCTCAAAAGCACTGCAACTTCAAACAAGCGTTATATGAAGCTGAAGCAAAAGAGAAAGGTACTGCTACATAAATAGTGGTTTATTGAGACCTGGATAGTTGTAATACACCGCACCCATAGAAGTTATTAATTTTGTTTATAATAATATAAAATGTCAAAAGAAACATATGTTGCAGTTTTTCCGAGATGTAAATCTTGTGTAAATAATTCAGTTGTTAAAAGTTATCGGTATTATTTAATTTTAAAGTTACTAGAATGTTGAATCCATTGAATCAGATGTTTCGCTTGCAATAGGTAATGATAAGATAATGCATAAGAAAGACCTAACATATACAGATTTGGAAAGTGAGGATCTTGATGGTGAATTGTGTTTTGCCGCTTGCGTGTATTTGTGTCATGCTACACGTATACTTCCACCACAGCGTGCTCCCACTGTTCGCATAAGGCATTGTTGCCAGGTGGGAAAAATTCAGTGCATGAGAATAATTTCAAAATAGCATGAGGTTTGGAGAAAAAAGCATGAGATGGCTTAATTGATCAAAAAACACCTCTTGACACAGCTTAATTTTTAATTACTTTTGTAATGCCATTTTTATTTCATTAAAAAGCAATATGTTATGCTATTTTATCATAATATTACATTGTAAGTAGGTACTTACAGGTACTTACTTAAAAGTTATTAACCACGTAACCTTTCTAATTTATTTTATTGTTAGGCCGGGCGAACGTTGAGGCGCAGTTGACGTGACGCAGGGTGACTCACGGGTCGTAAAATCTGTTGTTTCCAGAAAATGTAGGTACCCTTACGGAATAGTGTTAGGAATCACTGCAATACAGCGTGAATACAGCACACACACCGCATATCCGTCGGCTGTCATACCCCTTTATGTATTCATTGCTAATTATTAAGAGAGCAGTCTACAATAAAGGACATTTCAAGTACCCAAATATTGTAGATACCTACCTACACCTCTATCTATTCAATTTTGCCCTCGATTTTGTCTTTATTTCTCGTTAGGTCTTTGTTTTGGTAGATTTCAAAGAGTAATTTTAATAATTTTATTATTTCTTTTTGTGTCTATTAAAAAGCATGAGATTTTGTAATCAAAATATGAGAGCATGAGACCTGGCAACACTGGCATCAAGTGACCGGATTCATGTCTGTAACACGTAATCTGTTGCCCATGGCTTAAGGCTTGCAGTCTACGCGTGTTGGCGATACGGAACCGATTACCGTAGTAGTGGGGGGGAATGCTAGACCAATGCACGGCGCCGCGCCATTTATACGTCGTACCCTCCGTGCAATGAAGCGGCAATTCCTACTTTATCTGTAAAGATCCGCAATTTCCTAATCTGTATATATTTTTAAGTATTTCTAATTCAATTCTCAGTTTTAAATTTGATTACTTTATCTCGATCCGTTTTGAAAATATTTGGAGAAAATCAAATTTTAGGGCCCCCCTTTAAGAGCAATAGTTCCGTTAGAGGGCGTTTACGGACCTACGTTTACATAACCTTTTTTTTCTTATTTTTGATCGTAGTAGCCACAGTTAATTTTTTCAGGCTAATTTTGTAACTGTTTTATTTTAATTTTGTACATTTCTAAATATTATTTTAAAAAAAATGTAAACTACTCCGAATATTTCTATAGCAATTTTACGTAACCTTGCATATTATTATTGCGTTCTTAACCGTTACTTCACACGGCTAGACGTGTAGGAGCAATATAGGGGACGAAACAGAGAAATTCCTAACCGAGATCTGACCTCAGACTTTCCGGAAGCGACAAATCAAGAATCTGTTTAACGTACAGAGAGGGTGTGTGTGTACAAGGCATCAAAGAAAAGGCCTCTGCTCTTTCACCCTTGTAAGGGGAGGATTATTCAAAGGCACAGGGGAGAGGAACAAGCTAGGGCGAATATAAAAGAAAATTATGCTCTGGTAGTTTCCAATAACACCTGAAACGTGAATATTAGTTTGGTGTTTCCCTGGCGTTCCGATTTTCTTGGTGGGTATGATGATGACTTAATGACAAATTTTATAAATACCTTTAGACCAGTTTATTGTAAAACAGAATGATGGACAAAACGAGTTCTTGGTGTTTCATTAACAAATTGCGTAATACGTCTTCTCCAATCAATGATCTTCAATAATGCTATTTTCTATGATCCTCAAACTATTGTCAATATCATCTTCATTTTTGGTACAGTGCACTTAGACTCGAATTGTAATATTCTATGATGAATATTCCTGTGGTTATTGCTGGCAATGGTTTGAAAGCTCTAAAAGAAAATTAAGAATAAGTTCATGATAGAATGCCTTCCTTTTTCCTGGAATATTGCAATATTATTGACATTCTCTTAACTATTATTTTTAATTTGACCCTTCAAGCTGCAACTTTTTCATCTATGTGGAAAACTAAGATCTGCCCTAGTTTCAAAAAAGGAGATACAAATTTGGTTAAGAACTGCAAGCCTATTTCAGTCTTGAGCAATTTTGGCAAGTTGTTTAAAGTTATTATTTATAATATACTTTCATGTTAAATCATGAATTTCAAGCTGCTAACATGGATTCTTGACCAGTAGATCTACTGCAACTAATCATGTTTGTATTACTGATTTTATTCTAACACGTTGGATAGCAGTGGATATGTCAAAGACTTTTGATAGACTAGATCACGGTATTCTCTTTCGTAAGCTGTCTAATTTCAGTCTCTAAACTTCTTAACAATCTTTGAATGTTACCTTTCTAATAGATTGCTAAGCGTACAATATCGTGGTTTTACTTCATTTCAAATCATTGTTACATCTAGGGTACCACAGGGTTCAGTACTTGGCCCTCTACAGTTTAGTATGCTCATTAATGGTGACAAGCTTTCTGACAATTTTCTTCTATATGCAGATGATTTCAAACTATATACATCTGTTTCACTGTGTTCACTGTTTCTAAATGTTTTAATATAACTTATTCAAGGAAAATGAATTCTATTACTTACATGTACAACATTGGTTGAGGGAGTTGCTTGTTGTTCTTTTGATGTTACATTAACCAGGAACAAATTCTCATATTAATAATGTGATATATTTGTTTCAATATAAGATTATCACCACGGAGAGATTTCAATAATGTATATATTGTAGAATGCATTTGTCAGGTCAAGATTTGCAACTATTATTTGGAATCCTATATATGCTACTCATTCTCAACATCTGGAAAGAGTTTAGAGGAGATTTCTTAAATTCTATCTTTCAGGCTAGACAATCTTTACCCTGCCAGAAGTATTCCTCAGTCTGACCTACTAAGTAGATTCAACTTCAATTAACTTACTGCTGCTGCTTACTAATTACATTGATTTCTCTGATATTCTCAGCTATTTACTATTTAAGATAATATATCGTTCTGTTCTCGCTCCTATATATTATTGTATTTATCAATTTTTTATTTAGGCAGCATTCGCCAACTTCTGTCTAATTTATAGGTAGTTTCAGGTATTTATTGATTTGTTTGAAACTAGTGTAGCTATGATTAAATTATATATTTTATGTCGTTGGATGTATCTGTTTATGTAATTTTCTTTGTTGAAAATATTATGCCAAGTGTTTTATTCTTGGCGTTACATTTTAACAACTTCAGCTGGCAAAATTATCTGATTTATAAAATCATTCGAACAGCAGCAAAAAATAAATATAAAGTCAACAATAATAAAACAAGGCAATAATAGATGCAGATTTGAACTAACTGAAAATGATAATACTCGGGGCAAATATAAGTAAAATACCGAGAATTTAATTTTAATCTAATCTGTAGCCTCATTTATTTGATTGCGTTGTAACAATACTAAACTGCTTTTACGGCTTTTTCCTCGCATTCTTTCTTCTGATGACAAGACGATAAAGTTCTTTCCACAAAAAATATACCATAAGTTTCACTTCCATTTATTTCATAAAACCTTGCAAGAAATGAAACATTCTTCTAAAAGTTGTCGAGCCTGGTTGTCGAGTCGTAGCATTTTATGAGCCCTTTTTATAGGACAACTTGATGCATCCATTTCGGCCGACATTTTACAGCTTGTAACACATTCTGATTTCCATTGTTTATTTTTCCTTCCTTCCAGCTCACAGAAACGGACTTCTTTCAAATTGTGTAAAATGTGTGAGGCGATCGGGATTTATGCGAAAAATTTATTAAAAAAAATACATACAGTTTTGCTTGGGTAAAATATATGGTTATGCCAATAAATAAGTAGGTAGTGTTCATTTTTAATTTGTCTGTAAAGAGTATGCTGAATCCAGTATGTGATCCAGTGATTGCTAAAATGAAAACACTATAAATATCTAACTTTCACTTTTGACAGTGGGAACTCGAAAATTCAACCACAATAGATGAGATCTGACCTATTTCTGCATTTTTAGGATTGCTTCTTCAGGTGGCCTCTTTTAAGTTTAGTCAAATATCTAACTATAAAACATTATTATATATGGTATAAAATTATTTGAAATTAGTCCACAGAGTAGTTAGTTTCACACAATATTATTAATACCTAAAAATATATAAATTTTCAGCGAGAGTAGAGAACCTATCGCAAAAATTAGTTCAATGTTGAGAACCCACAATTCCTAATACATTCATTGATACGCCTGGGCTTGCATCTAATGAGGTTGTTGATAACTTCTTAGGGTATCTCATTCCAATCTATCTGACCTTCATGGGTACCAGCTAAAGACTGTGTGAGGGTGCTGTCAATACAGAAGTCTGCGGCCAATCCTACCAGGAATGACATATGACTTCACCACTTGGATGTAGCGTTGCCTTTAATAAAAACTAGTGGTGATCTGCTACCATATCATAATGCCTACTGTATGATGGACATGATGCTCTCTGTTCAATTGAGGATCCCGTCCTTCACCACGTAGCCTTCTTACTTTTGCACGACCACGTGCATCTCCAAGAAGAAATGGGATTCGATCTCCTAAATCCGTTCTTGGCTCCATTTATTTCTCTCTCTACACCATTGTAAGAGATCAGCTCGAAGTCGATGAGTGAAAGGCAACACTCAATGTGGACGATAAGACAAGAGGCCAAAACTTCGTATTATATACTGTACGCATTCCGACAATCCCTCTATGTCTGTCTGATACTATTGTACGTAGAAATCCAGTAGTCCTTCTGGAACTTTCTTTCGCCCACAAACTTGCTTCGCGCAACCCAACAATCCGCCTCCTCTATATGTTACTAATCTGGGAAATCTGCCCAAATCTACATACTTTAGGCATTAGGCACAATCAGTTGTAAAAAAATGTTTGCATCAAGCTTCACAACACTTGCAACACAAATATGAGGTGACATTTTTAAAACAGAGTGTTGCATTGGCAAAGTACGACCTATGCAAACCCTAAAATAAACTTTACAGATAAATCTTGAAATTTAATCATTTTTAACTTTTATCGAGAGAAGTTAACAAATAATTAACAAACTAAAACGATTTTAATGGGTCTCAGTATTCAAAATGAGTTTTATTGTTGCTAAAAGCGTTTACCGTACAAACGTCTTGTTGTCAGAGAGTTTCGCCCAGATTCACCATAAATTAGCATACAGCTTTTTGCTATGTACACTCACAAATATCAAGCAGGCGCAGAAAAGCGAAACGCACTAGCTTGACTATGTCGTCGTATGTTACAGTTTTAAGCATTTTCTGGGAAACATCAATAGTTTACGTCATTAGCACTGACAGAAAAAACAAATTATGGTACAGCTTTTACTTAACTTTAGTTGTATTGCGGTTGTATTTTTCAAATGTATTTGTAGAAAAAATATTTGTGGTAGGCATTTTCTTCATGAAAGTTTTTTTGTTACTTTTAATCAGATATACAAGCCCCTCTAGGTATTCATATTTTTAGACCAAATACTTGTTGACAACGCAGTTTATATCATCTAGAATTGTTGTGCTTTTGTTACTACGAAACAGAACCGTCGACGATTCATTGACGCAAACCTTGCAGCGACGCTGGCTGCGTTTTATAGATCTTACTTCTTAGGCATCCCCACAAAATAAAGTCAAGGGGCGATTTATCCGATGATCGTAGAGATCACTCAATGCTGCCTCTTATCCCAATCCAATTCCGTGGAAAATTTTGGTCCAAATACTGACGGACAATTAACGCATAATGCGGAGGAGCACCGTCCTGTTGATAAATCAAATGATCTGCATCATACTCGGGAACATTTTCAATAATGTCAGTCAAGGCAGGGTCAATAGCGTCTTCCAGTAATTGCAAATACATTTGCCCAGTCAAATTATCACGTAGACGAAAAAGACCCACCAGCCGGTCACTGAAAATTCCAGCCCATACATTTAATTTTTCCGGTTGCTGTGTAGGTATGCACCTTATGAAAAACTCTTGGATTTGAATCTGACCAATAGCGTCAATTGTGACGATTTACTGTCCCGTTCAAGAAAAATCTACATTCATCAGAAAAACAGATGTTAAAAAGGAACTGTGGATCGTTCCCTGGTCGCTCACCCATTATTTCGCAAAATTGAAAACGGCGGTCATAATCATCCTCATGAAGTTCCTGGACTAAATGTATTTTGTATGGATGGAATTTATTTTTCTTAAAAATGGTTTGTATGCTAGTTCGATTGATCCCAGGCACAAATGCCAGCTGCCTCGTTCTTAATGTAGGATCAGGATGGACTTGACTAGCTTCATTAACTATAGCTTTTTCAATTTCTCGTTTTTTATTGGCTACGTTCCCTGTCTCTTGAAATTTTTTTATTAACTCAAGAACATACTTCCTCCAGACATGTCGATCATGATGTTGTTCATTAAATAGCTGAGCTGTTCTATTCACACATTTATTGTTCATAAAGTAAAGCGAAATGATATCTACCCTTTCCGCAATGTAATAAACCATGGAGTTTAATTTTCAAAAACATAATTAAATAAACTACCAATCAATGCTTCCAAATAATACTAGAAAATAAATTTGGAATCCACTAATTTTACGTTTGTTGTGTGTTGTGTCTAATTTATGTTTGTGATAATAAATGGTCAAAAACCAATGTAACGCAAGAAATGCTGAATTTAATACCATTGTCCATTAATACCACCATGTCACTCATTCAAGTTAGGTACTAACTTGAATGAGTGACATTTTTACCGTTACTAATTGTTTGTACTCAAGCGTCAACTTTAAAATTAAAATTCTTATTGGGCAGAATTATGAAATTTATAGTCTGTTGTAAAGAGAATTGTAAGAGCTTTCAAAATAAATATTACTCAACACCCAATGCCATTTAAATATTTTGAGGTGATACTTGAAAGTGACGGAGTCAAAAATACCAGCAAAAAATGTCCCCCTTTAGTCTAAAATCGACGGGTCTGAGCGTTTTTCTACACTCTTGACGCAGTTCCTGAAAATGGTTCTGTTTCATTTTCATCTGGCCACCCTGTATATACAGAATACTACTTTTACCAGAAGTTTTAGCGTACAACTAGTGCTTTTGAACATATCTTTTTTTAACTCTTTGCTTTTAACTCTTTTCTACGTTCTATGCTCCACAACTCAAGAACCATCTTTACACATTTACATACGACAGCAGTTAATTCCGGTATCTCAAAATTAGGCGACGGGGAGAGATTTATGGATCACCCTGTACATCATGAAGACAAATTCCCGTAATAAATCCTCGGAACTGGGAAGAACATGGCGAGAGACCGTCCCCAACTGTGCGCAATGATTAACGGCAGAATCACGTTTAAAATCGACTTTTAAATGAAACAATACCGCCTTACAAGTCGAACTTGCGGGGAAGTTAAATTATACAACTCGTTGCCCGGACCGCAACTACTCCAATTCGTTGTTCCGAAAGTGCTCGGCGGAGAGATCCAGGAGTCGAGAGTGGGAATCCTTTTGAATTGCACAGCTTCCGACTTCATGTGTAAATGAAAGTTGCCGGTTTTTATCAAGGTCCACGGAGTGGGACTAGAGAATAAGAGATGCTTTAATTTATTCAAATTTCCTTAATACGAATGTGTCTATTTAGAAAAGTTATTGTTGTTTATTTAATGTATGTTTTGTACATTTGGGATGAAAGCATATATTATTAACGGGGGTCTGTCAAGCTATAGACTTGTATGTTGAAATATTAGATTATCTGTAAATAAGGACGGTCATGTTGTAGTATCCCACGTATTACGTACGTACAACTGTCGAGGTTAATAATAATAATAATTAGTATTATTATATATAATTTTTTTAATCATTAATAGTGTTTTAAAAAGTTGTACCCTCTATGTATTTATATTTTAATAAATAAATCTATTTAGCAATGTCTTATGTGTTTATTATTTATTAGGTAAACACATATCATCATTTAAAGAAATTAATTTTACACTTTTTCAAATTTAAAAAAAACACCATCGACGTAAAATAATATTTATAGTCTATTAACAAAACCGCATATTTTTTATCATTATCCGTTAAGGAGTTACTGAGCGACAACTATACAGGGTATCCGGAAATGATGAGCAAAAAATTCAGGGGATAATTCTAGACCGAAAATAAATGCTACCTCTTTCTATAACATTTTTTCCAAAAATTATTTTAACGGAGTTTACAGGGTGTTAAAGTTAAAATTTTATTTTCGATATTTGTAAATTACTTCTTAAGAAATCCAAATATTTTTATTACATAAAATTTGTAAACCGGGGTTTTTTGCAGACGAGAACTTCAAATATGTTTCTAAATTTGACGTCACTAGTAGAGGGCGCCATTTATGGGACATCATGTTTCTTTTAAATGACATAACTCTTTTGCTGCTTAGTGGATCCATCTGACTATTGAAATAATCGATTGTCCTACCTGTTATATCTGAAAAAGGTATACCTTATTGAAGTCGTTAGGAGGAACAGTTTTCGAAATAATCTTATTTCAAATATTCAGTCCACCGATTGAAAACTGTTATCGTTTCAGTTAAAGTGCTTTTTCTTATGAAAATACAGCAAAATGTTACCGGAAAAGTTGTTCAGAACGGTAAATTATAGAGATGTGCAAAATTTTTAAAAAATCGACCTGCTTTGATAAAATCTTTGTGCTTTGTTAAAAAATGGTTTCATCAAACCCCGTCGATCTTCTTGAAATTTGCACGTATCCATAATTTACGATTCTGAACAACTTTTTCAAGTAACATTTTGCTGTAAGACACTTTACCTGAAACCAAAACAGTTTTTACTTGGTGCACTTAGCATTTCAAATAGGATTATTTCCAAAATGGTTACGTTTACCGACTTCAGCGAGGTATATCTTTTTCAAATAAAACAGGTAGGAGAATCGATTGTTTTGATATTCAGATGGATACATTAAGAGGCAAAAAAGTTATGCCATTTAAAAGAAACATGGTCTGCCACAAGTGGCGCCCTCTACTAGTGACGTCAAAATTAGAAACATATTTGAATTTCTCGTCCGCAAAAAACCCCTATTTACAAATTTTATGTAAATATTTGGATTTCTTAAGAAGTCATTTACAAATTTCTCAAGTTCTGATTTCTTAAAACACTGGACTCTATATCTTATCGATTTACGTTTAAGGAAAACAATTACACTTGGAAATTTCTTTGTGTCAATATTCTTTTTCGCTGACAATGTTGTTCTTGGTATTGAATAAAGACTCCATAGCGTAGACCCTGGTATACACTTGATTTTTGTTCATGGAAATAGGCTAGTAGAGCCGCCTCTGTGATAACTCCTTTCTGAAGAATTAAACTCGTTTCTATATTAACATTCCCTGAGGATTTCCATTTTCGAAATTCATAATTTTCAAAAAATCCATAGGAAAAAATAACTTTTTCTAATTTATTATAGAAATAGCTATTACATTCTAGTATGACATAATGCATAAATTCTCTTTTAAGAATAAGTTATCGTAACAACGGGCATAGAGATGAATGTCATTAAAATATTTCTCATAGTTTTGATTACTTCAAGCGATGAATTGCTATTGCTAGATATTGAAAATGAATCTTGCAGTGTTGTTTCCAATCTCGCGCCAGAGAAATCACGGAAGAGTTGCAAACAACCATTTGGTCGCTCTGAAACATGCTGTAGAGAAAAAAGATATTTAATATAACTTACGAGAAAGGAGTATTAGTATATTCATCTCTTTGGTGCTACTATTCAGTGGTAAGAACATAAATTTCACTCAAGAAAAATATCGATATTAAAAAATACTTACATTTGATTGCATTCCTGAAGCGAAAATGGGAAGGGCACAAACCTAAAAAAATTATGAAAATTCTAAGCGAAAGCGAGAATATTTCCGCAACTTTCAAAGTTATCTTATGAACATCTAAAAATTATGTTCACACTCAAAATATTTACGCCTACCTTGCCTTTTTCTCTCCATATGGGTTGTTAGATAATGAGATAATATTCGTTAATTAAGTTCATTTCATTATATTTAACTAATAATTCAATACCAAGTTCCATTGCTCCTTTCCCTCTTCTAGTGTGCCGCTAGGCTCTGATCAGGACAGCTTATGTCTTTACATTTCTTTAATAAGCTCTCTAATGTCCCATGGAAAAAAATGTGTTAAAAGATGATTTCGAGCTATTTTATCTCTATCTAATTGTTAAGATGATGAACATCTTTGTCTAGATCACATGTCAAATTAATTTGGTTGCAGTCATTTGTCTCTCAATATTTCCAAATGTCAGGTATATCCTTCACTTGTAAAATAAATTCTACTACTTACGACTACTCTATCAATTCATAAGCCATATCAAATTAGGATTTCGTACTTTTGACATAAATTTCACTGTCGTCAAACTTATTAGTACTATTACATCACGAATACTTCAAATTTTTTGTTTCATATACTTGTGAAGTTTTTTAATATTCTATACCCTATTAAAAAGATATTAAATTTTATGAAATTAAAGTCAAAATGCTAATTAGATAACAGATATACACGATATTAAAGGTGTTACTGAAAGTTTAATTAAAAAGATATTTGCACATTCTATGTATACATTTTTTAATCTCTGATCTATTTTTTATCATGCATGCTCATTGTATGAGCTCTTAGACTATTAGTACAGAACATAGGAAAATATTATTGAGGGGTCTATGTGTATTAAAGGAACGGAAAACAAAAATAAAAAAAATAATAATACAGTCAGTGACATGGTAAATAATGAACTCCAGTCGTTTGAAGTGTATAATATACGGGAAGCTCTGCCTAGGATTTCATAAAAGATGTTTCGTACAGTTACTTTAATTAATTTGAGCTCAAAATGAGGTATCCGAACAATTGTAGCTACGGCTCCCATCCAGTTATACTAGCATTATAACAGTTTAAAACATTCCGAAATTAATTACTGCTGGATTGTGGTTAATTTTCGCATTCGGGCGTATATGCCGACGAATATCTAAACAGCTTTATACCATCTCAAAGTAATAAATTATTGTTGAACCGGGTTTTATAGAAAATGCGGCCGTGTACGCGGTTTAGCTGCAAGAAAGCAAAAATGAAGCGCAATCCATTGTTGCTGATGTTTGAATTCCTATTCGTATAAATTCGCTACATACAAAGTTAAGTACAGGATGATAAAACAAAAATTTGAACAAGCGTGTTTTTTGCATTTTCCTCGAAAACGGTGCATTATTAACAAATTTCCTGCAGCATATCAGTATTACGTTTTAACGATAAAATGTCAGTATTGAATTTGTCTAGCATTATGTCTTATAATATTATTCAGACGAATAAGCCGAAAGAATTTGTGGAATTGTGCCTATTTCTTTACCAACTCCTATTTACCATAAAATAATATCAATATTAACGAACGTCTTCTTCAGAAGTTTTTCAGTGAGACTTAAATACGTTGAAGCAAATGAAACCCAAATTAATGTTAAGCAATGAGAGTATGTCTGCATTCATGTTACGTGATTGTGCATATGCCCCTGCCCATCCCTTGAGTATAATAATTTATTTATTTATTTATTTATTTATTTATTTATTTATTTATTTATTTATTTATTTATTTATTTATTTATTTATTTATTTATTTATTTATTTATTTATTTATTTATTTATTTATTTATTTATTTATTTATTTATTTATTTATTTATTTATTTATTTATTTATTTATTTATTTATTTATTTATTTAATTTATTTATTTATTTATTTATTTATTTATTTATTTATTTATTTATTTATTTATTTATTTATTTATTTATTTATTTATTTATTTATTTATTTATTTATTTATTTATTTATTTATTTATTTATTTATTTATTTATTTATTTATTTATTTATTTATTTATTTATTTATTTATTTATTTATTTATTTATTTATTTATTTATTTATTTATTTATTTATTTATTTATTTATTTATTTATTTATTTATTTATTTATTTATTTATTTATTTATTTATTTATTTATTTATTTATTTATTTATTTATTTATTTATTTATTTATTTATTCATCAATTCATCCATTCATTCATTCATTGATTCATTCATTTATTGATTAATTCATTCATTCATTCATTCATTCGTTCGTTCGTTCGTTTGTTCGTTTGTTCGTTCGTTCGTTTGTTCGTTCATTCATTCATTCATTGATTTATTTATTTATTTATTTATTTAGGTACACCACCCAACAGTACACAACCAATTACTGGGTTAGTGAAAGATTCTACAGTTAAAGTTAACACAGTTACAAATATTAAACTACTAATGTACAATAAAATAAGTACAAGAAGCAAAATAAACAACAAAAAACAACATATAAAAGCCAGTTATAACAAATTTGTTATAGACTTGATAATACAATAAAATATGTCAATAGTATGTAGCAGATTATTACAGTTTTCACACATGAATAAATTGGAGATACAATAATAAATTAGTGCTAGGTTTTGAAAGATACATGAGATTTGAATAGCGCAGATAAGCTCCAGGCACGTGGAAATTAAAAAGTTTCTAAAATTTTAAGATAGTCATATATAGAATTAATAACTATATGCAAATATTCTCTAAAGCTGTTCTTATATACTCCACATTAGAGATACCAAACTCTTGCATATTCCAGGCGTGATCTGACAAAAGAATTATATAATCACATTATAGTAGAAGGATCAGCAAAATCTTTACAATTTCTGATCACAAACCCTAAACTTTTATAGGACGATGAAGAAATATTTCGTATATGTTCATGGAAAGATAATTTTTGATAAAACATTACCTCCTAAGTCATTTATATAAGCGGGCCGAGATTGATCATTAATTTTACAATCATAGATCGTAGGGCGTCTTTCTAGAGAATTACATTATATTACACTTATTTATATTAAGAGGGAGACACCATGTATTAAGTAGACAATCCTTTAAAGTCTCAATTTTACCAAATATGTATCATCGGCATAGAGCAAAATGTTAACATCTAAATATTGACAAATATCATTAAAAAAATATTGAACAGTAGGGGTCCTAAGATGGAACCTTGCGGAACTCAAGACAATACCTTTATGTTTTCATATTTAAATCCCCTATACTCAATATATTGTACTTTCTGTAACAAGTACGATTAAAATAAATTCAACATGCTTTTATAAACGCCACATATCTCTAACCTTTCCAGCAACATTCTATGATTTAACCTGTATATGTTTCAAAATGACAACAAATCCTGACATATGGAAATTATCCAGTCTATCCTATCTACAAAACAGTGACAAATCTAATATTATGAATTTCAAACCTATCTCCATTACTTCCAACTTCTGCAAGATCTTTGAAATTCTTTTGCATAATCGACTATATCACCATGTCAGCATAATGCTAACTGTACATCAGCATGGGTTTATAAAGGGACGTTCTACAACCACTAATTTAGTAAGTGTCACACAATTCATTTCTGAAACTGGACCAGGTTGATGTCATATAAACTGACATATCAAAGACATTCGGTAACCTTGATCATGGCATATTGTCACTGAAATTATTATCGTGTGATTTGTCAATAAATATAATTAATCTGTTCATTTCTTACGTGTGTAGCAGAAACCTGTATGTAATGTTCAATGAGTTTAAACCTACTGAATATGAAGCTTCATTCAGAGTGCCTCAGGGAAGCAAACTGGGGTCATAGTTATTAAATACTTTTATAAATGGCATAGTTAATGTTATAGATGTGCAATGCCTTCTTTATGCAGATGTTTTAAAAATTTACTATGAGATTCACTCTGAAGCCGAGTGTATTCGGTTATATGATAATTTGAAACGCCTTGAAGATTGGGGCCTTTTAAATCATCTGAAGCTTAATGCCGCAAAGTGTAACGTAATGGCCATTCCCTCATAAAAAGATCTGATCTATTATGATTACAAGGTAAATAATATTATTATTGAAAGACCAGAAACCATATCTCATTTAGGGGTAATATTTGATAAACATCTCTCTTTCAATGCGCATATTAATAAGATTGTTTCCAAATCCAATCGTATGTAAGATTTTATAGTGTGTTACAGTAAGGACATTTCAAATATTGAAACTTTAAGAATATTATACTATGCTTATGAGCGATCAGACCTAGAATATGCCTCAGTAGTTTTGAATCCTCACTATCAAACTGGAAACTGTTCAAAGACGTTTCCTCAAACTTTTGCCTTTTAAAACAGGTGGCATTTACCCTGACATTGGTATAACCTCATGAGTATTTACTTCAGAGAGATGATTTTAACAGATTAAGTGTTCGTAGACAGTATCATTCAACTACATTCTTGTTTAAAGTAGATAATTCTAGCTTTTTACAAAAGATATGGTTAAATAAATAAATAAATTCCTAGGTTCTTATCACTGTTCTTCGAACTGATACGTTAGGGAAACCTCCTTTTTTCAGTGTTGCACTAACTATAATTTAATAAGCAGCCATCTTGATATATTAAAAGCAACTGTTGCCTGTGTTAAAAAAGTACTCTTGCGTTAGTTATATACGTGACTAAATTTAATAACTTTATCACTCTCTGTAAAGATATTACTTTTTGACAATATTATGATGTATGAACTGCTCTATGATTTTTTTAAATTTATGTAGCTAGTAAAATACCTACACACAAATTCAAAAGGTACATCTGAATCATTTTCCAGTTGGGTTGCTTAAAAAACGTTTACAGATACACGTGAATCAATAGCCAATATTTCCAATACGTCACACCTACACGCTTGCTTTGATGAAAAAAATATGTATGTAAAAGATTAAATCGCTTGGGAAATTGATGTTTTTCGAGCTTTTTAATGTTTACGTTCTATAAACGGCCTGATAGATAGAAGATCAAAAGCCTAAACGAAAGGAAATGGAATGAAAAACCGACATGTCTACCCTTTTATATACTTTCTTCTATATGTAATATACTTATTAATTTAATGAACGCCGTTTGACGTATAGAGAAATATATTAAATTTAATACGGGAATGCTGAAATGAAAAAAAAAAATGTATCAGAGAGTTGCATCGTTCGTGTTTCTGTAAAAAGGGGAAGCAGGACAAGACTGAAAGGAAGCCCATATGAAAAAATACAAATAAGCAAATCAAAGTTGAATTTATTTTCTACCAAAGGAAACCCAGTGAGGGATAGTATCAGTAATTTTATGAATTATATTAAAAATTATAATTATATACAACTTTCCTTATTCAGAAATGTATTATTAGAATTATATAACACTGTTAACTGTATGGTTGTGTTTTTATAAGTGCTTAAGTTGCATTTTAAATTTAATTAACGAGTAACGGTACACACAAAACTTCAGTGTTGCGTGTTTGCCTGCCAGCAATATTAGAAGAGAGTAAACTCAAAAGATGAGAACAACTAATCTGACCATTAAAAATTTTATGTAAAAAACACATATCTTCGTTGTTGTAATGCATGGAAAGCCTCGAGACTAAATCAACATAAGTATAATAACCTAGGATATTTCCCATTTTAAAATTCCAGGGATTCAAAAATCTATGCTGAACCCTTTCAATTTGAGTATTGAAGTATTATATTGCGTACACGATACAAAGGAAACAAACTTTAAAATAGATCGAAGTAACGAACTAAAGAGTATTTTAAAAGTGTTATTTTGAGAAAATAAAGCCTACATTTTTAGCGACAGAAATAAATATTGTTTATCTAGAACCACTTTATAATCGAACTTTTACCCACATGTACAAACCGTATAAATTGATACTTAATCCACCAGTGGAATAAAGTAACTTTATTTCCCTAGTAGAATAATTTATTTATTTACTTATTAGCATTAACATTTAAATTTATAATAATATAAATTTCGTTTCCTGTTTTATCACATTTATTTCCTTTTCCGTTAATAACAACCCTTGTAGCATTATCGTCATTATTTTTGGAACGCATAACACATGCTGAAGTTTGTGAAGAATTTGTACAAGTTACGGATGTCTCTTCTTGTAAGGAATAGTTATATATTCCTTAGATCTTCATTGAGTACTTACTAAGAAATATCAAGTCGTGCGAATATTTTCTTATTAAATACCAATAACTTTGACTCCACAAATATGATTGTTACATACATTCGTATTTTAAATGCTTATACAATAAATATTATGTGATAATTAAAATATAACTTGCTGTCAAATGTTATGACTAGGTCTCTAGTATCATTTGTGTCAGTAATAGGTCTGTTGTTTATATCATAATTGAATGCAATAGGTTCAATAATCTTAGAAAACGTTATTTTAAAGCATTTGTTTATATTAAATGACATACACTGCTGCGCCATTGTGATAACATCTAAATCAAATTGTAATGCTTCAGCATCAAGGCTCGAGCGAACTGAACCATGAACATTTTAAAATCATCTGCAAACAAGATAAACACACTGTTTTTCCATTACATCAGGTATGTCAGAATTAAATAAAGTGAACAAAGGAGGACCACAGTGAGATTCCTGAGGTACCCCTGAAGGAACTTCTATAAATTTTAAAATTATCCCACCATGTTTAAAAGTTTGAAAACGTGAAGAACGGCCCCACCCTGATTATGATATTTGCAAAAGCGAAACTTCAGAAAACAATTACTTTGCGAGCTAAAGCTTAACAAGTGTATACATCTAGTGGTCAGTAGCTAGTCAATGCTCAACAGAAACAATTAGGTATTGTCATATTTAATTCATTGACAGGCTATCACTTTTGTCATTGTCGGTATTTAACTTCAAATAATTTTAATTTTTATAATAATTTTTATAGTTAGATATTTGACTCAACTTAAAGGAGGCCACCTGAAGAAGCAATCCTAAAAATGCAGAAATAGGTCATATCTCATCTATTATGGTTGAATTGTCGTGTTCCCACTGCCAAAAGTTAGATACTTATAGCGCGTTTTCATTAAAGCAGGTTAGTAAATTTAGATAGATTAATTTCTTTAGATAATTATTGAATAGAGCTTTGTCTGTGGAATTGTTCATTAGCATACCTAGATGTTTGGTATCAGAAAACATACAATGCCTTCATTGATAGGAATTGTAGGAGATTTGATTTATGTTAGCTTAAAATACTTTTCTAATACAGTAAAAAAAGAAACAATTACTTTGAAGACTAATGTCCCGTCCAACATTGAATAACATCTGAAAATATATCTACAAATTTATAAAATAGCAACAGAATCTACGTACATATCTAATTTTTGATAACATATCATACTACTACTAACCCTTTATTGAGTAACAAGAATCACCATTAAAATACATCATCGCATCCTTTTCATTTTTATTAGATTTGCCCTATTACAAAAAATAACTATATTCACATTTTCGGCAAACATTAGCACCTATAACTAATACCACTCAAATATGCAGGGTGTTTTAAAGGCATGCGATGTTGCTAAAACTGATAAAGCACTGAAAAAAATGAGATTTATAAAAGTCCAAATGTCCAAAAACTACTCATTTTTTTGATACACTGTGTGTAAAATAATTTCGGAGAATCAAATTTTGGATGTAATTTTTTAAAACATAACATAATCGCAATATTTTACAAGATGGGTTTTTGGTGCTGTAGATCACTGCTGATTTTATTTGTTTTTTTTGCGCAGTGCTAGTTTCTAGCACTTCGGCTGACATTTTATTCTGCCTCTCCTTTCTTTTTTAGGTCACGGTAAATTGGTCAATAAATAAGTACTATCACAGAGATTGCCTGATTGAATTTGCTACAATTTTTAACATTTCTTTCGAAAACAGTGCGTTATTAACATCTTTTTTGTGGAAAATAAACTTTTATGTAATATTACGTAATTTATAATGGGAAAACCTAACATGAAAAAAGTTACAGAAAAATATGTCAGAAACCAGCGCCCTGTAATTTGCATAGATAAACTGAAAACAACTATATCAAAAATATTGATGAAATATATTAAGTTTTAAAAAGGTACATTCAAAATTTGTTCTGATAAGCTCTCCCAACTAGCAAAATGGAACTTTAAAAGAAGCGAATTATTTTATAACTATCGAATTGCGTTGTTTAACGAACAATTTGATTTTATAGGGCAAATAATTGCCATAATTTTGTTCCTGAAGAAAGTAATTGTGTAAAATTGTTTTATAATAGTTTTTACAACGTGTTTTATAGAACAAATAATTTTCAGTTCTTTAAAATTTCTATAAAAGTATTATAATACGTTATACAACATTTAAAAAAATTATATATACAGATTGTAAACATATTGTGAAAGAGTTGTATACTTAGGCAAATGACTTTTAATTATAATATTATAAAATAGTTGTATAAGCGTGCTTTATTAAGGATATATAAGGAAATTAATAAAATTATTTTTTAGCCTCGAAATGCGCTTATTTATAAAATAGTTTTATAGTTGTGTTTAATTTATAAAAATATTCCCTGTTTTATACATATGTTATAGAACAAAATTGTGATTTGAGAAAACAAAATTATTGTATATACCGCGTAATAAAATTCCAAACCTAACCTTAATTTTTGAACTCCTAAGGTATAGTGTATTACCAAGCACTAATCAAGAGAGAATACAAACAAATTCTTGAAAGTAACGTTTCCAGTAAAACGTGCCGACGTTCAATTTTACTTATAGGTTTTATTATATAAATAATGATGGTGTTCATGTTCGAGAACTCACATTAAAACCGCTTTATGGCTGCGAAAAAATACGAAAAACCACTACGAGAAAGTAACTTTGTTTTAATTTTTTGGTAATGCAATAATTAGGTTAGTTTTAAATTAAATACCTATTATTATAATTAACTAATAATACTTAGCTAATAACCAACAATATTAATATAGGTAATGGTAGTACATAATATTTTAAATTTCTAATTTTTTTATAAAACTTGGCAACTTCTTTCGATGCAAACATTATCTACTTGCGCACACACATTTTAAAATATATTTAAGCCTATAAAAACATTTTATCGTATAAAGTTCTAATTTACACTAAAATATTTTTTTAAGGTTTTATGTGGAATAAAATCATTGTATTATAAGTCGCCATTTTTAAATAAATTTTTGTTGGATCAGCGAGTGCCGCCATTATGGAAAATTAGTTGAAAGCCTTATTAAAATTATATCTAAAACATAATTTTGCTATTTTTGGAAGACTATTTTATAACAAGATCATTAAATATAATTACACAACGATATTATAAATTAAAGAAAGCATAATTTTAATATTTTTTAAATTTATTTTTTATAATTTTAAAGTAAATGTGGTCTAAACTAAAGCGCATAATTTTTTTGTCGCAAACATATATATAGTTTATCAATAAAATTTGCGGCGCAATAAAATTTTCGTTGTTGAAACAATGATTGTTGACATGATAATATTGTAAGTACAGTGCCTTCATAAATGATTACAAGCCACGTGATCAGGACCGAGATTCTCGAATCAATCGCAGAGCAATTCATTGCGAATATCCTTTTCCTCACTACGGCAATTGAGAGAGACAAAAAATCTATTAGCATACGAGTTGCTCTTCGAGAATCACAGTCCTGGTCACGTGGCTTGTAATCATTTATGAAGACTCTGTATTATACCTATCTACCATTTACACAAATGATCGCCATTGAGTGACCCCGTTTTTAAATATAAGTAGGTACAAATAATTATGAATCTGCGTTATACACCAATCTTAAAATGATTTGGTTCTAATATTATTCACTAAAAAATATAATGTTTCTTTAAATAATACCAAAATACAGACTACAAAACGTTTTTATAGTTGCTGTATAAAATTGTTTTAAAAATGTTGTATACATTTTTTATAGAACTGTTACATTACCAAAGTGTTTTATAAAAGTGGGCCCTTTTCGATTCTATAAGTATCGTATAAAGGCATTTAACTACGTTATATGAATTTGAAGCTCGTATAATATTTATATTATAGCAATATATACAACCTTTATAAAATTTATTTTGCTAGTTGGGCTATATCTCAAAAATAATAGGTTCTAAGACATATCTTTGTTAAGCAAACCACACTTATTCTCTCACATCAACGTTCTGTCAGCTCCAGCAGTATTATCATGTCTTTTTGAATAACCCTGTATAGCAACCTCCTATATCTATTTTAGGGAAATCCTCGATTCATCATTTTGCTCCATTCTCTCCCGAATTGCCACCGAACCAATTTCGCTTTTCTCGCCTCACGTGTTTTGCTTCATAATTTTTTGGCGTATACAGCTGGTTTGCAGGCTACAAGATTTTCTTTTTAGCGTGTCCGTTTCCTTCAGAAACTGCATCGGATTCGCCGTAATGTCCAGAAGCTTCGTGATCGTAATCGGGGTTAGATCAGCCAGGGCACTAATAACGCCGCTTCAGAAACTTCCAGGAAATCACGCCTTCCTTAACTGGAATCGACAGGGCCGACGCGAAACACGAAAAGTGTTTCACAATAAATTATTGCGGGGGCTTCCCTGCGATAGAATTAAGATCACGGAATCAGGGCTCCCCTAAATCAAATTCGAACTGACATAGCTACAGTATCCGGTGAGGTAGTTGGCAGACTAACTCAATAGCATCACATAATAATGACTATAGAGGGTGATTCAGTCATAATGTCATTCATTTTAACCACGTATTCGAAAGGGCCTAACAAGGAAGAAAATCGAAAAAAACTTTTAGTCGACCTTTTAAAGCGAAACAAAGCTACGGTAACGTAATGCTCCTGCTAAGCAACAATTTTTTTAGTTAAAGCGAAGCAACGTTACCACATCAAGACCACATAATACAGGGTGTTAAGAAAAGAGTGCAACATATTTCAGGAGGTATGAACCAAAATAAGCAGAAAAGTCTTAATAAACATGGGTCCGCAAAGTAACGCTTGCGGAGATATGAACCACTATTCGTTTTTCAAACATTTTATTTTATTAGGAAAAAACCGACCAAGGAAGCTTTTAACAAACAAAAAACAAAGTTACAGAAGATGTTCAAAGTGTCCTCCGTCCATTTCCAAGCAGGCACGACATCTTCGTCTCAACGATACTCGAACTCTTTCGAAAACACCCTCCTTGGTTTGGATTTCTTGACACTTTTGATTAATTCGTTGCTGCAGCTCTTCCAGGCTATTTACAGGAGTACCATACACTAATGTCTTCAAATGTCCACAAAAAAAGATATCTAGAGGGTTCAGATCAGGCGATCTAGGAGGCCATAAAAGAGGTTCGGCCCTTCCTACCCATCTATGTGGAAAAGTTTGGTGTAAATGCTCTCTAACGGCCAAGAAAAATGAGCTGGAGTACCATCATGCTGGAATCACATTTGTTGCCTCTGATTCAAAGGAATGCCTCCCAAAAACTCATACAGTATGTTCTGCAGAAAGTTGAGGTAAGCAGCGCCTGTTATTCGGTTTGATAAAACAACAGGACCTAGAAACCTATCACTTACTTGTGCACTGAGAACAACTGTCAAATACGTACTGTTTCGTACTATTTCACTAAACATCAACCAACTATTATATTAAAATACACAACGTTTTTGCAAAATAAAAAAGGGGCTAAAAACATAGAACATTCCATATCTCCGCAACCGTTACTTTGCGGACCCATGTTTATTGAGACTTTTCTGCTTATTTTGGTTCATACTGTTACATCTTTAAATATTTTACACTCTTTCTTTAACACCCTGTAGATAGATTTTCTTTATTTTCCAACAGGTAAATACTCTCAATAACAGGAAAAAGGAAATGCTAACACAACAAAAAGTATTTTAACCGGTTCTAATGAACTAATTCAGAAAAGTCGTAATCCACTGACATTAGTAAATGAGAAATTTAGGAGTATACCGGCTGACAACGGAAAGTGGGAACACGCTGTAACTTTTTTATGACTGCTGATAAAAATTTGAAATTGGGTGGGTTTATACTAGATGGTGCTATGAATTCTTTGAGGTCATTTCGGATTTCATGACATTTACGGTTTGACCGGAAATTACCGTAAATTTATATTTTTAAATGGGGCACCCTGTATTTTTTGACATTTTTGGAATCAGCGGAATATTTTACGTATGGCAGGACCAATTCTCTGACACAATTTCGGGATTAAGTATTTTTTTTAATGTTTAAAAGTAAAACTAGAAGGCAGAAATTCTTTTCTTTTTTTCTTTCCTTGACGGATTTTAAAAATTGTTGTACCACAAAATTCAGAACAAAATCCTTTATTACAAAATCAATAAGGTCCACCCTCTTTACATTTGAAAAAAATTCAGTTTTTATGGAAATACAATATATCGAATTTTTTAGTGGTAATAACTACATACAAAAATGTACAAAAATATTCAAATTAGAATTTTTCCCATAATTACAAACAAAAAATACGGTACCCTCAAGAAACGAATATATGAATTTACTCTAATTCTCAGCATTTGCAATTTATTTACCGCGGTAGATATGTGCTGTCTGAACGTGATAACGGAACTCTTATCACATATTCGATTTTTATGATTGGTGCCAAAAGGGCGTCACATGACCAGATGGCTTTTAGTTATATTTCTTGTAAGTTATTTTAACCGAAACAATAAATTATTCGTTTGAGTGATTTTGGCGACAACTTGACAGCTTTTACTTACATCTTTGAACTCATTATAAATTATGGATAGAAAGTCTGGTCCCCCTGTAAACCGACAACCCACTTTGGCTGTGTTACATTAGTAACAATAAACTTCATGGACAATTGATTTGTACTTTTGATTGTGTTTGTAGAAAAAATGATATAGATATGTACTAAAAGTAATTATTTTATTTTGTTCGACGTCGTATCTCAAATTTTCCTCCTCGCAAAACTATCACTTTTGGCGCTTATAAATAATTATTTTGTCACCTGATATACTGGTAACATTATTCTAGCAATGACAACTGATGGGGCGACAAACAATACATAGACTCATCTACCTATTAATTATTTATGACCTGAGAAAGAACATGTACGCATTTTGAAACGATTCAGACAATGTTCTCGCTTTTCTTAACATCATTGAAATATGATTACATCTTCCCGTTCCGTTGTAATTAACTCTTTTGACAAAATTACTTCTGTAAGTGCGTTGAGAACGGAGAATCGTAATGAAATACTTTGGTGCGAGTACCTCGCTGAAAGAATTCCGTTCTCCTGTTTCTGCAGAATTTAATTGTGTCTTGAATTATTCCTTAGGAGAATGAATCTTGGGCCCTTTTATCTTTCGTCTACATTTTACTACATCGGGAAGAGCATAAAAAGCACCTTTGATGTCATAAATACCTAAATAACTGCTAAAGAATGGCGCCATAAAATTGTACGAATATATTTTACATCTGAATAACATTGCTTTATGGTGGTTTATATTTCCATTTCTTTGTCCGGTCGGATTCTGCCGTTCTTGGGGACGATATTTTGTAAGGCCTCGTTGACTTCTTTTTATGTATCTCTGTTTCTATTGATATGTGAGATGTCCAGTTTGGTATAGGGCCTCCGAATGTCTTAATATCATAGACAAGACATTGTTTCAAAGTTTCGACATAGTCAGATTCAACAAAGTGGGTAAAGTAGGAGGACTGTACTTAAACGACAATTATATTAGATCATTCTAAACAACTACAACCCTCGATAGCTTCTATAGTTTTATCAGAAAATAAATGGTATACTGTATATCGAGGTGGATAGTGTTTCATTTTCCAGACAAGAATGAAACCAAGATTTGTATGCCATTTTATTTACAACCATATCTTTTAAATGCAAATGGAGGTTTATGTAACAAAAATAATTGCGTGAAAAGTAAGATTACAAAGTAAGATTACTGTATAACCAGGTTAGAGATAACTATGGTATTAAAAAATCAAACATGCACCCTTAAATTAGTTGCATTTTTGATAGAATGTCATCAAAGAAGTGTTTTCTAAGATAATGAGCGATTTAGAAGAAATTATTTGTACTCCTCCTCTCAGAGAAACCGCTGACGGTTTGGAAAAGATTTGTCACCTTAGAAGAGTCCTGCAAGGTACGATTAAGTTTATGATGTTTTCAAGAGTTGGTATTTGCAAAAATGTGTTCAGTGTGCTGGCGTATTTTAACTAAATTGCCAACATCAAAAAGCCGTTAACCCTTTGATTCATTTACTCAGTGTTGCATACTACTTAAATATTAAAGATAAAGTGCACTTTTTCCAGTGAGAACATTACAGTGTTTCCGAAGAATGCACCTGATGATATGCTACCTATAAAGGTTGCACTCACAATTGGTGAATCAGGTGCAATCAAGTGACGACGAAGTGAATAAAATAAAATTGTCTTATGTTAATATTGTGAAAAATAAGTTTCACATCGAAATTCCAATATCAAAAATCTACCAGTCAAGAGTAGTTTTACAGGGTGATAAAAAAAGTGTGTAAAATATTTAAGGAGGTAATAGTATATACCAAAATAAGCAGGAAAGTCTTAATAAACATGGGTCCGCAAAGTAACAGTTGCGGAGATATGGACCACTATTCGTTTTTCGAACATTTTATTTTATTAGGAAAAAACCGACCAAGGAAGCTTTTAACAAACAAAAAACAAAGTTACAGAAGATGTTCAAAGTGCCCTCCGTTCATTTCCAAGCAGGCACGACATCTTCGTCTCAACGATATTCTATCTCTTTCGAAATCACCCTCCTTGGTTTGGATTTCGTGACACTTTTGCTTAATCCGTAGCTGCAGCTCTTCCAGGCTATTTACAGAAGTACCATACACTAATGTCTTCAAATATCCCCAAACAAAGAAATCCAGAGGGTTCAGATCAGGCGATTTTGGAGGCCATAAATCAGAGGCAACAAATAAATAACATTAGTCTTCCAGGACCTTTCCGAGGGGTTTTCATTTATCTTTAGTATCCTGTCAATGTTTATCCACTTTTCAGTGGATTCAAGTGTTTTGTACTTACTACTACTAGTACTACGTTTAATGCGTAATTACTCGTAAACACCGAAATTAAACACGAAAAGTCATAGAACAAAAGTTGTTGAAACAATACAAATCATTAAGCAAAGATAGTGGTTCCTGTGTAAAAAATGAAGTATGCCTTTCAAATGACCTTGAAATTCTAAACCAAATGAATCAAACATATAACCATTAAATTCCGCTTATAAAACGATTTTTCATTAAGGTGCTTAATTTTCAAGATATTCACATTTGCCAGCTTAAATGGCGCCCCGGTAGTTTACATCTAGTGCGCGAAATATGTATTTCGTATTTTGCACACTATTTCGGGCACGGTGTCATGGTTACCTAGGAAAATAAAAAAGTGTCATTTAGCATATTGTTAGCAATGAGCTAACCTCTTCATTTTTTGACGTTCGTAGAAAAAAATAAATATAAATAGATTTACTGTACATTTGTACATAGCAAATTGATTATTTATTTGTAGTGTTTTTGATGGTAGTTATTATTTGTTTTCGTAATCCAAATAATAATTTCATGCAGCAGTAATTCATAAAATATTGTAGTAACAAATTCAAGTATGTTGGTACATTGGTGTACATTAACTACTTTATAAAAATTGTCATTCTGTAGCCAGTACTTATTATATCATAGCATTCTTCTGAAAAGGATCTGTTGCATCTTTTCAAAGTCACAGTGTTTAAAGTTACTAATAGTGCTATGGAAAGCAGCTACCTACCTCTACCAGCATTGAATTACATTCAAAAAGAAATATTCAGTTACTTAATCCTTAGACCTTATTGAATAATATTTACCCACTTAAACAAATACTTGGGCTCACATTTCCCAGGACGACTTAATATTTAATACATTTTTTGCTCGAGACATGTATCCAAAAATGATATATTGAACGATGTATATGAAATATTGGAATTGAATTCGACGTTTCCGCGAATGTTTTATGAAATAAGACGACTACTGGATAAAAAGGAACCGCAAGTGGTTTGAAAGCTGACGTTAAAATATAGAGGTTTGGGTTACCACGAGAGAAAATACGTATACAACAGAAAATACTGGATTGTAGTATATGAAAACATATAAATTTTTTAGTTTACTTCAAAGAGATTTCATATTATTCAGTGGTATGCACTGATTCCGATATATACTTGTACAAACGTAAACTCCAAAGATTGAAGTATTTATAAACAATATTATCTTTTAAAATAAAAGAAGAGTAGAAAAAGAAATATTCAACTATGTATATCATAATAGCTATTTATGTAATCAGTTATGAAAAGGATTATTTTATGAAAACATGTGCGATTTACATTCTGATTCCGACGATATACCGAGCGATATCGAAGAACTGATTCCTGAAAAATCCAAAGCGGTATATGACGTGACATGAAAAATTTGAGAAATGGCGTGAACAGAAGAAAGTAAAACATGTCAATGAGATAGTATTATTGGCATATTTTGAAGATAAGAAGAATTTGAAGGCATCTACGCACACAGTACTCCATGTTGAGAACTGAGCTGTCTTTTAAAAAAGGTATATACATTAAAATATGCAATACTTTGATAGCATTCTTGAAAAGGCAGACCGATGGATACCTACCATGCTAAGAAATCAAAAGTTTTTTCAAAGGTAAATATTGCGAAGTTTTTGGACGGAGGTGGATGACATAAATTCTTTAATGTTAGTTATCAGTTCACTAATTCGCATTTTTTGCTTTAGGTTGTGGGAATAGCCAGTGCATGTTGGAGGTCAGAATTAACATTTTTACGTGTTGAAGATGTTACAGAGGAGTATTTTCGAGTAAATATTCCAAATACAGAAACTAGAGAATTCGTGAATTTGTAATCACCCCGGGAGATATACATAGAACGACTAAACTTTATCAGGAAGTATAGAAACCTACGCCCGGAGAATGTTAAACCCAATAGATTCTTTGTTATATATAGAAATGGTAAATGTAGTGTACAACCAGTAGGAATTAATACTATTGGTCAGTTACCAAAGATGATTGGTGAAATGATTGGTTTGCCGAATTGTGCATTATTCACGGAGCACTATTTCAGAAGGTCTTCGGCCACTCTAATTGCAGATTTTAGGACCAATATTTTAAAAGGAAAACAACACGGCTATAGAAAATAAAATAAAAAACAATTTCCGGTGGTAAGTTACCTGTTACATAGACATTGAGCCGACCCTGTGTTAATGATGTGCAGATTGAACAGTGCAGTCTGTCAATAGATGATAGAAAGTTTGTTATGGGACACGTTCTGAGGACGTAGGACGATGTATTTTCGTATAATCAAGCTGCTTTCTCCAGATTTCTTAATCGTAATACAAACCGACCTGTCGTACACGGTTTTGGTGTTGAGAAGAGAAAGAAGCATTACATATTGTCGATCGTCAATATTTTCAAATTAAATTTCTCTAATTCATCTGCACGCTCTATATAAACTCATTATAGCTACAACTTGTAAGCTAAACGATTAAAATACATCTATAGTTTAGGAGTTTTACATTGACAAGGGGATATTTATCATGTGCAGCAAAAATTTTATCACATCCTCCGAGTTAAAAATGTTGTGGACTTTTTTGGTTTGTAAGCTAATTGATTGTTTTAAGAAAACTGTGAGCTTGCTGTATCTACAAACAAAAGTTCAGATGATACTACTTGTTTTTTCTTCAGTTCATTCTTACCTTGAAATATCGATATTTTCATTCGCCAGTATGGTACTTTTAAGCATAATACGAAAATATGCTAATACGTTTTCACTTGCATCATTGATGTTCTTTGCGTTCTTCCATTTCTTAAAGCTTTTATATTCATTTTCATAAGTAGATCGAAATTTTGATAGTAATAACTTCAGTATCTCTCTCTCTGCTCATATTTAAATGATCGGTTTTATTTATGTGTCATACCATGGATTTAAATCTGAACTGTTTGCGGATGCTTCGGGTGTTCTTCAGGGGTTCAATATTGGTCCCCTACTATTCATAATATTTATTGACAATCAGTCAACTGTCAGAATTTTTTGTCATTATATTATTTATTATTTGCACATTACATTTGTGTTAAGATTTGATTTGATTTGATTATCGTCTCCCAAAATTAATTGACCCGCGATTTAATCGCTCGTGAATCTTTTTTACTAGACGGTAAAATGTAATATTATCGTCTACTAACAAATAACTATAAATATTAAAATGCATGACACTAGTAGCACAATGCTTGGAAGCTGTCTCTATATTCTTTAGACAACCCCCAAGTCCGTAATTTCATTTACAGAATCATAAGCACCAGCAAATAAGTGGAACAAAGGACCGAATTTCGTAGTCAGGCTTGTTTATTACTGAAATCTGAAGTTGGGACCTAACAATCCTAAACAAATCACCTCCTCCATTTTAAAACCCCATTATTGAAATTTCAGCCGAGTATGACTTTGTGCTTTACACAGTTTGCTTAACCAAGCAACGATAATTACAAGGGGCTTATTTAAAACGATAATACAATTAATTTCGACAGTCCATTAACCAAAATTAATTAATACATTGTTTACTTCCAGCTGCTATAACAAAGCCAATCGCTGTTCCTACTCAAAGTGTTTTCTCCCATTTTTGCCTCAAAGATGAATCAATCATTCGTTACTTCCAAGGGATCGAACTCAGCTTGCGGTTTATTCACTGCTGCCAACCGAATGATTTTTCTCAAAACAACGCTTTGCCCGCAGCAGCACATTAATTTTGTTTTGAAACCTGTAGGTGGTTAGATTAGTCTTGATGATCTTTTTCTGATGTCAATTTAATTATGTACAGAGAGGTCTATCATTTTCTTTTATGGTTTCAGTCAGATGCTAAGTAGATCAGTATTATGTATATATTGGAATAAATTTGAACTTTCTTATTTTCAATGGACGTTTCAATATATACTTCGCCACCGTGTTACTTTTCCAGTCACATGCCTCTTGCCTGTTTAAAGTTTCGCTCTTGAATTTGCTAGCAAGGAAACAGTGCTCCGGTGTAATCTTTTACATTTGGTAGTTTTTAAAAAGAGGTAACATTTTTCTGCTTGGTACCCATTGTGTTAATACCCACTAGTTGTTTTGTACACTTGTCTTTCTTATATCCAACAAAGAATCTTTCATGATCGCAACTTGAAGGACACAATGTTATATATTATCAAATTACTTCTACTAAATTGATCTCTTTCAATCATAGTCTTTATATTGGGTATTATAAAGAGAACATTTCCTTCGTCTTTCACGTCTTTTACCTGCATATAAGTGAGTGAATTGTTTCTTTAGGTATACCAATCTATGATCTAAATAACTTACCTTTGTTTGTAACTATGTTACATCTTTTCATCCTGTAAAAACTTCGTTACATATTTAGTTAAAATATTTGATTATTTCTGGCTATATCCTTCAGATTTTCTCTTGAGAAATGCCACGAGCTAAATGTATTTACTGATGTCATGTTTTTCTCCATAGATATCATCGAATAATACGCTCAGAGACGTGAAGGTTTATAGCGTTTGGACAAATTCTCGAAATAAACTAACAGTATCTTTTAATTCGCCTCATTCTTAGAAATTTAGATGATGACATAGCGGTTCAAAATTACCTAATGGTATTCTCTATTCTCGAACTACTAGAACTATTCAAAGTTGGAAAAGAAAAATTCTCGGATCGTTGGGAGAATATTGTCAATAATTAACGAGAATATGTCTTGGTTTAATTCATGTATTCTGATTATTAAAAAAATATCCATTTGGAATTCAGTAGAAACACTACGAACTGATGCATAGATCCAATAACGAACATCATTTAGTTTTTATCTATACTTCTCCTGATCTTGCTCAAAATTTTCCACCTTCTATTGAATAACCTTCGAGAAATTTAGTTGAAGACATAGCGCTTCAAAAGTACCTTATGATATTCTGTGTTCCCGAACTACTAGATCTATTTAAGGTTAGAATAGAAAAATTCTCGGATCGTTGGGAGAATATCGTTAACAATGGACACGAATATGTCTTGCTTTAATTCTTGTATTCTTGTATTGATTATTCAAAAAACATCTATTTGGAATTCGATAAAAGCACTACGACTTATATATCGCTCCAATAATGGACATCATTTATCCTTGATCTATATTTTCAATTTTCCCGATCTTACTCAGCATTTTCCACCTTCTATTGAATAATCTTTGGGAAATTTATATGATGGCATATCGCTTCAAAATGACCTCGTTGTATTCTTGACTCCTGAACTACTAGATTTAGTCAAGGTTGGAATAGAAAACTCTCAGTTTGAAGACTACCATCAACAATGGATGAGAATATGTCTTGGTTTAATTAATGTATTTTGATTATTTGAAAAACAATTGAGAATTCGATAAAATCACCACGAATTTATAGATTAATCCAATAATGAACGTCATTTTATTTTGATCTATAGGAATATTGTTCTAGTTCACTATTACATGAAATCCTTTTACAAGAAAATGTGGCTTCCTTGTACCGAATTTCACACTTCTATCAAAGACCCAAGAAGCTTTAAAACCCCCCCATAACCATATTTTGAGGAAACGAAACCTCCGATAATATAAAACCGAATAAAACTTGATCTGTCTGGCAATTTGGAAAAACATAAATTCGGAAGTAAAGCATTTTTTCACAATTTGAATTCTAGCGTGCCACCCCAGAATCAGCAGGAATAAACGCCTCCAAATTTATGGCCCTCATAAAACAGGATAAGTTCATTATATATATTTCTGAGAACGTACACCCGTCCTCGGGCAAATAAATTTTATGAACTCCCCACTAGGACCAAAACAACGGCGCGAAAAAATAAAAAAGTAGTAAATATCCCTAAATGGAGCAAATTCGCACTCTATATGATCCAGAAACTTGGAGGCGCTATCGGGAGTTATAAGACCTTAGAGCTGATAAATATTACAGCAAATCGCCTGTGACGCGATCCTAAGCTGTAGTCTTTTGCATTAATAACGAGGTTCCCTCTCGATACACCGTACATGACAGGATCGCGGAAAAATTGTTATTGATGAAGCAGTTTAAAAGTTTGCTCATTTCCCATAATTTCGTGCAGGAACCTAATTTTAAAATGTCGATAAAAACGAAGTTTACGTTCGAGGAGGCACGCTTAATCGCACACGAGGGAGGAAAATTGAAAACAAATTCGTCTGAAGTGTTAATTAAAAATAGTTAATGGAGTAGGAGAATGAGCCGAGTTAAAATATAAGAAGAATAATTAATGGATGAATTTCAATGTTGCCGATATTTCTAGCAGAGCTGTAAACGAAATCATAACATGACTATGACGTAGAATCAATCCAAAATTGCCGAAACAGCATATTTTTACTGTATTGTAATAGTGATTTACAATATACAAGGGTTCAGGGTGTCCACGGCGTATTGCAGCAGTGTGGCATGTCGTACACGAAGTTCAATTATATATGTACCATGTACAGCGTGTCCAAGCATTATTGCCAAGGCATTGGACAAGAAGGACCTACCTGAACCATGGTCCTGACTTTATATCATTTGGACTTCCTTTTGTGGAGATATTTAAAAAATTAAGTATATTGCACCGAAGGGGACACAATTTATGATTTACGCAAACGTACCAAACTGCTGCCAATAACTTACAAGCTCAAACCGGACAAGAAGAAGATACATTTGTGTTCGTTTGTAGAAATAAGTTCAAAATTTTGTTGTTGTATATAATGTATGTCAAACTATTTTATTTATTTATTTAGGATTACAACTAACCATACAGAAGAACAGCAATTATAGGTCAGGAGTTACAGGAAAGAGAAAAATATACATATATGAAAAGGAAAAAAACAAAAGGTACAAAAATACAGTAAAAAATAAATTAAAAACAAAAAAAAAATATTTTAATTAATACCACAAACTTATTTCATTAATAATTGATTACAACAGCGGCAAACACAGTTGAATTTGCTGTATAAAATTAGTATGTAATTTATTTCCTTACCTGCAAATTCCTTTCAATTTTTTGCTCGACCGCCGATTGTATGCTTTGACTTATCAGGTTTTCCAGTGGACCAGATCCCAGTGCCGTGTAGAAGTGTATTTTTAAATCATTTTTGAACTGCCGTTTTGATTTTTTTTTACAAAATTGTATATTTGTCAAAAAAGTGTCAAATGACATGACAAGAAGCTGGTGTATTTTCTACGAACAAAGAATAGTACGTGCTATTAACTTGACGGATCAAAATTTCTTGTTGCCGTTCGTATGGTTGTTAAAGCTTTGTCAAACAAACCCATAAATATAAAAAACGCTTTTCAAAGTGAAAGATTCTGATAGAAGTTTACCTTTTGATATAGTAGCAGCGGCAAACGGAGCGACGTCAAGTCTAGTTTCGACTAAATTCAAAGCGTAGTATGAGTTGGAGCACCAAACGTTTGAAGATTGATGCAAAACTAACAAGGTAAAGGAGGTGCCTGAGAAAATCCTCTCGATTTATTTTTTCGGAAAGGAATGCTCCAAGAAATCGTTAACATTATAGACTCACTACTATGATATCAGTTAAGCCAAATTAAGATATAAGCAGATTTTCTCAATTAATCGCATTTTTAAAAGAAATTCAAAAGATTACGAGGCTAAAAGTCCAGAATTGTTAAAAGGAACAAGCATATAAGTTTCTAAGTACTATAGATGATGAAACATATTTACTCATGAAGGTTGCTATGATAAGCAGTATTTTTGAAGCTTGTCATCGCGAAGAATTAACTTAACTAATATTGGATTATATTCAATACAATGATCTCTATATAAAAATTGTGATTCCATGTGAAAATAATTTTTTTTCGATAATTTGTTATAACAGAAGAAAAGTGGCAGGTATCAAATATTTTCAAAAATATGCTGAACTTTGTTCTCCAAATGCAACTCACAGGTGTTTTTTTTCTACAAAGAAGGAAAACGTTCCTCCCAGCCTGTTAGCCACTATTCTAGTCGATGGCGGTGCAGATATGCAGATGTTAAATTTTCATGGGAGCTGGAAATCTTCTACGGCAAGACTATGTTGAGAATTTTTTAAAGTCGAAGAAACATATAGCAAAGATGGTCATGGGATCAAACACGGATTTAACGATTATAAATTCGACCTTAAACAACTTCATCACATGTATGTTGCTATAACAATAATTATTATGTGTGTTATTTAGTTTATTAATTTGACACTTCTTGTTAAGGTGCCCGTATCCTCGCCGTAAAATGTGTTTTTAGGTACTGAAATCTCGAAAAATAAAACACGTAGAGCAAAACTAATATCAAAAATGGAATTATTGATGTTTTGTTTATCCACTTTTACTATTTAAACTTTCCTCAAATAATGTAAAAACTTTTAAATGCATTTGTATGACACACATAATTTCGCTATTCTAACCCCACATTTTAACAATTATTTTCACATACTTATAAACAAAAGTGAACAATCTTATATCAAGAACTATGTAAGTTTATGTAATAACAATGTTTGCATCTATAGTTGAATTTAAAAATACGTATTTTGAAAGATTTCAGTACCTAAAAATTCATTGGATAAATCGCTTTCTGATGTTATATGTTGATTTTAGGTACCTTTGAATATTTGCAGGTGGCATGAAATAACATTCTAGTTATTTGCTAAACTCTATATTATCCAGTTCTTAAATGTCTAAAATTATTTATATTTGTAGAAAACACTATTTCAAGAATACGGCGCCCTTAAAATGCTAAATAAAAAAATAATTTATTTACAACTGAAGAGTATGCAGATATTGTCTTTGTATATGAGTAAACACCAGACAAGCAACCCGAGAATGCCGACGAAGATATCCAAATAGATATCAACCTGTGCATGAGAGATAACGCAATCATTTATAGACCTGTCCATACAGTTTCTAGTGTATCATGGGTCGCCTAGCTCACATTGACCGGCTGAGAGGTCGATCTTTCAAGTTAAGCAGCATGGACGCAGGCCGGAATTTGATGGGTGACCAGACTTGGGCTGAGACTGTAATCCGCTCGAGGTCTGGGGTCTGGCCGCTCACCATGTTCCGCCGGTGCGGTTGCTTGGTTGGGAGATCGATCTTTCCGGTTAAGGAAGCGTGGACGCGGGCTGAGTTTGGATGGGAGACCAAACCTGGGCCGAGACTGTGGCAGTCCGCCCGGGGTCTGGACACTCAACATGCTCCGCAGGCGCACGCACGTGTGGCAAGGCAGAAACCCCCCGATAAATGGAAATGAGGACAGAGCAACAAAACATCTCTGTAACTCGGACCCATACTATCACACATCTAATCTGTACGAGACTTTGCCACCGAGCCATCCATATTAATTGGATGGTTTGAAAGAAGGACTCTCTTAGTTTTGAGGATGTACAAAGGGCCCAAGGGCCTAAGTGAAGCACTGGGAAGCAATTTCCGCTGCACCTCCACACAATTACATACATACATACATAGTGTATCATTTCGTAGACTTTGAGAAGAAGGTAATCCCGCAGCATCATCCTACTGAAGTGAATGTGCAAAATGAAGAAGATATAATATATGCTGCCATTGAAAGATCTTCGGCGTCAGCAAGTAATCATTTATCATCGAATTTTGTATGGCGTGTATTGAACATAGCATTGTTACGTCCGTTTCATCGCCAAAACGTTGCTTCAACATCCACAAAATGGTGCAATCGCTTGTCATGTGGTCTGATGAAGCATGTTTTACTAGAGACGATATAAATAATAATCATAATGAACATATTATATGGGCGTTACAAAATCCGCATGCAATTGGATCAAGATAATTTCAGCAATATTTCAGTGTGAACGTTTGGGATAGTATTCTCAACGATAATTTACTGCCTCTACATATTTTAAATAACAACAATAACAATAATATCTCTACCCCTCATTCTAATCACAGGGATTAGCCCAGAAGTCGGAGACTTGTGCGGGAGAGGGGGCGGCGTATTATTATTAAGCAGATCGCATTTGCGCCCAGGAACGACTTACGTTGGTAGGCCCTAACCACTATTCAGTGCAGGAATGAGGGAAACCTGGAAAACCTCATTAATTAGGGGGGTAGTCAAATATTAACCGGTATCAATCTCTCACATTGACCTAAGCTAACATTATTTAACCTTACCATACCCGCAGAGAGTTTGCCAATCCTCTCCACGAATATAGCTTATATACGGTCTACCGGCAGCTGGGCGCGAACCAACTCCGATGTAGTCACCTCGATTCAAGTACAGACGCCTTAAACCGCGCGGTCACTGACCGACAAATGATCGTTTAAATGCAGTTCTGTATATAGCTTTCTTGGAAAACAACCTTTTTGACGTAGGGCTTAATATTGTTCAAAATATGTGGTATCAGCAAGGCGATGCATCACCACATAGAGGGAGACAGACAACTGCTTGATTATGATTATTTCCTGTATAAATGGATAGGTCAACAAATTCCAAATAGTATGGCCACCGCGTTCCTCAGATCTAAATTCTTTAGATTTTTATTTATGAGAACATATGAAGCAGCTGATCAACCATCTTTAAAGCACCACCCGTCAGCAGCTACTTCAAATAGCTAACCAGATAAGAAATGATCCAATTCTTATCCGTCGAGTGTAGGAACTTTTAGATTGCCCATGTGGGACTTTTGAAGAATATATTTGTATAGTCTTAAGATATATTGATATGATATGATATACTTGTCAAAGTAGCCTGATTTATTTATCAGGCTACTTTGACTGAAATGTGAAATTATATTTTTTTAAATGCTTCTTCTTCTTCTTCTTCTTCTAAACAAAAACGAATCGGGGTTATTCCATGTGAAATCGTCTGAAAATAATTAAAATTGTTGCCGACCCATTTTAGATTTTGGTGTAAATTTGAAAAACTCTACTCTAGGGTGCCAAACAACAAAATTTACACGAGTTTGATTTTTACAAGCGCTTGTTTCCGCCTATTGAAATAAAGACTCTTAAAAATTGCTATTTTTAAGCTTTATTAATTCTTGCTGTCAAATTTTTCTGTTTGAAGATATTTGAATGAGCAAGACGGAGTTCAGAGTGGGAAATATAGTAGTTTTAGTGTAAATGAAGATAATTGGCTCGGACGATCCCTTTGGATAATAGCAGCGTGCTGAAAATGAGCGTTTTTTAGTCATTTTTCGTGAATTTCAATCGACTCTAGCGTCTTAACTGTTGAGAGTTAAAAATTCATGCTCCGCGGGAATTAAGTATACATATCATAGACAAAAGTCAGCCACAAGTTGACCTGAGTAGCCCACTCTTTATAGAAGAAAATTTTGCTTGGAGTTTTGAAATTTTTTAAAATCCTAATATTCAGGCTATGAAACGAACGTGTTGACTGCGAGATAAAAATCTGACTTACAGAATCTACTGTTCTTACCTTCAACTTTAAATGACTATATCACTTGTTTTGTTATTTTCATATTTAGTGCAGCCATTTTTTTTACAGAAAAAATTCTGGACGTTTTTACTAATGAATTAAAATTACTTACTATCAAAAATAATTATAAATATGAAAAATATTTCAAGTTTTAATAATGTTATGGATAAAATTGTTTCTGGAAGTAATAATCATCGAAAATACTAACTGTTAACAATTTTTCAACGAGAAAATTATGTACATGCACTAAACATGAAAATAGCAAAACAAGTGATGTAGTCGTTTAAAGTTGAAGGTACGAACAGTAGATTCTGTGAGTATCAGATTTTTATCTCGCAGTCAATACGCTAGTTTCATAGCCTGAATATTGGATTTTTAAAAGTTTCAAAACTTCAAGCAAAGTCTTCTTCTATAAAGAGTGGGCTACTCAGGACAACTTGTGGCCTGTCTTTATTTAAATAGGCGGACACAAGCGCTTGTAAAAATCAAACTCATGTATATTTTGTTGTTTGGGACCATAGAGATTTTCAAAGTTACACCAAAATCTAAAATGGGTCGGCTTTGCCAATTAGACGATTCCAAATGAAATGACCCATCGGAGTTATGATCATATAAAAGAAATTTTCGGCATTAACCTAGCTACCATCTGGCAGAGTTCGCTATCGAGCTTGTTGAACACCCTGTATAATGTCACAATTTTACCGGGTAAAATGTAATAGTGGTTATAAATTTCATGAAAACTTGCTTCACCAACTGAAAGAATTAGCTCTGGGGTCAAATATAGCATACCATTATAACGCAAGCGAATGTGGAAAACCAGAAAAATCTCGTTAATCTAGGGAGATTCAAACGCATTGATACCCACCCCTCGCATACTGACGATCTGGTAAAGAACTTCGTTTAAAAATAAACACGTTATTTACTTGCAAGGGCCAGATCGCTCAAAGTGGAAATTGAAAATCGGGTGCGTACAAAAAGTTAATTAAAAACGTGTAATGAAGAGCTAAAAATCAATTTAATCAAAGCATTGTTCCAAAAGTGCGATAAAAAATATGGTTCGCTCCGTCCCGGTAAAAATTTCTATTCTAATATAAACGAGTACTAAAAATAGATTGTTAATCTTTAATGAAGGTCTTAATAGTCGGTTAATCTTGATAATCTCAAAACTTGTCAACTCGTTTACTCTTTAATGATCATGAATCTGCCACCGTTTTAGATTAAACAAATCCTTTAATTCTTCAAGTACCTAAATGTAAGATCCATTTTAAATTCCAATGATGTGCTCAAATAATGTAATTTACCCTTTATTTCAACTGAAAATAATTTTTGTAATACCTTTATTCTGACGTTGTCTAGAACATTTGGTTCTAGACGCGTTCTCAAGTATCTAGGAAACGACTTTATATTGAGCAGCCAAACACGACTGCCAAAACAAACGTCAAGGTAAAGGTTTGACAGTTATGAATTGTTTGATGTATGTTTGTTGTATAATGAAGTACTGACAATAACGTTGGGTTTTCTACGTTAATTATTCCAATATTAAGTCAATGTAGAGGTTACATTGGTGTCAGAAGTGCGGCGTTCAACGAACAAAGAGTTGAAAAGCGAATGCCAGTTACGAGATCAAGAGTGACAAAAATGGAAGAAACATATGTCAAAAACAATAAAATGAAATACAGCCAAGATAAAATGAAGAACAGCCAGGACGAAATGAATAGAGATATTAAATTATGGAAGACTTGAAAAAGGAAATGAAAAACAATCAAGAAGAAATGAAGTCCAGTCTAGAAAAAATAAAAAATACTCATGAAGAATAGAAAATGAAATAAAATCAGTTTACAAGAAAACAATAAGAAGTTAGAAGAGACAATTAATGTTAACCTCAATGAATTTGTGGAATCTGTTGAAGACGAAATTAATAAATTATGAAGTGAGGTATAAGATAAGATTCAGGTCCCAGAAGAAAATATGACTAGTTTAATAAAATTAAATCACAAATTGGAAATCCCAGTTGTCCGCGAAGGAGCCCATTAAGACAACTTTCTTCCTTCGTCAGAGAAGACAATCCACCAACCCAATACCTTGACACCTTATCAAGAACGCCATGCTGATAATGGAGTAATCTGATCGGAATGATTAGCTCTAAGAGAGGGGTAATGTTACGGAAGCTCACCTACCTTTTTAGTTCGTAATTATATTCCTGTTTGATTTCAAATTTATAATTTTTTTAATATCTTTATATTGAAGTTTTTTACAACATTTCAGTTTGTATTCAATTTGGTTCTAGACGTGTTCATGAGGAGCTAGTAAACTCCCTGATTCGGTAAAGCAAACTGGTGTCGCCTCTACAGTTAGTTTATATTGAGCAGACAAACACGTAAATGTTACAACATAATGACTAGATCGACATAGGAATACCAGCAAATATTGCTAGTGACCTCAGTCGCCAACAGCATGTCCATATGTTGAATCAAAAGACATGGACGCTGGACAAGATAACTAGGAGTGTAAGGGGGCAACTTTAAACCTAGTCCCTCCATTTGTTGAAATAATGAGGCAAGGCGCCTACGGAAAGTTTAAAATATAGTGGAATGGAACAAATAGCTGTCAAATTAGTAAAGAGCTTTTAGAATACCCTTGTAAGGTTACAGCTAAAAAGTACCTGACCTAGAACAAAATTCGCCTGGTGACTGGTATTCAAACTGGACGCTAAGGTAACACCTCCATTATTTGAGGAAATGGTCTATATTAAAGAGATCCCCCTGAGCAACGTCATCACCTTCTTTCCCCAAATAGATTGATGAATAGGCTTAGGAAGGTTGATGTCTTAACGGCGATACAAGAGGGTCAATAGAGTGCTATAATAAACCTTTGCATATAGAAAAAAGCAGGACGTTTCTTGAACACATTCCATAGTTATAGTAAAATCTCATTTTATGATTTCAGATTCAGGTTGTCAAGGATGTGGATGAGTTCCACCTTTTGATCAAGAAGTAATCAACTGAGTTGACCGAACTAAATCGTTATGAATAAAGCGGTCGACGAAACAAGCTTCAACAATATCTTGCAGAATGTAGAGAATACTAAACTGATGTCAAAATTACCTAGTTCAAAACGACATAAACTATTCTAGTGAGAGCTCCAAGAAAGGGATAAGTTGGAAACATTTTTTTCGTCTGGACATTTTCTTTTCTTCGCAAATAATTTACATGTATGAACAAATTTATATTTATTAATAGTATTGTGGCATTAAAACAACCTCGATTTCTAAGTTCTCTTCTGATTGCATCCAAAGACACTATATATAACAGCAACGAATTCGCTTAGAATACAATTTTCCAATATTGTGAGCGCCTACGTCATACCGATGAGAGCTAAGAAGCTCGAAACCGGTACATCTCTGGTGGCACCGCTAACGACTTATATTAGTAGGTTGCTATAGATTTTTAGATGTAATTCAATGCTGGCCAGGGTTGTTTTTTGAAATTCTGTTTTGCAGCTATAGTAATCATAGTACCCACAGTATAGTAGGTCGTTCTCAGTTTGTGGCCCAGCATTGAGTAGCCAGTGGTCACTAGATGTCGACACTTACTACATTTCCCGCATAGTTTACAGAAAAGCGGAGTAGCGGCAGGATTATAAAGAATTTGAAAAAAAGAACATGCCAAGACTAAATAATATGTTTTCAATGTAATATTTTTAACCGGTAAACTGCCGTTAAAATGTCTTCATTTAGCCGCTGCCCTAGAAACTACCTTTAATTTCATTTCTGCTCGTTTTGTATATAAATACCTGGATTATTCTCGAAATAATGCCAGTATATGGAGTCCCGTTCAGTGCACGCTCGGAAAAATTTGCATTTTAATATAACGGCAGTCATAAAGGAGAACACTGCAGCACCGGCGGGTGTTAAAAGGCCAGTGACGCTGTCCCCTGGTGATTTGGCCGAAGTTGAAGTGAGTTCGAGTTTTCCGGGCACAGAAACAATATGCCGTAGGCGTGTAGCGAAATAATTCGTTTACCTTTGTAGTATGGACTGTAAAGGGGACGTAGTCAAAGGAGGATAGTTTGGAACATTTTGCATGTATCCGTGACTAGTTCAGCGTCATGTTCAGTTCCTTCATCTCTATATAGGATGATCCACTTTGCAAGTATGAGCGAACATCTCCTTAGATATGAAAAAAACATTGATATCACCTGTTGTTTGATTTTATATTTCATTAATTTTCAAATTTCTTGGTTCTCCGATCTAAATTTATTTATTTACTACTACTCTCAAACAAGCAAAAGTTCTGCTTTTTTACATGAGACGCCTAATATAATATAGCGGATCAACTAAACTATACAAATAAATATTACTATTAAAACAATACAGTAATTGAACAATACAAGAAAGTCACAAAATAAAAGAAACAGAATATTCTTAAGTTTACCAAAAATATGCAGGGGTGTGTAAGTAGGAGGTACTATGTAGATTAAGGATATCAAGGTGTAGTTATAATGAAGAAAACAATGGGCTAAAATTTGAGCCTTGTGGCACGCTAGATTGTGCTAAAAAATGTTTACAGGTTACGCCATTATATCCAACAGCAAAACATCGATTAACTAAGTAAGACATGAAAAAAAAAAACTTTAAACTTAGTTTGGTCAATTCGTATAACTTGTATTGTATAACGTCATGATCGATCCCATCAAGCGCTTCTTTAAAATCAGTGTATATGACGTCCACTTGACATTCATTATATATAATAATATAATAATAACAAACTTCTTTGGCATGAAACCGTGCCGGGAAAATTAAATATATTAGATAACGTTTCTCCATATAATCAATTTATACAAGTAATATATGTATATCGTTAATTCGAAGAAATAAGTTAGAAATTACTTGTAGGTAGATCAGACATTACCAAATATATAGAGCGTCCCTCCAAATGGGTAATAGGATGAAAACAACAATTTTTATTAAGCTATAGTCTCAAATCTAAACAATAAATTGTCAAATCAAAGAAACAGACAATATGGAAACCGGTGCTATTGTGTAGGGTACATCACTGTCAAGGACATTACTCTGTAACGCTTTTATCATAGTAATAATATATTGTTAAGAAACATATGCTGCGGCAGGTAGAACGTAGACCAGCTATATTTGCGGAGAGGATTGGCACCCTCTCTGTGGATAGGATAGAGTGCAAGAATGTTGTCTTGGATCAATGTGAGATATTGATACCGGTTGACATTTAACCACTCTCCTAATTTATGAGGTTTTCCAGTTTTCCCTCATTCCTGCACTGAATTAGGTTCTACCGACGCCAGTCGTTCCCGGGTGCAGCAAGTACAAAAATCTATGCAGGTTTTAATTTAAACAAGTGAGAAATTAAAATCTCTCCAAATATCAATCCTGGAAATAAATATTAATTAGTCAGGTGTTGCCTCCCTGTGCCACCATATCGTGTTTCTCATTAAATCATTAAATAATAATCTACATTTGTAAAAAAAAATTCTTTCAAATCTGCGTAAACACACGTATCAACGCGGTGACTGTGACTACGTTTGACACCTTTGACTTTGGCAGTAAATACCTAACCTCGCTTTATAAATAAGTTAGAACATTTTTGACATATAATCTGTTAACTCTTGTTTTTCCGTATCCCCTCGTAAAATATATGTACTAGTCATAGTTAACCCTATACAGAATCGGAAATTGCGGATCTTTACAGAGAAAGTATCGGAAATTGCGGATCCTTACAGAGAAAGTAGAAATTGCCGCTTCATCCCAGGGAAGGTACGAAGTATAAGCGGCGCGGTAGTATAATAGAAAACTACATTTTATTTGTATATCTGCCCTATTCTTCTCAAAGTCCTTTTATTTCAGTTAAAATGCTGACGTGTATTAATTTATTTGGAAAGAGTAACGAATAAAACACGGCGTGAATAAGATCTTTATTTATTTATTTATTTATTTATTTATTTATTTATTTATTTATTTATTTATTTATTTATTTATTTATCAATAAGCAAAAACACAACAGGCAAAGTAGCATAAAAAATGTTCCACAAAGTAAGTAACAAAAATTAAGAGAAATGTGTGTACAATTTTGGAAAGACAACAACACTACAAAAATGTAACATAAATACACTTATCAAATAAAAGAGAAAAAAACTACATTATAATTAGAAGAATAATTTACAAATTTGTAAGGAAAAATTTCATAATATGCTTTTTAAAATACCTATAGTAATATAAAAAATATCGACATTAGAAAAATTCGTGTTAAAAAACTATTACACATTCTATTAATTCAAGAATTCTGTCCAGATTGAGTTTTACAAAAAATTATTGAAAAGGGTGACGTACTCTAATATCGCAGGGAGGCACATAAAAATTAATATTAGATAAAAGTAAGGGCGAGTCCACATAGCTATGGAGTATTTTATATAGGTACATCACGTCACTCAATTCACGTCGATTCTGTAAAGAAATGATATTAAATCTCTATTTGATGATTGCTATAGAATTTATGTTATATGCTCCATTGACTTTGTAATCTAAGAATTTAAGAAACTTGTTTTGAACAGATTCAATTCTAGAAATGTAAATATTATACTGTGGGGACCAAATTACAGAAGCAAAACTTAATTTACTTTGCACATATGCGAAATACAATGTTTTCAATGCCTCAGGTGATTTAAAAGATCTGCTATTTCTTATAATAAAACCTAACATCCTACTGCCTTTTGCAACGACATAATCAATATGTGTGTTAAATAACATTTTGCTATCAAACATTATACCTAAATCTTTGGTTACAGAAACTTGTTTCAAATTAGTTTGATTAAAATTATAATCATATGAGTATTTATGATGAGTATATTCCTAGTAACAGTAATAACCAAGCATTTTTCTATATTAAGAAACAGTTTTTTCACATTGCAATATGCAGAAAATCTATCAAGATCAGTTTGAACAAGTAAACAATCAGCTAAACTATGTATTTAAAAAAATATCTATTTATCACCAGCGTAGGTACATTAAAAACTTACTATGATGAAAACATAAAAATGTACATCATTAAGGTAGATAATATAAAGCAATGGCCCCAAGTGTGAACCTTGGGGCACACCAGAAGTAGTTACATACGAAGCTGAATGAAATCCATTTAAGGATACAATTTGTGATCTGTTGAAAAGATAGGATGAAAACCAATGAAGGAGACTTCTGTGCACACCAATTTTCATTAATTTAGCAATGAGTATGTTATGATTTAACTTATCAAACGCTTTACTGAAATCAGTGTACACGGAATCCACCTGTATCTGAGAATCCAATGCAGATAAAATGTGTTCGGAGTAATTTATTAAATTAGACTATGGATCTATTAGGTAAAAATCCATGTTGTTGCTCAATGACACTAGGCTTTACTTTACGAAGGGGAAAATTATACACTATTTTTCAAAAACCTTGCTGAATATATTTACTTTACTAATAGGCCTATAATTAGTGGAAACATTTTTATTGACATATTTGAAAACAGGAATTATATAAGCCTGCTTCAATAACCTAGGTAAAACACATTCCAAAAAATATTTATTAAAAATAATAGTAATTGGGAAATATAAACTGTTCGCACACCTCTTAAAAAAAAACGACGGTATGCCATCAGGACCAGCACCCTTATTTTCATCCAAATGACTCAAAATTTCTAAAACCTGTTCAGTAGTAGCATGTAAATCAACTAAATAAGGTGTACAATTTTCATAAAAGTTAGTAACATTATCGAAAACAGTTTGACTATATGGTTCAAAAGAATTTTGAAAAATTTTGAGAATAAATTACTTACGTCACATCCACCTTGAGCAGTGACATGGTCATACATCATAATATTAGGAATACCGCTACTACGATTTTTGACGGATATGAAATGCCAAAATTTTTTTGAATTACTAGGCAAACTATTCTCTATAGAATGTGTATAGTTCTTAAAATCAGTGTAAATAAGTTGCTTACATTTTTTTTAATAAACAAAATACATGTCATAATCAGTCCGATATCTATATTTTTCTCATTCTTTATGTACCTTATTTTTTCTAAGATAATATGTTTAATAGTATTAAGTGTCAAGTAAAGACGAAATTTACCATTAATTTTCTTTTTGGAACATGATTATCAATAATATCAATAACTTTATTATAAAAGTGTATTATAAAAGTTTAAATTTTGAATGTCCATTTAGCGCGTCTACAATCTCCGATAACGGACGATGGTAGGCGAGATCTAACGAGAGCCGCACAACAAAAACGGTATTCTCACAGATTACAGACCACAATCCGGTCACCTGATGCCAGTGTTGCCAGGTCTCATGCTTTTGCATGAGATCTCATGCATTCCGAGGAAACCTTATGCTCTCATATTTTGATTACAAAATCTCATGCTTTTTAATAGACACAAAAAGAAATAATAAAATAATTAAAATTACTCTTTGAAATCTACCAAAACAAAGACCTAACGAGAAATAAAGGCAAAATCGAGAGCTAAATAGAATAGATAGAGGTAGGTATCTACAATATTTGGATACTTGAAATGTCCTTTATTGTAGACTGCTCTCTTAATAATTAGCAATGAATACATAAACGGGTATGACATCGACGGATATGCGGTGTGTGTGCTGTATTCACTCTGTATTGCAGTGATTCTTAACTCTATTCCGCAAGGGTACCTACATTTTCTGGAAACAACAGATTTTACGACCCGTGAGTCACCCTGCGTCACGTCAACTGCGCCTCAACTTTCGCCCGGCCTAACAATAAAATAAATTAGAAAGGTTACGTGGTTAATAACTTTTAAGTAAGTACCTGTAAGTACCTACTTACAATGTAATATTATGATAAAATAGCATAACATATTGCTTCTTAATGAAATAAAAATGGCATTACAAAAGTAATTAAAAATTAAGCTGTGTCAAGAGGTGTTTTTTGATCAATTAAGCCATCTCATGCTTTTTTCTCCAAACCTCATGCTATTTTGAAATTATTCTCATGCACTGAATTTTTCCCACCTGGCAACACTGCCTTATGCGAACAGTGGGAGCACGCTGTGGTGGAAGTATGCGTGTAGCATGACACAAATACACGCAAGCGGCAAAACACAATTCACCATCAAGATCCTCACTTTCCAAATGTGTATATGGAATCGATTGCTTCGACTGGTATACAATTTTCATTCCACTTCCGAAGTTCCTACCCATCTTATGTATAATTAAAAGCACTCTGCCTGATAATTTGTTGTAGCTTAACCCACAATTACTCCAACTTTCCAAAGTCCGCCTACATCGCGTGACAGCCAATTCTCTCATATCTCAGAACAAAATGCCTTCAGTTTTATAATAATCAAGTACGTTGTTCCCCATAATCAACGTAATTACTCCACCTGATTAAAACGTAATTCGAAACGAAAACGTGTCGGGATACAGAGATCGCACCCTAGAACGTCAACATCCTATTTCGCCTCGTTTTTCGTTTAATCTTTTTGTTAATTGTGAAAACATTGCATGCTCGAAAGAGAAATTAAAGAAGTTGCTTGTAAACGTGTAATTACTGGAATGCGCGAGGACAGGTATTCCAGCATTAATTACGTAGGTTTTTACTGCTACTCAAATAGTTAATGAAAAATTTCCCAAGTAATAACATCACGGAATATACTGTAATGTTAGGCATTTGTATTAGATTAGATGATATTTATAATTATACAAACATCCCTGTAATTCATATTTCGTGTGAGAGATTAGGAGTTTTTTTTCGTGTCTAAAAAATTTGGGGCGCGTTGTGTTAAATGAGATAGTGTAAGTTCCATTTTCAATAACTACCTACTTTCAATTATATCTTTTCCAGAAACATACCCAATTTTTTTTCCTGTTAACAAGCTCTCTTTTTTAAAAAAATTTGTCTATAATACTTCCCGCTTAAAAGTTGTAAGCAATATCGTCCTGAAGAGTTTCAAAAGAAATACTACCTAAAAATCAGGTGGAAGGCTCAAGTACTCGTAGTCGTTGGAAAATAATTGTATGTTCGTTGTTTAAGGTCTATAAAATGTCATTACTCAATACGAACGCCGAACATATAACTTTTGTACTTGCAAAATGTTTTCTCATTTAGAATATGTTGATGTGTTGACAATTTAGTCACAAAAAATTCAACAAGAGCTGTAGAGTTATGTTGAGAATGTTATCCAGACCGCCTCATTACTGATCATAGAACCTTTACAAGATTGGAGGCGACCTTACGACGAAATGAAGATTCGTTTTCTCTTCGGAAGAATCAAATAATTTACCATAGGGTAAAAAATAATGTTAATAGACTATTACAGTATTTTGAACAAAATCTACGAAATTCTATAGGCAGGCTAGCCGGGAATGGAATTTGGAAAGAGCGTTACATTAAAAGCAGGTTTAGCTTTATAGCTTGTAGTAAATGTAGAAACTGTTGATCAGAACATTTTTCGAAACGTTCTTTGGATGGACGAAAGACGGTTTGTCAGTAATGGTTTGTTAAACAGGCGCAACGAACGCTACTGGTCCATTGAAAATCCCCACATTGTAAATCCAGTCCAAAACCAAGGCTATTTTGGAGTAAATGTATGGTGCGGCATCATTGGTCAGCATTTAATTTGACCTTATTTGACCTTTATAATCGAACGACGTGAGTTACCTAAATTTTCTGCAAGAGGAATTTCTTACACTTATGGAGAATGTGCCTTTATAGTTATGGAGAAACTTATGGTTGCAGCACTACGGAGCTCCACTCCATAAGGCCAGGAACACTTGTAATGAGTTAAACAGCGAAATGTTAATAAACGTAGCCCACAAAGAAGTTAGGCGAAGATTGAATGTGTTTTAAAATGAGAGGAGGTCATATAGAGAATAGATTGTAATATGTACGTAGTATAATGGCATTTGCCACAACACACCGTCAAGGTCATTTATGAATAGAAGTAACATTATCGGATCCAAATTCGAACCCTGAAGAACCCCCGATGGAGCGACATAGGTCTTAGATTTAAAACCATTGAATGTAACATATTGCAATTCATTGTGAAGGTAGCAACGAAAAATTATAAGCAATTCAACACTAAAATTAAATGTATTGAGTTTTGCAGTGATGTGAAAACCTTATAGAAATCAGAAGGTATAGGGGAAAGTTGGGTTTTGCCGCTCACGGGGTAATGACGTTCATGTTAATTTTATGGAATCTGTCGTATATCTTCGCAATTGACTAGGTCTGATATCTAGAGGGATGTAAGAGAAGCGCACTGATTATACGCGCCGGCTGTGAAACGCACGTTGTTAGACTACACAGGAATTTTATGATTTGTGCTCATTTGCAAGTAAGTTTTTGTCATTATTGTTATAGATTAGTAAGGAACCAAAATACTTAAACGATTTCTCGTTTAGCATCACTCGAAAGATGCATTTTACTGCGACCATTTCTGTGTTTGAAAATCCTAATCTGTATGTTGCATTTGTTCTAACAATTAAATATGTCTGTATCTTCTCTGACGGGTATTGACACTCACCCCGAGCGGCATTGCCCCGAAGTGAGAGGCAATACCCGCAATCGAGCAAAACCGTGAAGTAGTGGATTATTTCTTTTCAGAATGCCTCGCACAAAATAAAATGCATCATGGAATTTAAAGTCCATGGAAATGGCCATTACGGCAGTAACAAATAAAAGACTGGGTGTTAGAGAAGCTTGTCGTTGTTACAATGTCGCATGTAGTTCATTACGTGACAGGTTATGATTAGGTGTTTATAAAGTTCCACGAATGGGAAGAAAGACCACACTTTCCGCTGAAAATGAGAAAGAATTCGTTATGCAAGTCCTCAAGCTCTCGAAATTAATCTTTGGGGTAACGGCACTTGGTCTTCGTCGAGCTGTTTTTCAGTTTGTAACACTCCCAATAGTTTCAACAGGGAACTAAAACTTGCCGGCAAAGGTTGGCTATACGGATTTTTAAGAAGGCATTCTGAAATATCATTGCGTAAGCCAGAATCGACCAGCATTTATCGTATAACAGCTTTTAACAAAGTTGATGTGGAACGCTTTTTTGGTCTACTTGAGCAATTAATGACAAGATTTAATTTTCCACCAGAAAGGACGTTTGACATGGATGAAACTGGCTTATCTACCGTTCACAAACCATCCAGAATGTTTGTACAGGAAGGACAGAAGCAAGTTGGAGCTGCAACTAGCTGGGAACGGGGAAAAACAGTAACAGTATGTTGCTGTCAAGTGCTGCATCCCTCCAATGCTGATTTATCCACGTAAGCGCATGGCACCAGCTCTGGGAAAAAATGGGATACCTGGTTCAATATCGCAATGATCACAGTCAGGATGGATCAATGAGGAGCTTTTTCTTATTTGGCTTCAGCATTTGGTTAAACATCCCGCATCAAGTATTGAAAATCGAACTCTACTCATTTTGGACAACCATGAAATCCACTCAAATTTACAAAGTTTCCAGTATTGTCGACAAAATGGTGTGCATCTTATATCGGATCAGCAATCTGGGTCAACAGGTTATGAATGTGATAACTGTCGTTATTTATAAGCAACCTATGACATATTACTTTGAGCGGCATTACCCACCAGTGGCATGCAATACCGCTCAATGCATTTTTTTTTAAGATATTTATATCTCATGTTAAATTTTTGAAGAATTAATTTTTTTTATATTAAATGCATCATTCAATCGACTCAAAATCACATATTCTATCACCTGTTAGATATAAACGGTAAATTCTTTACTGAAGGTAGATGCGGTTGTGCAGTGAAATCTCAAAGACTTTGGCAACGTTATTTAATATGGTAAAATAGGACGATAATGTCGTAAATTTGGCAACACCTGCTCGTTCAATATATTCATCACTGGCTACACTTTGTAAAAGAACAATACCCAATTACAATATAACCCTACACAGCATATCGGCGGCACCTGTATTAACCGCAGTTCACGCAAGTTAGTTTCTAATAACGACGGGTCTCCATTCATCAGAGGGCCCGGTGCGAAAACAAGGAGCGGCGGCTGGAGGAAGTGTTTGCTTAATATTCGAAATCCGCAGGCGGCACCTGCTCCCTCGCTGCGGGAGACCGGGCTTTGCATTGGCGTGCCGGCGTCGAGCGGCCCGCATTACTGCCTCTTAGGCTTCCCTCTGAGATTCCACGGAATTATCCTCAATTACCTGGTTACAGTTTTTGTAGTGCGCTGGATCAGACCCTCTTTCGTTCGGCACTTATACACCTACAAGTTCCATTCAGATTCAATTGAATGTTATCCTTAAGGTTGTTAGTTAGAAAGGATTAAGTGTATGAGCTTTAGAGTTAAAGACACACAGTGTGCCAATTTCACAATCTAGCGGTGGCTCCAGCTGTTTGCTATAGGTCTTCAAGGTGTAATTCAATGATGGTCGGGGTATTAGCCCGCACTATAGTTGTTTCCTGGAATACCGTGTTTGAAAAGTATCGTTTCTTGCCGAACGCGATAAAGATCGACAGGTTTCAATGGTGGCAACTGCATGTAGAACGCTTCGTGTCTGTGATATTTCAGTCTGGCATGGAGTAGCGAATGGGCGATAACTGTAGCTTGATCTACATTGGATAATCCAGAGATACTTTATTCCCAGATAATATGAATAGGACTTACAACTTATACAGACTGATCTCAAGATATGTGCAACAAAATTGAGGGTAGATTGTACAAGGTGTCTCAAACTTGAAAATATGGGCCTGCTGGGAGGAAAAAATTCAGGACACGTGGTGTTAAATGGTAAGCTCCAATTTCAATCGAAAGTATTTTCTTTGGGATTTGACAAAAACAACCAATGACGTCTTAAATTAAGCAGAAAAGTAACAGCCGAAAAGATCTATAAAAAGTTATAACTCATATGAGTTGACTCTCTCCAATACAGATATACAGGGTGTTTCGAAAACAGCTAAGAAAAATGAAATAGTGTTCTGGGTAACATGGCTTCAAAATTTTGTTGTAACATCATGTATGTCAAACTATTTTATTAATTATAATATAATAATAATATATCTACCCCTCATTCTTTAGCCACAGAAGTCGGAGACTTGTGTGGGAGAGGGGGCGGCATATTATTATTAAGAAGGCCGCATTTGCGCCCAGGAACGACTTATGTTGGTAGGTCCTAACAACTATTCAGTGCAGGAATGAGGGAAACCTGGAAAACCTCATTAATTAGGGGGGTAGTCAAGTATCAACCAGTATCAATCTCTCACATTGATCCAAATTAACATTCTTCCACCCTACCATACCCGCAGAGAGGATGCCGTTCTAGTGTTGTAGATATGAATGCTGCGGCTTGTGGAAATGAAATAACGCTCCACGCGGAGAGCGCTCGAGTCCACCTAGGAGTATATCTGGCGTGCAGCCACCCCGTTGGCTGGAAGGAGTCCGAAACGCGGCGTATATGTGATGTGAGTTGGGCGCCAGGAATACTTGTAAGTATTCCAAAATTTCCGTAAGAAAATCTTGTCTTATATTAATGAAGACAGCGTGGGGGGCTTCTCTTGAAGAAAACCTCTGGTCGGGTAGCGAAGCACTATCGCGAAAAATTGGCGGTGGCACTGTATATGGTGTAGGAATTTCGCGAGTGTAAATTTTACGGTTGCACTAAAATACGATGAACGATTTCTCGGCGAATCGGATGAATATTCGAAGCACTAATCGATGCGTAGCACTATATTGTTAAGCCAAGGAACTATGTACCGAAGGGTACTTCTGATGAAAACACTAATGTCGCACTGGTTGATATGTTCGCTCGTTGAAAGATAGACACAAATGATGTCGATTTCGGATTTGTGCCCAGGTTTTATCCCTTTGTCTATATTTATACCTGGGCGCTTGGGCCAATAGGGTGACGAGTTTTTGCTACCTGGCCAATCGGGGTTGTTTGTAGATTAGGCGATTGAAATCCAATTGACTTTTGTCCTAGATTTTCGGGACGAGTTGTTGCAGGTCGTAGGATTTTGTTATTTTTGATTTTTATGGATTTTCAGGCTATTTTTCTAGGTTGGTATGGAGTTTAGGCGTAATTTTATTTTAATAAACGCTGTCGAAACGACGTTCTATAACAACCGAGCGCAATTCTGCATCGCTCTCTTAGTTCGCGCCACACTCCGTCGAGTGCACGTCAAGAAACCATCAACAACCAGTTCACCAGTTAGTGCTCCTTCGAGACAATCTTCACAAACCTAGTGCTCCGTCGAGCAATTATTCATCGAAAAACCATCGCTCCGCATCAAACCACACCGCAACTCATGTTGCAACCTCCGACGCCGCAGCTATTCAAGAAGCCGAGTTTTTTCCCGGAATAACATCGCCAGTGCCATACCCGCCAGCGTGTTCCGGAAGTCCCAGGTCCGCCATCTTGGATCCCTACGCCGACCGACCCACGCGGCTTCCGCTATCATCGCCGCCATCTTGACGCTACCCATTTCTGGCAAACGCCGTGCATATTCCTACGGCAGTGCTACTATTTTTTGGGAGTGTTTTAGGAAACAAAATTTCCTGGCGCCCAATTTTACCCACACAACTTCGCCAGTCTTCAACCACATCGCCATGCTACACCGCCAACTTCCACCTACAAATCTTGGACTTGATTTACGAGCCGCCAAATGACGCCCTGATACCACCTGAGCTACGCCGCACCCAGCTAAACGACTTCTAGGCCGTTCGCGACGCCAACCTGGTCACGAAACCCGCGAACAGAAGCCTAGTTTGTTTACACTAGTCACCTCGATTCAAGTATTGACGCCTTAAACCCCGCGACCATCGACCGATCCGCAACCACAAATTAATTCTATTAATAACAATAGCGGCAAAAGCAGTTGATTTATTTATTTCTTTGGGAATTTTTTTCAATTTATTGTCCGATCGTCGACTGCGTGCTTTGCTGAATTATTAGGTTTTACAGTGGAGCAGTTTCCAGTGCCGTGCAGAAGTGTATTTTTAAATCATTTTCAAACTGATAATTTTTTTACAAAAATTATATTTGTAACAGTATAATAATTTTTACATGAAACACCTCTAAAATCGGCTCAGAAGTACACTGTTTCATTTTCCTCAACTATTTTCCAAACAACAAGTTACATACATGGATTGTTGAAATTAAAAACATACCTGATCTATATCTTTGTAATAGAATGCTTATTTATTTAGAAATGAGAGAGAAAGAGAGATGGCATTTATGGCGGATCATTCTGTACAGCGTGCGTCAAGTCATAAATGTGTTAATAGTTATTTTTGTGAATGGTATAATACTCTAATTCTTTAAAGTCAAGCTTGTTCCAACTTATCAGCTCTATCTCTTCACACATTTCACTCACTATTTCGCGTATCTGATTATTTTTTCCCCGCGAATAAAATTAATTCCAACACCGATAACAATTAGTTTGCGAGTCCCGTGTTAAAAACTCGTTAGCCTAAATTGTCCCTCCTAATAACTCTCGCTTTTCGACCTTTTAAGTATCATTTTTATTCGCCCTGCCTTGTTTTCTGACACTATCGTGGAAACTTTTACCGTATAATCTTACACGGGAAACAGTTATGGCAATTAAAATAATTATCTACTTTTTACCAGCGAAAACAAACAAGGTTGCTAAGTTTCGTGATGTTTTGGATAAGAAATTCGGCTTTTTCGTTGACATTGATGGAGCGAGCGTTGCTCGAGTCAGATGATAATACCTGAATAAATTAATTAATTAAGTTCATTGTTCGTAATAATTATGTATGAAGTTTTGTTGTATATGTGCCACGACCTCGTTGAATATATCGGTAGATATTAATAAATGTGTACCTAAGCGTATTTCTTGATATTACTTATTCTACAACTACAGATAATAATAAATTGTTCCCTACTCACTGCACACTTCATGAAATGAGCAAAATACATTCCCGATATCAATAGGTTTGTATTATAAAATACCTTAATCGTCCTGAATTTCAAACTGGTTCTTACCCATACACTTTTATGTACATGTATTGTTATGTTTTATTTTTACGTTTTTGCTATTTTACTGTTTATTAATTATTATGCTGAGTAGAATTCTTAAATCCTTGAAATGTCTTTTATTTCCCAGGATAGCTTTGTTCTGGACGCCTGTGTGTTGACTTATAGTATATTTAATTGAAATTTAAAATTTTAATATAATAGATATTTCCAAGAACTATTCAACAGTTCAATGAATTCAATGACCGATATTTAAAAAAAATAAATTTAATATTAATCCAAGAACTGTTGTTCTAAATAGATCTCAGTATTTTTTATTATTTTAAAAATTATGCTCTATTCTTAATTGGAAATTTTGCTTTAGAACTATTTAAGAAATGTAATGTTATATTATTAATTAATTTTCTTAAATATGTCCTAACCCTGCCCTAACCACCTTATTTCTACAGACATGTCCAATTCTTAACTAAATACTATGGTTTCCTTTATCTTGTTACAAAATTTCTTTTAAGTCCAATCAGCCCTTTCTTGACACTTGCTCTCTATGTGATTTTTCCTGTTCCTTGTTTCGCTCTTTTCTTCCCTTGCTCTTCCTATCTTCTTCAAAACTGCCTTTTGTGCTGCTTATCTCTTGACTGAAGTATATTCCGTAGCTTTCTTTATTTCTCTTCAAATTTTGGTTTTTGCAAAAATTTCCTTGATTTTTAATTTTTGTATGATGTACTCCCTATTTAATTCCAGACTCAACTATCTGCTTGATATTGATACTATTTCACTTTGATATACTTTTAGATAAATTTCACTAATTTTTAGTTGGTTTATTTTTCTTAATTGTTCATGTAGAAGCAAATTTTTAACACCCTTCTTCATCAACTATCAACAACTTCGTTTATTTTGTCATCACAAAGATATCACAGTTTTGCACTGCATTCTTTAATCTAATTATTTACAATTAATACATACAATTTAGATTCCATGACATTCAATATAATTATATTAAATTAAATAAATATAATTTAATTTCAAGCTTTTAAATATCCCTGTATATTTCCACAAACAAATGTTCTCTTTCACTTTCCCGTTATTGAATTTGCACTCTAATATAATTTCGAATTTTAAAGTTTTGTTTCCTAGCTGTCATTCAAGTCACATAGCTGTCATCTAAATATAAATGATTTTAATCTGACATTTTATCACCGTATGCTGTCACTTGATACAATTAACTAATTGCCATCTTTTCAAATATAAAATGATTTATCTATTTTAATTTATTACAATATGTATACAAAAATACACTTGCTCCAGCCAACAACTTATAGTATGTAGTATGAGAAATTGTTGAGGCATAATCTTATCGTACTGACTGGGCTTATATTGTTGGCATTGCATATAATTTTTTGTACATAATCCATTATGTGGAATTGTTCATTCAGGGATAGTCCATGTGATTCCAATTTCCTTATTGCACTAACTAAGAAACCATAGTATCTATTAATGTAACAGAAGCCATCGCGAATATTTTGGTCCTTCAGTAAGTACTGCAGTGTGTGAATGACGCTGCTGTCATTAGGATTAAATCTACAAATAACATATTTAATGCAATCGAAATGTTTATCATAATTATTTGCAAAATCGGTGTTTTGTGGTTAGGCACAGTGGGAATACTTCTGGGAAATATCTTGCAAATCCTGGAGTTCCACAAAGATCAAACTTGGGTCCCTTGTTATTTCTATTATTTATTAATGACTTGCCCTCGGTTGTGAAATTTTCAAAATGTTTACTTTTTGCTGATGACTTTAAAATGTTTAAGAAAATTGAAACGGACAATGTGTGGAGCTTCAGAGGGATATAGATAATATTCACAAATGGAGTTGAAATTTAATATAAAAAAGTGCATTGTAATAACAATCACCCGAAACAGAGATCCCATTTTGTACGACTACAAAATTAATGATGAATATGTAAAGATGCCTAATAATGTTAAAGACTTAGGAGTTGCATATGATTCTCGTTTCTCTTTTTAAGAACATATAAATAATATTGCAGCATAAGCTAATCGTTTGCTAGGGTTTATCATTAGACAAACATCTAATTTTAATAACATTGAGACAGTTACCACTTTATACTATGCATTTGTTAGAAATAAACAAGAATGTGCGTCAATCATCGGTTACTCACAACCACAAATTTATTTGAATACCCTTGAAAAGATTCAGAATAAGTTTCTTAGATATTTGTATTACTACAAATAGTCTACTTAGTCCTAATTATCAATATGTTAGATCAGCACACCTAAGATCTGAATTTAACATTATATCTTTGGACATAAGACGATGTTTTTGTATAAAATTTTGAATAGTCTAATTAACACGCGAACTATTTTAGCACTTATACCATTTAATATACCTGCACGACAAATTAGGTGCCCATTAAAATTTAAGGTGCTAATAACATTAACCACCGCCCAATCCCTCTCGTAGTCATGGCTTCCTCAAGCTAATAGTGTTGATTCCTTAATTGATTTGGAATGGAGCTTACCACTTAATAAATTTAATAGAATTGTCTCTACACATTTATTGTCCCTGGCTAATTGATACCTTTTAGTTACTACCAATTTGTTTCTATTTTTTGTTATTTAGTAGCTTGCTCCTATTGAGAATACTATTTCTTATATTTTAGCAATAATGAAATATATTGTATTTTTATATCCTTGTAATTAGGTCGTCAGACCTGTTAGGATGTACCAATAAATAAAGGGAATAATTTTATTTATCACCAAAATAAATATTTGTCACCAAATTAAATCCTCTGATTATGAAATTCAATCCCAGAAATTATTTTTTATATCCGTTTAACATAAATGTCACTAAATGCATGTATCCAAATTTATACAATTTTTTATCCAAAATAAACCAATAATGGTCAGGTTAGGTTAGGTTAGGTTAGGTTGGGTTAGGTTGGGTTAGGTTGGGTTAGGTTAGGTTTGGTTAGGTTAAGTTAATTACATTTTAGGGTGATACATAAAGTTATAGACAATTGTTTTGGAATAGTTTAGTGTTAACAAATAATTGGTGACAGATCTATCATTTTGAGAACAATTTTAAGTATTTGATGACAAATTACGTTTTCGGGTGATTGTACAGAAATTTATAGATAATCGGTTTGGAATAGGTTAGTGTTAATGAATTGGTGACAGATCTATCATTCTGAGAATACGTCTAATTATTTGGTGATGAAAACCACATTAAACTGGTGACCGATAAAATCATACCCACAAATAAATAAATAATACGCTATGACTTCTAACCAAGTACTTCGTCTAGTTATAACTGGTTCAGGAGACATAGGTATGCCTGGTAACACCTCCTAAAAACGTCCCTTCTTATATGCGCCTTAATGAAAACTTATTTGCCAGTTGATATAAAAGTGTCAGGTAACCGATTAAGTGCATGAGCAGCACATGTGAAATGTATCATTTTTGTTTTTCTTTTAGATAAAATCTGTCCTACTTTTAATGTGTGTAAGGCTGCATCACAAAACAGTCAATAAAATAATTTGATATACTCGCGACAAGAATTCAGACGACTTACGTCATACGAACAAATGTATAATTCATTATATTTTCATCAAAATATTTAAGAAACTGCAACTGATAGCAATAAAACTATATACTACACTAAAAGTTTACATTATATATTGCACTAAATTGCAAAAAAATATTGTTTTTAATGCGACCAAACATGGAAAATTACGTTGACAATAAAAACAAATGTGTAACGTCAGCTATAACGTAAGACGTCTGAATTCTTGACACGAGTATAATAGACTCGTGATTTTTTTGTCCAGGACCTTAGAAACCAGTAGGTAGTTGTCACTAGCAGTGTCACTTTTTAGGGCACCAATTAAAACATTGGCTACTGAAAGCCCATAAACATCGGTAGCTTTGTCAATAATGAAATAAACGAAATTGTCCGCAATTTCTTCGCGTATTGATGTCAGTACGTTGATGTAAACCCTATCGACATATCTTAGTCTTAACGTACTTCCAGATCACTATAAAACAACATTTGAATTAATTTCCGTCTATTTATTCTGTCCTTTGCATATTACTTCAATTGTCAATGTAAAGTATATTATTATCTATAAATAGTTATTTAGATACACACGGAGAATACAGCTTACAGCAGACGTAAAAAAGAAACGCATTGACGCGACACCGGTTATTACAGCGTTACGTAAATAATTAAAAGCGAAATGCGAGTCAACTAATTATTACATCGTTATAGATCTTCAAATTATGCACTGGAACGCCATGCACTGGTACGCATAGAAAACATAAATACCAACTACGGCACTTAATCTTCAGTTTTAGAGTTTCTTTTGAAGAAGACAGCGATAAATTTCTCGAAATGTCAAGACATTTCAATTGACGACGTGTCAACTACTATGGAAATTGCGAAGTTCGTCTCGAGATTTGTAATTAAAAAATAAATAAATAAAAGATAACTGTTGAGTAGAGGTACTTCTACCTTTAGGTAAGAAATGAGAACCTAATAGCAGAAAGTAACTTTGCGAATTAAATTTAATGTTAGCACACAAAGTCTTTTTGTCGAGTTGTTCTGCTATCATCAAATAACAAACCAAACATACAGCTTGCAGTACAAGGAACACAAAACTAGACATTGTAATGCCGACCTGAAAATAATACGCTTTGTGACATTCCGAATAGTTTGTTTTCATTATGAATGTAGCGCAGATGCCTTTGATACACTCCGTTGATGGTTCGCGACAATTAATTTGTCTGCAGTGGTGCATCATTAAGCTTGAACAAGACCTCATTTCCTTATTTTTCCATTAAATTAACATTTCTACATAATGGACACCCAGATTAAATATGAGTTTTAAAAAACTTTAACCTGCACTTTCGTATTATCCTTAGATTTAAATAAAACAGTTTGCTGTATTCACAACAAAAAGGTGAGATAATAAAGTGCATTGTACGGAATTAATGGCTGTAATATGTACCACGATGATTCTAGCATTTACAATTATTTAGTTTCTTGAAATTTTAAATAAATTTAACTTCAAGCAAATAGCATAAAGCCATAATAGATAAATAAAATATTTCACACCTTTACGGAAGCTTATTGTGGTCCTATAAAGTGTACACAAATTATTTTCTAAGTGGCAAAATTTTGAACAACATCAGATAAGTATAAACATCAAGCTTCGTATAGTAAAAGGGCGGATCAAAAACCACAAATTTTTGTTAATGCTGGTGCAATGTCTTGGTATTTATAAGGGTGAATGTTAGGAAGTAAATCTATTTACGCGGCTCGCCAAGGACAATCCGCCTTTAGTAGCACGTGGTAAACATGTCCATCGAAAAACGCATCATTATTAAATTCTTGTCATAACATATTTTTAAATGGCCGATAATCGGTAGACCGAAAGAGAATCATACAAACTGACCCCGGACAAGCATCAACCAGGCGAATATTCATGAAATTCGCTATCTGGTTAGATGCGCCCGAGCACAATATTTTCCTGAAGATGGGTTCCTCATATCCTGATGGAATATCATGAAGCAAACTAGCTTACAGTTTGTAAGAGACTCCTGGCGCGGTATTGTGCAAAAGGAACGGTCTTTAAAAGTCCTATTTTCACTTGCAGTGAGTTGGCGAACTATGAAGTAGTAACAACCTGTGAAAGTATAGCCAACGCTTGTCTTTCTATAGAGAAAACTGTTTTTGGAGACTGCAGATACGTACTGTTCATTGACTTCTTTCACGAGCAGAGCATTGTAAACGCTGTGTACTGCTGCCCTTTTCTTGATCAAGTAAATCTGACCTTTTGTCAAAAAAGTTATCATAAATTTAATGCAGTCATTGATGATTTTATTCTAAAAACGAAGATCTGTAGTAGAAAACATCCACTCTGGTTCAATTCACAAATAACTGAGTACATTAAACTCAAACATAACCTTGCAGCTCTAGAAAAAATCACTTACTAATCAAATATTTTAAAAACGAAATTAATATCAGCTATAAGCAATATTACCACAAGCTTAGTTTAAAAAATAATTCTAAAAATTTTGGAACTTCATTGATAACAAAAAGAAAACCTGCAATATATTCCACCATCTGTCACATATTATAATGGTTTTGACTTTACAGGCACAGAGGAAGTTTCTAATGCTTTGTTAATTTATTTTTGTAATTCCTTCTCTTTGCCGAAGCCTGCTGCAATAATTTTAAAGTATGATTTAAATCACGATATGCTTTAAGAATTATCAAAACCTTAAAAAAAACTGAAACAAAAAACACTATGGGTCCGGATAAATTACCATCTGTTCTCTTAAAGGAACTGTGCATGGATTTTGGCCCGACCATCGTTTATTTTTAAACTCTCCTTGAAAAATCATTATATGCCAATGTACTGAAATCTGCTAAACTTATTCCGATTTTTGCAAGTGGTGACAACCAGAATGTTAAAAATTATAGACTTATAACCATAATTAACCACATTTCAAAGGTTTTTGATTTTTTATTTTATGAGCCTATTTTTAATCATATGAAAAATTGCATCACAGACAAGCAACATGGATTTATAAAAGGAAGACCAACTGCAATAAATCTATTTTATCTTTCTCAATTTATTTCGAAATCTGTAGATGCCCATACTCAAGTTGATGTTATATATACTGACTTTTCCAAAGTGTTCGACAAATTCTTCCTTACAAAGTTTATAAAATTTGGGTTTTCAATAGATTTAGAGAACTTATATTCAAAATAGATTGCTTTTTCTCAAGTGTTTTGCTTGCCAGTCATCTTTCACAACTGTCTCAGGAGTTTCACAGGGCTCTGTGTTGGGCCCTCCCTTATTAAATATTATTATAAATAACATTGATGCTGCTTGTCTATTTTATATCGACGACTAAAAGATCTATAATCGTATCAATTGTTACAATGATTGCTCAGCGCTGTAGTCCAGACTGAATAACACTTGCACTTGGTGTAGACTTTCTCGTTAAATCAGTTTAGGCTTTTCGGGGCTAACTAAAAATAACTGTGTCCGTGATCATTTGACTCAAAACTTACTTTTGATGTCCATATAAACAAGTCGACTAATGACTGTTTCAAAACCTTAGGTTTTTCAGGATATAAATGTCATTAAATTACTTTTTTATGTTAGGTCGAGACTTGACTATGCTTGTATTGTAGAGTGTCCACATTTTAATAGAACTATAGATGACCTGTAGAGAATAAAATGACGTCTTCTTAAATATCTTCATTACCTATATGGAGTTTAACTACCAGTTGGGGTCTCACAGTTTGATCTATGCAGCAAGTAGCATGTCTGAGTTAATACTATTATTTAAATTAATTCATAATCAAATTTTAGAAATGATCAATTTTCATGTTTGTAAACAAACTTTCAAGTATCCTTTCCCATTTCATCTGACTACTGCCATAATAAACGTACAATAATTTTCACCGTTATTTCGCATTATGTGCCTATCACATTTGATGGCGATCAAGATGTGGAAGCGTTAGTGCACAATAATTGGTAACAGACACGACCAACTTTATTTTTCCACTGGCAAAATATATTAATAAAAATTAAGGCTATGAAGAATAATAAAATGTTCAATTACTGTGACAATAAATTAAAAAAAAAACAAGTTTCTGTATAAATTCTTGATTAGATTTTCAGTCTACAAAATAACAATAAAAATACAGCAGAGCACTGTTCACTATAACACTAGAGGGTAGTGTAATAGGAGTATATCAACGCCTGCTATATTATTCACAGCTTTGTATCGCCTAGCTAAAATATAAATTTTTAAACATACTTTTGTGATGATATGCCCGTTGCATTGTTTTTCCTTTGTAAAATAACTAATTTTGTATTCATTATATGGCTTTGCTGCTCTTTATGGTAGTTAAAAGTCACTTTGAAATATTTAATCGCTAGTTTACCTCATGAAACGTCAGCTCCATTAATAAAACAAAATATAATGTGAAATAAGAGAGCGCTGTTGCTTTAGATATCACCTGACCTGTAGTTGCTAAATGAATTAACAAATTTCTATTTCATTTCATTTGTAGAACCAGTAAAGTACCTCTAGGGTTTTGCGATGTGTATTTTAAACTTGTCTTTCATGTAGCAAATGAGATATTACATCTGAAATAAAATCTGGCAAGCGCTGAACATGTCTGCATCCATCAACGCATTTTGCATGAAAATATGAAGCAAACTCTCAGGGGAAACCTGTACACAATTTCCCATGCGATTTGGTCAGTCGCAAATAAGACGGGAGCACCAAATTTATTTTTGTCGCTTCGTTAAATCACGCTGTAAAAAGATATGAGGACACAGATGCGCATACACACTGCGCCAGCCGAGCGGTTTGTGGGTTGCCAACATGTTTTTTAGTCATGACAAAAATATCCAAAGATAAACAACTATAAATTATATTTTTAAATATTTAAAACAGTAACATAACTTAAACCAAATAGTATTTAAAAAATAAGCAATAAAAACTTATAAGAAAAAAATTGCTGGCATTTACCGATTTTTAAATATCTAATAACATAACACATAATTACAACACATTATTCATTTTTTGATATAACTTACCTACATAAGTTATTAAAACATTTTCCGAAAATGAAAAAAATATCTTCTAGTTTGCTCTCCATTTCATAACATTCTTGTAACATATTTTGTATTTTCCATGGAATTTTTTGGAAAACAATTCTAATGATGCATTTTTAGCTCATTGAACTATTAAAGGCAGAGTAAAAATCTGTGGAATAGTCACTACTGCAATCCATTTTTATTGCATTCTGCAACTGTTTTCGCGCTACTGGCGTTAACTGCGTTCTTTGTTAAGATTACGAAAAAAATATTGACTATTCAACCATTTCGATACTAGAAATTAAAATAAACAGGAATCCAATTCTTCCTTCAAATGGTAACCAGAGTTAACATAAATTCATCTAAATTTCTCCAGTGTGAACGTTCCGTTATTGACTTACTTGATAAATCATACACTTAATTTCATTTTGAGAGCTACCCTTACAAAAATCTTAGTCCCACTGAATCAGGACCTAAGTGGACTGACTAACCGACCTTACAAAATTCTCGATTTCCTAGGTCATAGAGTCGCATAAAATATCCCCGTACTTTGTGACTAGATTGGAAAGCAAATTGGGGTTATTGGATAAAAAATAATAGGCAGTTGAACTCGGACAGAGACATATTACCTATCCTGGGTTTCCGAAAAACCGTATTAGACCGTCTCTTAAAGTTACATTTATCTCAGTCTGGCAGTATTGAGTGCGTTTCATTACAAATCGGTTGTTTCCCGTGATTAATTTAAAAAGTAATAGAGTAAAATTTGTTCTTGCCTGACGGCCAGAGTAACCTGTCGGAAGTGGGAAATGTGAGATGGAGCGACCATCTGGTTGTTCAACAAACGCTTTTCAAGTACGTATTTATCTAACATAATAACATAATTGCACGATATTTTTGTCGGGCAGAAATTGTATTTACTCTGAACAAAAAAATTCTGATACGACGTTTCAATAATACCAAAAAAATTTTATATAAATGCCTGCAACATGTGTCAACACATTTATATGATCAGCTGTATATATAAAAAGTTGTTCACATGTCCTTTAGGCCCATCTGCGTTATTTTCCTCCACTCTGTTCTGTTTCTCGCCTTTCTTCTCTAATCCGTTACATTTTTCTCCCATAGATCGGTTGCCACTGTCTCTCTCCATCGCTTTCTTGGTCTCCCTTGTTTCTTCTTGTAGTTAGTTTTACTCTCTACAATTTATTTAATTGTCTTTTCATCTTCCGTACGTTCTAGATGCCCTAGCCACTGCCATCTTACTTTTACAACTTCATCTATTTTTGGTGCCTGGTATGTTGCATATATTTCCTCATTATTTCTCCTTCCAAAGCCTTCCTCTGTCTTCTTTCCGTCTAGAATTCTTGTTAAGATCTTCCTTTCCAACCTGAACAGATTTTCTCTTGATTTCTTATTGAGAACACAGCACTATTGGTCTCAAAATTGTTTTGTATATTCTAAATTTTACCACGGGACACATTTTTTGATTTAATTAAATGGTTGATACTGTCAAACCTCTATTTGCTTTTATTATTCTCCTATTAATTTCTTGCTCCTCTTCACACTTAGGTGTTATCAGCGCCCCCAAATATACATTTTATTGAACTTCTTCCATTTCTCCGTACTGCGGTCTCAATTTGAAATCCCACTTTACGTGCCTCCTTCACAAGTTTTTTCGTTACTTTTTCTAATTCCCAACACACTCTTGCAATTATGGTTACATTATCTGCATAACTTACTGTTTGGTGACACAACATGTTCACAACATGTGTCCTTCTATGTTCAGCTATCTCTTATGACCTTTTCTAGTACTAAATTAAAAAGAAGCGTTAAGAGTGTGTCTCCCTGTCACAGTTTTGTACCAATAGTAAAACGTTCCGACAATTTTTTTTTCTACTTTGCTTTTGGTATTTGTTACCCTTATTTTCAATAGCCTAATCAGTTTAGTTGGCATCCCAAATTGTGTCAATATTTTACTTAGGTTATTCATTTTGACACAATATGCTTTCTTGACTACTCCTTGAGATGGATAAATGTTGTCAGTTTTAAACCATAGGATTGTTTTCTAGAATTTTAATTTTTGAGAGCTCCTTGAAATCCATACTGTCTTTAGAAACGTCATTTAACTATTTTTTTAAAGTTCTATAACTTATTAAAATGCTTGCTAAAATCCATATAACACCATAACAACACTTGACACATGTAACTCGTTCTATTCGAATTATATTCATAGGCACATTTTCTATTTCATTAATTTTCAATAAATTTTCTATTAAAATAATTCTAACATGAGGAAAGAGTATATTTTTGTGCATAGTGAAACAGTACTTTGAATCGTTTCCGTATATTCATGAAACAAATTGTAAATTTTAATTTTGCGTGATCTATTTTAGTTAATCTAGTTCCAAATATTAGTTCCTGAATCCTGTATTCGGACTGAATATTTTTTATACTCTTGTCCAACTAAGGTACTAACTTCAGTTCTATGTCTTCGAAACACATAAATACATTTTGTATGGAAAATCCTCTTCTGCCCACAAATCAATCACCTACTTCCTACTCCGTGCCCCAGCTCATAAAAGAAACGACCTAAACCCGGAATTCCGGGGAATTATTGGCCATATCCCCTGATACAGCCAACTTGATAAATTTTGTCCCTACAGCGATCCAATTAAAGGCAAAATCCGCGCAAATCATATGTCTGAATGAGTTTGCAGAAAGAGAATTTGTAACTGAAAGTGAACAGAAATGGGCCTTTTATACAGCAAGTCGATGTATTGAGGAACATTCGGAAGTTGGTATAAATTTTCAAAGAACATTTCTGTCTTTAAAAAGTCACTGTATATACAGAGTATCTTAAAAAAGGTTATAAACAATCGGACGCGCATACATTTCTGTCTTTAAAAAGTCGCTGTATATACAGAGTATCTTAGAAAAAAGTTTATAAACAATCGGACATGGTAGAGAAGGTTAAGATATGCAATAAAATGCACACTTGTGTTGCAAAATTACAAACTAAGGTACAACTAAAGTTAAGTAATAGCTCCTGTAAGATAATTTGTTTGTAATTTGTATAAAAGACGTAAAAGTGTAGCGCACGACAACAAGGAATAGATCACCTGCTGGTATTAACCTAAAAGTGTTATTTGCCACAGTAGTATTGTGGTTAGTGCGTTTCGTTTTTCTTTAGCACTTACTTGACTCTCGTGAGTGTACATAGACAAAAATGCAACAATTTATAGTAAAAATGATATGCTAATGTATGGCGAATCAAGGAAAAACTGCCTATGAATCGCTTGTACGGTAAACGGTTTTAATAAGCAGCATAAATCATTTAGAATACCTGTAACTATTTCAGATGCTATTCTGTGTTGTGAAAAGAGCTCTAGAAGAATTATTCACAGTACGTATGTTTAGGTGTATTTGTAATTATCATGTACAAACATACCGTTGGCCAAAGAAAAAAATTGTTAATTAAAATGTGTTTTGTTTGGTTCAATTTATCATGCAGCAAAATAAAGACCGTCACATTCCGGACACTTTATGTAAGGCGAATTTCTTATTGTTGACTTACAAAATTGTAATGTCAATAAAGAACTTAAATTGATTACCTTGAAACTGCTACCTTATTTCTGAGCAAATAAAAAAATATGTCAAGACCTGTTTGTGGGGTTATATGATGCCTGAGCCATCCTAACAGGTCGAATTTCTGCCTCACGACTTTTTATTCTATAGGAGTCAAAGATTGCAAGAGAATTTGGGTTGGCGCCCCCATGGCTGTAATGAAGTATTGGAAGAGCTTGGACGATTTGAAGCTAACAAAAACAAGATGTCTTGTTTCGGATTTATCGTTTTCAAATATTTGAGGTGGCATGAGGGAAATTTGGTAGTGACATACCAAAAGTAACTTGGGCAGCATTTGTTGGACATTTATAAAAGTTGTTTTAATTTACATTGTTTAAGTGCAATGTCTTCGACCTTTACTCTAAATTATTTGCAAAAAGCACTGGAGTGTCAGATAGGAAAAACGAGCAATTCCAACATATATTCTTACTTAAATTCAAATGTTTCACATTTACAACTTCACAAAGAAATTGGGAGGTGGCTCCAAAAGCCTGACATCTAAGAATCTAGTTCCAGGTCCAAATTTTTCTTTTCTTTTTCTGAACTTTTTTTGACAATCTCAAGGTCTTCTATATCAGTAATCTCTTACACACCTTCCAGCAACTCAGCCATCTTTCTATATGTCTGATGTTCAAATTATAAAATGCAGTGGAAACCAGCCTGGACTGGTAAACTTGTACAAGTACCAGTTCTAATTTGTTGACGTAAGTGCTCCTCAGATTTAATGTGAACTTTGTATACTAATGTCTTGAGATGTTTTCAAACAAAACAAATCTGGTGGTTTGGGTGGCAAAGGTTCACCTGGTTTTTGAGTGCCTCGTTTAATCACGTTATTACCCAATCTCACATTTAAAAATGTGAGAGAACCCCGTCGTGCATAAAAAACATTCCTTATTTTAGCGCATAGAAAACAATCAAGTAGTTCAGGTAAAATGTTTTCAAGAAAATGTCTGTAGAAAGCACTAGTTAAAGTTCTTAGTAAAAAGTAAAGTCCAACAAGAAAATTTTCAATAATACCCTCACATTCAAAGAAAACTGATGTTGAAATCGAAATTCTATTGTAGCATTAGGGTGTTCATCAGACTAAACCTGTTTATTGTGGAAGTTTATTATAGCATCTCTGGAAAGATTAGATTCGTCAGTAAACAATATGCCAGCGGTAAAGTCAACATTTTGTTCAATTTTTTACAAAACCCAGTGGCAAAATTGTAGGCTTGAACCCTTTGCATATGCTACGGGTTGATGTTGATGCTTCAAAACGGAGCAAACTAATTTATGATTTGCGGTTGGACGATTTGCTGGTAATTTTTTGTTTCATACCTACTTGCATACGAAATATGCATACCGAATTTCGTTAATTTATCTTAAGCGGTTTAGAAATTGAAAATTAAAAACTTTTTTATTTAAATTTTGACACGCTGTAGCTCAACAATGGCTGTCCTAAGACCCCACATTTGTATAACAAAAAAACTCATATTTTTGGCCGCAGAATACGCCCTTAGATTTTTTTACCTCTACATCCTGTACATCTCAATGTCGTTCTTTCAATATTTAAAAAATGATAGAGGATATTAGAGTATATGGTAGTCTATTGAAAGAGCTAATTTAAGGCTGGGATTTTGTATATATATATATTTACAGTCTAACAGGGCTTCAAGCGAGTACACAGAACTCCAAGAAAATTGAAAAATTGATTATTATATATCAACGTATTCACAAAGGTTCCCGCCAGTGCGTGAGATAATTTTCATTGCTCATAAAATCACAAGAATAACTAAAATAAATGTTAGAATACCTCAATTTTAGCCACACAGTTACTACACCAATATGTCGCAATTACGTCAAAATTATCACAACCACAACCACCAAATTACTTCACTCACTAGCCAGGACATATAGGAGAACTTGCGTTTCACTTTTAGATTAATATTTATTGCTAACTTTACATTGTGTGTCCTCGAATAAAATCATAACATATATCACGGCTTCCATTTTTATGTACGTCAAAATGCACGATAAACTTTAGGGAACCTTGTGGTTCGGGCCTATACGGTTTGTATACTGTCTCATAGGCCTCATTGATTCGCCGTTTTGCTCACTCAGGCTGTGCAAGTTTGATCATGTATAGGCTATAGTAAAAAAGTAACTACTTTTTTAGAAAACTGATACTATCAAACATCTTTGTCTTCGTTTGCAACATAAAAATTGCACAGGTAACTACAATTTTTAATACGTATTAACTTAGATCGCTATTCTTTAAAAACGATATAAAATTTTTCCTCGCACAACTTTTAACTGCCTTTTATCTGACAGTGCACGCTAATTAAACTTCAAAAGATAATTGGAAGTCAGGTCCCCGTTCCATCCCCTTTCAATACGAAACTTGCGTAACTTTTCCTTCAAAAAACACAAAATAAAATCTCCGCAATGATTCAATTAACGGAATCTTCGAGCAAGTCTAGCGTTGCGGCGAATTCTCGAACCGCTGGTGCATGCTTAAAAAATAAGTTACCAGTGACTGGAACAAATTCAGAATCCGGTTTTCTCCATGTGTAAAGGTTGAACAGGAATTACGAGTAAGTTGTAGAAAGGGCTGAGCGGGGTATCGTGGCGTAGGATTTTTCTGTGGTCGATGAGCGTCTGTAATTATATGGAGCGTGCTCTAGTGGAAGTTTTTGTACTTAGCGACCATCAATAACGGTCTAAAGCGCGCTTTGGCGACTTTTGCTGGCTAGCAAGGCGTTGCAGGCAAAGATATTTCTATAATAATTTTCATCTGTTCAGTGCAGGTAGGTACTGGAGAAAATATAGGTAATTTTTTATAAATTGCTTGCTATGAGCAAAATATAGTTGTGCATTGAAATAAGGAATTTAAGGAGAAATTGATATGAATGCAGCAAATTAGTAAATTCCTCTACTTAATCCTTAAAACCCTTTTTATATTATTGACCTGGACTCCAAAAAATTGTTTGATAAAGTACCTCACAGCAAACTGCTGTAATTTAGGTATACTTGGTAAGCCAATCATATTTTTTTTCATATCCGACATGAACTATATAAAATTATGTAAGTTATGTTTAGTTTTTTAGAAACTAGCTGTAGACTAGTGAGAAATGGCTTGCTATCAGCACGACCTGTTGGTTCCAAAACCTGTACCATCTTTCTAATGTAGAACACCTGCAGGTTTTCTGGCCTATTGCCTTTCAAGACGACAAGAAGACTTAATACAAGTTTAATACTTCTCTCACCATACCTTTTCTTCATCAACGCCAACAGTTGATATCAATCATGACAATCGCCTACAAGCACACACATTCAAACTAAAATAGCTTATTTTTCAAAATATGTTTCAACATCACAGTATGCATTTTGTTACAAACAGAATATTTGACAGACGATTGTCGATATTATAAAAAAATAAGATTACTTTACTCTTGAGCAAAATTTACATTTTTCGACGTACCTTGTATACGCCTGCAAACAATTGATATATGATTACTTCATTTTGGGTTTTAGACCATGCAGAACTTTTTATCAAAAATAAATTTTTTCCATAAAATCAATAATAAAAAAGTTTCTCATATGGTGCCGACTTAATTGGACATACCGTATACCACTCTATTTTTCAGTAAAAAAAAACAGCAAAAAGCTGAAAGAGATTAGGATTACCCGTAGCACTCAAGTATGAATACCTATTGTGCCTGCCGCTGACTGTAGAGTTCAGAAGGACCTGGCTATCTATGCATAGTTACATATCTTTTTTCGATATTTGCTCTAACGCAGCCAGAGATAGCAGATAGCTCTTGATTACACTCTATAGGTCCGTTGCGACAGACGCTTGCAATGTGGGTATTGAATCTAAGGTGAGAGTTAAGGGTCAGTGAAATCGACAGCCAAGAGCCACACCATTAAGACTGTAATTAAATATGAGTGGGTTATAAGAGTAGCGGAATCGCATAATGTGACATTTAGAGGCATTCAATGCCGTTCAGTGAATACCATTTACAAAGACTGTTTAAGTCTCTAAGGCCTGCAATTGCAAGACATTTTGATTACTAAAATCCGCAAAAGCCAGGGCCGCACTAGCAGAAAAGCAGTTCATAATATCGTTAATGAAGAGATTGAACAAGATAGGTACTAGGTGAGATCCCTGAGGGGACACCTGACAGCACTGGAGAAGTGTGTGAATATAAACGATTAACATTGACATTCTGCTCACTACTCGACAGGTAACTACCAAGCCATCTCAATACAAGGCCATCAATACCATAAGAGCGAAGTTTAATTAGAAGGAGTTTATGGTTTACTCTGTCTAAGGCTTTGGAAAAGTACGTATAAACTGTGTCAACTTGCATATCCCTCTCCAAAACCTCTGACAGCCAATGCACAAACGCGATAAGATCAGCTTATTTTTCTCATATATTTTCAGGTATTAACAATATTGTGTGAAACTAACTACTCAGTGGACAAAAGCCCCAACCTGCGTTGAATTACATATGACTTCATTGATAGGAATTGTAGGAGATTTGATACATATTAGCTTAAAATACCTTTCTTAAACAGTAAAAAAGGTCAGCTTAGTCGACTGGCCTGTTGAGAACCCAAATTGATAAGACAATTACGATACTGTCAATTAATTTAGGAATCGAACTGAGAATTGATCTAGGACGAGAGTTACTAATATCAAATTTGTTACTTGATTTGTATATAGTGGTTACATATGAAAGCTTCCAAAAGTCTGGCAATTTACCAGTATCAAGGGATCTATTCGGCATGTAGAAGAAAGAGCAGGAAATACCGAAGCTATACGTCTTGAGGAAAAACGGTGGAATATCATCAGGACCAGGCCTTTTAGCGGTGCTTAATTTTAAGAGTTTAAGAGAGTGCCATAAATTGGGATATGATAGGAGGTAACATTATCCTTAACTTGGATATGGACATGAATTGATAAGTTTAAAGGTTGGTTAATTTTTCTGCTGGGTACTAGATCGCATGACAGCTGTCACAGGCAACGTACTTGTCTCCAAGAATGTCACCACAAGAAGAGCAGTTGCTCGCCATGAATTTCGGTTACAGTCTAATATAAACAAGAAATTATAAAATTAGTCATATTCTTATTATTATTATTCATATTCATCTACGAAACATTAAATTATCCATTGAGATATACCTATTACAATCTGACTAACAACACGATCCTACAAATTGTCCCCAGGAGAAGAAGAAATACGAAATTTATTTGTATGTAAAGTAACGTTTCGTGTCTCAGATTTCGACGTGTTGCTCTTAACAAGTGTGAAATGTAAAACAGCAGTTAAAACATTACTCCCAACTAACGCGAGTGTTAAACTTATAACGCCAACTTACCTATTGTATCCCGAAGGATAACTGTAACTGTATTACAAAGTGTAACATTGTACTTGGCGCGCTTATATTTCTGTTTGGTTAGTCGTAACTTCAGTTTTATTTGAAGTTTAAACGCAACTCCCCGGCTTCCTTATTAAACAACTTTACGTTCGGAGCTGAAGTATTTAACATAAGAATCATATTTCATCGGCTCGGAAAATTATTCTCCTTGTACGGTGATAACAAACTCGAACTCCACTAAGAATACTAAATATTTAGTTGCTATAGACGAAGTTCCCGAATTTTATGGAGTTCCGATGCAAAAACTTCCACGCCTGTTCCGAAAAAGTTCCTCCGGACGGATCTCTTCGCCGATAGTTTCGGCAGTATTTCGTCTCGTAGCTCGTTTAACGACATTGTTGTGCTGTTTAAACTTAGTGGCTGTATTGAATTTCGTGGCAGTAAAACTTAAAATGTCGTACACAGGGTGATTTATTTGTGTGTGAGTTTTTGTAACGACATGTTGCACTAAAAAAAGAAGTCAGCTAGTCGTTCTATCCTTAACTGAGTACAAAAATAAACAATGAATCAAATTTTTATTTACAATTACGTTACCAGTTTTGTGTGGGCTGTGAAATTTGTATCACAGGTGAGAATTGTTTGCGCTTGGTTTTGACTCATGTATATAATAATAATGAATAATAAATAAATAAACCGAAGAAACTAAAAATCCAAGGAGAACTAACTACCAATATACCGGAATACATTGTTCTATCTTCGAGCAAATAAAATTATTTCCTATCGATTATTTTCTCTACGTCTTCTTTCGGGTAATTATTATGAGAGTTGAAATATCGATATTTTCCTTTCTTTACTGGTGTAAGGAGGCTGACCAGATTTCAAACATTCTATTTTATAGATGACTAATGGTTTAGTAAAAACTATTACTATGTGCGGCAGACTCTTATTTGTTTATCGTCACACGCCTGCAAGGCGTTTTGCTATTGTTTACATTATTTTGATTCAAACCAAGTTAACTTCATTCTTCATTGCGGATTTGTAAGAAGGATCTCTCCAGTTTACTTATCATCCTGTAAATAGTGATAAAATGGAAAATTTAATTCTCAAACAAAAACCTCATACAATGGGTCCTGATCACTTATGGTAAAATGCTTCAATTATCTTTGAGATGGGTGTCAGCACCGTTAACTCATATTATTAATTCATCTTTAGAAATAGGCCAATTGCCACCTCTATGGAAATTTTTTTCTGTTAGACCAATTCCGAAAAAGAAAAACCCTGAACAGTACAAATATCTTCGTCCCATTAGCATGCTTTCTGTCCCATTAAAAATCTCTGAATCTGTTTTATATGAACAACATTCCTGTTACTGTGTAGAAAATTCTATTATTCCTTCAAATCAGTCGGGATTTCAGAAAGGACGTCAACATTGTTGGCTAATGCAATTGATGAAATTTTGAGAGCCATTGACAACTCTTCCTGTCTTAATTTATTGGATATGATTAAGGCTTTTGATTCTATTGACATTAATTGTCTAATTGCTAAGTTGCATTATTAGGGTATTAATGGAAATATTTTTTGTTACTATTGTAATTATTTGCAGGCTATTTTAGGACCTCTTCTATTTAATATAATATTCACTGCTGATTTGTCTAAACTTTGCCTTAATTCTAAACTTAGTATGTATGCTGACGATATACAGCTTCTTTATAGCTTTCGCTCATCTGAATTATATATTGCAGTAGAAGCTATAAATAACGACTTAAAACACATTTATGATTGGACTCAACAAAATACTCTGTTAGTGAATCCCATTAAAAGCCACAATACTCTTTTTGGGAAATCTTATCAATTGAGACATGTAAATATAAATGATATAAGTAGTAAAATTAATAACGATAATATCCCTTTTTGTAATGTAGTAAAGAAACTTGGTGTGTTTTTTGACTCCACTTTAAGCTTTTCTAACCATGTAACAAAAATTTGCCGGGAAGCATATTCTTGCCTAAAACTGCTGCATTCCTTCAAAAAAGATTTAGATTCGCATACCAAGATCTTGTTTATTGAGACTATGGTTCTTTCTCACTTCCCTGTATAAGTCAAGCTGACAAACATCGTTTACAAAGAGTTCAGAACTCTTGCGTCAGATATTTTGCTACTGTTCCACAATATAGTTATATTTCTCCTTCTCTGCGCAATTATAATTTGTTGAACATGTCTGAAAGGAGATGCATTCATATTGTTGGCTTCATTTTGAATGTAATGAATAGCAATAATAGGCCTGCATATCTATATAGTAAAATTAACTGGAAATCAGAAATTCACTCAAGAGATTTGAGGCAGGTCGAAAAAAAAAATTGTATTCCTTCTCATAAGAGCGAAATATCATTGAAAAAGTGAGCTAGTGTCTTTTTCTCTAACATGTTCCATATTCTATAACTACCTATCCTTAACGATAAACATTGCATATTGACTCCTCTTTGATATCTGAATCTAAATTATGTATTCTGATACTTATTGTATGCTCTTCTTATATACAATCGAGTTAATTATATTATCTAGTATCATATTGCTTTGCATGAAAAACGAGTAGCCTTGAAATATGAACCATCACCATGTAATTCTGCAGAAAATCCCACATCCCATTCAGCATTATCCAACATTTCTTTATTCCTGTATGAAGCACAAAAAGTAAAATCCGTTGATCACTGAAAAAGTGAACCAGTGTTCCATATTGTATACCTATCCATCCAAAACGGTGTATATTGCATACTGACTTCTCTTTGATATCTCAATCTAAATTATGTCTTTTGGTACTTGTCCTAATCTTCTTTAACATAATCCTGTTAATTATATCATTTAGTATCATATTGCCTTGTCACATTAATTGCACGAAAAACGAGTAGCTTTGAAACATAAACCATCTCCGTGCAATTCTAAAGAAAATCCGTCCTTTGTGCTCGATATGCTTATAATTCCCCCGACACTATCCCGTTATGAACGTCATCGTGGCTTTTATGACGACTACTTTTGTCTCGCGATTTCTAAAGCAATATTTATCCCTGCAAATAACCCACTTTACAGATATCATCGCCGGAGCCCGAGCATTGCGATATTATCTGTATATAAAGCTAAGTCGGTCGTCTTAGCGATCATAAACAACTTTTATAAAGATAGGAGAAGGAAGCAAACGCTGCTAGGCTGTTTCTAAATATTGCGGTGCCACAACTGTCACCAGTAATGTTTATATTTTAGATTTTTATCTGCGCTAAAGTTGATAATCCTATAATGCCGCCTCTTGGCGTTCTTCTTATTCCTGAGTATGAAGGTACTGTGAACTTTATATATACCTGATAATTTCAGCTGAATATTACTTTGGTTTATGGCAAACATTTAGCAGAAATTAATATTGTCACGGATTTCCCAATCCGTCTTTTCTTTCACTTCCAGAAAAACAATCCGTTAATAAATTACTTCTTTATTAACTACTGAACACTACTAATTACAGGTCAACTAAACACTTATTTAATTAATCGCTATCTAAATCACTTTGATATCTCCAACTAAACACTTTAATTCAGACTGTAATACAAGACTTATACAAGACTAACTAACTCGGCCGTTTATTCTTCTTTTTATAGACCCAAGGAATATTCCAGGTATATTCCAGTATCTCTAGATCCCTTTTCTCGTACGACTGGAACGCTTCTCGTCGTTTCTACGATTTTCTAGTAACGCCTCGATTCACGCATGTTGTTTGTTTACCAGAATGGCGTAGGGGCGATCGGGGCAATCTTAGGCAATTCGCGGTGCCACAGTCGTAGGTTTGGGAGTGAGTGGGGCAAATTCCGTGACACTGCCCCCTCCTTAGGACCGATCGTCCCGATCGGATACACCTCTATACGGGGACAGACGCTCCAGATGGACGACCTTCATCTTACTCCTGGGAGTCCTCTGTATCCGGTAGACGACATCATTGATTCTTTTAATGACTGTGTAGGGCCCTCCCAACGGTTCTGTAGTTTAGGCGATCTTCCTTTCTTCCGCGTGGGGTTGTACAGCCACACCAGGTCACCTTGTTGGAATCCGACTGTATTGGCCCGGACGTCGTATCGAGTCTTCATGCGATCGCTCTCTAGTCGCATTCGAGATCTGACTTGATCGTGTACGGCTGCTAGTCTTCGTTCTAGCTCATGGGTATAAGTGTCTGGCTCTGTGGGCTGTTCCGCAGGACGACCAAATACCAAATCTGCGGGAAGGCGAAGCTCTTCCAAAGATGATCCTTGCGGGAGTCTTCCCAGTCGTTTCATGGACAGCTGAGCGGTAAGCTAACAGGAAGAGTGGAATGAGCTTGTCCCAGTCTGTCTGGTTTTCGTTCACAAACATCCTCAGATTGGTTTCTAGTGTGGCGTTGAAGCGTTCCACCATACCATCTGACTGGGGATGCAGTGGTCCTGGATTCCCATAAGCTCGCAGACCTTTCGGAACACACCTGATTCGAAATTTCTGCCCTGATCTGAATGTAGTTCCATGGGCACACCAAATCTGCAGAACAGGTTGTTGACTAGCGCTTCTGCTACGGTTGTGGTCTCTTGATTGGGAAGGGGGTATACTTCCGGCCATTTACTGAAGTAGTCCATGGCTACTAGCAGATATCGGTTCCCACTTTGGATTTTCGGAACGGGGCCAGCGATATCAATGGCAATCCTCTCGAACGGTGCTCCTACGATGTACTGGCGCATTTTGCCTCTGGAACGGGTCTTCGGTCCCTTGCTGGCTGCACATATGTCACATTTTCGGCACCAATCTTCTACATCCGTCCTACAACTCAACCAGTAGAAACGCTCCCTAATCTTCTGTAGAGTCCTATTGATACCGAAATGTCCACCACCAGTACCTCCATGTACTTCCTGCAGCACTTCCTTGACCCGGGACCTCGGGAGTAGTACTTGTTTCTTGACCTCCGTTCCGTCATTGTTCTCCCATGCTCTTTTTAGGACACCGTCTTCCAACACCAAGGAATTCCATTGAGCCCAATAGCTCTTTAATGTTGGGCTTTTACTACTGACTTCAGCCCATGAGGGTCGGTTGTTGGCTTCTTTCCAGTCTAGTAAGGGCTTGATGTCACAGTCAGCTTGCTGGTCTTCCCGAATCGCCGCTGAACTCCATCTGTCTTCAGGTTGGGCTGCTACCACCTTACAAGGAACTGATGAGATGTCCTCTTTTCAAGACTACTACAGTGTTTGCAGTTGACAGGACAGGGTCTCCTAGAAAGGGCATCTGCATTTCCATGTTTCCTGCCGGCTCGATGTTCAACAACAAAGTGATATTCTTGCAGCCGTTCCAGCCACCTAGCCATCTGTCCTTCAGGGTTCTTAAACTGGAGCAGCCATTTAAGGGAAGCGTGATCCGTTCTGAGGAGGAATTCTTGGCCATACAAGTATTTGTGAAAGTGTTCTAGACTCTTGACGATGGCAAGCAATTCTTTCCGAGTCACACAGTAGTTCTTTTCGGCTTTTGATAGGACTTTGCTGAAGTAGCCCACTACTCGCTCTTGGCCATCTTGTACTTGGGACAGACCTCCGCCAATTCCAATGTTGCTTGCGTCCGTGTCCACTATAAATGGTTGTCCAGGTATTGGGTATGTCAAAATCGGGGTAGTGCAGAGGGCCTCTTTCAGCGTCTCAAAGGCTTGCTGGCATTTCGTCGTCCATTCGAACGGGATGTTGTCTTCTGTGAGTTTATGAAGAGGCTTGGCAATGTCCGAGAATCCTTGGACGAATCGTCGATAGTATGTGCATAGGCCGAGAAACTTCGAACTTGATGTTTGTCTTTAGGAACCGGCCAGTTCTTTATGCACTCTGTCTTCCGGGTCTGTTTTCACACCGTTTGGAGTAATAATGTGGCCCAAGTATCTAACCTCCTTTTGGAACAGACTGCACTTCTTCGGGTTCAACTTCAGGTTCGCTGCTTTCAACTTCTTGAATACTTCGGACACGTTCTTCAGGTGCTCCTGGAAAGAGCGTCCCAGCACCACCACGTCGTCCAAGTAAATCAAGCAGGTCTCCCAATGCAGGCCATGAAGTACAGTTTCCATCAGTCGTTCAAAAGTGGCAGGGGCATTACATAGACCAAATGGCATTACATTGAACTGCCACAATCCATTTCCGGTAGTGAATGCTGTCTTTTCCTTGTCTTCTGGGCTGACCTCGACTTGCCAATATCCACTCTTTAAATCCAAAGTGGAAAACCATTGCGCACCAGCCAAGGTGTCCAGAGTATCGTCAATCCTCGGTAATGGGTAACTGTCTTTCTTGGTGACGTCATTTAATTTTCTGTAGTCCACACAAAATCGGGTGGAGCCGTCTTTCTTCTTGACCAGGACTACAGGAGAAGCCCAAGGACTCTGAGATGGCTCTATGGTGCCTTGATTTTGCATCTCGATTAACATCTTGTTAACTTCTTCTCGCTTGGCTAGTGGAAGTCCTCGTGGTGGCTGCTTTATAGGAGATGATGAACCAGTATCGATTCGATGCTTCACTACATTTGTTCTCCCAAAGTCGCCTGGTTTAAGTGCAAACACATCTTCATTTTCACTTAGCAGCTCTTCCAGTTGTTCCACCTCCATCTCTGTTAATCTTTCTTTGGCCCTATCCACGATGTCCCTTAGACATTCCGGTAGACTGGTCTTGTTTGGTTTCTTCTCCATTTCGTTGTTTTCTTTGAGTGTTCTGACCATGGTAACAGGTTCACAGACTCCTACTTCAGTTCCCTTTGTAATTTTCTGTGGAAAGGTCTTCAGGTTAACTACCCGTACTATTGTCGTTTTCTCTGGTTTAATCAGGGTGCGGCCGGTGACTATAGATTTATTGAACAGATCCGGATTACTGGGTTCCACCACTCCAACACTGCAAGACATTTGCCCATCCATTACAGTGGCAACCAATGTTTCGGTCTGACCAGGTAGTACCACATCTTCTTTAACAACGAGTCTCCGTACAGCGTTATTCTCAGTGGTGGTCGTTAGCACTACTTCCTCACCCATTATTCGTAGCGTACCAGCATTCAAATCTAAGTTCACCCCTTTGCTCGTAGTAAGTCTAGTCCGAGTATGACATTGTCCGATATATCTGCTACCAGGGCTCTGTGTTTGAATTTGACGTCTCCTAATTCTACTTCAAGCTCGCATTCCCCTTGACTGGCAGTTGTTGTCCATTGGCTGTTGTAAGGACATAACGCTTGGCAGGGTTCTTAATACGCCAATCGCCAATAATATCCGGTCGTACAATAGTTCTTGCTGCTCCAGTGTCGATTACCATAGGGAACATACGACCAAAAATACTGCCCTCTACTAGCAAGGAGTTAGAGTCCTGTAGACGTGACAACATAGTTTTTTTTCGTGGGGCATGGTAGGAGGACGCAGGCGGCTTTTGCCCCGTCAAGCCGGCTGACCCTAGTTTTCCTGTGCAGGTGCCGCTTGGGAGTCGCGCTTTTGCTGATCCGCGACTGAGGCCCTACACTGTCTTTTTAGATGTCCTGTTTGTCCACAGTTCCAGCATTTAAGAAGGCGATCCCTTCGACTATCAAATTGTTCTTTCTTTGGCCCAGTAGATGGGCTGAATTTATCGATAATCTCCTTTAGCGTCTTTATTAGGTCTCCATTTGCCATACTATCGCTGTTATCACTGATGGCCCGAACTTTAACATGTCTACCGGATGCCATCTTTGCTGCCTCGAATTCCAGTGCATGTGAAAGAGCGTCATTCAACGTTTTAGGTCTAGCGAGCCGTAGTGCCTGCTGAGTTTCGCAATCTCTTAGGCCGTCGATAAAAACTTGGATGGAGAGCTGATCTACAAATTCGGACGGGGCTGTTGGATATGCCAATCGAACCAGTCGGGCAACGTCGGTCTCAAAATGTTGTAAATTCTCTCCACTTTGTTGGTGACGATTTTTCAATTGTGCCTGGTACACTTGCTGCAGGTGTTTATCCCCATATCTCATTTCCATATGCTGTTTTAGAATATCGTAGCTATTCTGTTGCCCAGCAGGAACTCCTTGTAAGACGTCAAGAGCTTCCCCTCGTAGAGCAACTATCAGAGCTGTAGCCTTCTCATAGTCAGACCATTCGTTTGCCGCAGCTGCTGCTTCGAACTGACGTAGATAGACATTCCAGGAGACCTTGCCGTCAAATTCAGGAGGCTTCGTTTTCTGAGTTCGGATAACAGGTCCTTCTGATTTGATCACGCCCTCCTTTGTTATCTTGTTTAATTTATGTCGAAGCTCTTCGCAGGTTTCTCTAACCAAGTTTATTTCTTTGTCTATTTCTTGTTTTTGTGCTAACATTTTCTCTTCTACTTGTGTTTCTACCTTATGTGACTGCTCCTCTAGTTTTTCTTCTAGTTGTGTCACTTTATATGACTGCTCCTCTAGTTTTTCTTCTAGTGTATTCTCCAATTTCTCTAACTTTGTCTGCATTTCTTTCGTCTGATACCTCATTTCCTGTTGTATTGCCTGTATCTGATCTTTCATTTTATACCCTTGTTCGTCTAATTTCTCTTGCATCGTCTTCGTCTGGTCTTCTAATTTCTCCTGCATCATCTGGGACTGATCTTCCATTTTATGCCCTTGTTCTTCAAATTTTTCCTGCATTGTTTTCGTCTGGTCTTCCATTTTATGTCCCTGCTCTTCTAATTTCTCTTGCATCGTCTTCGCCTGGTCTTCCATTTTATGTCCCTGCTCTTCTAATTTCTCTTGCATTGTTTGTCCCTGTTCTTCTAATTTCTCTTGCATCGTCTTCGCCTGGTCTTCCATTTTATGTCCCTGCTCTTCTAATTTCTTTGCATGGTCTGCATCATTTCTAATAGTTTTGCCAGTTGTGCATCCATATTGACTTGGCTTCTAGTTACAGGCATGCACTCTATTTGGAAAGTTCTAGAATGTCCACGAATGTATTTCTAGATATCACCGTTGCCTTCCTTACAATGAAACGAGTGCAGTGATATGCCACACTTGGGTCTTTGTCTCACTTTGGTATAAAGTTCTAGAATGTTCGAGATTGTCCTTCGCGAATAACACCGTTCACTTCCTTAAGTCACGACGAGTGCCGTGATATGTCGCACTTGGGTCTTTGTCTCACTTCGGTATAAAGTTCTAGAATGTTCGAGAATGTCCTTCGCAAATAGTACCGTTCACTTCCTTAAGTCACGACGAGTGCGGCGATATGTCACACTTGGGTCTTTGTCTTACTCCCGTACAAAGTTCTAGAATGTTCGAGAATGTTCTGCGCAAATACCACCGTTCACTTCCTTGAGTCACGACGAGTGCAGTGATATGTCACACTTGGGTCTTTGTCGCACTCCCGTACAAAGTTCTAGAATGTTCGAGAATGTCCTTCGCGAATAACACCGTTCACTTCCTTAAGTCACGACGAGTGCGGTGATATGTCGCACTTGGGTCTTTGTCTCACTTTGGTATAAAGTTCTAGAATGTTCGAGATTGTCCTTCGCGAATAACACCGTTCACTTCCTTAAGTCACGACGAGTGCAGTGATATGTCGCACTTGGGTCTTTGTCTCACTTCGGTATAAAGTTCTAGAATGTTCGAGAATGTCCTTCGCAAATAGCACCGTTCACTTCCTTAAGTCACGACGAGTGCGGCGATATGTCACACTTGGGTCTTTGTCTTACTCCCGTACAAAGTTCTAGAATGTTCGAGAATGTCTTTCGCAAATACCACCGTTCACTTCCTTGAGTCACGACGAGTGCAGTGATATGTCACACTTGGGTATTCGTCTCACTCCTGTACAAAGTTCTAGAATGTTCGAGATTGTCCTTCGCGAATACCACCGTTCACTTCCTTGAGTCACGACGAGTGCGGTGATATATCACACTTGGGTATTTGTCTCACTTCTGTACAAAGTTCTAGAATGTTCGAGATTGTCCTTCGCGAATACCACCGTTCACTTCCTTGAGTCACGACGAGTGCGGTGATATATCACACTTGGGTATTTATTCCACCCGCGCACAGGGTTCCAGAAAGTTCTTCAAACTTCCACTTAAATCCCACTTTGTGGACAGGGTTCCAGAAAGCTCTTTAAAACTTCCAACTAAATCCACTTCCGACACCAAATTGTCACGGATTTCCCAATCCGTCTTTTCTTTCACTTCCAGAAAAACAATCCGTTAATAAATTACTTCTTTATTAACTACTGAACACTACTAATTACAGGTCAACTAAACACTTATTTAATTAATCGCTATCTAAATCACTTTGATATCTCCAACTAAACACTTTAATTCAGACTGTAATACAAGACTTATACAAGACTAACTAACTCGGCCGTTTATTCTTCTTTTATAGACCTAAGGAATATTCCAGGTATATTCCAGTATCTCTAGATCCCTTTTCACGTACGACTGGAACGCTTCTCGTCGTTTCTACGATTTTATAGTAAACCCACGATTCACGCATGTTGTTTGTTTACCAGAATGGCGTAGGTGCAATCTTAGGCAATTCGCGGTGCCACAGTCGTCGGTTTGGGAGTGAGTGGGGCAAATTCCTTGACAATATTTTTATTACCAGAAGCACGTCGGAAGAAGCTAATATTCTTTTATGACATTATTGTACCAATTATTTCTGTAAAAATACAGCGAATGATTTAAAACGCCCTTTTAAGCTTACTATGTGGATTTAGAATCATTAGTAGTGCTTTTATAGTAGTAGTGCTTTTATTTTCCAATTAAATATTACAAGTACATTGTGGCAAAAAGATACATAAAAGAAATTATGTTAAACGTAATTATGAATCATCACCTAAACACAGGGTTTGTTTGTGATGAATCATCAAAAGTACTATTGTAACATAATGCAACAATAAAATAGCACACAAATCAATTATAAAATAACAAATTTTAGAAATAATTATAAAAATAAAATAAAAGTGTTTCCGAGGACCAAGAAACATACGTAGTGAATAAACAAAATTATAAACAATATTACTTATTAAAGATATGATTGAATTTATAGAAACTATTAGTAACAAATGACTTTATCATTTTTTTGAATATGTGGTATTTATTAACAGTTTTAATTTCAGGCGGAAGCACGTTGAACATCTTTGGACCAAGAAAAAATACAAATCTTTGAAAATATGTTTTTTTATATAAAGGTATTGCAATGTTTCGCCATGATGTAGATCTGGTATAATATTTACTCGAAATTATATCTGGGTTTACCTTATTAGATTTATACATCCATAAAATACACTGATATGTAAATATTTGTTGTACATTAATGATGCCGTTTTCTTGGTATAATACATAAGTAGAGTACAATCGAGGTTTTCTTAACATAATTTTTAATATAGAATTTTGAACAATTTGCAAGCAACCAATATTACACTTATAGGTTCCACCCCAGACAGTGATGCAATAACTTATAACTGAAACTACTAACGAGTCATAGAGTATAAATAAGAGTTTTCTATTTAAAATATCTCTCAGCAGATAAAATGTATGAGAATCTTTCGAAATATAATTAATGTACTGATCCCGTTTCAGGAATTGGTCAACTATTATTCCGAGGTATTTAATTGAATTACTTCTACTAATATAATAACAATTACAGGTATGAAAATTATTACAATTCCAATCATGGATTTTTAATTCGTTTTTTACAGGCTTGTCTACGGATGTTATAGAAAAAGTTAAAAATTTTGTTTTAATAGTATTTAAACTTAAAAGGCTGCATTGCAACCAATTTGAAATTACCTGCATACCAATTTCTGCATTTTGAAAAACTTCCTCCCAAGAGTCACCAGCAAAATTTAAAACCGTGTCGTCAGCATAACAAATAATTTTTCCATTAATATCTAAGTGACCTATAGGATTCATATATATCAAAAATAATATAGGACCCAGTACTGTTCCTTGTGGCACTCCCATGGAACAGGTTAAAGGATCACTTAAACAATTATTTATTTTAACTCTTTGAACCCGGTGAGAAAGGTAATGTTTAAAAATCTGTAGAGCAAGACCACGTACACCTATACCCTGCAATCTCTGAAACAAAATAGCATGATTCACAGTATCAAATGCCTTTGATAGATCAAGAAAGATAGAGAGACATTTTTTATTTTCATTTTGACATTTGATTATATTAGAAATAAGTTCATTTATAGCATCTTCAGTACCTATATTTTTTTGAAAGCCAAACTGATTTTTATTTAGCAATTTATTTTTGATAAGAAATTGAGTCAATCTTGTTTTGATACATTTTTCATATATTTTTGCAAAGTTATTAATTAGAGTAATGGGTCTATAATTTGTAGTCAAATCTCTGTCTCCGGACTTAAAAATTGGAATAGTTATTGATTCTTTAAAAGCAGTGGGTACGTATCCTGAACTAAACGATAAATTAATTATATAATTTAACGGTTTTAATAAAGACTTATGACACAATTTTATCATTTTTACTGTTATACCATCTGGGCCAGGTGAAGAATAGTTTTTTAGATCATTTATACTAGATATTAATTCGTTTTCTGTGACGGGATATAAAAAGAGTGAGTCTTTACATTCTACATTTAATTTATTATAAGAAACAGTCCGGCCTAATTTTTGTTTTACAGTATTAGCCATTTTTTCAACTACGTTTATAAAAAATGTGTTAAAATAGTCTGCTTTAGTTTTATCACAAGTTATTATATTACCGTGCTCGTTTTTTATATTGAAATTTTCTTTATTATTCTTCTCTGTATTTGAAGCTTCGTTCATAATTTTCCAAATCTGTTTATAGTTTTTATTAGCATCCTTTAATTTATTTTTATAATACTCAGTTTTGGTAAATTTAATTAGATTATTTAAACGATTACGGTATATTCTATATTCAGCTGACTTTTCTTCCGTAAAATTTTTGATTAACTTTTTTTTTAAAGAATCACGATAATATATCGACCTGATAATACCCTCAGTAATCCATGGTTTTATTTTACGATGCTTGTTATTTTTAAATACTTTACATTTAGTGTTTTTTTTTATAAAATCCTGCAACCTATCAAAGAAAACTACATACGCATTATCAACATTTTGTTCACTTAAAATATCAGCCCACGTTTCGTTCCGCAAATCCCTATTCAAGTTGTCATAATCTATTAAATTTGTATCAATACGAATATAATCAGTCTTTTCAATTTTTCGTTGGAGATCCATAGACAATAGAATACTAAAATGATCAGTTAAGTCACTTTCAATTACAAAAGGCAAAATTTTTATATTTTTATTCAAAGTCGGTTTATCCAAGCGAATAAATATATGATCTATCAGGCTTTTAGAAAAATATGTTACTCTTGTTGGCTTGTTTATATAGGATAAAAATCCATATTGTTCAAGTGTACATAAATAATTGTCAACTTTATTACTATTTTTTTCCATTATATTTATATTTATGTCCCCCAGAAAGATTTCAATATTCTGCTTCATAACATATAAAAAATAATTATTTAGCTCTTGCACATATAATTCAATATCTGTTTGGGGTGGTCTATATGACGCAGTAATACCAAAAGTTAAGTTATATTTTGAAAAAATTAATCTTATCAGATTTATATCTGTAAATTTTTCTATACTTACATTAACATTTAAATCATTTTTACAATACACCAGAACACCGTCATTTTGATTATAATAAGATTCATTGTAATATCCAGTATACCAAGAAATCAGTAAATAGCAATTTATAAATTGTAGTAAGAATAAATAGTTGTACAATTTTCCTGAGCATAATAAAAAATAGGTTACAATGGAAATCAACTAGTTCCAATAAGTTACATAAACTCTTCTGTAAAAGTTGAAGAAATTTCCTGCACTAACAAACATAAAGCACATAAGAAAACACTATTAGACGTCAGAAATAATAAATATTAAAAACAAAGTAGAAGCAAAAAAGAAAAAGTACAAAAAGAAATGAAACAATTCAAGCAAATATAGTCATTAAAATAAGAGAAATGGTTTTTAGTACTGGTTGTGAAGAACAGTTTGTGGATTTTGCAAATGAAGAATGGATTCCCTATTATCAATGCCAAAATTGGTGGCATGAATTATACAGGGTTAACTAGGACTAAGTACAAAAATTTTAACCACATGCTAAGGGAGGCCTAAAAGACAATAAAAAAATTATTTGAAATTTGTGTTTTACAGCGTTGTCAAATGTAGAATCGAAGAAAATAAATATTGTAGGAATGTTATAGTTAGTACTTATTATTTTATGCAAACATTATTGTTAATATTGTTGCTATTATTAGTATTAAAAGATTTTAATACCCCAACAACACAAAAAGTTTAAAAATTAATCGGCGTGAAGTACACCTTACACTAGTGGTCTACTGATGGCAACTGCATCAGGTTCTGTCAAAAATAGAATTTCGAATGCAGTTAATACTTTGAAGTAATTTCTCAGTAGTTGCCTTCGCAAATTGAATATTTTTTTGTATATTTACAAATATATAAGGATGGATAAGGTGCTCACTTATGGGAAGTGTGACACGTTCATAATATCGTGTGGCAGCGTAATATCAAAGACATCTTTCGAGTATACAAAATATTATGCCGAACCCTCTTTGAACCACATTGAACAACTGCGCTAATGCCTTGACGATAAATGCGTGGCAGTGTTTATTATGTATTTTTGTACATTTGCGTATGTTTTTTGTTACCTTTTGCGGTTTTTACCGATGGAGGAAATCCACGTGATCATGGTCGTCAGACCGAGTCCCTCGCTTTAAACAAAAATAACGTTTGAGGGAAGGAGAGATCTCCAGCAAGGACTCAACAAGTACAAAAATCATTGAAATGACAAATTTTATTGACAATCAAGTAAAAAAACAGAAGCATTCTTGAAGGTATTTCAGGACAGTTAGTTAATTTTTGGGGTCTAGACGACTCAGTAACACAATCTCGGTTAAATATACTGTATAGTGTTAGTATTCAAGTTAAATCACCAATTCAGTTCATAAGGATGTTTCCTCTATCTAAGTGTTTAGTTAATATTGTTACAAAGTTATGTTTATTAATGGTTACCACTACTGCTTGGAAGGTCTATTGATGAATTTGTATACTCCTATTAGGCCGTTGACTCAGTTATGAGAAAAATTAAAGACTATACGGAGTCGATTAAATTAGGAAAGGGGGAAGAGAATTTTCTTTCTTCACTAAAAATAAAAGATCCCGGCCTTTGTTCCTATTCCAGCTTCACAGCTCGCTCAATAAGGATAGACGTAGAGTACATTGTGCTACACTGACAGCTCCTAATGCATTAATGTGATTTGGAGCCGGTTTATTTAAACTCCCCCCACGGCATTCCGCCGTTTGTCAACTGTTTAAGTGGCTGTGTTTTACTTCCAGGCCCGTCGTGCTGCATTATACATTAAACTGGGGGACGATGTGATGACTTTATCTTGTAGGGCAGTCTCGGCTGGGCCTGCTTTGTAAGAAATATCTCCTGTATCTCTTTAATCTTCAAAATTAAAGCGTATTCTAATGGACTTTTCAAGATACACGGAGAGAAACATTCCCATGAATTAACACATTTTTACAGATGGCGACTGTATCAGACATCCAGGTTAATTCAGAAATAATTGGGTGCCTTATCACAGCTTCAGAAATTGTTGAGTATTTTTTGTATTCCTGAATTTTAATTTTTGAGAGTTTTGGAACCTCTTGAAATTGTGGCAAAATTTTGTTTTTCAAATATATACAGAACCGTTAAGGCAATTTTAATAGATATTGATATGTGGTTATAGAGAGTTTAACAGATATTTAACAATAAATACATATAAAACTATTGCTGTTTGGTGACCGAAAGTCCAATAGAAAACATCTAAACAAAAAGTACAAACAAAGCTAAAGAAAAGTAAAGCCACACCCACCATAGCAATGTATGTGGCGTCGTCTCAAGAATGTTGACTTCAAACTAGATGTAGGTTGTGGAGAAATTAGCAGCTGTTACGTTTGACAGACTCTACAGAGTATTCATCAGAAGTGAGGAGGAGACTGCTAGTAAGAATGTAAGTAATATCTTTGTAGGCGGATCAAAAAGAAAGAAAGATGTAGGATGTGAGATCAGCGGGCAATCAATAAACATACTACCCTGATACAAATGGAATTAGGTAGGTATAACGATAGTCGTCAAACAAATTGCCCATAAGCATATAACAGACAAAACAGAATCAGAATCTACACAGACAGTAGGCAATCACTACTGATGTTGCGTTTATCATAAGATAATGATTAAAAATCAGTATAGGAATGCTATCAGCACTGATAGTAACCTCAGACACAAATAGCATATGCTGGGTCAGTGAGACCAGCGGTCCAATGGTAAAAAGTTGACAATCAGGGAAAACACACACAAATAATTAAAAAACGGTGGGATGAAATAAATAGCTGTTAATTATCCAAGAAATACCTAGAATATCTCTGCACAGATACACCCAAAAAGTACCTGACAATGTTTGGGTCAAACCTTCGCCTGCTGGCAGGTATACAAACTAGACACTGTTAGCTAAGGAAACACCTTTATTATATGAGAAAGATGAGACATATCTTTATATAGGTTGCGAGTAGGAAGAGGAGACAGTATTTCATGCAGTCGGTGAGTGCAATGCTTTCTCGTGAGAAGAGAATCTGTGTTGAGAGAACGACGGCCTTTTAAGGTCTATATATTAGGAAGATCCTCCTGAGCAACGGCATGACCTTTTTCTTTGTAATTTTATCTGTTCGTTAACTGTTCAGGTTAGTTGATCTTCCAATAGTAGAAAGTACAAGTACATAAAGCCTAAGTACTGTCAGTATGTATGCCAATGCCAATAAAGATATATCCATCATTATGCATGATTATTTCATTTACACATGGCTCCACCTATAAACTTAGTCACATGATATGCAATATGATAGAATATTTAAGTAAATAAAAAATATCAGCGGCTATTTAATTCGAATGTTTAAAAGTGCTATGATAAGTGGCAAAATTTGACTTAAGATTCAGTCAAATTTAAAAATGTCTCGTTTTAGTTCATGTTCTGTTACGGAACTTAGAGTCTATCTGTAGACAATTTATGTCTTTTTGTCGGCATAAGAATTATGAATTTTGTGCGACTACCTCAACTGTCGTGTTAGCCGAAATACTCAAAGATTGGGCATGGAATATGCGTAAAGGAAATGGAGAGGAATATAAAGAACAATTAAGTTGATGTGGAATTCAACAGCGAAAAATCTCCAAGAGTTATACTTCTCTAACCATAAACGCAAGATCCAGAGAATCCATTTGAAGATATCGAATTCCAAAGTGCCAGGCATGCACGTAATGCAAAAAGGCGAAACCTGCAAAGCTGTCCTCAAAAGAGGAAGGAAAGTTCTTAAGCAATTTACTTTAAATCATAGATAGCTATGATGAGGTTACTCCAGACGGCCTTCAGAAGAAATTTTTTCAGATAGTATCTGTAGAGTTGGCTTGGTGAGGAGGAGAAGGTATCTATTGTAAAATCGATTATTTTAAGAGAGAAATAAAGAACGATGGAACCTATTCTGGCAGGATCGAATATAATCCTGTTTTCACAAAAACTTGCCAAGGTGGAAAGCGAAAGTGCACAGATAGTAAATGGTCAATGGTAATAGTCAAAATATAAATCGTTGTCGTGTACGTATATTCTTGAAACTTCTTAGGTATCGACCTACACACATAATCACGGACCGTTTTTTCTTGACTCCAAATCCGTATTAGAAAAAATAGGGATCTGCATGGTACAAAAATTGCCCTATCGGAAAAAATGAATATTCGAAACGGAGGAAAACAGATGCAGAACGTATTAGTTTGGACTTAAAGAAGAAAAAAAATCTCGAATAATTCAAGTCACTCTACAACGGCAATGCATCATCTATCAAATCTTACCTCCAGCTCGACGGAGAGCACCACAACAGAATTATGAATAGGAAGCGACAATTAGAAGAAACAGAGGCACCAACTTCAGCGTTACAGGTGATACAAGAAAAGATAGAAAAGGCGATCAACATATATCTGGCGCTGGTGCAAATATCACTTACAATAATTGCTTTTTCAATTTCATATAATCAATTATTATATATTTGAATTCTTGTTGTTTATAAGTAATTCGTGGTTGTAAAAAGTAAATTGAATGAAATGGTAATAAACGTATATGAATGATTGGCTTCCAATTTTGTGGGAATGATTTTGTGGTGTTCACAAGGCGCTCTCGATAAAAGTATAACGAAAATAATAGTCGCCTATTTGTCATAGTCTTGGGGCATTACCTGCAACCATTCTATAGGAAATCAGCCTGTACACTAGCAAAGTGAAACATAAGTTTTTGCAAAAGATCTCTAAGGACGTGATCAAATTCCCTGCTCATTCTAATTCAAGGATGAAGCTTATACATATGTATAATCAGTCGTTTGATAAAATTACGTATACAAAATGTCAGATTCCATAGAAATGCTTGGCTCTAGCCCCTGGTTGTCAAGTAATGCAATACACATTCCATGAGAAAACGTGTAGCTTTTTATAAAAGCGTTTCTCACAAAACGACATGAGTATGAGCTCTAGGAAGCCGAGCATTAACTGCAGTTATAAATTCCAGTATAAAAGGCTCTCGACAAAAAGATATTGCGCTTCAATACAACTTTTACGGCAACGCTGTAAAAGCGCACAGTGACATATATATTAAATGACATAAAATAGGGATTAACTGGAGATGTGCTTGTTGTGATCCCCGGGTACAAGTTGCTTTTTCGCGAAATTGCCTGAAATGATTGGCCAGGGCATGGTTTGCTGCTTTGAGATGGACATAAAGTTGAAAGGGGTTTTGTGTCGTTCTGTATACGGCCATCGCCAAAATTAAATATCATGTCCTTACAGACATCTAATATTTTTGGCCTTTATGAATTCTACCCCCTAATACCTTGTTGTAAAAGTTGATATAGATGGAACACATTCGGTTTAGTCTAGCCAAAATATAATAAGGCATTTGTAAGACAACAAATATGCTATTTTTAGAAAAATTGTACTTGTTCCAATAATAATACGTGGTCTATTAAAAGTTGTATAGCATACACAAACAAAATGAATGATTCATTGCAGAATGCAGTAAATATTGTTCATATTCCAATTCCATGACAACTGTTAAATATACAAGGTGTCTTGCAAGTCGTTATAATAATTTTAGGAGGTGATAGAATACGTGATTTTGAGTCGATTAAAACAAACATACCCCTATACCAAGTGTTACAATATTTGTGACAATTAATTTTTTAATGTTACCGTGCTTTTCTACAATTATTGAAGTGTAGAAGAAACACAAACCTTTTTATTACAAATATTTCTATACATGTTTTAATTAGGAATAAATAGATTATTTAAATTATTTAACCAATAAAATCCAAAGTGGCTTCGTTATTTACCTACAACTTCATAAACATGGTTTTTCTACTTTGTAAAAGCAAAGAATAAAATTTAAACGTGGATTTTATTTAACTCTTTGTGTGTAGGTTTATTCAGATATTATTAGCGACCTACCTAAGCAATGCTCTCATAGTTCTTAAGAGAAGTTTCTTGATAAACATTCTAAGAATTAGGGAAATTAATCTTAACACGTTTAAATATGCAGGGAGCGCATTCGCCAAAACAAGGCCGTTTAGTATGCAATAAAAATGGTTTAAGCAATGAAGATATTTGCACTTTACTTTACACTAGTACTGAAATTCGAACGTATAGTTTGATAGTTGATCTACATTTACGGTTGCTATAGAAACTAAAGACAATTATTTTCTCATGGTATACCAAGCTATTTAATAGAAACATAGCTTTTCATTTTTACGCCGTAACTTTTGAACAATTGAAATAAAGAAATTTAGCTTTTTGAATCCTCTGGTATTTATAACTTCAATATTTTCTAATGGTTGCATTCTTCTACAATCTCCGTATACCAAGAACACATCAACCAATTCGCTATTGGAGTAATCATGGGTCAAATACTTAACCATATCATATCAAAATACAAGTCAAATAAAAAATTCCTACACTTTTAAAACGCCGTGTGTGAACTAAAAATAACAAATGAACAAAAAATCATGAGCATTAAATGATTTAGTGGCTTTACAAGGCTGATATTTTGTTTGAAACGAGTTATTGCCTTTTACACTGAATTAATGATAAATTTTATACAGGACTAATATACACATTTGTAGGAAAATTCTCAGATGAAATCGATGCATTAAAATACCGACTAAGTCATCAATATGATATCTAAGAATAATGGACATATCATACACTCACCTATCTACATTATATACCAGTATGTACTAACAAGAAGAAAACACAATATTCATACTGCCTAAAACAGGTCAAGGAAGCTATAGACATTTTTTTCTTTGATAGGCCGCAAGAGTGATACACTCCATAGCTGTACTTCCATGTATATACATGCTTACATGCAGCACAGTAGGTATACATTGGACAAACCATATGAGTTTAAGAAAACAGAAATATGTAAGAAAAATGTCAAGGTAGATAAATTAGCAAAAGTAGAGAGCATAGGGTACATATTGGTCAATAAACCTAAGTTCTAAGCTGCACCGTAGTAAGAAAAGCAATATTTTGGCACAAATAAATAAATAAACAAAGCAGACATAGTTAAATAATAGCAAAAAGACTTAATCTCAAGTTTCTTCTCGTTAAAGCTTGTTGAATTTGTAGTATTTTCAACGTTTACACCGCTGGACTACTACCAGGTGATTCCGAATACTGAAATCCAATTGTAGTATTAACATTTTTGCGATAGTGTTTACATTAGTTTTTCAACCGTCAAAAATGGCCTATGTTTATAGCAACTTGGAGTTGATGTTTAATTTATGGTGGAGTAAGACAAAATGCTTTAGCAACTTACGCAGAACGATTTCTTGGTAGGCATATGCCAAATGCAGCTAATTAAAATTAGTAGGTAAACCCGGTAGTGCAACGCGGACGTGACGCAATAAATTTGCAATTGAATGGTGCATGCGACGTAGGTCCAGGGCGTTCCCGACGTATTGCAGAAGCTGTGGTATACAGTTTAGAGATTGCTGAAGAGAATCCCCGAATAAGTACCAGGCAAATGGGTCAACAAGTACAAGGAAAATCCCAATCAACAGTGTGGCGTATCATACATGTACAGCGTGTCCTAGCATTAACACCAAGGGATTATCCCTTACGAATTAGATTTTGTGAATGGTTTCTGCAACAAAATGCTCAAAATCTCAGATTTACAGCTGATGTGTTAGTTGCAGATTAAACGATATTTACACGGAATGGGATGTATGACATTCATAATATTCATGTTTGGGATTTTGAAAATCAGCGTGTGATTCAACAACACTTTTGTAGTATATAGAGTTTCATCGAAATGATCTGCCTGGTTTTCTGAAAGATATGTTCTTAGCTGTTCGACTTTGAATGTAGTTCTTGTACGATAGTGCTCCCCCTCATTTTCGACAAAATGTTCGGGAGCACCTTAATGAAGTTCAAGAGTTACGATGGATTGCACGAGGGAGACCGGTACCATGACCGTCTCGATCTCCTGACTTAAATCCTTTGGACTTCTTTTTGTGGGGTTATTTAGAAACTGAAGTGTTTTGGAAAGAAGTTGATACTAGTATTGATTTACGCGAATGTACCATAGCTGCTGCTCAGTACTACAAAAAAAGTCGGTGTTTTTTGCTTGTGACCAAGAAATCGTTAGTTTCAGTCGTTATTGCAAGTATTAACGTGTGTTCGAAATGGTTTATTCTATCGCGGAAAGAGTAGAAATTGTTGCAATTTATTATCGAAATCACGATTGCCCTAAAGCCACAGCACGAATTTTTAATGCCAATCATCCTGAAAAAAATGTAAACCACCAGTACATTAAACACCTGATTGACAAATTTGTTGCAACAGGTTCGCTTTTAAACAAGAAACGTGAAGTAATTGGGCCAATTCGAAATCAAGCAGTTGAAGTGGCAGTTTTAGGTCATGTACAGATGGATAATAAGCAATCGATTACAACTGTGTCTCAAGCTTCTGGCGTATAACGTTCCAGTGTTCATCGAATTTTGAAAAAAACACAAGTTTCATCCATTTAAGATGACGCTGGTTCAAGAGTTACATGAAGATGACTTTGATCGCTGTAACCAATTTAGCGAATACTTTAGTGAACAACTTCTACTGAATCCAAATCTTCTCTACAATACATGTTTCTCCGACGAATGCACATTTATGTTGAATGGCGAAGTGAATAGACACAATTGTCGTTATTGGAGTGATACTAATCCGCATTTAATCAGGGAATTTCATACTCAGACACCTCAAATTGAATGTTTGGGCAGGCATTTTGGGCGACCATCTTATTGGACCATTTTTCATCCAAGGTAATCTCGATGGAAACACCTATCTAGAATTATTGGAAAGTACAATTGATCCTAGGATAACAGAGATTTTAGAAAGTGACGACAATTTACTAGAAAATGAAATAACCTTCCAACAAGATGATGCGCCCCCGCACTATGCTGCTGCTGTGCGACAATTTTTGGATGACCATTTCCCGGGGCATTGGATTGGCAGAAGAGGTCCCGTCGAATGTCCATCAAGATCTCCGCCCTTTGGACTTTTTTCTGTGGGGTCATTTAAAATCACGAGTGTGCGCCACTCAGCCGGAAACATTGCAAGTGCTACGTCATAGAATTGTAGAAGAATGCCGATTAATAACTGCGGATGTCTTTAATAATGTTCGAACAGAATTTGAAAACAGACTGTATTATTGTTTGGAAGTTAACGGGGGTCATTTTGAGCAATTCATCAAATAAATCTGATTTATTATTTGCTTCAGCTTTTTTATTTCATTTCTGACTTTTTTGTAAACTGATAGACACATCAATAACAATTAGGTAATGCGGTCATGTGTAGTAGATGAAAAACTTATTAGTGGTGGGCATTTGTGTAGAAATTACTACGCGTAAGTTGGTTTGTCATCTTTTCGTTTGTAATCAATAATTCTGTCAAATCTCAACCGATTTCTAAAAACGGTACGTCACTGTATTCGCAATGAAAAGGGCTTTAAAATGATGTGCCACAAGTGGGGTAGTTGCATTTGAAATTGTTAAGTTGGGGTTGCTAGGCATTAGGGGGATGAACATTGAACATATCGAGTTGGCTTGACTGTCAAAAAGGCTCCCCCCAAGAACAAAAATCGACGGGTCTCGGCGAATTTTGAAATATTATTCGGTTTTCCAATTATAGGGGGGGTCAAATTTTCGTTGGGATACCCTGTATAATCTAGGTGCAAGATAAGCAAAGTATCTCTGTTCTATGGTTTTATTAGATTTTATTGTCTGAATTGTATTTCTTGTTCTTAACCTAGTTTGGTGTTCATGTCCAACTGTTAATAATTCCCATTTTCTTTTATGCTGTGACTCAAGTATTTTAAAACAATAAATTAAAACCACAAATTTATTTCATTAAATAATAATAAAAAAATTACTTGAATTTTAGAAGTGTTAAATATAAAATATACAAAAAAAAAGAGAAGCACAATCGGTTACTGACAAATTATGATCTAGTGAAACATCTTGTAAAAAGTTAATGGGAAAAATGTAAAGCCATACTTAAAAAAAATTAATGTACAAAATTCACAAATATAATTTTGCAAAAAAAAATAAAAAGAGCAGTCCGAAAATGATTTAAAAATACACTTGTGCACGGCACTGGAAACTGATATGCTGTAAAACCTGACCTTGTGGAAGGCAAAGTAAGCAGTCAGCGACCGGCACGGCGACAAGGTATAATCAAAAATGAGCAAACAAGGAAATGAAAAAATAAATAAAATTTTATAATACCTATTTCATATCAACAAATTCAACTGTTCTTGCCGCTACTGTTACTATTAAGTTATTCTAATCAGTTCAGAACGAAAAAGAAAAAGATATTCTTTCATATCTTTACAGTAGGGTAATTTATTAAATATTTTCTTGAAAAAATATAAATTCTTGATTCGCTTTTGTCTTCTTTGTATAGATAACGACTTTTTAATATTTTTGAAGTAAATATGTACCGTTCTCGAACCAGCTTCAAAGTTTGAGAATATCCCGCATGGGAATGGACGACAATTTTTAGTTAAGCTCTTAATAAAAAGTGCCGTTCTGGGAACCAAAAGCGAACGTTAAATAGAACTTTTTATAACTTTATAAGTAGTTGAAGCTCTGGCGGCTTTCTCAAGTGTCGCACTAGTTTGGGTACGGCTTATATGTAATCCCGCTCGATATCGTTGCATAGGGAGTATAGCATTTTTCCCTTTATAGAATATTCACTAATATTTAGTTTTTTTAACAAGTTTTATTTATACAGAAATCCAATTCTGTACATGCTGATAATTCTATACTGATATTTTCTTATATTATTCTATCCGCATCTAAAAATTTTTGAGTTTATTTTCAGAATAGGTCATATTAGTCATATTCAACTATATTTCAAACAGTTAACGAGTTATATTTATTTAAAATGGTTTAATCCAGTATTGGCACGGTGGAGTTGTTGGAGTACTTTAACCTACCGTTGTTCTGGGTTGCATTCTGGGCAAATGAATCTGTCATAACTCTTAGTATCGCCTATAGGTATGCTGATTTGGATTCCTAATATGCTATGGTCAGAATCTCTCCTGTGACGTCACGTTGTAGTATCTGCGACTGATCACATCCAATGATGACAAAGTTTTCAGCTTCAATGGTGATTCCACAAATAGTTTACTTCCATTTATATTCAAAATCAATATAGAGGCGATCTCAGGAGTTTTATCAGCGTATTTACCTTCCCACGGAAAGTTTAGCCCAAGAATAACAAAGGCAGACCAAAGATTATCAATGAAAACTAAGAAAATGCAAAATCCGTAACAGATTGAATAAATCCATTTAAAGTGCATTTTGCGGGCTTTCTTAGCAATCAATAATTTCCGGACTGATTGTTATGTTGTTTGTTTATACTTCTTAAGATTGTGAGGAACTCATTCCTCTGAGAGCAGTGACACTCAACGTAAAGTGAAGGTCGACAGTCTGCATATGCTGCATCCTGAGATACCATACGATTTCTTGTTCAGGGACACATAAGAAAGGATGAATCCAGATGTTTTCCTACTCCGTGGTGAGGTTGATGTCTGGAAGTATGAAATTTATGAGGTAGTTCATATATCCTCTTACGTTATTATAATCGTAAGGCAAGTGATACTATGAATGAATCGTTCATACATCTGAACTAACACTTTTTTACCTTGTTCTCTGTAGGTATTTCTCAGGACTGACTACTTTCTTTTGGCACTGGATTACCCTTGATTCTCTGATACATCTGACTCTGTAGGTTCTCGATCTATCTATATAATCTGTCATGTCCAAGATGTTGGTAGGACTTCCTTTCTCTGCAGAAAATGAGATGATTTCTTTTTAAATTAATTTTAAAGAATAGCAGTGTCAGCAAGTCAACAGTTACAGAGCAGAGACTAATACAAAGCATTCAATCGAAACGATTTCCAAATTTCAGGTAGTTTAAGCCTCGGTATTTGTTGATGATGATGATGATGAATCATAGAAGAATTTGATCAAAACAGATAATCTAAAAAATCTAAATCATTCATCATCATCAGCAACAGATACAGAGTGAGATATAAGTGGTCTGCTTACTTTCTGCTCGGCCTAAGCGGCTCGACTTACAGGAAGCGACCTACATTACAGTAGGTACTTAACGCAGACCTCTCGCCCTGAGCGACGAGCCATTAAATTTGTAAATGATACTGCAGGAAAGAACTACTCCGCGGACTAATGCCCCGACCGGCATTGAATTACTCCTGCAGTATCTGTGTGAACAGCCAAGAACCCTTGTCGGACACACCACCAGACATAGACCGGTTTCGGGCTTGTTAGCCTTCTGGTTGGTCTGCGTTAAGTACCTACAGTAATGTAGCTCGCTTCCTGTATGTCGAGCCGCTTAGACCGAGCAGGAAGTAAGCAGACCACTTATATCTCACCTGCACTCAGTTTATATGTGAACATACATATGAAAGAACAGCCAGTTCAATTGTCGGTCATCTCACCTATAGATGAGGGCTAACAAGCCCGAAACCGGTCTATGTCTGGTGGTGTGTCCGACAAGGGTTCTTGGCTGTTCACACAGATACTGCAGGAGTAATTCAATGCCGGTCGGGGCATAAGTCCGCGGAGTAGTTGCTGAAATAATACAAAAATGTTTTTGTAGGAGACATAGATAAACAGAAAAACGTACAAAAACCAAGTAAGCAAAATATTGAAAAAGTAGAACTACTACTGTGGTAGAAAAATACTATCGTTTTTTGCTTATTTCGAATATTTTTGTGTTAATGACACCCTGTGTATACCCAATATTGATTGAAAATACATCAATTTGAGATCCTTTCCATTTTTCTCCAATATATATTCTGATGGGTGCTAAAACTTTGTCATCTTACACTTTCACCTGGCAAACAAATTTCGTATTACCTTTAAGTACACAGTCCTCTCCCTATATTTGTGTTGAAAATTGATCCTATACCGATATTAAATCCACATTTTGAGTAATTTGCGTGCGCAAATATTTGTCTAAATTAATTTCACTATATTTAGAGACATTTCAGAGGAATTTGTTTTATATTTAAAATATAAACACCGACAGTGTTATTATGACAGTGTTTATTTAAGCCAACCTGAGGTAAAACACGAAGCTTTCTTATTGAAACTAATTATTTTGTTTGTCATGAACAGCGCTTGTAATAATGCATATTTAACAGGTTTATTTAGGTTCAGTAATTTCTTTCACTTTCCTCTGTTATAATTAAGTTTTTTTGTATATTATAAGAAATATATTTATAACGTTTATAATTGCTGGGTAGACTGAATGGGACCTGTTTTGTAAACTCCAAGAATATTACTGGTAAATAGTATTTTTTAATATGTAATTAAATGTGGAACACAATGTAAAGATTGGTAATTATTCTAAATTAATTGCATTTTTTAAGCGACATGGCGTTACCTATAAGCCGAAAAAGTCAAAAGTTTTCTCTAAAGAAGAGTGTCAAATTCCTCAGTAAGGCACCTGATGATAAATATTTAACAACAAAGTGACTTGCCTACGTTTAAAAATATGTATTGAACCAGCTATTTTTATGAAATTTATGTACAATGTCTTTTAGGTCGGACTACTATTTGAAATCATAGGAGCATGTAGACGCGAAGAACTGGTTCAATTAATCAAATTTAATGTTATAAAAGATTTAGTAGGTAGTAATCTTAATTTCAACATTCCCTACACTAAAACAAAAAAACATCGTACATATACTATAATTGGAGATTTTTATTTGAATATATTCAGAAAATCTGTAAGTCTTCGACCAAAGGACTTAACTTTTTATAGGTTTTTCACGAAATATGAACATCGTGTTGCAATGGGCATTGGACATACATACAATTTCAAACATCTCAAAAGATGTTGCGCTGTTTTTAAATATGCCAAATCTATATGAATATACAGACCGTAGCCTTAGAAGGACCTTGGCAACTACTTTAGTTGACAACGGTGGAGATATTACAATACTAAACGACAGGTAATATAAGGAAATTCACCAGCGTTGCCGAAGGATATATTGAAGAATTTGTGAGCAACAAGAAACAGATTGTTACGGGATTATTTTGTCATCCGGTATAGAGCCGAATGTAATTTAGTGGTGGCAATATTTAAAACATTTTTGCACGAACCAGAAATGAACTGTTCGAGGTTGAAATTAAATATAATAAAAAAATAAATAAATGGCTTAACATTTTCTTATAATAAATGATAAAGTACCTTTAAATTCAGTACATTTAGTCGCGTCAAATTAGCATGAAAAAAGTGAAAATGGACAACTGTTTGCGGAGAAGTCCGATTGAGATGCGGTTTTCTGCACAATGTTCAGGGAATTGTTTATAACAAAAGGTACATCTAACCTCTGTACGCTCGCAAATTTTTAATTGCTTATTTAACAAATGACCTATTTTTGTTGAACATATGGCAAATGTCACACACGATTCAATGAAAATATCTGGAAAATGTTCTCTCGGGGGTTTTCGAGGTCCCTCTTTATCACTTTGGTGTTAGCTTTATTATTTATTGCTAAATTGTTGTTACTGGGCTAATTAACAAATTAAAAACTCCATCCTCGAAATCACTAGAGAACCGGAATTTTTCCAGGATTTCTGGCTTATTAAGGCAAACCATGGGCACAATATGTCTATTAATGACAGAACTGTCAGTCTTGGCACAAAAACAGCTAGTAGTGCTTTAAGCTTAAGCAAATACATCGTACAAATTTGTACATTCAATATTCACGTTAGAAGTGATATTATTATTACTAATTTTGAACCTAATGTGATAATTTAAATTATAATAATTTAAAAATGTTTATCCATGTGGATTAGAATTCATAATACCACCCTTCAATTATTGTATAGCATTTTATTTAGAATTATTATTATTAACATTAACATGTATGTCAAGAACGATCTTCTCATTTTGACCAGGATTGTTTAAATTCACTAGATAAGCAGTTTCTGAATGACTAAAGGGGCCTACAACTTCGCCAGGTGGAGCTTGAATTTTTTCAGCAATTGCCATCTTACTGGATAGTAAATCTTCAATATAACTTTCCGCTACCGTAGTGGATTTCCAGCCACCTTGACGCTACACAGCGACAGCATTAGCCAGTAATGTTGTCGAAGAGCGCCTTATTCCAAGTCCGGTAAAACTTTCTAGATCAGGGAGCCTAAGAAATGCAGCCGCTTTCGTTGGAATCTGTAAAATGTTCGAAATAAAACGCTCAATGTATAAATTGAAATATTAAAATCGTATATTTTCTAACTTATCTTGTAAATATTCCTCATACGGTGCTTTTTTAAAAAATTCTTCGATTTGGTTGCTCCCCAGTATCTTTGTCTTCTTTGGTTTATAATTTATTGATTCTACTTTTAAATATAAGTAAATTTACCATATATACACCGAAATATCAATACCTTTGTGCACTTTCAACATTGATTTTAGTATGGAATATTTTGCCACATCGACGAGACAGCAAACCGTTTTCCCACATTGAAGAACTAGGATAGTAGTGCCTATTCTGTAATTGCTGCTTCTCCTATGCCCTTTTTGTTGTTACCAGTTACTTTTCGTACACACGTTTGCTTTCCGCTGGTAACAGACGTAATGTTGCTCCTTGTGCTTCTCGCTGGATTTCAGCTGGAATGAAGAAATTCTCAGCAATCTCACTCATTTTTGTCGATTTTGCAAAATTTTTCACTCTTGTTAATAAATAAACAAACGCATGTCATAGAAACAATTCCAAGACTTTCTATTATTCAGCAGACAATCAATATTCTTGATTAAAATAAGTTTGTCAAATATGATCATAATTTTTCACCTGCTCTCACACGGTTTTCACTCTCCTAATTGACCGGTTTTGGCCGTGGTCGTGGATAAAACGTTGAACACATAATACTCGCCTTGTACTCATAGTAACATAATACACTCTTTTCAACTTGCTATGAAGTAGGGGTCTTTATGTTATTCATCAAATAAGTATCTATTCGACATCAAGACAACATATTTGCTTATGAAATAATTCTCTACAATAACATTAAAACATACTTTTTAAAGGCAACACATATATTGAAAGTATATAAATTACATATCTTAATAAAACACATCTGACATACAGAATGACGGGCGTATTGCCAAATGCTCATCTTCAGCGAATAACTCTACAAAAAAAACAGAATGTTCTGAGAGTCGTGTCTGGAATTTTTCGAATCCTCCACCTGGGAAATAAATAGCCGGCAATAGTTTTGTTTGGTTGTTTTAGTCAGGTGCATTAATTTTCCTTGCCTGTGTTAAATTGCATTTTATGAAAGTCATCCGCAATGCAGCGAATAGTTTTCAGTGAAAATCCAGTTTGTGGTGACACAGTACGTGCTCCAGACTTGGAAGTTTCACGTCTGTACAGAGAAAAGTGTCTATTTATCAATCTAAAACAATTTGACATTTATTATGATTAATGCCATGCCCTGAAGTACAAGATGTTAATAACTTTAAATCTTGAAATAAATGTTGACATTTTACCTAGAAAGTAGGAAAGATATGGGAAAGTAGAGCAGTTTTATATATTCCTCACTCCAGACCTGCCAATTGGTTGTTCTTTTGTACAAACTTGCTCATAAAAGTTTTTTATATTATGGAAATTGAAATTTCTTTCTACTTTATTACACATATTGGCACATTTCTTTTGTTTTGGAGCAATTCGTTACAAAATATTAAGGTGAGCAATTATACTCATGAACTCTCAAGTCTATCATTTTATATACCTTTGGAACACTAAATGAATAAGTAGATTTAGGGCTCAATTTATAAAAATCCTTTATTCCTTTAAAATAATTAAATTTACAGGAAGAGGTTCTGCTCCTTACAAGACAAGCAAAAAACAGAAAAAACATAAAATATATGCTGCAGAAATTAAACACACATACATTAACAATATAAATATAACACATACCTACTCAAATAAATGTCTTAAAAAAAAACATTACCTAAAGTACAGAAGATAAAAAAACAAATCCCAAAATACATTTGTGATAGTACAAAAAAAAAATGACAAAGTAAGGAAGAAAAAAAAAATACATTCTAATTCTCTCTGAGTAATAAATCCTACTCATGCAAACCAAATGAATGGAGTTTCAAGAAACCCACAACAAAATTGAACAATAAATTCTCACTCCCTAGTTTAGGGCTCAATTTATGATAATGATAGTTGTGCATTAGAATTTTTTAATCATCCCAACAGCAAAAGATAAAAAAAATAATTTCTAATATGATTAGTCGAATGGGTCAAATAAAAAAAAATCGGCTTCTACCCTTCCCGAATATATTCGTTCAGGATATTAAAATTTATTTCAAAAGAAGCATCTTTTTTCTAAGTTAAATTCAGTAGATACTTAGCTATATTAACAGGATCAGATATGCTTCAAAATGTATGCAATCCAAAAGAATAACGTTAAACCATTATGTCATTATATTATAATGCATGTGCACCTCAGCGTTAAGAGGTTGGATTAACCTTTTTTACTTTGTCATTGGGAATTCGCTGATTGAGTGTGTTTTGATATATGTGATTGATAGTCGAAGAAATTTCATAAATATTCAGAAAACGTAATCCCTGTCTATTTTAGTGAGAAGCAAATATACTAAAATCATCATAAATATGGTCAATTTACTCAACATTCAAGATAATTCTACCAACTTTTTGTCATTCTATAGGAAGTATGTAACCTTGAGACCTAGAAACGAAAACGCATCAGCAGTATTATTCTTAAAATTTAATAAAATCAAGTGTTTTAATCAAATGGTAGGAATGAATGTTACTGTTAAATTGCCAAACTATATTGCTAATTATCTTAACCTACCAAAGTGGCGTTTATGCACAGGGTATTGCTTTTCGCCGAACATCGACTACTTTATTGGTCCATGGTGCAGTTGATATTATATAACTGAATCCACATGGAAGGAAGAGTTATACAGATGCAGAAGGATGCCTAGAGAATAACATCAATGAAGAAATTGAATGGACTCCTCAATATAGCCTTCAGCTACCGTTGACGATTTCCATCCGCCATGTATTTTTAAAGTTGTGATATCAGCTCCTGAATTCATAAATAGTGTAGCTGAAGTTCTACAGAAACAATGTCCGCTATATTTGTGAGCAACGTTCAATTAGAGAAATGCACCAACTTGTTTTGGCATTTTTCCAAATGAGTGAATACCTATTAGTTGGTTATATGCTTTACCATTTGAATATTTAATAAAACATCTATTTGTGTATGTCTTGCGGTACTACGTTTCCTTTATATGTCTGAATATTTGCTTACAATAAAGAGATTTTTTAGCACGATATCCATCCGATTGCCATTTTGAGAATGCTTTTAATTTTAGATACTTTCCAATCTCGATGTTGTTGTAGATATTAAAAGTAGATCGTCGAAAAAATTATCTATTTAAGATGGCAGTAAAATAGATTTATTGCCTTGGTTGCTTTAATAAACTTCTTTAATAACTACTTAGTTAAATAAATAACTATTACTTCTATACCCGTGCTGAGGTTTTTTGTTTCATCCATGATTATCACGTTTATTTCCGATGTATCAGAACTTTATAGTAGTACTAGTATGTAAATTTAGTCAACATAGTACTATTCCTAGTGTCAAAATCTGAAGTAACTACAACCTAAACTGAATTCCTAATAATACTATACTGCCAAATCTGGCAAGTTCATTTTAAGCCAAAACAAGGCATGATATATCAACATTAAAAATGCATGCTTGGAAGTTAGTTGTTAGTACGCACGTATTTACCAAGACCTCCACACCCTAACCCAAACACCATCCTAGTAATTCAAACAAACACTTCTCTGGATGTGGATCCATGTGTGTTTGCACACATGTCGCATATCATGGAACATCATGAAAATTTAATGCTTATGAGTGTTTACCGCCATCAAGCCGTGTTGACGTAATATTATTTAATATGATACGCCGCTGTTGAAAACATGTCCTGTATTGCATACACGCTGATGGGATAAACGCTGGTGCAAACTAAGTACACTCACTAAAAGTTTATGTTTAGTCTTGTCTCCGTTTATTATCTGTTGCGGCGGCTAATGCAATTGACGTTTGCATGTTCTGTGAAGTAGGCTTGTGCTAACAGGGTTAGGTTGATGTACGCATAAATAGCGACACTCGGTGTGCAGTGAGACAGTCTGGTAGAACAATGAGAACATGTCGAGTGCTTCGATGCTACACCAGCCATTTCGTTCTACCATCAAAATTTCTATTGCACAATTTGTTCAAATGTATCACATAATTATGGGTCCAAAATTTGATTTATTAATCTTGCAGGCAATTAATTCTACAGGATGAATCACACACTGAAAAATCATTACTGCGATTTGTGAATTATACAGGGTGTTTGGAAATCGTGTATGATGCACCACACTGTTGATTGAGACTTGTACTTGTTGATCGATTTGCCTGATACTTATTCGGAGATGGATTCTATTCAACAATCATTAAAATGTGTTTCTCGGCTACTGCAATACGCCGTGGACGCTCTGTACCTCCAGCTCTTCCACGATTCGTTTGAAAATTTCTCGTGCCACGCCCGCGTTGCACTACTGCGGTAAAAGTAGCTGCATTTGATATATACCTAACATATATCTGTCATATACCTGTGTACCTTTTATAATGCAGAAAAAGCAAGTTCCTATAATATCATTTATAATGAAAAGGTCTTATATGAAAAAGTTTTATATTCACATTTTTTTTTTCAGAAAATTAAATTGTACAGGTGCAGATCTTGTCTGGGAGTTTATTGTAGCAGGGACGGAGATAGTATCATGTACATTTCTCTCTCTTGTGAAGTAAAGCAAGACAGATGAGATTTTATCTATTTTCAAATATAATCATTATTAATCTGATCTCAAAGTAATTCTGATATATACTCGTACTTCATTAACCGTAAATGAATAATTGTATGATAAGAGCCACACATTGCATGCCCCTAATATAATTGAAGCATGTTACAGAACTAAAAGAATCTCGGTTAAATAAAATGAAACTAGGAGATTTCTATTTATATTTCCAATAACTTACAGGATCATTTGATAAAAAATCAAGTTTACCTCCATCAACCGTCTAGACCTATAATCAAAAGACGAATTACTTCCAAATGAAATGTGAACACTACGTGACTAGAGTAACGTAATTTTACTTGTTTTCTTTTGTAACACATTTAGTGAAGTGGGCTATTGGGCTTTGGTAAACCTTTTATAAAAGGTTCAGATTTTTTTAATGGCATGTATGTTTTTATAACCACCTTTAAAGAAAATTGAATTTTACGTTCTTCTAATTAACTCTGATGTATTTTAATGGCTTTAGTAATTGCCGCCCCAGTTGTGAAACTTCTTGTATATTTAAATGGACACCAGCAGACTTCAGTATTTATTTGTAATAGGATACCTTATTTTCTATATGCAAAGTGCTGCATAAAAACCCTGCATTAGAAATATGTGGAGTACAAATTGCAATATATTGATACAGAAGCTCACTTACGTTTTTACTTTGTTAATTATGTTACTGCTTTCAAATTTACAATTTTTGTAATAACTTTATTTTGACGTTTTCTGGAATATTCCAAGCTATATTCGATTTGGTTCTAGATGAGTTTTCGAGGATCTAGGAAACATTGAGAACCCTAAAAATAAATATAAGCGGATCGACTTTTACCTCCAGAAATTTAATTTATATTGAGCAGTCAAACGCAAGTAACAAATTAAAGATTTGACAATTGTGAATTTGTTTGAAGAATATTCGTTTTGTGAGCTAAATCTTTCCAGATTTCTGTTATTGTAGATATACTTTTAGGTGAATTAGATAATGCCACATAAACTCAGTTCTTTTAAATTGTTTAATTTGTATTTTTCAAAAAAGTCAACAGTATGTACAATCAAAAAACACCATTGGGTTAACAGATTGTAGGTGCGATTTAATTGCGAAATAATGGTGTTTTAGGTAGCTATGTGCCTAAAACGTGTATCCAACAAGATTTTTCGTAAAATCGTCAAGTAAATCTTCATATTTTCGACATATTCTGCGATTGCATTTGATAATATGACCGCTGGACTGTTTTAGTTAAACAACTTAAGCCAAGATGCCTATAAGGTTGTTGCTATGGAGCAGTTGCTATGGTACGATTTTTACAAACTATACAAACATTTTAAAAGATGAAGCCGATACGACTTTAATTTCTGTGTTAAATAGAGTCTCCTCCATCAATAATCTTATTATATTTGGTGACTTTAACTTTCGTGATATTGTTTGGCCGTTAACTTAGTTTGCTAATCTCTTTGCCGAATTTATTTTGCAGAGTAACTTTCATCAACTTGTGTCAGAACTAACGCGTTTTGGACATCAGTTACCCTGACTTCTTAACCTTATACTTACTAACGGTTTCTACCTTCTTTGCAATGTTAATCATAACGCTCCTATTGGCTACTCATTCATCATCAGATCATTCTGTAATTATGTTTGCTTCAAGCAGCGATTTATACACAAATATTACAAAGGTCATGAAACGTGTTAACTACATACAGCTTGCAAACCGCCTTTCAACTGTTGACTAGGATATCTTTAACACTGATGTGGATATTGAATCCAAGTGGGACTACTTTTCTAAAACTATTACAGACAATGCGGGCGAAACCTCCAGTGAAGTGTCTTACACAGTCAATGCTAAAAAACCGTGGATCACTGATGAATTTATTTCCCGCTCCAAAATAAAAAGGCAACTCTGGAGAACATTCAGAACATCAGGTCATACAAAAGACTTTATTATCCATCGAAATTTTTCAAAGAGACTGATTAGAGATTTGAACGCAGTGAAGTTAAAATATCAGAAATCATTAATATCAAAAGGACCGAAAGCACTATTTAAATATACAAGAAATCTACTTTCATCTGAAGTATCCACTCCTATTCATCGTGGACATGTGATGACGATTTCAATGCAGCTGAAACCTTGGCCACCATTTTTCAAAAAATCATTTACAGTCCAATTTACGGTATAGTAACTTCTCCATTGAAAATATCTTATTTACTGAAGATTTAGTTATTGAACAGATCAATAAACTTAAGTTAGATTTTTCACCAGGTCCTTATGAAATTACTGTTCCCATTTTAAAGAATTGCGCTCGTGAGTTAGCCAAACCTCTCTCACTTTTTATGCAAGCCTCTTTTCAACAGCATCACCTGCCCTCTCCGTGGCTATCTGCATCTGTCACTCCAATTTACAAGACTAGCAATAAGTAAGACCCTACAAATTATCAACCAAATAGTTTTGTGTGCATTTGTTCCAAAATTATGGAGAGAATAATTGTGCAGGCTTTGCTCCCTTTCCTACTTGAAAACAATATCATTCCGCAAGTTCAACATGGTTTTGTTCCTGGACGGTCGACTGTCACTAATCTCTTACAATCATTAAATGTCTGGACTCAGTTGCTTGATACTCATCAACCCGTTGACATTATATACCTTGATTTTTCCAAAGCATTTGATTGAGTACCTAAACTGCAACTTCTTCTAAAGCTAGGGTTTTGTGGAATTCGTGGTCGACTACTTGAATGGATATCTGACCAACAGAAAATTCAGGGTTAGAGTAAACTGATCTTTCTCAAACTGGTACGACGTTCTTCCAAGGATCTGTGTTGGGACCAATTCTTTTCCTTATTTACATTGTTGACATTCATAACATAATTAATGCCCAACACATGTTCTATGCAGACGATAGCAAGCTCTATGGAAATCCCATCTCGGTTCACGCTGTTCTACAGGCTGATCTAACGGCAATTAATACTTGGTGTACTATATGATCCTTACCACAGAATATACATAAATGTACAGCTCTTCATATCGGTCATAACAATCCGCATTTCTCTTATCGTCTGTCATCTGGCTTAATAACAGCAGTGGAAAAGCAATGCGATTTGGGTATTGTAATTGATTCCAAGTTTAGATGGTCAGAGCAAACTTTAAGTGTGGTTAAAACAGCTACCACAAATGTACTTGCTAAGGAAATGTTTTCAAAATTCTAATCCTGCTTTGTTCCTTCGCCTGTACAAAACATATATTCGGCCTCGTCTAGAGTATGGTATATCGGTTTGGTGTCCATATCTAGTTAAAGATATTATGGTATTGGAAAAAGTTTAAAGAAGTGCCACAAAGATGATTCTACCGTATCAAAATTTATCATACGCAGTCTACGTCTGTTGAAACTTCCCTTTCTTTCCGAGAGACGAAATAGAGGTGACCTCATTCAGTTATATCTTTCTACTCACAATCTTTTCTCCGTCGACATATCTTGCTTATTTATTTTAAATGATATACGCCTGAGAGGGCATTCTATAAAACTTCTGAGCGAAAAATATAATACAACGGTTAGACAGCAGTTTTTAACGAACAGAACGTTTCATCATTGGAATTCCTTGCCTGATGGCATCGTAAGTGCCCCATCTCTTAATGCCTTCAAGAACAAGTCTGATCGTTTTGTGTCTAGTGTGTTAACTTAGTAGTTTTTTTGTTATTGTTTCATTATTTGTTTACTTATGTATTCTTATTTATGTTTCATTATTCCTTTACTTATATACTATTGCTTACTTGTGTACTCTACTATTTCTCTTTGCTATGCATTGTATTTCTTAGAATAAGTTTTTTACTTTTGGGCATAATAGTCCTTCTTTTATTGTAATAATAATAATAATATATCAAAGTAAACCTTAGTTTCAATGCAGAGAAAGACGGACCTCGACCTAGGTCAGACACGCCGGAAATAAGACCCTCTCGGACGGGAAATCTTCCATTGATAACGACAAATCTGGGCGATGTATCTTAAACGGATTGCATTTTTAGGAATGATTCAGCGTTTCCTCAACCGAAAGCTGCAATTTATTTTAAAACGTGATTAATGGGAATACTCCAGTACGCTGGCAGGTTTTATGCCGATGGGTTTCTATCAAATGTCGTTTGAAAGGGTTTTTATTTGGTGTTGCAGTCTGTTTTGATGGAGGGGTAACTTGAGCCGTGATTAATAATAACGCGGCAGGAATTTCCTGAAATTTGTTTCTAGGGAAGGGAGTGCTCAAGTGGAAAACACCACCACGTCTGGATTGTTAGCAGGTTTTGCAGAATTCCGAGTTGAGTGAAAAATGTATAGGTCGGGTCGCTGTTATCGTTTCTCCTTAAAGGATAGGCTTTTGCATGAAGAAAATATCTGTTTTACCCTCAGTGGACTGAATCAGGCCTGCAGATTGTTGAGAAGTGCCAAAAAGTTAATTTTCATTATTTTAATGGACAATCGACATGATTTTTCAGAATCAAAGCCAGTATGTGAGTAGGTATTTATTTGCAGCACAGACACTATATACACATTTCATTATAATACTACTGGTATAAACATGAATGTGTCCCAGTGCTCTATTTTGGGCCCTGTACTTCTTCTTTTATACAGGATAATTCAAAACTTACCCAAAAAAATTGGAACTATATGCATCATCAAACATACAGTGTGAAAATAAAAGATGACGTTGGCATGCACTCTCACAACTTTTACAAACAATCTGTCAGCAATTGCAAAATGTGTCTTCATGCAATAAATATTTGTACAGCATAAGCCACGAAATCTAGCATCATGTATTTAATCCATACTAACTTAATTTAGTGGTTAATCAATAAACAATTACTTTTTAACTAAAGAAGTTATAATATACTAATCCCATATTTATTTCTCTGAACTCAATGAACTAATTGTTTATTAAACGAAAAGAAATGTTACCATAACAAAATGTAAAAGGTTTGTATATTTCTTCATGATGACACTGTGAAAATCAGTAGATTTTTCTGTAAAAAAACCTTTGCAATAGACATTGTGGGGTTGTTAGATTATAAATAACAAGTCCACGGTTTGTAACACGTTAAATATATTAATAAAGATATAACGACTGGGAAAGAATGTTCCACCAATACAGAAGTCTGGACGGAAGTTACGCGTAAGACGAGCGACAAGTAACTACTGTGGTTTTCCGCCGGACCTCTCGAGGAAGGTCTCGGGGGCTGGTTAATCTCTGACCATCTCTTTATTTGATTATAATTGGGCTCAGGTCTGAGGGTACTTTAATGGTTTTATTGGCATTGATTTGTTTATTGCTTTAATGCAAATGTCATTAAATTGTAATTGTAGGGATCACAAATGTAGGTCGGTGACCGGTGTCGGTGACCGCTACAGACATATTATTCCTGTACACCACCAATATGTATTTGCTATATGTCTGTACACTAAGTTCATTCAAGTATTTGAGGTTATAATACTTCAAATGATCTTGAAAGTCAAGGTCAAGGTCACCACCAGCTTTCTCTTTCAATTCATTGTTTCATGGAGATTCTTTTTTATTTGTTGTTACTTTAACAACCAATAGACAGAGTAACTTCTAGAAAAGCATTCACCTTAAGATATCTTGTAGATCGACACATGGATCAAACAGTATCTGAACATAAACTGTGTCACTCTTTTAGAACCTAGGTTCAAAAATAGAAAGTTGACGTTCAAATGACCTTCAAGATCAAATACATAGTCACCAGGTTTAACTATCAGAATATAACAACTTTTGAAAAGGTCAGTACAAAAGCATTCTTTCGGAAAAAACGGACCCTGTATTCCAAAATACAGGCACAGTGAACGTCTGTATAGAGAACACTATTAACTCATGTGCTTTGTAGTTAAGGAGTCTTCTCATTAGAATATCAAGGACTGCAACATATACCAATTTGAACAGATTTACCTAGGGCCACTTTCCATAAAGTTTGTGAGAATTCCTTTATATTTTTTTAATCCAAATTTCTCCTTTCTTTCGTTTTATTTTTTTGTTTCTAAGAACTTTTGTTTCTATTTGCGACTTTGACAACTAATACACCCAAACATTTCCAGTTCAGACACATGGGTCAAACAGTATCTGAACATAAACTGTCCTATTTCTTCAGAATCCAGGATCAAAAATAGAAAGTTGATACTCAAATGACCTTCAAGACCAAATACAAGGTCACCAGGATTCTCTCAACATAGCAACCTTTGTAGAGGTCGATACAAGATCATTGTTTCGGGAAATCGAACCCTGTATCCAAAATACACATACCACAAATGTCTGTACAGAGAACACTATTGACGCATATGCTTTGTGATTTCAAGGGCTGCAACATGTATCAATTTGAGCAAATTTATCCGAGAGTCACTTTCCATAAAATTTGTGAGAATTTTTTTATATGTTGTTACTTCAAATTTGTCTTGTATTCTTTCTTTCGTTTTATCCTTTTGTTTATAAGAAATTCTATTCAGCTCTTTACTCCCCAAACTCTATTTGATAAAATTAACGTCGCAATAACATAATTACAGTCAAGTATCCCATGGGAAAGAATATGCTTTTAGTTCTAAATTAACTCCACATTTTTCTTTAATTACAGGCAAATGGGTCGATCAGATTATTTAAATGCAAATTCACTACCGCCGCTGAAGATAAAGACCAACTTTAGTTAAAAGTTAAATAATATTATGCAAAAATTTGCGACAATGACGCGTCCTATATCTTAGCCTACTTTGCAATAATTTGCATCCCATTGTCTCGCTAGCAGCATTCGCGGTCTCATGCGAATATTTTATTCTATAGCAGTAGTTGACCCTTAATCTGGTACGTTCGCTTATGCGTCCTGCGAGGGTCCTTACCGAAGTCGGTTAAGATAGGCGAATCCTTGGTGTTTTGTAAAAGCTACAATACAACGCATATAAACTACAAGGAGTAGGATGCATAGACGTTAGGCGGTCTCTGGGTATCTCTTAAGAAAGGATCCGATAGCTGTTCAGCTCTGGATGGCTCTGACACACCCGATCGCTAGGGATTGATAAATCGAGCCCTATTGTAGCAGGAGTAAGTTTAGATGGCAGTGCTTGCTATTATAATAACTGGAAGTGCTTCAGATAGAGCGGAATTTCTTGGATGAGAAATATATGTGAATATGTAAACTGCTTGAAAACATTCTACGCTAGCGTTTTTCAATCTTTCACTATGTGTGACCCAATTTTCAATCATAATTTTCAAGACAATTTACAAAGATTTTTGTCTCCGACTATCTCATAATACGTTCATTATGCATGTGTTTCCCAAATAATATTTATTATTCACTAGTGAATGAAAATAGAATCAATGTCGTAAACAAAAATTTTGTAAAAGTTTTATTGTTTCATCGGAATGCATTCTATCCGTGTTGTGCATAGTGCTCTCTCACTCTCTACATCCCCCCTCACTCCCTCTCTATATCCCCCCTTCTCTGTCTTTCTCCACGTAGCGCCTTGTATCTCGGTTTGACAATCGTTGACTATTAACGTATGCATATTTCACAATAAAACACCCTGTATATTAAAGCAACTCTGTCACGGAAACCAGAACCTCTTCGAATTTATACATCATTCCAATACATCGCAATTAAATCTGTACTGATATCATTTAACGTCTTAAATGAACAAACGCTCTTATCATCTGCAGACCAACCTTGGACCCGACTATTATCCGCAACGATAGGGACCCTATAAAGACCCTTAAACGTATGTGCTGGGCCGTGGCTCGACGTCGTTGTACGAATGTCCCAGCATTGCCCTTCTGCTGGATAAGCCGTAAAATTAAACTCTCTGACGCAATAAAACGTCCTGTCACTTCCAGTCGGATAGAGTTAACGTGATTCATATAAATGGTTGTATTAGGGCGGGTCGAGGTAAGCCTTTGTTTAAACGAATTGACGTCTGTGATAATTACGTCAAGTGGATGAGTATTTTTATTTCGGGATCTGCTTGGAGAACGTGAAACGAAAGTCGGATGGAGACACGTAATTGGTAAATCGCAAACTGGCGACTGAACATAAGGGGCAGAGCAATCGGTTGAGAATGATTAAGTATCTTTGTATTTTACTTTTAAACAGCGTATAGTAAGGGTTTAAATGTTAAAGAGCTAAAGCTCTTCTTATAATATTTATCTTGGGGCAAAAATGTGCTGAAATGTGCAAAACAAAAACTATTGTAAAACTATAAAAAATGTAAAATCTAAATAATATAACTAAACTGAAGATGCATATATTTCGAGAAACAAGAAATTATGTCATGGATTTCATAAAAATTATTTATCAATTTACCTTACCTTAAACTAAAATCCAGTAAAGAAAAATCTGGAAGAAACTTCCTTGGTAACACGGTGAAAACATTTAAATTTATAAAATAATTCTGCAATCCTTCACTGGCCAAGTAAGATCGTGGAGTAATACAAGATGAAGAAAGAGCCGATAAATTCTCAAATTATTAACAAAAAGTAAAACCAACCTTACCGTATCTAACTAAAAACAAGTGTCATAATAAGTTAACAGAAGACAGTAATACCCCGGCAAGACGAGTACAGTCGCATACTAGCATTAGCGGATTCTAGACTCCCTACAAAAGCAAGTAGAATGAAGAAAACGGGACTAAACAACTTTGACCGGGACAGTTAAGAAGTGAGTAGGAAAATGACAAACTTTCAACACAGAAATTTTATAAACTTTGAAAGAAAGTATACAGACGTTAATAGTGAACAGTTGTCTGTTTTTATGTAAAAACCGGTACATAGAATCTTCAAAATCTAATAACGAATATATGGGTATATTTCAGATGTAATTCAAGGCTGGTCGGGGCATTAGTTCTCAGAATAGTTAGTTTCATACAATATTAATAAAAAATGTAAAAATATATCACAACAAATATAATGTATTGGCGCAGTCGAACATCTGTACTTACCTACTAGAAGACTTTTTACAACTGTAGAGCATCATATTAGCAGCACTAAATTTAAATTAACTTATCTTGTAATATCCGAAGATATAAGCCAAGGGTCCAAGAATAAATTCTTTTGATACAGCACATCTAATAAAAGTTGCTTCAGAAAAAAATAGCTTTGATAATAATAAAGGATGATCAAGATTATCAAAATCTTTATAATAATTTAGTGTGATACACGAAAAATTTATTAGCCGTTACCATCTTACGCAGTCTTGTGTACAATTCACCAGTTATATTTTGAAAATTTGAAATTCATAATCATTTTTTACTAAAATTTTCTATTATATGAAATCTGCTGGCAGTCTAATTCCATATACAATAAAGAAATAATTTATAATGTAAGAATCTAAAAGATTTGGTAGTACTTTAGTTATTTGTTTTTATTGTTCCAAAGTGTTTTACAATTACTTTTGTTTAGTATATTGTCAATGTAAGTTTTTTCCAATTATTGAAACATAATTATATGGTATATATAGGTATACAATGTATCCCACTTTTCATGAAGCCACCCTGGCATCTCGCTCACCTGATATTCGAACTTTGGCGGTGAATATATACCTATAAAGTAAGTCTTTAGACGTAGCCATATTTAACTAAAGTCAGAGGCGTCCCATTCTAATATGGAGAAAGGGGGTCGATTTTAAAAAAAAAGTATTAGCGATTTTTTTAGAAGAAAACTAGTAAGATATTCTTAATCAGCACATTTAGAAACCCTCTTGTACAAGATTACATCGTTGTGAGTTTAAAGTTGTTTGAGATATGGGCCATCGAAAAAATGTGTTTTTTTTTTCAACTTAAAACAATTTGTATCTGTAAAACGGGCTCACAAATGAAAAAAAATGTATTCTCTATTTTTTGTTCCCTGTGTTTTAATTCACAGTTTCTCAGGCAAAATTCTTTTGAAATGAAAAGTAAGGGAAACCCCTTACAAGTGCTTCCTTTTTACAAATTATGCGATCGAAAAATTACGACATTATAAAGAAAAATGCCAGTTATTTCCCCACCCGGCTTTGCCCCGGCTTAATTCAGAGGCCTTTTCTTTTGTTCTCTGCATCTCGAAACTTAATCTCGCTGTAACCGTAGAACTCAGCCAAAAACAAATTGTTGGGAATAAGTTTAGATTTCGAGAAACAAGTTTCTTTCGAGCGCCGGCAATTCCATGACGTCTACGTGGATTGTAAAGTACACATATCTCGGTAGCAAGACTAAAAAACTCGTGTACAGGAAATAATCAGAAGAAATCTCATTCCTCGGAATGAACAAAACTTTGTTGTGTTGAAATTAAGATACACCGGATAAGCAACAGCATCTTTTCACCTCGACGAGAATAGATTTCCTCGCTGCAATGATTAAGGAAAAGTGGGGTTAGTTAAAGTATGAACACATACACATTTCACGTGTTATATAGTTATTCATTATATAAGAGAATAGTTCAAGCCTTTAGGTTATATTTTCTCGAGAGGATTAAAGACTGGTTAATTTCCCGAATGTAATTCAATGTTTTGTCCACAACCACTGGCAAAACTAATCAATTAGGAGAGTGAAAGCCGTGTGAGAGCAAGTGAAAAAGTATGGTTTTGAAAAACCATTGATTTTAATCAAGAATATTGATTGTCAGCTGAATACTAGAAAGTCTTGGAATCGTTTCTATGACATGCGTTTGTTTATTTGTCAACAAGAGTGAAAAAATTTGCAAAATCGACACAAAAATTGAGTAAGAATGCTGAGAATTTCTTAATTCCGGCTGAAATCCAGCAAGAAGCCCAAGAAGCAACATTACGTCTGTTACCAGCGAAAAGCAAAAGTGTGTACGAGAAGGAATTGGTGGAATTCGATAACTGGCGAAAAAAGGGGCATAGGAGAAGGAGCAATTACAGAAGAGGTGCTACTATCCTACTTTTTCAATGTGGAGAAACGGTTTGTGGACAAAATATTCCATGCTAAAATCAATGTTGAAAGTGCACAAAGGTATTGATATATCGGAGTATGGTAAACTTGCTTCATATTTGAAAGTAAAATCAAGAAATTATAAACCAAACAACTCATAGATACTGGGGAAAAACCAAATCGTAGAATTTTTAGGAAAAGCAACGGATGAGGAAATTTTACAAGTTGAGGTAGAAAATACACGATTTTAATATTTCAATTTATAGGATCATGGGAGTTCGAAAACGTTTTCAAAAGTGGCTGCATATAATCCAGAAAGTTATGCAGGACATGAAATGAGGCGTTCTTCGGCAACATTACTGGGCAATGCTGGGGGTGATACTACCGTAGCAGGAAGTTATATTAAAGATTCAATGTCCAGCAAGATGGCAATTGCTGAGAATCTCCTACCCGGCGAAGTTGTTGGCACCTCCAGTCCTTCAGAAACTCCTGAACTTAAATAATCCCGATCAAAAGATAAGATAGTTCTTGAGATAAATGTTAATGTTAATAATAATAGTTCTAAATAAAATGCTATAAAATTGAAGCGAGGTATTATGAATTCTAATCCACTCTTGTGATAAAAGGTTTTTAATCCACGGAAAACGGACGCTTTAAACCATCTGTAGTGGTCGTGGATAAAGATAATTTTGTATCCTTTTAGTAAATAAGGTTGTTATGGTACTGACTTAAACGATAGTTAAATAATCCCTAACATTTATCTGTTTCATCTCTTTTATCAAATAACTAGGCATGTTAAAATACATAACTCTATGAGCAAGCGAGGCATTAATTGACGATGCCATTGTTATTGATTGTTTTAAATTTGACAACTTCAGTATTGGCGTCCAATTTTGTGTCATACGTTCAGTTTTAGTGAAAAACAATATTAATATGTGAGGTTCTGATTCCGAGGGTGTCCCTTCGGATATTGAAGACTTGCGCACAGCGTTGTCGGTTTCCTACTTCCCGAAAGATCAAGACGAGCAAAGTTATGCAAAACTTGAAGATGTATGTAATGGGAAAGGAATCTAGAACAGCAGCAATGAAAAGGTTATTTTCGCATATTTCAAATATATTTGAAAACAGAAATTTGGAAGGATTTCGGTAAAAAATATCTAAGATTTTAATAAAAGAAAACATAACGAAATTTTTGCTGGAAGTCGGCGATAGAACTCATTTTATGATAAAAGTTGGATCGATAATGGAGCTTGGAGGTGTCTGCAAGCGTCCTGAATTGACAAATCTGTGCCTATAAAATGTAAAAGATAAAGGAAAATGCATCGATATTATTATTCCGTTTACGAAATCAGAGATATCACGTTTTTTTTTATCATAAACAGAATCATTGAAGAAATAAATATGGTGGAAATATATAGCGATGAAGCCAAGCAACACATATCATACTCAATATTTTGTGAGGTGTGGAGCAGCATGCCATGTAATATAGCATTGTTCATGGGTCTTCCAAATCATCATCAATATACAGGACATTGATCATCTGCGTTGTTGCTTGCAGATTCAGGAGTCGAACCGTTAAGATGCATCGTAATTGGCGCTCTAATACAGTGGCAGAAAGCTATATAGAAGATGCCAAAAAAAGTAATAAGAAGAAAGTGGCTTCTAACATAACGCTTCAGGCATTGACGACCCTTCAACAAGTTCCAGCACTCGGGAAATAAACTTACTTTCTAAAAATACAGTTCACTTATCATCTGCTGGAATTAAGTTAACAAATTGTTCAGAAGTCGTAATTAATGTTTCCAATAAATAAATATTTCTGAATTTTTAATAGTTAATATAGCAAGTAAAAGTGGTGACTAACTTTGTTTTTGTTTGTTTTTGATTTAAAATTTCCGTTTTATTATGAATTTATAATGGCACTCAGTGTTATTATGAAGGTCATAATGGCATTCTAATGAGGATGCTAAATATGTCATAATGACACCATCGTAGATTGAAAGCATTAACGATGCCTGATGAAAACTGCACACACCCACTCCACTCTTTACTATTCAGCAGATTGGGATTAGTCGCGAGTGAAATATGCTGAAACCACTTGCATTTAATCTTTTCGCAGTCGCTTTGAGTTAATGAATTGTGCATTAACTTAAAATGCATTCTGATTAAGATAATGGTTCGAGATGCATTTAATAAATCAGTGGTGCGAGGTCTTAGAGATACCGGATTGGATTTAGCCGAACTGTGTGAACTAAATTTATTCCTGCAGGCATAAATTCAGCTTAATACTGAATAATACTGGAGGAGATGGTTCTAGGATCGATACAACACTACTTGTATATACAATGGATGGAGATTAGGGTATTCAAATGGAGATGTAGCACGCGTTTCCTATTCGATGTAAGAGGTTGTTGCTTTGGGTATTAAAAGATAGAGAAATAGAAATCTTGCATTATTTTATTTACAAATATAAATCGTCGAATGCTCTTTTCGTTTAAAAATAACCGCACATTCACGCAATTATTATTATTTAAATGACGTACTAGGAAACCATTAAGATCTATGGAATAAAATTGTACTTATTTTCACGTCATGTAATATACTCGTAGAAATGGTGAATTGTTGTCATCGACAGAACTTAATGCCTTAAATAGCAAAAAATACGACTTTAATGTACTATTACGAAGAAAATTAAAATAATTAAGTTGCAAATATGATCGATTTTAAATTACTTAAACTGAAATTAAATAAACTTAATTTTTTAAACAGCAGTGGTGAGTGGAAGTTGAAATATTTTTTTGCCATTCAATACTTTCACATTGAAATATACATACTGTTCCACAAGCTCCACGACAAACTATTTTTAGGTGGTAGGTTGGTTGATTTGAATCATTTCTTATATGAATATAGATCTGATTCGTTAGTTAGAAGCATTGTAAAATATCATAAATATATCATATTTCAATCAAAGTAGCCTGATATATAAAAATAATGTAATTTGTGCCATTTTGTTTATTTGTTTGACACTTGGTTAAGTCATCAATAAACAGTGCATTTATTTATAACTGAATAGTATGCAGATATTGTTTTTGTATATGGGTATTTCAATGAGAACGTGACAAATAGCGCAAGAATACCGACGAACGTACCCAAATAGACATCAACCTACCCACACAGTCTCTAGTAGTGCATCATTTTGTAGACTTCTAGGGAGAAGGTAACCCCGCTACAGAAAAAGTGAATGAACGTACAAAATGGAAAAGATGTAAAAGATGCTTCATCGACAATTCTTCTATTATTATTCGGCGTATACTTAGCAAATATTCTTCATTTATCACCGAATTTGGCGTGTATTGAAAAGAGATATGTTACATCTGTTTATCTGAAGATGAAAAATGGAGCAATTTTGCATAATAATCATGAATGGAGTGACGTTAATCCAAACTCTAATGGCACCTTGTGTGCCATTCTCAACATCAATTTTCTATTAATGTGTGGGCTGGAATTGTCGGTTATCATTTCATAGGACCAGTTGAACTACCTCCACGTTTACAGGTGTACAGTATCTACATTTTCTAGAAAATACTTTGGCGGGACTATTAGAAGATTTGCCTTTGAACATAAGAGGAGATATGTGGTTTATGTACGACGGTGCACCACCACACTACTTTTAATCCGTGCGGCAATTCCTTGATAACCAATATGCTGGACGATGGATTGGTCGTGGGCGGGATGTACCTGCAAATTGGTCTGCCAGATCATCCGACTTAAACATTTTATATTTGTATTTTTGAGGATTTATGAAAAGCACTTTAAGCGACACCAGTACAAACTCAGCAGGAACTATGAGCATGACTTCTGGAAGCGTCAAATTTGGGGTTAAGATGGAGTTTTGTTTAAACACGGCAATCTATTCTACAACGCACGGCTTTGTGCATAGAAGCAATTGGGGTACAATTCCAGCACCTGCTATAGTATTTAATAACTCTTTAATTCCTAATTACCTTAATTTATGTGTATATATTTTCCCTATTACTGTTTTTAAACAATAGAAAATGTTGCAATCTGTTGTTAGACAATTTAAATTTGTGTTGTTAAATTTTACTCTACCCATAGTAACGCAATCTTCTAATTGAGGGGTCCAAGGCAAGAACCGGCTAAGTCCAGTTTTTAGGCAAGTTGAGTTAAAGCCACGTTCTTGCACAGTTTAAAACGCTGAATCAAATACTGCAATAACTGGACTTCTAAGTAGGCAAATAAAAATGTTATTTATGTTATGGGTGCCCGTCCTACCATACCGTGTAAGAATAGGTCAAGTCCAGGACTTGGTCGTTTCTTGCTTAGTTCGATATCGAATGTTTTGATGATTGACACGTTAAATACCTGATAAAAAAAAGTTATATTTTGGTCCAAGATTACTTAAAAAAAATAAATTTGACAATGTTATGACACTAATTTGATATTAAGTGATTTTCCGGGTTGTTGTTGTGCCGTGACCTCGGTAACTGGTAGCTGCCAGAAAAAGAGTTAAAATGCACATCCCTAGCATTAGCCTTTACCTGCCCTGGTTGTTCTCGGGCTAGGCTCTGTGGGGACAGACCCGCTATCGGTGTCTCTGTGCCCCTCCATATATTGATTTCGGTTCGTATTGTTGGACAGAGGTCTTAGTCGCGGCGAAGCTTTTGCAGAGTCACCACTGAAAATGCCAACCGTGAAAAGCAGCGAAACGTTTGGAAGCATGGGATGCGACCAGTTACAGCGGCGGCTACGGAACGCCACGGAGGACCATTATCCGAGGAACGGTTCCGACCGTATCAGTCATAATACCAACAATAGGAACCGAAACTAAGATATGGACGGTCCCAGAGGCACCGATAGCGGGTCTGTCGCCACAGAGCCTAGCCCGAGAACAACCAGGGCAGGTAAAAGAATCCCGGTTATGCTAGGGATGTGCATATTAACTCTGTTTCTGGCAGCTACCAGTTACCGAGGTCACGGCACAACAACCCGAAAAATCATTATGTTTCAAATTACAGCACTGTCCGTGAAAGCCTAAAAACCACTATGTTATGACACAAGCAAGAAACTATGTATCTTCGTGCGATAAATGGTTTTACGACAACATTAAAAAATATCATACCGTTCATGTGGAACCTATGCTGACAATTCAGTTTCCGATGAATAGGTAAAATGGAGGTAAAATATATCGTACGTACTTATATTTCATGTTTAACGTACTGCTTTATTATTCGATAAATAAATATTTTTGCTTGTTTACTGTTTTATTTTAATTCTAAATAATATTAATGCAAAAAAAATCGCCAAAACTGGGGAAGAACCAGCTAAGTCCAATAATTATTCATTAATAATTAAAAAAATACACAATTTAACGTAAACTACTTTACATACATTTGAAACAAAGTTAAAAACAAAGTGCTTTAATTTGTTTCAAATTTTTAATTCCACTAATTTTATAATAATTACGTTTTTTAATATCCTGAAAAATTTGTAATAGTGTACTTAGCTGGTTCTTCCTTTAGACGCTTCAATTGTAAAACCTGGAGTATACTTGTATCGCTTTACTGAACAAACAATTTTTAACTCCATTTTCTCGAAAATTATACATCCTATGGAATTTCAACTAGTATACCTTACTTTTGTATTATTCTTTGTTTTTAAAACCCATTGAAAATTTAAGAAATTTTGACTTTTACCATATTTTTTTCTAAATTACAGTCCCCAGACTGTCCGCACGCGCGTTCCTGACTTTTGAAATGAAACAGTTTTTGCGTCAACTCACATCTCTGTATAGTCGCTTAATATTTTACTAATGCAATGTGTCTCGCTCGTATCTCCTTAGACTTACGTCTGCCGATATATTGTTCAAATGCACCTGGATTATTCCTCAATAGATCCCCTCCTAAACTGCGCCAAATCCAAACTGCAGCTCCCCTGGCATCTGAACTACGACAACTTAGAGTTTAGCGACTTAGCGAACCTAAATTCGGATAACTTGATACCTTTGCAGCCTAACTCAGCCGCAAGTTATTGCCGTCTTACTTCGGTAGCTTGGATTACTGCGCCTTTGACCCTACAAATTAAGCGAATTCATGGGCAATTAATATCAATGGCGGCAAATCGTGTCGAAGTGTCTTAGGAGTGGTGTGGATGGATTATGCATTCATGCAATCTCTGTAATTGCTGGATAAGCAGTAAATGATGATAGAGAATATAGAATCGGTGTATACATAAGTGTATATAGGGTGTAGTGGAATGGTCTAGGACCTTTTTGTAAATTTTATATTGATCTTGGACGGGAATAAAATTCTATTTATAGGACAGGGTGTTACAGAATGATGTTAAAATACTTTGGAATCTAATTAAAAACAATAATCTAGGTTCCGTGTGTAAGATTGTCATAAATTCCATGCCAGACTTAAACAAAAAAAAGATAATACATAGTGTCGAAAGATTTATTTTTGAAGTGTTTAAGTTAGCTTTTAATACATTTTTTTACAAAATTACCTCGCATATATTTTACGTATGGAAAAGCAAACGGGAATTCGAATGAAGCAAGGCGTCTCTATGAAGATGCTTACCCTGGCCGCCAATAACCTTCTGCAAACACTTTTTCGAATGTTCATAGATGTTTGAGGGAAACGGGACAAATAACAGGGAATTTTGTAGATTGTGGACCGCAAAGAATTGCACGAACAGTGGAAAATGATTTACATGTGGTTGTACAAAATCCTGCAATAAGTCTGGCAAATGAATTAGGGAATATGAACCTTGTTAATGTATGGCGAATCCTCTAAAAGCAGCAACTATATCCTTATTATCTGTAGAGAGTTGAAGCTTTCTCTGAACCTGATTTTCCAGTTAGACTGCAGTATTGTCAATGGTTAAGCCAAAAAATGAGGAATATCGACAATTTATTTCTTTCAATTTAGTCACGGATGAATCTTCATTTACCGAAAATGGTGTTTTTAATTGTCACGTTGAACAATTTTGGGCGGATGAAAATCTATACATTATTCCTGAATAGCGACCAGCAGCAGTTTTCAGTCAATGTGTGCAGGAGTAATTGAAAATTATTTGTTTGGACCTTGTATTTTGTCGAGAAGATTAGATGGACGAACATACCTAGAGTTTTTACAGGAAAATATACCTATCCTTCTTAATGCTCACTGTCGTTTAGGTTTATGCACGATGGGGCACCTGTTCATTTCAGTCGAAATGTAAGAGACTATTTAAATCTTACGTTCCAAGGAAATTGGATTGGTCGGGGCGGGCATACTCCATGGCCACCCCGATCACCTGACTTAAATCCGTGCCGTTTCTACCTTTAGAGATATATAAAGCACTGGTGTATTCTACCAACATAACGAATGAAGCTGCATTAGTGGAACATATGATCAGTGCCTGTGAAACAATACGCCGAACACCTGGGATATTCCGAAGAGAAGACATATGCAAAACTGATTTAGAAAATGTATTGATGCACATATTAGCCATTTACAGCATTTAATTAAAATTCTAAGTTTAATACATTTTTTTTTCTAAAGATCTAATATAAATATTGTCTTACCGTCATTCTGTTCTTAAAATATGAGTTATTATATCAAGAAATTTTATCACAACGTGGCAACAGTGCGAATACATGTTGTGCCATGTGAGAGGTTTATGGGTTGCCTACCACAAGCCAGCTTGTTTCTTAAAAAATCCAAAGATAAACAACTATTTTAAAAATTAATGAATTTAGGTTAGACAACAATTAAAACTTTATTGGTCGATTAAATGGCTGCATTTTACAACTGTCAGTAGAATAAAAATTTTGTGCGAATGACGTAAAATCTAAATTGAAATCAGTTATAAATAAGGGCGGCCCAACTAGGAATTTAGTATTTTATAACACCTACAAAAACGTTTTCTTATAAAATAGGCACAAAAAACATTGTAAAAATGTAGGCACAAACTATATAACCAAAATTGGCACTATATTATAAAGCACTTTGTCGCCGATTTTGTAAGGCCTATTGGAAACAATTAAAAAATAGTCATATAATAGTAACATAGAATGGTTTGACAATGTAATTATGCGTTCAAATTAACGTTTTTCTGTTGTAATTTCTATATTACTATTTTTTGTTTTGCAAATGATACTATCATTACATAGTAACTATATTACAGTACAATATCGGTCAGTGGTCGCGCGGTTTAATTCGTCAGTACTTGAATCGAGGTGACTGGATCGCTGTGGGTTCGACCCCCGCAGCCGGTAGACCGTATATAAGCTATATTCGTGGAGAGATTGGCACCCTCTCTGCGGGTATGGTAGGGTGGAAGAATGTTGGCTTGGGTCAATGTGAGAGATTGATACCGGTTGACATTTGACTACCCCCCTAATTAATGAGGTTTTCCAGGTTTTCCTCATTCCTGCACTGAATGGTGGTTAGGGCCTACCAACGTAAGTCGTTCCTGGGCGCAAATGCGGCCTGCTTAATAATAATATGCCGCCCCCTCTCCCGCACAAGTCTTCGACTTCTGGGCTAATCCTCGTGATTAGAATGAGGGGTAGAGATATTATTATTATTATTATTATTATTATTATTATTAATACCGCTATTTGCTCTTAGATCTAAAATTGTCTCCAAGTACTTTTTATTATATTAATTTAGTAGGTAGACAATCCACATTTAAGAAACAATTACAATATTTTTTATAGCACGGTTATAAATACTACGGAACATTACCAAAAAATGCTTTTAAATAGATATCTGCCGCAGAAGCAGTTTTATTATTTATCTGCCAACGTTCTTGTAATAAATTTATAAAATGTTTCAGTTTATGACAACAAAATAAAGGTACTTGCCGCTATAATAAAACAATGTATTTCGAAAGCAATAATAATACACTAAAAATTATAACACTATTTTGTTGGTTGGGTTAAGGGCTATCTAATTATTAATATAATATCTAATAACCTGATTTCATAAAAAATAAACCAAGTGATTACAATTACAAACCCGTTCACCAGCGACTCTCTAGATATAATTTAAATGTTTGCCGTACCAAAGCGTAAGTCTTTAGCTCGAATCACCAACGGGATGTTGTAAAGTCATCAATACACTCTTGCTATTAATTTCGAGATGAGAAATTTTTTTCTCGACTTAAAAGGGCTATGTTATTACATTTCCGGTGGTCCATTAACGAACGGGCTTATTAACTAAAGTCCCGAAGTTTTCCCTTTTTAAAGTTACATAGGAAAACTCTTTCCTAATTAATTGCAAAGCAAAAAGAAATAAGGGGGAACGTTATCACGCATCATTCGTCTTAGGATTCGCACTGAATAGATAAAAGTTTTACGGCTCTCTTTCGTGTTCCATTTTTTCTGGTAAAGTATAGGTGCTAAAAAATATTCCGGTGTTAAAAATACAAAATGCTTTGAAAAGTTTTTGTGTGGATGATTATACTAGTTTTGAAAAAGATCCAAGATCTATCTATAAATAAAATTCTGAATATTATTTCCCATATTTTTGATTTGTAAAATCAAAAGACATCAGTATGTCTTACAACTTTTCCAGAAATGATCATCTTTTTCTTGTTAGATCTAAACTCAAATATACTAGCATTATGTGAAACTTGGCCAGCAACCTTATGCGAGGGACACGGTCAAATGCTTTGAACAAGGCTGTATAAATAACATCAACTGGCTTACGTGAATCTAAGTTCGTAGCCCAATGATCTAGGCTAGTTAGCAAATTTGTAGTTGATCGTCCAGATAAGAATTCATGTTAGTTCAGAGGAATGACATCTGTAGAGGTGGCGAACGGAACCAGTGCATTGGATATTATCCTTTCCATTATTTTTAGACATATGGGAACTAGATTGAAGGGTCTACAATTGTTCGGATCCAATTTGTCTCCTTTTTTATAAGCAGGTGTTACAAAAGCTAATAACCAGTCCAACGGAAGTGCTGAGCTTTTAAAAGAACTCTTGAAAATATTAGCTAGTGGTTTGCATATGGCATTTCCTCAGTTTTTTAGAAGCAAGCATGTTATGATGATATTTGTTCGGGATCAGGAGATGAATCTGTAGATATAAAATGTTAAAAACTGCCTCTGGTCCTAGGAAAATTCCTTTTTGCAAGACCGTCTTCCGTTTCATTTGCTTGAACTCCTTCATATTTTGATAGTATTAGAATTATATTGGGATCCATGTAACCAATATCTTATCTGCACTGAGATTATATTTTACTTGCACTCGGTTTATATGTGAAGATACATACGAAGAAACAGTCAGTTCAATTGTCGGTCATCTCACCTATGGCATACTGATAAGATCTAACAAGCCCGACACCGGTCTATGTCTGGTGCGGTGGCCGAGGATTCTTGGCTGTCCACACAGATACTGCAGCTGTAATTCAATGCCGGTCGGGGCATTAGTCCGCGGAGTAGTTGTTTCCTACAGTATCGTTTATAAACCTACTTCTATTTGTTTCTTATCAAATATTTTGCATTATTACTAGGAATTTTCGGCCCCTGGTAGAACAACAGGCTATATAGGCGGAGAGATCTTCACAGACACAAAATTACAAGCACAAGCTTCAATCTTTCAATTTCTAGAGAGCAACTTATGCAGTCCGTGTGAAATCTCCCAAAGAAAATTACCAAGCCGCGAGCAGCAGCAACCGAGTACGTGACCAATTTAGCGCTGGGCCCGGTAGCACAATTAACAAAAGGGCCGGATCATCCCCCGTTTACATTCCTCGTTCTCCAGGAAATTACGACCCGCGGCTGTGTGTATTATCTTTTTTATTCAGGGAACGAGGTCGCGGATGAATCGGACCACAGCCTGAGGCGCAGCTCGCGCTGCTATTTTTAAATCCTGAGCCGAGGAGGCGTAATGAACTCCCCGCCAAAGTGGGCCCATCGTTGTGGTTAGGGTTGCTTTTATCCAACTTGGTGGAATGTTATTAACTGTGTATACATTATTAGCGGGGATATTATATTGTAACGTATCCAATCTCAAAGGTATTTTCATCTTGCGACGCGAAAGTACAGAGATAAAAATAATTTCAATATGTCTTCTTATGTGTAATATATGTAAGACATTTTTTATAAAGGCAGAAAGAAAATTACATGAGACAAGGGTGCTTTTTGATACATAGTGATTTTCCGGCTTGTTATGCCGTGGCATCGGTAACTGGCCGATGCCAGAAACAGAATAAAAGTGCACATCCCTAGCATTGGCCGGGATTCTTTGACTTGCCCTGGTTGCTCTCGTGTTAGGCTCTGTGGGGACAAACTCGCTATTGGTATATATTGAAATATCCCACTAAAATTCCTTACTAATGAACCGTATAGGTTTGTTTACTACAAGTTAGTAACACAACTAAAATGTATAAGGTCAGAGGTTAGGTTGAAGTGCCTCTGCGCATGTGCAATAGAAATCACTTAAAAACTTGTAAAATTTCATAATAAATTGAGTAAAAATAAATAGTTCCATTCTTTCATTATTTATGGAATTTCCTAATTTTATTACTTAAAAACACATACACTTGATTATTCCTTTAATACAGGGCGATCCAGTCATAACGTCATCAATTTTAAGAAAAGATAGGGAAAATGAGTATAATACGAATACGTGATTTAAAAAAATAATTGCATATTTACATAGAAAAGAAATATTTTCAAACCATAATTTAAACCCCCTATTCAGACTGTCACTGACCGCTGGGGGTAATTCAACTCAGTGTCGGTCTGACGCGGCGTTGTAAACTTTAAATATTTTCCTGTAGTACCGAATTGTAATATATAACTAATGCTTTAAATTATTTTTCAAAAGTATGCGTTTAGTTTTAACATAAAATATATTTAATATTAAAATTACAAAACTCCAACGGAACAAAATAAACCATTAATACTTCATTATATAAATATTGAAATAAAATCCAACTAGGTTAAATTGTTAAGAGAAACTGAAACGATTTTTGTATTTAAATACAGACATTAATAAAAAAAATTCTCGTGCTGTCAACAAAAAACAGTCCAAGATCCTATTCAGTGATCAACAATGCGAGTCCTGACCTACCGTATTTGGGTCAATATCCTTGTTTTCACTGTCTACTCAATGACAAGAGCTGCAGAGCTGCAAAACCGCTAATAACCACAGAAACAAACACCAACAAAATTTGCATTTTATACACATCCGGTGTAATCAATAGGAAATCATGAGAATTTTATGATAAATGCCCACCGCAGTAACCAGCGCCTACATCAGATAGGCTGTAACCGGCACAGATAAAAAGTTGGCAGTTCAAATTCTCGGTTAATACGTTACCGGCGGAATAAGTCGAACATCGTTTGATCTGTTATCTTATGCAGGCGAACTTGCCGTCAACTGCATCTGAAACAGATGCACGTGGCCCAATATAGTTGATAAAATTTACTATTTGACTAAACAAAAATGCAATTTAAGTTGAGTAAAGTGAAGTAGTGAAATACCGCGGTTGTCTTCTACTAAACAGAGCAATGGAAAAATTTATAAAATACATTTTTAGTAGACATTTGCGTCTGTGTTTTCCGTGTGCGTCTGTGTTATTGGGTACCTACTGATTATGAGTAATGGATTTGATTCTGATTCATATTTATAATCAGATGCGATTTGCATTATTTGGGATTGTATGAGCAACTTGATTCTGATTTCAAGAACATAACAAAAGAGTGACAAAAATAAGTGTGTTTTATCCAAAATTAGTTACTATATAAAAGTTTGCGGAACTTTCATTACGAGGGCATGATGAATGAATTTTACGTCAGAACTTGAGAAAACACTTAATGAACACCTTAAAAATGCAACAATATTTAGAGGTATGTCAACAAATATACAAAATGCATACATTTTAGATGCAAACAAGAAGTTTGTCATTAGAAAACAATTATCACTTCATTACCGAACATACTGGCAACGCTGCTAGACTTTTCTATAGCTTCAATACTCGTACGTGTTATCGGAAAATTTGTACTAGGAGCATCGTGTTATGGGAGTGATTTGGTTATCTTTTAATGGGCAAGTAAAGGAATTTTTGTTCGATTCTCTGTATTTATTAAGCATTCCGAATATACGTAATTAAAATTAATGACATTGTGACTGAATTCCTCTGTATGCAATGCAAATTAAAATTTTCCAGTAAATATTAGCTATGTAAAAACAGCATAACAAAACGTGTCCACCCATTTTTATGAGTGTAGTTTTGAAAAACTGAAGTTGAATGTGATTTTTTATGAGAAAGGTCCTTTATTATATCATTTAACTCTAAACGATGTAACTATCTCTCATAAAGCAAAATAAAAATTTAATATCAAAAAGTCCCACTCATAAGCACCTTTCCATTTACCGCTTGACGGCTCCCAAGCCCTAAACACACACAATCTTCACGACACATTACCCTCAAATATTTTCGGAACTGTAATAAAAAAATTAATGCCAGCGCTGGATGATATCAACATAACGCGGGTAATATCAAAACCCCCACTCAACGTGAACGGAAATATGTCTGGAATAATATTTACTCTGCCCGAAATATACTGCCTCACTGAGCAAATATGTTTTATTAAGCTATTTAAAAGCATTCATAAAAACAGTTACGCGCTCACGAGTTTAATCGTACCCCGTACAGTTCGGATGTAATTAAAAACGAATATTTATAGAGAAATACAGATATTAAGTAAAGAAATCATGCCTACACTTTCTCCAGGGTATTAAAATATATTACATAATTAAAATTTGATGAAATGTAAGTAAGATATTTAATTGTGTAATGAATACGGACAAGTTAGTTTTTAATGTAAGTAATTAAGATAATTATATGTATTTACTTAAAAAAAAAGGTAATTAAGCATACTGGTAATTAGGCCATATTTGGCCCTTTTTACCTACTAACTTATACTACCCTCCACCCTTACAATCACATTACAACATCCTTACAACATCCATGGGTAGAACAGAAAAATTCCTGCCCCGTGTTGGATTCGAACCAACTTCCGGCCGCTCGTGCTTGCCCTGGCAGCGACTTCTCGTCACCGCCTTGACCGCTCGGCTATTGTCAGCCCAATTATATTTACTTACTAACGTTTCTGGAGTGGAATACAAAATAGATGTTTTATACAGAGTGATTCAGAACTGATCTAAAAAAAAATTAGTAATACATGAAAAAGAGCCAATATCGTAAAAAAATGGTTGTAAAATCGTTTTAGTAACCAAGAAAAAAAATTGAAGTTGTAGTATTTGAAACTTTTACATCGCTGGGCTACTGCAATGCAGGCGATTCCGAATACTTAAATCCAATTGTAGTATTAACGTTTTTACTACAGTGTTTACATTAGTTTTTCATGCGTGTGTTAGGTCTGTCCGTTTCTCTGTTTGGTTGTTTATGTAAATCTTATTTCATATAATTGCATGGCCAGGAGCGTGAACCATTGTCTTGCAACTAATACTATATAACTACATATAAACAATAACCAAAACACTTGCTGAGCTTAGGTCAGGAAAGAATTGCCGTCGGAATCGCCAACCTTCCAACAAATAAGAGAGAAACACATAAGTACCCAAGCATACATTCACATTCTCTAACCATCAACATATACTACTTAGATCAACTAGTAAATATATTCTCTCTCAGACTGCAGCTGGATATCAACAACACAACAATGAACACTGACCAGACCACCTCTGCAGAGATAGTTCTTAACAAGACTAGGTTTTAAACCAGAACCAAACCGCGTCACACGCAGCTAGCGGCCCCCGAGATGTCCCCCGCTCACCTCAGCTAACGGACGGACTGTATCACCGCAGCTAATAGCCCTAGGATACCTCATACCTCAAATACCGTGTCACACGCAGCTAACGGCCAATAAATACACAAAGAAATAATAGGCCGGCCTCGTCAGTAATACACTACCATTCCTAATCTCAAATAATTAATAAATAAACTACTAACTTAGCCAATAAACAAATGATAAGCATGCCAAGTACTGAGTGATGTAACTCACCTAATAATCAACACAACACAGGTTGCTAAAACAATTGTCTACTCCACTATTTAATAATTTAATATGCACACGCACTTTCACTCTCGAACTGTCTTAAAGAAATAAAGTCATTCTCCACTGTAGAAATCATTTAGGGTTCGACCAAACACTGAAAACAACGCCTCTATTCATTTTTATCAATGTCGCAAGTCCAGTGGCTGTCTGTCAAGAATAGCTTTAGCACAGTTTGTTTTAGTTTTAGTATAGCTGTTGATCAAGCGGGACATGGATGCAATGGACGCAATTGATACTGAAATATTTATTGATACCATCAGAGCAAATCCTGTCATATGGGATTCATCATCAGAAAGTTATATAGATACGCGGATCCATTTTCATGTACTTCACTGACTACTGTGTGGCATGAAACTAGCGACAACTGATAGAATACGCGTGCATAAAATGGAGCAGATATATGCCGCGTTTTTCTCAATTTCGCGTTGACTGGAGAAAAACGCGTGCATAAAAGGGGTCTTAATATAATGCTATATGTTTAAAACAATATTTTTTGGCAATTTAGTGTTAATGCAGTGGAAACATATTGTTGTATATAGTTTTATTTTTCTCAGTTGCAGCTTCTTAAATAATTTTATGAAAATTTAATGAATTATTCATTTGTTCGTATGACGTAAGTCGTCTGAACTCTTGCCGCAAATATACATAGGTATGTTTGGTTAAATTACAATATTTTGTGACCCCCTACATGCATCTGCAAATTGCAAGTACTAGATAATAGAATAACAAGAACAACGAATGCTTCCAACGTCCTAGGTTCTACATGAGCCATCCTGTATAAGATATGAATCTATTAAAAAAGAGACAAATAAAAACATAAATTGGAATACTGGATTTTCTCAACGCCGCCCTGGTAAATTCAAATTTAGATTCACTCGAATCAAGCCCTGTAACGGTTCACTACCGATAACTATAACTATGTTAATTGCAATCTGAATGCAAGCCTTTGAACAGCTAACTTCCACTAAAATAAATGCATCTACAACAAAAGCAAGGACATCTGGTATAAGAAATTAGCGGCAAATGGCACCACAGGAACAGCCGGTATACACTGTTTGAAACGCTAGTAAAAACTAATCAAAGAAAGGGTCTTTTGGAAACGCCGAGCGACGAACGGACACCGGGCGAATCGAGAAAATTAGAAAGAGCCACCTATCATGAATACATAAGACAATAATTAATGTAAAATAATATCTTTTGCAATAAGAAAGCCAAATAACAACTAAGGCCTTTTTTATTATGAGTTTTCCTATCCACAAAACAGTGGAACTTTCATTGGAAAATCCATTTGTCAAGGCGCAAACTTGGAAATCTGGGACTTTTACCGTTATTCATTCGATGAGCTGGATTGGCTGAACAAAAGCAAATAAGGGAACCCAAGTTCTACTGGAAAAAAAGCAACCTAATACCCAAGAAGTACTTGAGGTTACATATATGGTGCAAGTGGCTGATTGGTAACATATTAAGATCAACTCTAAAAAAAATCTGAGTGAGTCAAACTATTCCTATTTCTCATAAAGTCGTCAATGACACACAGAACGTTCGAGAACGCCGCCATCTTGTTAAAAAGCCTATACATTTTCAAACCGTAACTACATATTTTCATATTTTCAACTAAATATTAATTTAATATTTTTACTAGCTTTATTCTTTTAATTACATGTAAACTTGGAGGACAGCTGTTTCTCGAGTACTTATTTAGCACGTTTTTTACTAACCTATAGTTGTTAATGTTTTACTAAAAATTCTACTGTACTCAATTTGTTCATATTTACATTTATACATTTTACATTTGTTGCTAAATCAATTTATAATAGATATTTGCGTAGAATTGCGTTGGCAACTATTATTTTGTGTTGTTTTGTAAATTCCCCAACCCTTGCCATAATCTTTTCGAACCCACGAGCAGTCTTCGACACTAGAGCAACCGTGAGCAAAGGAAAAAAAGAACTAAATATACCAATAAGGTTACAGCGCATTTGCAATAATTGTTGACAGAATTTGAAACACTGCGCTGTGTAAAATGAACAAGCATCTCGATGCACGCCAAGTTATAACAAAGTAACGCAATCGCTTAAACGATGAAGAAAATTGTAATCAGATTAATTTTTTGCTCATAATCAAGTTTACCTTTCTCTTCGTACAACTCAAAACTTTTTCATAAATTTACGAGTCAGCACCCTAGAGTAGAATTATAAAGAATTACTTTATTACGTTTTCCTCTCCCCCTTGATGCTACTACAACAAGTTTACAGCAAAGTTTTTAATTAGAGGTTGTGTGTTGTTTAGTGCCAGGGTCTCGCCGAGTTGAGAAGCAGAGAGCATTATTGAATTCTATTAAAAATTAAGTCCTGGGAGAATGATACTTGAATTTGTAAGTTGTACTTTGCAATTTCGAGTTCTCAAACTTCGGAAAATATTCATTAATATTTACTGCTTTGGATCGATTCGAGCCCCCGTCACAGTAAAGACGTTGCAAATATTGATTCATGTTGGAACGCACTAACTAACATGTATGTTTTATAACCGAATATGTAGTCATTATATGCCAATAGAATATTTCGGATAATGGATTGGAAACAACATTTTTCACAGTTTTGCCAAATATTCACTTGAAACTTCCCAAGCAAATTACAGGAGGACTAAAAAAGATGTAATGATTTTGCAATTGCCATCTTTTAAGGATCGCTTATGGTGTTAGTTTTCTATGCAGCCACCACTGTGATAATTTAGATGTCAGCGCCGCGACGCTTCTATTTTCCTTTGTTCGAAAAAACTCTAGCTGTGTTATATTTAGACTGGTTATTGGGGTTTAATATTAAGGAATATACTTCTTCCTGTAGAATAACAGTTCCGAAAATACATGAGTGTTAGTAGAATTGCTCAGGTATACAGGGTGATATAGAATTTAACTAATAAAAAGTAGGAATAGATAAGTGTCAATATTGCAATATTTTTTTTTTGTAAAATCCTTATAGTTTGCCAGAAAAAAATTATTGAATTCCTAGAAGTTTCAGGCTTTACATCGCTGGATTACTGTAGTCTCAAGCCAGGCGATTTCAAATTTCCGATTACTTGTATTAACTGTTTTGTGATGCAAGAAGAACTGGCTGTTCCTTCATATGTGTGTTCACATATAAACCGAGGTAGTCTGCTTACTTCCTGCTTGGCCTATGCGGCTCGACTTACAGGAAGCGATCTACATTGCAGCAGGTACTTGGCTTGGCTATTCACACAGATATTGCATGAGTAATTCAATGCCGGTCGGGGTATTAGTCCGCGAGTAGTTGTTTCCTGCAGTATCATTTACAAATTTAATAGCTCGTCGTCCAGGGCGAGAGATCTGCGTTAAGTACCTACCAAGTAAGAGAATAAAGTGAGAATGAAATAAGGTAGCTTCAAAATATCCACCTTTGTAATGTTAGCAGTATAAAGGCGATAGTTGTTATCTTGCTACAAAATCATATGATGATGTTTTCTCAGATTCTTTTCTTGAATTGTGGTCTCTACAACAGACGGAGTTATTGGCAGTAAATCTAAGCAGTAATAGTTATATTCCTGTGAAGTTAGAGCCGATAATAACTTCTTTGAGTCACCAGTTCCACAACATAGTTTACACTAATGGGCATCTGCTTGGGGAGTTGTTTTTCTGTTAAGGCTAAGCCTTTATCTTCAGTTCATTTTACCTCACTTAAAAGAATTATGATGAAATCAGAAATTTTTCTTGCTGGTAGGTATGGTATTCCGAATTACTCTACAAAATATTCAAATAAAAAGTAGATGAACAGTTGTATCCATTTTAAATAGTTCACAAGAAGGCGCCACGATAGACATTAACCAACTGAACCAAATTTTAAGATGCGACATCATTTAGAAAATGGCACCTGTTTGATGTTGGCTTGGTAATTATTGCAATTATATATGTCGCACAAAATTCATGTAAGAAAGATGATTCTCTAAAAATAACATCGTCAGGAAAAGTTATATCAAAGCTCGGCTGCTATTAAATTAAGCATCTAATAATCAAATATATTTCTTATATACTTTGGTCTGATACGATTTTATAAAATTGTGCTGATACCCTTGGGGCATAAAGCGTATCACGAAACAAATTGATTTTGTTTGAAACAAGATATTTCAAAATATTTTTAAATGTTGGAAGGTCGGGAAGTTATTGGAAACATAAAGCTTTGTGAATTTCGAAGCCAGCAAAGGCGCTGTTTATATGGTTATTCAAAATACAGGGTTCGACAAAACAGTATTACCATTTTTAACACTAGACATTTTTTAACAAACATAATACTTTTACATTTTTAATTCTTATCATAACTTGATGTACATACCTTTGGATTTGATATATCCCAAGAAATTAAACGAGGAAGACCGGTACCATGACCGCTACGATCACTTGTTTTTAAATCATTTGGAGTTCTTTTTGTGGGGATATTTGAAAAATGAAGTGTATCGTACCGAAGTGGATATACAGGGTGCCCGGAAATGATGGGCAAAAAATTCAGGGGATAATTCTAGACCGAAAGTAAATGCTACCTCTTTTTATAACATTTTTTCCAAAACTGATTATTGAGTGACAGTGTTAAAGTAAAAATTTTATTTTATATATTCGTAAATAACTTCTTAAGAAATCCAATCCAAAAATCGGGGGTTTTTGCGGACGAGAAATTCAAATGTTTCTAATTTTGATGTCACTAGTAGAGAGCGCTACTTATGGCACATCATGTTTCTTTTAAATGCCAGAACTTTTTTGCTGCTTAGTGTATCCATCTGGCTATTGAAACAATCGATTCTCCTACCTGTTATATCTGAAAAAGCTATACCTTATTGAAGTCGTTAGGAGTAACAGTTTTCGAAATATTCAGTGCACCGATTGAAAACTGTTATCCTTTCAGTTAAAGTGCTTTTTCTATTGAAAATACAGCCAAATGTCACTTGAAAAAGTTGTTCAGTAAATTATGAAGATTTCAAAAAAATTGGCCTGCTTTGATAAAATCTTTGTGCTTTGTTGAAAAATGGTTTCATCAAACCTCGCTGATCTTCTTGAAATTTTGCACGTCTCCATAATTTACGATTCTGAATAACTTTTTCAATTAACATTTTGCTGTATTTTTAGCAGAAAAGGCACTTGGCTTGAAATCAAAACAGTTTTCACTCGGTGCGCTGAGCATTTCAAATAGGATTATTTAAACAATGGTTATGCCTACCAAGCAAGGTCTACCTTTTTCAAATTGTTTCGATAGTCAGATTGTATCCATCTGCATCTTAAGATGCAAAAAAGTTCTGCCATTTAAAAGAAACATGATGTGCCATAAGTGGTGCCCTCTACTAGAGACGTCAAAATTAAATTTCTTGTCCGCAAAAACCCCCGATTTACAAATTATATGTAAATATTTGGATTTCTTATGAAGTTATTTAACATCCTGTAACTCCTATATTTTCAGGTATGATACTTGACAGTTAATCAGTTTGACGCTGTCAACATTATTTAATTTCATTTTGACATTTAATTTCAAATAATTTTAATTTATTGGTATAATAATTTTTATAGTTAGATATTTGACTCAAGTTAAAGGAGGCCACCTGATGAAGCAATCCAAATAATGCAGAAATAGATCAGATCTCATCTATTGTGGTTGAATTTCGAGTTCCCACTCCATATATAGAGTATATCAGGTTAGTAAATAGAATACATTTTTTAGACAATTATTGAATAGAGTTTTGTCTGTGGGTGTTCATTGGCATACCTAGATGTTTGGTATCAGAGAGCATGCATATGACTTCATTGATAGGAATTGTAGGAGATTTGATACATATTAGCTTAAAATACCTTTCTTAAACAGTAAAAAAATCCTGTAACTCCGTTAATAAACAGTTTTGGAAAAAATGTTATAGAAAAAGGTAGCACTTATTTTTGATCTAGAATTATCCCCTGAATTTTTTGCTCATCATTTCCGAATACCCTGTATACTATTGATGATTTTCGGAAACGTATCATAGTTGCCACCAATATCGAGTTCAAGACGGACAAGAAGCAGAAACATTCGTGTTAGTTTGTTGAAACTGGGTACGACGGGCCCAAAATGTTGTTGTTACATCAGGCAAGTCAAAGTATTTTATAAATTAAAATCACAACTTAAATCTATTAATAATTAATAACAATAGCTGCAAAAGCAGCTAAATTTGCTTTATAAAATCGGCGTTGTTAAATGTTATTTATTTCTATCCATTTTTTACCCGGTCGCAGATTGCCGCTTTATCATGTTTTACAGTGAACCAGTTTCCAGGTCATGTCGTGAAGAAGTGTATTTTTAAATCATTTTCGAGCTGCCTGTTTTGATTCTTTATTTACAAAATTGTATGTGTAAAATTCCCCTGTACACTTAGATTCTTTCTTCAGATAATTTCTGAATCACCCTGTATGATGTCCAAGGGTTAAGTGTTAGAGCACACTTGTTGCGAACTTACCCTTAAGATTTCTAAAAATTATAGTAAATTATTTTTCTGCAAACACGGAATTCCAGGAAACAACTACTCTGCGGGCTAATGCCCCGACCAGCATTGAATTACACCTGGAAAACCTATAGCAACAGCTAGAGTCATTCGTCAGACGCCCACCAGACATATACCGGTTTCGAGCTTATTAGCTCTCATCAGTATGCCATAGGTGAGGTATCCGACGAATAATCCTAGCTGCTTTCGTCTGTCTAACCCGACAGTAGGGACCATGAGTACGCGGTGTAGAACTAACTACATCTATCGGCCGTTCGCTACTCCATGCCGGACTGAAAATGTCACAGGCACGAAGCGTTCTACATGCAGTAGACACCATTGAAAGCTGTCGACCTTTATCGCGATCGGCGAGAAACGATATTTTGCAAAGTTAGTTCTACACCGCGTACTCATGGTCCCTTCTGTCGGGTTAGACAGACGAAAGCAGCTAGGATTATTCGTCGGATACCTCACCTATGGCATACTGATGAGAGCTAATAAGCTCGAAACCGGTATATGTCTGGTGGGCGTCTGACGAATGACTCTAGCTGTTGCTATAGGTTTTCCAGGTGTAATTCAATGCTGGTCGGGGCATTAGCCCGCAGAGTAGTTGTTTCCTGGAATTCCGTGTTTGCAAAATATCGTTTCTCGCCGATCGCGATAAAGGTCGACAGCTTTCAATGGTGTCTACTGCATGTAGAACGCTTCGTGCCTGTGACATTTTCAGTCCGGCATGGAGTAGCGAACGGCCGATAGATGTAGTTAGTTCTACACCGCGTACTAATTATTTTTCTGCTTATTACTTGGCTTCTTTCTTTGGAAATAAGCACAATATTGGTATTATTATTATTTATTTCTACCAGTACACCTGCTCAAGTAAATTACTGTAACAAAATTCCACTCACACTTACCTATATTCTGTATAAATAAGTTTTCCCCATACTACTCAACCGACGGGGCATATGAACCTAACAGGATAACGTTATTATATTCAAATTACTCCCAAACTCGAGGAAGATTAATTTTTTCTTTCCCGCCCGCAAACATGTTTCCTTAAAATGCAAATTTCCGTAGCGTATAACAAAAGGCTGCACGAAGGCTTGACGTCGAATCTCTCTTGGCGTTTTCCCAAAAGAAGCGGCTTGTTCCCTTGGCTGGCAAGACGTATGGGGCGGGGAGAGTGCACCACTTTATCATGCGGAATTTTTAGATATATCAGGGTTAATATAGTCTGGCTCTGTGTTCAGGGCTCCTTTTTTTAACTAAAGCTCGTAAAATACCCATCGCTGTTATAAATACCGCTAGCAGTTTATACGCTGATCCCTTTCCTCATGCGAGAGTGTCCGCTCAATAATGTCATAAAGTGGTAACGGGCGCACTGGATACTTCAAAATAGCGCGGGAAAGGTGCATAATTGTCAGTAGGTGTTTCTTTCAATGATCTCTGAATTTTGCAGTTTATTTATTTATTTACTTAGATACGCCACCCAACAGTACACAACCCATTACGGGGTGGGTAAAAGTTTCCATAAGTTAAAAATAATACTTAAAATTATAAAACTACCAATGTATAATAAAATAAGTTAACCGACAAACAAGTACAACAAATAAACAAAATATAAAAAGTAGTTAAAAAAATGTTCTTTATAATTTGAAAGTAGAGGTCCTAAAATGGAACCTTGCACACTCCAGCTAATACAGTTATGTTATCAGATATAAATCAGTACGCGGTGTAGAACTAACTACATCTATCGGCCGTTCGCTACTCCATGCCGGACTGAAAATGTCACAGGCACGAAGCGTTCTACATGCAGTAGACACCATTGAAAGCTGTCGACCTTTATCGCGATCGGCGAGAAACGATATTTTGCAAACACGGAATTCCAGGAAACAACTACTCTGCGGGCTAATGCCCCGACCAGCATTGAATTACACCTGGAAAACCTATAGCACCTACCTATGACTCTAGCTCTTGCTATAGGTTTTCCAGGTGTAATTCAATGCTGGTAGGGGCATTAGCCCGCAGAGTAGTTGTTTCCTGGAATTCCGTGTTTGCAGATATAAATCGTCTATATTGAACATACTGTATTATTTGGAACAAGTACGATTTAAATAAATTCAATAAACTTGTAGAAACGTCACACGCTTGTAACCTTTTCAGCAAAATTCTATGATCTAATCTGTCAAACGCTCTAGAAAAGTCCATATGCAATGTGATTCAGAAATTATAAAAGCAAATTTTGTTTGAGTATGCAGGAGAGTCTTACAAATACAATTTTGTAAAAAAAAATCAAAAGAGACAGATCAAAAACGATTTAAAAATATATTTTTGCACGACACTGGAAACTGAATCACTGTAAAACCTGCTAAGGCGGCAATCTGCCACTAGAAAAAAAAGATTAAAAGAAATGCACAAGGAAAGAAGTAAATAATAATTTATAACGTCGATTTTATACAGCAAATTTAACTGTTTTTCCATTATTGTTATTGATTATTAATAAAATCAATTTGTTGGATTTTAATTAATAAAATAGTTTGCCATACCTGATGTTACAACAACAAAATGTTAGGCCTATGTTACCCAGTTTCTACAAACTAACACAAATGTTTCTGCTTCTTGTCCGTTTTGAACTGGTTGAAGTTATGGTATGCAATACGCTGTGGACGTCCTGGACCTCCATCACTTCCTTTCAGATCGTCGTAAATTAAAACTATAACGAGTTAGTATACACGTAAGCCATTTTTGACACTTGAAAAACAAATGCAAAGACTGGCGTCACTAAAAGTTTAGTGCCCACAAAAATTAATCGGACCCTATATACAGGGTGTCCAGAAACTCTCCTGACAAACGAAGACCGGAGATTCCTCAGATAATTTTAAGACAATTTAACCCAATTCACCTAGTCCGAAAATGCTTCCTAAGGGAACTAGAGCTCTTTGAAGATGGCGCCTTGTAAATAGTTTTGTTTAAATACCTCCAGAACGCTTCTACTTAGAAAAACAAAAACTGGTACGCTTGTTTAGCCTTCAGTGATGAATCGATTCCATCAATTGCGAATTTCTAGTACCGGTCATAAGCATCCGTTTTGGGTGGGTCAACGGTTATTTTAACGCATAACTTTTTTGTCTTTAACTTTTAAGCATTTGTGACACTAGATTATTAAATTTTCAGGTATCTGAGGAATCTCCGGTCTTCGTTTGTCAGGAGAGTTTCTCGACACCCTGTATACAAGCTGTATCACATAAGAGGGCCACTCCCATGTATCTCGCTTAATATGCGAGACACGTCAAAAATCTTTAATTGTTTTTGTTGCATTTTTGGAGGCCTTTATGCTCGTAAAAACAAATTTGAGATCCATGGCCAACTTTATGAGTAATAACAAAAAAACCTGTAAAGTGCCCAAACTTTAAGGCTGTCTAACTTTTTTATTTTAAGAGATAGAGAAAACTTATTGGTAATAAATTTTTATTGCAAAATTAATACCTTCCACGTGATATAAACAGATTTTTGAAATATCGTATGTGGTTCGCTGCGCCCTCTAGGCGGATAATTTTTTTTTTATTGAAGCAGGCTATGACCACAAAAAATTGCCTGTTGTTTCGTCTTTCATGCAATATACTACATGTTGCCCTTATCTTTCGTATTTATTACATTTTTTTCAATTTTAGTTAAAAAAAATGTACCTAAATATTTTCGTGTTGCTCAAGATAATGTAGAACCTGTTTTAAAGACGCCAATTGAGAAAAATAATAATAAACAGAATGTGCTTTTTTATGCAAAATACAGATTTTCTTATAATATAATTTTATTACATTGTCTGTGTTAAAATAATTTTAAAGACCCAATTGCTTCTAATGTGAAAACCAATAAAGTACTTTCATAAATGTATTTGGTTTTTCTGACAAAAGTATTTCTTTATCAAGAATGAGGGGATCCAAGACTTTTGACGTTGTGTGTACTATCGTTTGCAATAATAATGACATTAAAATGAATTTTGCGATTTATTTTGAACTTCTGACGTATTCATATTGAAATCTGCTTTAAATTGTTAACATTAGTTATTAGTTGTTTCACTTACCAAGACAGATTTAATTAAATTTCTATTGAGAACTTCCAGAAGTTCAAAAACTGTTTTAAGAGAGTGTCATTATTATTGCAAACGATTATAACGAAAACAAAAAAACCGGAAGTGCGCGATAGTGATGTGATTTTTCTTATTTTTACTTATCTGCTTTTTCAGTGTAAGATTTTTTGGTTAGGCAGACTTCATTTCAAAAATAACCCTTGACTGATCCGTTTGGCACAAAGGCTTATTCAATTAATCTGTATTATTTTCAGAAGTGTTTAAACACCCAATCTAACTAAAGAAATACTTTGTATATTTCTATTCTAGCCATACATATATTCGGTATTTTTATTCAGCGCACGGAAAAGCCCTAAAATTATTACTAATACTGTTCAAAATACGGCGTTCCAAAGAAGTATAGTAAAATAAATACCACCCCATTAATTACTTATGTTTTATATACATTTCTAGCCAGTTTATAACTATTAGCAATTATTAAATTGTACTGCTCCGTTACAGATTGTTTTTCTCATACGGTTATATTAGTAAATCTACAACAGATGTTCTCGCATCGACAACATTGTCTAAATTGCCCCACCCAAAATTGACAATGCATTCAATAGGGCCTATTATCATTACCATGCAGTAAGCACCAATGATAATCCAATGTATTAACGAACTGAATCTGAATGTGTGCATATTCAACAGCATTCGAGGCATTATGAGATATTTGGACAGTGATATTAATGGTAATTAACGAAGCTTCATGAAAATTTCAACAAATTTACTCATGTAAAATGCGATGCTTTCACATCGTATATAGAATGATGAATATTTAACTGTTTGCCTAATTTGTTAGGTAATGAACCAAAAATTACGGTAATGAGCATCTATTAATTCTCCGTTAAAATCAGATTTTCATTAATTTTCATGTAACTGACAAATACTGCCATTGTATATATTCAATATGGTAAAACTGTAACTGTTAATCAAATAAAAATATATGTATATCCCAGTAGCACTGCATAATATGCTAAGTATATTCTATTATTTTATAAAATAACTATAGTCATTATCTAACATGCCTTTTAAGGATATGAAGTATTGCTAGCACGGAATTCCAAGAAACAACTACTCTGTGGGCTAATGCCCCGACCAGCATTGAATTACACCTGAAAAACCTATAGAAAACAGCTAAAGTCACTCATCAGTAGCCCACAAGACATATAACGGTTTCGAGCTTATTAGCTCTTATCAGTATGCCATAGGTGAGGCAACCGACGAATAACTTTAGCTGTTTTAAGTCTGCCTACCCCAACAGAAGGGACCGTAAGAACGCGGTGTAACAAAGCCATTTGCTGCTCCATGCCAGACTGAAAAGCCACATCGCGATAGAGGTCGATCTTTCAATAGTGTATACTGCTATGTAGAACGCTCCGTGTATGCAGCTTTTTAGTCCGGCATGGAGTAGCTAATGACCGCTAGATATAGCTTTTCTACACCAAAAAAATATTAGTAGACTCTTGTTTGCACAGCCACTTAGCAGTACATAAACTTAGTTTATCAGAGTACTTAATCAGTGCTGTTTATTGTTACGTTCTTAAACCAATGTATTAAACTAATGAAGAGACAGAGGGCGTAATATCATTGGAAAATGACCTAGTTTAGCTGAACATCTGCTGTGATATGCCAACAGTATAAGTTACTTCGGAGAAACGAGAATGGTCGAATATGCCACAGCATTTCAGTACAAAATTTTTCTCCTTTAGAAAATATATGTTTCTTAAAGTTAAACTCACGCCCTGTATACAGGGTGATTCACTTATTCGACAAAAATTTAAGAATGTTCAACATACATATACAAACATGGTAATCAAAAAATAATAATTTAATTTCGCGCTGCTGGAATCTGGTATACTGTAATGGAGTGATAATGCAAACTGGCGATGTCACATATCGCACACACCAGCGCAAAAAAGATTTGCAGCGTATTTACTTTAAAATAAATTTAAAGATAGATTTGACAAAAGTGACGTGTCTTTAAAATATATATATTATTACACTAACTTTGAAGAAGAATTGCAGTACCTGAACACTATTAGAAAAATGAAGTTTATAAAAAAATTAGCACATACTATACAGGATGTTAAAAAACGAGTGTAAAATATTTCAGAAGGTAATATAGTATGACCCAAAATAAGCAGATAAACATGGGTCCGCAAAGTAACGGTTGCGGAGATATGGACCACTATTCGTTTTTCAAACATTTTATTTTATTAGGAATAAAACGACAAAGGAAGCTTTTACAAACAAATAACAAATTTACAGAAGATGTTCAAAATGCCCTCCGTTCATTTCCAAGCAGGCACGACATCTTCGTCTCAACGATATTCTAACTCTTTCGAAATACCCTCCTTGGTTTGGATGTCTTGACACTTTTGATTAATCCGTAGCTGCAGCTCTTCCAGGCTATTTGCAGGAGTACCATACACTAAAGTCTTCAAATATCCCCAAACAAAGAAATCTAGAGGGTTCAGATCAGGCGATCTTGGTGGCCATAAAACAGGTCCGGCCCTTCCTACCCATCTGTGTGGAAAAGTTTGTTGTAAATGCTCTCTAACGGCCATGTAAAAATGGGCGGGAGTACCATCATGCTGGAACCACATTTGTTGCCTCTGATTGAAAGGAATGTCTTCCAAAAACTCATACAGTGTGTTCTGCAGAAAGTTGAGCTAAGCAGCGCCTGTTAATCGGTTTGGCAAAACAACAGGACCTAGCAACCTGTCACCTACAATACCCATCCAAATGTTTAATGAAAAACGTGCCTGACGTACAGATTCTATTAGAGGATTTTTGTCGGGCCAAATATGCGTATTGTGAAAATTAAACACTCCATTTCTTATGAACCCGGCCTCATCAGTAAAAAGAATGTTTGCAAGAAAATGAGGATATTCAGCATCATGATCTAGAAACTAGCGGGAAAAAACCTAACGTGTTTGATGATCATTTATTGGATTTAAGGCCTGTACTCGTTACACATGGTATGGATAAAGCAGTTGCTCGTGAACGATTATCCAAACAAGAGGACCACTAATTCCTACCTCGGCTGATATTCTCCGCACACTCGTATCTGGATTCTGCTCTACCAGTGCTAGAATGTCTTCTTCTGCTCTAGGAGTGGATACCGACCTTGGTCTTCCGGATAAATGTCACTGTATACTCAAGGAACCGGTATCACGCAATCTTTGGTGAATTCTTCCAAACACGCGTTGTGAAGGAATCTGGCGATTTGGATAAGCATCAACATAAAGACGTCGCGCTTCGGTGGCGTTCCCATTAGCACGACCATACATGAAATGCATGTCTGTTAATTCTGCGTTAGAGTAACCAGCCATAGCGAAAGAAAACTTGTGCACTGAGGACAACTGTCAAACACGTAATGTTATAAGATAATGTAGGTAATGTATTATAAGAAAATACACAACGTTTTTGCAAAATAGAAAAAGGGGCTAAAAAACATAAAACATTCCATATCTCCGCAACCGTTACTTTGCGGACCCCATGTCTCTTGAGACTTTTCTGCTTATTTTGGTTCATACTATTACCTCCTTAAATATTTTACACTCTATTTTTAACACCCTATATTACAAAAACTGTTCGAAATTTTGTCCCTCGACTTGTACACACATTTGCGCACGCCTTATTAAATTTTGCTTTACTAAAGTGTATGATTCTCCTGGTTGGTGTTCTTGCAAGCGCAAGTTATTCGCGGCAGCTGTGAGATACGCTCGACGGTTTCCACTTCGGTGCGGTTCACCTCATTTTTTAACTGGCTCTACAAAATGAAGATAAGAGGGTTTAAATCGGGAGACAGCGGAGGCTATGCTACCGGTCCACCCCGTCCATTCCACGGTACTGCGTGTACTTGATATAGATAATCTCGAACATCTAGTTGAACTTAAGGAGGTGTCCTATAATGTAAAAACCACATGAGTTTATGAGTCGGACAGCTAGGGGTACATTTTCAAGAAGACGGGCAGATCTTTGCGAAGAACTTCAAGATGTAAATAATATTCATTAATACAGAATTGTTGTACACATGAGCCATTTTGAAAAATTAAAAGATTGACACATCCATGAGATATAAAACAACACTACCTAGTTTACCATGTTAGAACTTTAAATATTTTTTACGCGAAATCTAATAGGCTTTTAAAGGGGGATCTAAAAAAAATAAAAGATTTACTTTCATTTTATAGCATCCATTAATCTTATCAGGATTCAACCATTTCTGTATAATTCTTCTTATAGTATTCCTTTTAATATTTGGTAAAAGAAATTCTCTCTGCAGACTGATTTAAGAGGGTCTTCTAAAGAATTAGGAATAACAGCAACGCACTGGTCACCAGGAAGCTTTATTTGGTATGGTGATAATGGTGAGAGATCCAAGCAAACAACCAACAAATGAGCTCCAATATGTTGTCACTAACAACACCTCATTCCTCGTGTGTATTATCATATAAAAATTGTTCAGTTCCCACCCCATATACACATAATAAGACTATCAATTCTCTCTCCTTCTAAGGGTGTAAAATAACTTAAGAAATATTACCGGGGGTAAAGCCGAGTGGGCTGATGATGCACCTTAATCACAAATGCCACAGCAAAGGCAGGTAAACGCAACCAATTCCATTTCTAATTTAACATGTCGCTCCCCAGGAATAACGTCTCCGGCGCCAGCGCTAACCAGAGGCCTGAAAAGACGAATGCCGGCTCCAGATTTCATTATTCCAGGTAGGAGATGTCGAGAGGGTGACAAGGACTTCCTTATGGTCTCTTCCTCCTTCCGTGATCCCCTTATAAGTCCGGGGAACAAGCGATATTTACGACGTCAGTGGCGGCTTTTTACAGGGTAATCAGTTTAATTCGTGCCACTTTCGGTAAGAGGAATTGCGTAATTTTCAAGAAAAATCCGGCCTTGTTGAGTTAAGCTGCTTCGCCAATTTTGTGGACAGAAATTAAAGTTTCACTTTTTAAACCCCAAAATCATTTACGTTTTTTTGTCTCAACGTTAATATTATTTAATTTATGAAACTTTGACTGGGTATAAGTAACACAAATGTACTATAAAATGTAATAAAGACGTTGTGATAATAGTTATTTAGTCTCACCATAGCAGATGGTAATGATTTCCCCACAGTCTTGATTAGAAGGCGATTAAAGTGAATAGAAAGCAATATAAAATGATTTGCAGTAGTGAGGACACAGATTGTACTCCATCTTTAGTAGTTCAATCAGCTAAAAATGTATCCTAGAATTGTGGAAAAATGCCGGACAAGATACAAAACGTATTACAAGATTTTTATGAAATGAAGAGCGGACAAAAAGATACTTTCTTCATTCTATGGAAATGTTTTAATGTCTTATGTAGGTAAGTTTTCTGAAAGAATTAAACAAACAGCTTATGGACTTAATATTCTATGCTACGAAGTACTCTGAGCATTTGTCATGACGTCTATATAAAAATATTTCAAATTAAAAGCACTGCTGAAACACAAGTCTGACGGCTGCATACTAAAAAGTCCAAATCTTTGACTTTTGAGTGAGTATTTGTGAAGTAATTGTTCGTATTTTGGAAGATTGTGGGAATCAACTCAAAGTACAAAATATAGAAAACCTAGGATCGACAACTCTTAATGAAATACCGGACACTAAAATAAAACAATCAAGAGCATTCACGTTAACGGGTGAATTCCATGAAGTGATTTAGAAGAATCCTAATTTTGCTTAAACTAGCAGAAAAGGAAATACACCAAGCAACCGGTAAGTGTCACCAAATTACGAATATACCAACAGCATAATAACCAATTATTTAAATTTACAAGATCCTGAATTATTTATAGACCATTGCTTTCGGAGATCATTAACTTAAGCGACATGAAAGATGAAAATACACCGCTGTGGCAAAAACCTACATTGATCAATCTATAACAAATAAAATTGAAATCCGTTAAAAACATCATCAACTCCCAACGCTTAAAAAACAGGAATGTGTATTCCAAGTAAAGCAGAAACTGTTCAGTTGGTTCAAGAACAATTCCACACTTTAAATATACATCATTGTAGACAGGGTGTTTCTTAAGTATTGGTGAAAAATCCGGGGGTGTACTCTGTGGGCAGAAATAAGGGCTTTTGTTATATAAACGTGGGGTCTTAAGACAGCCATTGTCCAACTACAGTTAGTGGTTAATTATGTTCGTGTTTTCGTTAGAATTTATAATTGAAGCTCACCTACCTCGTTAGTTTGTGAATTACGTTTCTGTTTATGTTAGAATTTATAAGTTTTGTGATGCCTTTATTTTGACGTTTTCCGGAATATTCCAGGCTATATTCTATTTGTTTCTCGACACGTTCTCGAGATCTCAGAAACTTCGAGAACTCTAAAAACCTATATAAGCAGACCATTTTCGGCCTCTGCAGTCAGTTTATATTGAGCAGTCGAATGCGAATGACTGAAAAGTCAAAGTAAAGCATTTGACAGTTGCGAATTTGTTGAAGCAGATTTCTTGTATAATCAAGAGTGACAATAAAGTTGTTTGTCTACGTGACGTGTATATATTTTCTATTCATAAATTACAAATGCCTACGTGTAAAAAACTTAGTATACTTTATTCTTGATCGAACTATTTTCTCTTCATATTGCTAAGAACAAAACGTTAGGTAACTGACCAAAATTTAATATCGTGCCGTTTTTAAGTTATTTCGGGGCCACCCTTTTCAGGAGATTAAAATAAGTATATTTGCTTCATTATTTTTTTTTAGCTGACGAGTCGCACCTGACAGATAAAGAATCGACAATTTTATACTAATGAATATTTACAATACCCTGTAACGACGCACTACATCTCCCCTTTTACTACACTTTCGAAATGAATTTGTCAAACCCAGTAAATCTCGCTGATTGACGAGCCGCCCCTGGGCGGTATCTTGTTACCGCAGTGTCCTGCAACCGAGGCGTGGACGAAGTGACTCCTGCCGATCGTAAATTTTACAGTGCAGGCCACCCCCTCGAAGATATCGCCGAATTTAACAGGCGATAACATTTTTAGGACAAAAAGAGGAGATTCCGCCTCGGAAGGCTGATGTTACCGAGCTTGTAAAAATCGGGAAGATTTAGGGGGTAATAATGTCGTATCAATAAAAAGTTATGGGACTCCGCAAAGACATCGTCGCATTTTCCTGCAGAAAGTACCAGTAAAGCACTGTGATATAATGATAACAAAATAATTTAGTACTCCCAGGCAATAACACTATTAATATTTAATTTAATATATTACATTTTAATGCTTACAATAGAATCAGCTGAATTACTTATAAAAATATTAGGACAGAGTTTGTCCTGTCTATTTTCTAGTTGTTCTGCAGGATTACTTTTCGTAACTTCAGTTACACTAGTATTCATGGAAGATTCTGTGAAATATCCAGAGCACCTACTAGTTGAAATCATATTAGTGCCACTAATTTTCTCTTTGTTGGACACTGAATTTTCAATATAGCCTTTCGCAACAGTGGTTGATTTCCAACCACCATGGCGCTTAATATTAGTTATACCTGCTCCAGCATCGGCTAATAAAGCAGAAGAACGCCGAAAACAATTCCCGGTATGTTCCGTTAAAAATATTTCATCGGAGGCATCTCTCAGAAAAGTGTAAATTTTCTCTCTAAACTTCTTCGGTTTGCCACCATCTTTTCTTTTTAAGAATGTTATTAATCTTGAATATTTGCTTATCTCGATGTTTTGGTGTAGAAATGCTGTTGCCTTTAACGCAGAGTAATGCCTCAACAAAGACTCGGCATGTCTTCTGTCTATCACTATCGGAATCCATATTTTACCAATTATGTATGAAAAAATCTGTTACTTTGCTGTAAGTTTTACGCATACTAAATATGGCGTACCTGAAAACCGTGTTTGTTGATATTATTGCTAGGCACTAGTCACAATTAATTGTCAATTCGTCTCCTACAAAACTTACTTGATCTGAATTATATAGACATTTATTTCAACAAATACATAATATGGTGTATAACGAAGTTCTAAATAGAGGCCGTGTATAAAGTTTTATATAAATCTCGTGCGTTTAATATGCTTCACGCTACGTGTATTAAAAGCCTTAAAAGCTAATGCCTTTGTTATATAAATAACTATTGAACACTAAAACACTTTCTATTTATTTAATTTTTGTTTCCCTACTTCGTTTATTATACAGGGTATCGATAAACTACAGTCTTTCACATTTACTGAATATTATAATTTGCTGATTAGTTTGGCTGAAATAGCGTTTTTACGTTCAGTATGTCTTATTCAGTGAAATAATAAATGATCATTGAAGGTTGAACAATTTCAGGGCTGATTGCCACGTTGTCACTGGTCCTCTGAGGAAAATAACGATTAGTTTCCCGAAACGTCAATAAATCAAAACCAACAAGGAAGTTGTGTACCATGGGAGACCAGTCAGAACTCACCTTTCACAGCTGCTAAGACTATACATTCATTAACTATTGGTGTAACAAAACTTATATTGAAGTAGGTAACCGATATCATGTCTCAAGCTACTTGTACTTTTAGTACAAAAACTACTAATTCAAGAGATCATTTCTAATGGGAGATCTGAAAGTTTGGATTGGAATGACAATAAATTGATTGTAGCGTACTGAAAGCAGTCCAATGTTGCTGTTACCACGACGTGTAATCTAACATTATAATAATAATATAATAATATCTCTACCCCTCATTCTAATCACGAGGATTAGCCCAGAAGTCGAAGACTTGTGCGGGAGAGGGGGCAGCATATTATTATTAAGCAGGCCGCATTTGCGCCCAGGAACGACTTACGTTGGTAGGCCCTAACCACCATTCAGTGCAGGAATGAGGGAAACCTGGAAAACCTCATTGATTAGAGGGATAGTCAAATGTCAACCGGTATCAATCTCTCACATTGACCCTAGCCAACATTCTTCCACCCTACCATACCCGCAGAGAGGGTGCCTATCTCTCCACGAATATAGCTTATATACGGTCTACCGGCTGCGGGGGTCGAACCCACAGCGATCCAGTCACCTCGATTCAAGTACTGACGCCTTAAACCGCGCGACCACTGACCGATCCTATCTATCCTATCCTATCCTATCCTATTCTATCGTGCTGAAAAATTTATTTGGTCTTAATCATACCATGTCTTAGGTAGAGTGTGGCATGAAGTTTCATCATTTCTTGAATATAACCTGCGGCGCAGGAAATGGCATCATATGTGTGGAACATGTCTTTGTTTCTGGTAGTAGACCTCTATTAGTTTCCGAATCATATCTTTCTGCTGGGTAATATATTCAGAACTGTCGGGGGAATACCAAATTCCACTACTTCATAGATTATAGGTAGACTGAAGTGAAGTACAGGATAGAGAACATCTCTGCGCAGCATGTCTATACCGCAAAACCAATGATTATCTAGCACAAATTACGAATTTTCTACATTTCTTTACATTCACTTTCCAAAAACTGCAACGAAACCAACCTGACACTTAGTGTATGTCTTTGATGCTACGATATTCCTTATATTAAATTTTAGTATACTTTTAGATAAAGAAAACTCTTAGATGGGCATTCATTAGGTGTATTTCTTCACCTTTATTGGCAACATTGTAATACAGAAGAGATGTGAGGTGTGGCAACTGTAGTAGAAATAATTAATGCATAATTTTCCATAATGTGACACAAACGACCGTATTATTCTGCCACTGGTACATGCATAATGCACATTCCAAATTATCTGAATTATAGATGTTATTTTCATAATGAATTCGTCCATAATTAAACACAGGAAATTTCACGGCCGACTGCTATCATTCACTATATTAAAATAGATGATGGAATAGAACCATTATGCTGGTGCAAATTTTGCATACTATGTGCATAGCTGTAGTATATTTTAGTTTTATAACTCCAAAGGAAAATATTAACTTATGAAATGTTAAACTTCGTAATTAAGGAAATTTTCCTAGCTTCCTTCAGTTCTTGACTGAATATTGACTGAGATTATATCAGCACGAGTTATTTTTAGGGGTAATAAATTATTAGTTTACGCTGTGCCAAGTTATTGAATAAATGAAAACCACTTAGATTATACTAGTATGAATTTTTCAGTTATCGCGTATTTCTTTTAGTGCACATCAGCTTCATATACTAATTTAGTATCACTTTAACTCGAATATTTATTTCCGTTTTAAAAAATTAAGTACCAATACCTCTACTTAAAATTACATATATTGTATAATACTTTTTTGCGTTTATCATATTCATAATACCTTCACCCTAGTCAATTGTAAACATCATTATAATATGTCTATAAATGATACTGCAGGAAACAACTACTCCGCGGGCTAATGCCCCGACCGGCATTGAATTATACCTGCAGTATCTGTGTGAAACAGCCAAGAACCCTTGTCGGCCACTCCACCAGACATAGACCGGTTTCGGGCTTGTTAGCCCTCATCAGTATGCCAGGTGAGATGACCGACAATTGAACTGGCTGTTCCTTCATATGTAGTTTCACATATAAATCGAGTGCAGGTGAGATGTAACTGGTCTGCTACTTCCTGCTCGGCCTAAGCGGCTCGACTTGCAGAAAGCGACCTACAATATCGTAGGTACTTAACCGCAGACTCTCGCCCCGGGCGCTGCGCCATTAAATCTATAAATGATACTGCACGAAACAACTACTCCGCGGGCTAATGCCCCGACCGGCATTGAATTATACCTGCAGTATCTGTGTGAAACAGCCAAGAACCCTTGTCGGCCACTCCACCAGACATAGACCGGTTTCGGGCTTGTTAGCCCTCATCAGTATGCCATAGGTGAGATGACCGACAATTGAACTGGCTGTTCCTTCATATGTAGTTTCACATATAAATCGAGTGCAGGTGAGATGTAACTGGTCTGCTACTTTCTGCTCGGCCTAAGCGGCTCGACTTGCAGAAAGCGACCTACAATATCGTAGGTACTTAACCGCAGACCTCTCGCCCCGGGCGATGCGCCATTAAATCTATAAATGATACTGCAGGAAACAACTACTCCGCGGGCTAATTGAATTATACCTGCAGTATCTGTGTGAAACAGCCAAGAACCCTTGTCGGCCACTCCACCAGACATAGACCGGTTTCGGGCTTGTTAGCCCTCATCAGTATGCCATAGGTGAGATGACCGACAATTGAACTGGCTGTTCCTTCATATGTAGTTTCACATATAAATCGAGTGCAGGTGAGATGTAACTGGTCTGCTACTTTCTGCTCGGCCTAAGCGGCTCGACTTGCAGAAAGCGACCTACAATATCGTAGGTACTTAACCGCAGACCTCTCGCCCCGGGCGATGCGCCATTAAATCTATAAATGATACTGCAGGAAACAACTACTCCGCGGGCTAATGCCCCGACCGGCATTGAATTATACCTGCAGTATCTGTGTGAAACCAAGAACCCTTGTCGGCCACTCCACCAGACATAGACCGGTTTCGGGCTTGTTAGCCCTCATCAGTATGCCATAGGTGAGATGACCGACAATTGAACTGGCTGTTCCTTCATATGTAGTTTCACATATAAATCGAGTGCAGGTGAGATGTAACTGGTCTGCTACTTTCTGCTCGGCCTAAGCGGCTCGACTTGCAGAAAGCGACCTACAATATCGTAGGTACTTAACCGCAGACCTCTCGCCCCGGGCGATGCGCCATTAAATCTATAAATGATACTGCAGGAAACAACTACTCCGCGGGCTAATGCCCCGACCGGCATTGAATTAGTTATAGATATAATGGCGCATCGCCCGAAGCGAGAGGTCTGCGGTTAAGTACCTACGATATTGTAGGTCGCTTTCTGCAAGTCGAGCCGCTTAGGTGGAGCAGGAAGTAGCAGACCAGTTACATCTCACCTGCACTCGATTTATATGTGAAACTACATATGAAGGAACAGCCAGTTCAATCGGTCATCTCACCTATGGCATACGGATGAGGGCTAACAAGCCCGAAACCGGTCTATGTCTGGTGGAGTGGCCGACAAGGGTTCTTGGTTGCAGGTATAATTCAATGCCGGTCGGGCATTAGCCCGCCAGTATCATTTATAGATTTAATGGCGCATCGCCCGGGGCAGAGGTCTGCGGTTAAGTACCTACGATATTGTAGGTCGCTTTCTGCAAGTCGAGCCGCTTAGCAGAAAGTAAGCAGACCAGTTACATCTCACCTGCACTCGATTTATATGTGAAACTACATATGAAGGAACAGCCAGTTCAATTGTCGGTCATCTCACCTATGGCATACTGATGAGGGCTAACAAGCGAAACCGGTCTATGTCTGGTGTCACACAGATACTGCAGGTATAATTCAATGCCGGTCATTGTATAGATTTAATGCATCGGTTGAATAATGTACTATTATATGATATGTCACTAAACTTCTAAGTATTTCCTTTTATTTGTGTTCTTTAAGATGTTTGCATCATGGGTTATTCACTTGAATTGTTACTTTTGTATCTAGATACACATGATGATAATGATAAAATATGTAATGAATGTTATATATATTTTTTTATATGTGTGTTTTTATGTGTTCAATCAATGTTAAGTAAATTATTAAGAGAGACTGAAAAGTTTATCGTATTGAAATATACATTGAAAATAATCAGACAACAGGGAATCTTAACCTGCAGAGCTACAAAACAGCCAAATAATAGCCGAAACAGACAATTTAAATTCGCATTTTTATAAACATCTGGTGTAATCATGAATATTTAACGGATTAGTCCCATAACAACTGCTTAATTGTTGCTCAACCGCAATAATCAAGTGCCGACATCGGCGGAATTGCTGTAATCAGCACAGCTAAAAAGTTGGCAGTTCAAATTCCCGTTTAATACGTTAACAGCGTAATAAGCAGAAGCTCGGCGACTTCTCTCTCTTTTTCTATCGCATAAGTTATAATCTTCACGTTGTTTACGAAAGGTCCTTTTGGTATTGTTTCTTGTTCTTGTCAATAGTGTAGGTTAACTAAATTTACTATTGACGTAAAAAAATGCAATTAAAGTTGGGTGAAATTAAATTCCACAAATTTTCTATCAGATACAATTAACACTGAAAGACCGCAGTCGTCTTCTTCTGAAAAGAACCGCAAAAAAATTGTCAAAGACATTTTAAGAAACAATTGAATTTATAACCGTTCCGAGAAAAAATGCTTTTTTTTGTTTTCCGTGTGTGTTATTCAGTACCTACTGATCACGACGACGACGACAAGACCAGGAGAGAAACGGCAGTAAGGGGTTTGATTCTGATTCATATTCATAATCAAATGCAGTTTACGTTCTTTGAGAATATTCACGTACAAGCTTAACTTGATTACGCTTTCAAAGACATAACGAATAGCTGACAAAAAATAGATATATTTTATCCAAAATCATTTGCTATATAAAATTTTGCGAAGCTCTACAAGGGCATGATGAATCTGGAAATTCTGAAAATCCTGGTAGTAGACTAGTGGATCTTACGTCAGAACTCGACAAGACGCTTACTTAATGTATACCTTAAAAATACAACAATATGGTCCCGAATGGCATCGCTGTTGAGTTTCAACGTAACTCCAATACTTAAACGCGTCAACAGAAATTTGTAGCGTACCAGGACCATGCCAGTCTTTTGGAAGGTCGAGTAACATTTTCGATTTTTTTTTGTCTTTATTGGACCTTCCGAATACGTGTTGAAAATTAATGACATTAAATGACAGAATCATCCTGTTTTTATATAGGGATTTATTACACTAACCGATATATTGTGTTCCCAATGACTATGGTTTTTCTTTTTGACTTTAGAGAGAAGCTGGCAAAACTTTTTTTGATACGTCGTGACAGCTAGTGAATTCTTCTTGAAGCTACTGTTTTATTGCTTATTGTCTTAAAATTGTAGTGATTATTAATATTTGTAACATATAATTATTAAATTAAAAACTTCTGAAAATTAAAGTTTACGTTACTCGTGTAAATAACTACAAAAACTGTACTAAAATATATCGATAATATTGCACCCTAATCTTTTCATACAGACAAAGCAGGAAAATGCTTTCCCCAGTTGCCTTGTACTTTTCTGGCACAAGCATAAGATATACATTTCAGGTATTTTCCGTATTCCCTAATCTTATTACAACACCCTTACTAGCCGACGGAGCTTACATGCAGGACCTTTTCCTTGGCACGTCGAACGAATACCGATGCCCGCCTCACTCATTTCATATTCTCTTTAGATATAAAATCCCTTTGGGCATCTTCGACGTAGCGTTTGCTTTGGTCCAGGCCAAGGCGGGATATCGTAAACAAGAAAGAACGGGCCGAGTTGGTACTTAAGCTGGTAACCCTATTTAGGCGCGGTTATTTTACGCGGTGGATTTACCCCTTCCCTTTGTTAACAATCTGGGTTAATGTGGTAGTAGTAAAAACAGGATCACTTTTATTATAGTTCCTTTCATAAATTATACGGGGTGTTTTATTTTTCTTATCAGCAATTTCTATGACAGAAATGAAGAGGAATAGAACTATATAAGCAATTTAAAAACCTACTTTGTTGTATTTGAGCACAAATTTAAAATTGTAGGCAATTTTATAGCGAATAGATTTTAATAAGTGGAACTATTCCGAAGTAAAATCGATAAAAAAATTAGGTCAATGTCATAGAACTTGTAAATAAGATTTATTCGTCCAAATAACGTTATAGCTAGTCGTAGAATTATTTAAAATCAGCAGGCACAATAACTGCAAAGTACGTATCACCTCTTAAATTTACCATTAAGTAAACTTTACCATGCAGTTTCCTAAGGATCATGTCACGTGTGTATTGTACATTTTGTCTTTGTGAATATTATAATATTTTTATAACTACAGTGCCTTCATAAATGATTACAAGCCACGTGACCAGGACTGTGATTCTTGAAGAACAACTCGCATAGAAATAGATTTCTTGTCTCTCTCAATTGCCGTAGTGAGGAAAAGGATATTCGCATATGAATTGCTTTGCGATTGATTCGAGAATCTCGACCCTGATCACGTGGCTTGTGATCATTTATGAAGGCTCTGTACATATTAACTTAGTGTATGAACAAAATCCCATATAAAACTAGATACAGGATGCCCAGAAATTAATGGGACACAGAGCAAGAGTAGATTCCTTACATCAAAATAATGCGATTAAGCCAAACTTACCTTGGTCCAAAGGAATCCTTTGAAAACTTTTTTAGAATTTTTAGAATTTCGAAATTAAAATTTGAACTTTAAAGCCCTGTAGCTTTTGTATTAGCAACAAATGGACCAAGTTAAGTTTGGCTTAATCGCATTATTTTTAATTAAGGAACCTACTCTTCCTCTTTGTTGATTTTTTCCTCTGAATCGAGTCTCAATTTAAGCCTTTGCTATGGTTGAAATGTTTCGATTATCTATATAGTCCTGACTCTCACCAGAATCTTGGTTTTCTCCAGAGCCACTATACCCTGTACCCATCCTTTCTTGTACGAACAAGACGTGTCAACCAGATCCGAAATTGACTTGATTTTCCTTCTGTCTCATACTGTCACATTAGACTTTCATCTCTTTAACTCTCAATTATTGTCAATACTTGATCATCTAAGGGGGGAGTCGGTTAATCTTAACCGAATTTTTGTACTACAAAAGCGAATAAATAGAAGAATATACAATGTTATTCAAATGAACTCATGTAAACCGTTGTTGAAGCAATATAACATACTTACACTTCCCTGTATCCTCTTGTTTGAAGTTTGCTTATTTGTGAAGAGAAATCTTCATAAATTTCAGTCAGTCGCCTCGGTCCATGATCATCTTACCTTTGATAATAGTTTTGTTGAACATTTTAATCTTAGCATATTTAAGAAAAGTCTAGCTCATTTCTGCTCTAATATATATAACCACTTACCTGCAGAACTAAAATATCTCAACATTTGTAGATTAAAACCAAACTCAATATTTCGTTGATAAATGCTTTTATACGATTGATGAGTACTTTAATAGTTAATAGAGCATTTACATTAACTCAGTGTCATAAAATTACAATAGGGGCGCTAGCGTCAAAGTTAGGTATTAATATTAAAGTTCTATGGTCTATTTTTACTGTTTAAGAAAGGTATTTTAAGCTAATATGTATCAAATCTCCTACAATTCCTATCAATGATGTCCACTGAGTAGTTAGTTTCACACAATATTGTTAATACCTAAAAATATATGAAAAAAAAATTCTATGGTCTAGTTCACGAGTCTATGGTTCGATAATTTTTTATTTGAATTCGTATAAGACAAATAGTGATTGTAAATCTAATTTGCATAATTGCATACATATTATCAAAATAAAACTTGTACAAGCACAAAAAGTATTAAAATCTTATTTATGTTAACCTCACATAACCTTGTTTATTTGCATTTTATATTAGCAATTTGGAAAGAAAAGTAAAACAACGTTATTTAACACAGAAATTGTTAACGTTGGAGTGCCTAAAGAATTTCCTGGTAATTCTTAATTTAAACCTCTTTGTTTTTTAAAGAATTGAAATTTTATAAATCACGAATCGATAAAAAAAAGGGTTAGTTGTCGCTCAAATTGCAAAATTGTTGCATGTAATATGCCTAGTAAATAAAAAAGTACAATAAATGCCCAGTTTCTGAAAAAATACGAATAATATATAAAAAATCAGTATTCCAATAATACATGTCACATATATAAATAATAAACATATGCAGTTTTTATTTGGTATTTTTATTAGAGTACAAGTACAATACAGAAAAAGTTGAAAACTCTGTTAGGTGTTTTAAATGGTTGCCATTTAAAAATTTGAGTGATATTAGTTATGCCCTTTTGTAACTAATAACATTTTGAATCGCCGTATCGTAAAATAACTTGTTACTGCTAGATGTACTTGCTATACTCTCAGGATTACCGGCGTTATTATCATCCAAGTAATTTTCGTATCATCACATTTAACTCGTGCCACATTTCTACTTTTTTCCATCTGCAAGTTTGCTTACAATTTCATCTTGTTTTCGCCTTTTCATGTACCTTTTCATGCGTTCATTATTTTTGCAGTAGTGGTATCGTATTTTCGTGTACGGGTAAGTATAATGTTGAAACAACTATTTTTTGAGAACTTTCCATTGTCCTAAAAATAAGAATGAAACCTTATCAAATAATGAAAAATATGCACTGACAATAGATCATGTATGCTTGTACTTACCCATACTAGTAATAGTATAACAATCTTCTGTGAAATGTTTTCAGCAGATCTTTGTGTACTGGGTTGGTTTCTTGCTGGACTCAATTGCGATTTACCATTTTTTTCAGCATTATTAGAGAACTTGCGAAACATGAACGCTTTATATTTATTGGCAACAAATAGACACTGCGGTACACAACAGTTATATGGCATGATTTTTACGCAAATTGAAACACAACAAAAATTAAATAACAAATATTTGTGGGGTTAGATTTAATACCTAACATTGATCGCAGCGCCGCCTACATGTAAATGATCTATTAATAAACATACATTTGTTAAATAATTCTAAGAGAACTAATATAATTTTATCTATAATCTTGGACGGCTAACTCTGGATAGGTTTTGTTTTATTCTTTATTTGTACTTATGTTACTATTGTTCCTTACTTTTGTATTGTGTGTTTCTTACTTTCTCTATGACAATGTCTATATTTCTGTGAAATCTATGGGATTAAACATATTATTAATATGCTTTCTTTTAAAGTTTAATTTATTCATTTTCATCTGTTACTATCCTAGTTTCCACAGAGTCAAATAAAAAAGTCAAAGCTTTTACTTGTTTATATTTTATTTTAGGTACGATACAAATTGAGGAATGATGTGCTACAAATTTTAATTTCAGTGTTGCGATGTAGCTTACCACTGTATATTTGCAAAGGCAAAGATTATTATTTCCCCTAAAACTTTCCCAGCATGCAGCTTTTATAAGTTGGCAGCACACGTTTATCTACTCATAAAGTAAACCTGACATAGGAATTGCAAATTAGCTAAACGAGGCAAGTTTTCACTATGAGAATATTAAGTAGGTGGTTGTTTTTCAGTCTAGACCTGAGTTTTAACCCAAATCTTATAGGCGTCACGGGGAATATCCAAACAATTTTATTCTAGATAAAAAAGGAAAGGTGCCGTCATATTTTATGGATGTGGATTTTTTATTACAAGAGGTACACAGTTACAATTGGTTCGGGTTTGTTTTATTCTTAGAATTGCCTTCAGTGCTAAAATAGGGGGAGAAAGTACAGTGTTTTCAAATTCTGTTCAATTTCAAAAGTAATTCAAAACAAATGTTTCCCATAAAAACAGCATTTATCAAAAATTGAAATGAGGTCAAATTAATGTGGTAAGATAAGTAATGTCAATTTTAATAGTACTTCTGAAGATATTGATCCTGTTTAAATAAATTATTCTCTTTGGCTACTCAGTATTTATAATTCTAATTAATTTTGTGTATACAATTTTTATTTTCTTAATTAATCTGTAAATGATACTCCAAGAAACAACTACTCCGTGGACTAATACCCCGATCGGCATTTAATTTCACCTGCAGTATCTATGTGAACAGTCAAGAACCCTTGCCGGCCATCCCAGGCAGACTGGTTTCGGGCTTGTTAGCCCTCATGCCATAGGCAAAGAGTAGAGTAAGCAAAGAGTTATTTCTACTCTTTGCCATAGGTGAGATGACCGACAATTGAATTAAATGTTCCTTCTTCTGTATGTTCATACATAAACCGAGTGCAGGTGAGATATAATTCCAAATTAGTATTTATATGGTGTACCTATACCATCCGACAGAACAATAAGGAATGGAGTGAAAATTAAAAAAATATGAGTTATTAGAACTAATATTTATGTTACAAACAAAATAATATAATCTAAAAAAGAATTGTTTTTATTTCAAAGGCAATTTCTAGCCCTATAATCTCAATTACTCAATTTAAATGAAACAGAACACATCTCAGTAAACATCTCAGGATGTTATAGTTTAACATAGTACTAATTATTGTATGCAATCATCGTCGATTATTGCTAATATTGTTGCTATTATTATATTCTCTGAAGCTATTTATTGTGGCATAATTTCAGTCTTGCTATTATTAACAGAATTTCCCAGCAACACAAGAAGTTTATCGGTAACACATTTTGCGTTAGTCACCTACAGAGAGCGACTGCAGACTGCATCAGCACAGGCAAGAAAACTTGCATCAGATTCTGTCACAAATAAGATATTGTAAACGTTTAATATTTCGCGTATTTTTTGCGTAAATTTTAGGAAGTGTATATTATCGTACGGCAGCGTAATACCAAAGACGTTTTCCGAGTAGACAAAATATTATGCCAAAACCTCTTTGAACCACAATAATAACTGCTATAATATTTTGGCGATAAACATGTGACAGTGTTTTTATGTATTTGTGTACATACGGTCGAGAGTAGGAAAGGTTCCCAAAAAAAACGAGATGTAGCAAGTAAAAAAGATCTTGCAACGACAAGTTTTAATGTAAACAAGTAAGCAAATAGAAAATGATTCAACATAGGTCCGCAAAGTAACGGTTGCGAAGATATGGACCACTATTAGTTTTTCAAAAATTTTATTCTATTAGGAATAAACCGACAAAAGAAGCTTTTAACAAACAAAAAACAAAGTTACAGAAGATGTTCAAAGTGCCCTCCGTCCATTTCCAAGCAGGCACGACATCTTCGTCTCAACGATATTCGAACTCTTTCGAAAACACCCTCCTTGGTTTGGATTTCTTGACACTTTTGATTAATCCGTAGCTGCAGCTCTTCTAGGCTATTTACAGGAGTACCATACACTAATGTCTTCAAATATCCACAAAAAAAGAAATCTAGAGGGTTCAGATCAGGCGATCTTGGAGGCCATAAAACAGGCCTTTCCTACCCATCTATGTCGAAAAGTTTGATCTAAATGCTCTCTAACGGCCATGGAAAAATAAGCTGGAGCACCATCATGCTGGAACCTCATTTGTTGCCTCTGATTCAAAGGAATGTCTTCCAAAAACTCATACAGTGTGTTCTGCAGAAAGTTCAGGTAAGCAGCGCCTGTTAATCGGTTTGATAAAACAACACGACCTCTAGTCATTCTACAAAAGAGATTTTTAAAACTTATGTTACATAAAGATATCACTTACCCTAGTGACCAAATTTATATTGATACTAAAATCCTGGATATTAGACAGTTATTATTCTTTTATAAATGTGTATCAAAATATCATAAGTGATAAGGGAAACGTATTTTACAGCCATTCTTATAGTACTAGAGCAAAAATGTATATAAACCTCCCTTCATGAATAAAAGCATTGGTCAAAGGTCATATAATTTCTTGGCGCCAAAGCGATACAGTAAAATACCTAATAACATAAAAAAAAATGACAAGCTTTGCCTTTAAACGAAAATTAAAGGGTTACATATTAACTAATCCGAGGCAAATAATTCACAACTATATCGAAATGAAATATAATCAGTAATAGTTTTGTAGTATTTGAATTTATGTATATTAGACAGTATTCTAAATACGCGGTGTAGAACTAACTACATCTATCGGCCGTTCGCTACTCCATGCCGGACTGAAAATGTCACAGGCACGAAGCGTTCTACATGCAGTAGACACCATTGAAAGCTGTCGACCTTTATCGCGATCGGCGAGAAACGATATTTTGCAAACACGGAATTCCAGGAAACAACTACTCTGCTGGGCTCTGGTGGGCGTCTGACGAATGACTCTAGCTGTTGCTATAGGTTTTCCAGGTGTAATTCAATGCTGGTCGGGGCATTAGTAGTTGTTTCCTGGAATTCCGTGTTTGCAGTATTCTAAATGTTTTAAATATGTGAACTATGGTCTTGTGCTACGTTTGACTTGGACTTGTTTCTATACTCTGAAATTGTTGAAAAATATGGTGTATCTACTTATGTTTTTATGTTTTTTATGGGTCCTGATATACTGTAATTTTAAAAAAACTGTAATTTTTATGTGTCCTCGAAACAAGTGCTTTACTTATTGAGTATTTTTTTATTCATTTTTTTATCCTTTAATTGTTATTGTATTGCTGGTGTTATTGAATTAATAAACATTATTATATCTCCGCAATCGTTACTTTTCAGACCCATGTTTATTGAGACTTTTCCGCTTATTTTGATTCAAACTATTACCTCCTTAAATATTGTACACTATTTTTTTAACACCCTGTATAATATCAATCCTGGAAATAAATATCAGTAAGGCAGGTGCTACCTCCTTATGCTACCATATCGTGTGTTTCATTAAATTTCCGTAACAATAACTTATTGATTTATTTGCGATTCTATACCCCGGGGAAGAAAAGACGTATCTGTATAAAGCGGTTAATATTTTACAAAAAAAAAAAGAACACAAACATAAACGCACCTGTCTCACCCAGAGCAAAAAGTCCTTTGTGCCTCGCCCCTATGCAAATCAAATTTACTACGCCGTGAAACCAAACAGCGTCCTATTGGGTCGAGAGTAAAAAAGCAAAAGCGAGAACGGTGCACCGAAAAAATAACACGTCCGTTTCACGGGAACGGCAGCATATCGCCGAAACAAAAACGGGAATGTACTTTCCGAGCGGTAAAGGATAATCCCTGAACGCATATCGCCCGGCCGAGGCCCTTATCTATGTCAAAGCAAGTGAAACGATAAATAATCCCTCTATATTTGCGGGGCGTTTAAAACAAACGATTTATCGAGACCAGAGGTGGTCGGACAGGTAAGTATCGAATGCTGGCTTTATTTATTGCTGGAAGAAAATTGAGAGGTCAAGCGTAAGTCCAGTCGGTCGCCGCAAAAACACAGTTGTTACTATGACAGCTCCCAACTTAATAAAGTTGCACCATGATTTCAAAGTCATGGTACAGTTTTATTTTACTACTGTTTTTTATTTATTCAAATTGGTTCTTTGTTATATTTCTCTATAAATAACAATTACGAATGTTCATAAACCAAAATTATTAACTATGTATTTCGCTCTTTTATGATAGTTATTAATGATACTAGTTCGATATTAACACTATAATGAAACGTGTGTAATGTTAAATCACGAGCCTTTAGCCGAATGATTTAGATATACGAGTTTTATTAACAAAGTTAATATCAAACGTGTATTATTCAAAATTTAATCTACGACGGTCCAAATAGATTTTATTTGCAGATTCGATTTATCTTAAAATATTAGACACGTTTTCATATTTAGTCTAAGCCAGTGGCCGGCAACCTATAAGTAACTAATTATACCTGAAATTTTGCATAGTGAGTCTCTTAATCCTATCACTCATGACTCGCTAAGCCCGGCTAGGTCGACCCAACTGTTACTCAGGTGCGAGAGGTATGAAAATTTAACCAACTTCGTTATTAAATTAACAAAGCTGCCGTTTGAAAATTTTAAAATTTCAGATCTAACAAATTAAGCATTTATTTTTATTATTTATTATATTTAGCACCTTTTTATATGAAAATAATATAATGGCGGTTACAATGCTTGACATTTCTGGCAGCTTTTTAACGTCAAAAATCGGATTTAATCAAATACTTTTGAAATTTATTTTTATTTATTTATTTATTTATAAGTTTTGCCAATTTCACTAGTGTCTGCCATGACCTTAGAAGCACGGTAATCGTCTGCCTTTGTTATTTTTATATAATAATATTTTACAATTTTCAAACGGTAGCTTTGTTAATTTAATAATGAAGTTGGTTACATTTTCATACTTCTCGCACCTGAGTAACTCTTGAGTCGGCCTCGCCGGGCTTAGCGAGTCCCCACACCATGAATAATAGGTATAAGAGACTCACTGTGCAAAATTTCAGATACACTCGCGACAAGAATTCAGACGACTTACGTCATACGAACAAATGAATAATTCATTATATTTTCATCAAAATATTTAAGAAACTGCAACTGAGGGTAATAAAACTATATACTACATTAAAAGTTTGTATTGTATATTGCACTAAATTGCAAAAAATGATTGAAATTGAAAATGATTTTTAATGCAACCAAACATCGAAAATAACGTTGATAATAAAAACATATGTGTAACGTCTGAATTCTTGACGCGAGTATATAATCATTTACATATAGGTTGCCGGCCACTAGCCCTTAGACTAAAGCCGGCCACAGACTTTGTGATTTTTCTTCGGTTGTCGGTTATCGAGCCGACCATTCGGTCCAAAAACCGAAGTGTGTGGCCAAAAACCGTCACGATGGACCGTCACAATCAACCGACGGCCGAGCTTGATTTTCGTCGGTTCGGTGCGTCGGTCATCGTGCCAATACCGAAGTGTGTGGGTATTTCGTTCCATCTCATCGGTACAAAATCAGTAACGTCCGTCATTGTGCGAAGACAACGTATTGTATCTTGTACATCGTATAATAAAATGGAGTCAAAAAGCGACAAAGATTTCTTCTGATTCAAACTTCAGTTCATTTAATAAATGGATATGTGAAAAGCTGTTTCTTTTCAAAAGACACTCTTTGCTTCAAATCGATCTTTTTCTTTAATGCGAAATTTCACTTTTAACTGCAACTGCCGCTGCCACTGCTACTAATTGCGTTTTATTCATTTTAGCTGGTAGAAATAAACTGGCCAAAACTGGCTACTTCGCACAAAGTCTGTGAGCTCATCGGGCGGCACAGACGGTGCGCGCACGATGACCGACAACCGATGAAAAATCACGAAGTCTGTGGCCGGCTTAATTGTAATGAAATTTAAAATGATTAGGTGCTCTTAGTTGACGAAATCTTAGTAACCATAGTTATTGATTGATTTAAATTTGACAACTTCATTATTGACGTGTAGTTTTTAGTCATACGTTTAGTTTTAGCGAAAAAGAATATTAATATGGGTGATTCTGATTCCAAGAGTGTCCCTTAGTATATCGAAAACAATGCGCAAACCGCTGTCGATTCCCCACTTCCCGAAAAATCAAGATAGATGTACGAGCAAAATTATGCAGAATTTGAGGATTGGTGTAAAGGAAAAGGAATAAAAAATAGCAGCAATGAAACGGTTTTTCTGGTATATTTCGAATGTCTTTCAAAACATAGCAAGCCTTTGTCGCTTTGGGTATATTATTTTATACTACATTCAGTTATATCAGTGAAGAAAAATACGAATATTAGTAAGTACGCCCACTTGATTGCGTTTATAAGAAGAAAATTGGAAGGATTTCGGACAAAAACATCTAAGAATTTAACAAAAGAATACATAACTCAATTTGGGTCAACTTTGAAAAAAAAATAACAAATATCATTCAGAGGCCTCTCTGAACACAGAAACATTAAAATTTTCCCCCGGAAATGCGTCATTTCCATTGTAAAGGGAATTTTGTGGACTTTAGAAAAAGGGAAATCAGTTACATAAAAATATTTTTTGCTTTGAATTATAGACATTTTTCTTAACATAGAAACGCCAAAATTTTCCCGTGGAAATGCGACATTTTCATTACCTATATGGAAAAAATAGAATAATGTAGAAAAGCAGAAAAATGTGACCAATTTTTATTTTTGAATTCTATTCTGAACACAAAAATTCAAATTTGGTAAACGAAAATATAACAGAGGAAGTGTAGTTGAAGGTCTCTGGGTATTCGCAATGATTTCCGATAACTCAGAAGACTTAAGAATGGTAATTTGTGCCGAAAATAAAATGGATACAGGCACGTTAATTCTCTTTTTGGAACAACATGTAGAGAAACGGTCTATTATCCATTCGGATATGTGGAAAGCGTATGAGAGATTCACTGAATATGGCATTAGACTGTTAACCATAGTGTTAAATTCCTTGATGAAGACGGTACTCATACCCAACGGATCGAGTCGTCGTAATCGGTTGCAATTTTTTTTTAAATGGTCAACATATTCCACCGGACGAATTTGCAGACCGACTCTGTGAGTACTTGTGGAGACGCCATTGAAAGAAAAACAGTCTAGATCCGATGGATGAACTTATTAATTGAATAAAATTAGAATAGATTTTTCAAATAAATAGTTTCAACATAAAAATCATTATTTTGACATATCCGCCACAATATGGCCACAAAAGATACCTTAACTTTTAAATACATACAGATTTCTTACAAAATCACATGCTTTTTATTTAACATTTATATTTATATAACAAGCATATATGTGGATATAATTAATATACGCGAGCGAAAAATGCTACAAATCCACTTACTTTTTATAACTTGAATAACATTCGTTTATTCACAAAACTCAAAAAACATGAATACTAATATTAATTAACCGTCGATTATTCACAAAACCCTAAAAAACATGAATATGTAAATGATTTTCCTCAATATTTTCCTTAAAAAAATTTCCGCAAATAAAATTATATATCATTAAAGCGCAAATTAGCAGTCAAATCAAATTATCTAATTATCATTTCTATAACAGATTTCCCTTATTCTAAAGTCGAAGGAAAATGGAAATTTTCCGTAAATTTTTAAATTTTTACATCAAATCAAAGCCGCAATTTTATTAATTTTGTATTTCTAGAGCAGTATGTAATATAAAGACATTTGAAAAAGAAATTTTTGAGGCAATTTTCAGTTAAAATATAATATAAGAAAAATTCGAGTTTTCCGGAAAATGAAAAATTTCCGCGGAAAAAGAAAATTGGTTATATACTAGTAATCTTGGGTAGAACCTTCTTATAGAACAATTTCTTTTGTAACTGATTTCCCTTAAACGAAAGTTGGGCCCTCAATTTTTGTTGGGAACCGATGATGGAACTCATTTTATGATACAAGTTGCATTGATGGAGCATAGTGCCTGCAAGTGTACTGAATTTACAAATCTGCACCTACAAAATTTTAAAGCTGAAAAACAATAGATTTACATTATTATTCCGTTTATGAAAACAAAGTTATCACGAGATTTTTTTTTTATCACAAACGGAAATATTGAAGGAATAAATATGGTGGAAATGGTTCGAAGATATATAGCAATCAAGCCAACCAACACTGATAACTCTCGACTTTTGTTGGATACAGAAATGGAAAATGCATCAAGCAGCCAATTGGCATTAATACTGTTGGGAAAATGCCATGTAATATAGCATTGTTCGTGGGTCTTCCAAATCCTCAACCGTTCTGGACATTGTTTTCGTAGGCGCAAACACAAAGCTATATAGAAGATTCCAAAGAAAATAACAAGTGGCCTCTAATATTCTGGGTAACGTTTCAGACGTTGATGGCACTAAATTTACTTTCTACAAATACAGCCCACTTGTCATCTGATGGAAATATTTTAACAAATATTTTGGAAGTTGTAATTAATGTTTAATAATAATAATAATAATAAATGGTTTATTGTGCACACATAATGAAATACAAAAACTTAAACTAAACAATGGTGGCAGTAGTATAGGTACACAAAAGGAGGAGGTTAGCCAAAGCTGTCTTACACCTCTCCTAAAATTTTAAATGCTAATAAATTATGCGTTTCGCATATAAACATTGAGGAAAGAATATCAAAAACAAAATAATAACTAATAAAATAATAACAGATAAAATAATTTCTAACAATAATCATAACATACCAGATGAAAATATGAACATCTCAAAATATTCCAAAATATTCCACAGCAATAGTAACATTTTTATATATAACTGATATACCTTATTTAAACAAGTCTCTCTAGTAGCTCCAATTTTAACTTTTTTTTGTAGGATGATAAAGTAACAGACAAGTCTGTGTTAATTTAGTTAAGGTACAATGGCAGTAAATAGGAGAAGCATCCCTGAAAATGTGTTGTGGTATGCTGTGGAATATGAAACTTATTGTTTCTTATATTGACACTGTGAACGTCAGACCTTCGAGATATAATATCATAAAGATACAGTGGCTCCTTAGTATTTAACAATTTATACAAGAATATACTATACAGATACTGAACTCTAAGTTTAATATTTAATTCGTTTATCTTAATAAGATAAGGAGTTATATGACTTCTTGGAGGAATATTAAACACAAATCTCATGCAGGCATTTTGAATCCGTTGTAATTTTTGTTGACAATTTTGCGTTAAAAAATTATAGTATACAGCACAGCAATATTCAATATGGGGATATATGAAAGTTTTTATTAATTTTAGTTTAGTTTCTTGTCCAAAGGTTGATTTAAAGTTATACAAAACTTTCAACTTAAAAAAACAAGTTTGGACTACGCATAATACATGTTTCTCAAATTTTAATGTCGAATCTATGTACAACCCCAAACTTTTTTCACAAGATACCCATTGCACATCTGCGTTATGTAATTTTAGAGTAAAGTTAGATGTAATATAATTAGTATGTCGCTCTGATCCAAGACAAATTGCTTTAGTTTTGTTGGGATTTAAACGAAGGCCGTGGTTACTTGAAAAATTATATAAAACTTGAAGATCATCATTCATCTGTTCAATAGTATGATTTACAGAATTAAAATTAGTTGATAGGTAAATTTGAATGTCATCTGCGTACAAATGAGTCTGAGAATGCAAGATATCCGCAGTGATGTCAAAGATAAACAACGAAAAGAAAATTGGACCCAGCACACTACCTTGGGGGACACCGGATGTGGTTTCTTTTACCATCGAGCACATTACGTTGTTTAATATCACTTTTTGTGACCTGCCCCTTAAGTAACTATTAATCCAAATTAAAGTGTTTTCTGTAAAACCAATATATTTTAGCTTAGCAATTAATAAATCAAAATTGACTAGATCAAATGCTTTACTTTGATCAAGTAAGACTAAAATTGTAGATAATTTATTATCTTTAGCTATAGAAGCATCATTTATTATTTTAAGAAGAGCCGTTTGCGTGCTATGGTTTTTTCGAAATCCTGACTGAACTGATGGTAAAATTGAGTTTGAATTTAAAAACTGCTTTATTTGTTTACAAATTATTATTTCAAAAACTTTGGACAGTGTTGGCAATATTGAAATTGGCCTCAAGTCATTGTAACTGATAGGTGAAGAGTTTTTTGGATATGGCAATACATTTGCTATTTTCCATGTATCTGGAAAAGTGCCTGTACTAATCGATGAATTAAAAATATGTTTTACTTCTTTCATGCAATGTTCTAATACAATGTTTAACATTTTTAAATTTATATTATCAGTGCCGATAGCATGACTTTTTATCTTGAGAAATGCTTCCCATATATCTTTTTCATATATTTCAGAAAAACAAAATGACAAATCAGGATTTAAAGAAGAATTATTATAATAATTTAGTGTATTGGCATTAACAGAAGACCGACCTGCAACTCCTAGAAAGTAATTATTTATTTCATCGGGATTTCTCAAATCAAAAGGAATATATTTACTTGTTTGTTGAGCTTTAGAGGGTACACCCCATTCACGTAAATAGTTAAAATATTTTCTTGCATTATTTCTATTTTGATTTAATGTAAACTGCATATAGGCTGATTTTTCCTGTTTAACAGCTTTATTCACAGTATTTCTAATATTAATATAAAACAACCTGCTAGCATCTGATCTAGTACGAATATATCTATTATAGGCTTTTTCCTTCTCATTTATCATCAATTTTATATTATACGTTATATATGGACGATGCCTTTTATTTCTTTTGGGAAAACTTCGCATAGGAGCATGTTTATCAAAAAGTGAAATTATTAATTCATTTAAATAATCTAGTTTCGCATTAACATTATCAAGTAAATAAATATCACCCCAAGGCATTTTTTCTGCGTCAATAGCAAAATTATTAAGATTGATTTGATTAATGTTTCTACATGAAATTAGATCCGAACATAGTTGTTGACATTCTACGTCTATCTGACATTTTACAAAAAGATGATCAGAACGCAGCACATCGCAACAATCACAAGTCTTTACAACAAATGATTTGCTTAAACAAATTACGTCAATTAAAGTTTCGGTATTAGCTGTTATACGAGTAGGGTTCGTTACAATTTGAGTCATTTCAAAAATAGATAAAAGATTATTAAATTTTCTCACATTTAAGGAATTTACGACTAAAAAATTCACATTAATATCTCCCATTAAGATTATACTATCAGTTTGTAAGTATATACGCTCCATAATATCCTCTATTTCAGACAAGCAAATATCTAAATTACTTTTAGGATGACGATAAATAACTCCTAGAGCTACATTTTGCTTGCCGAATTTGACAATCAACCATATTTGTTCAACATTAGGAGACAAAGATGTCTGAAATACTTTATATTTATATGAAGACTTTAAAAAACACATAACTCCACCACCATGAGTTTCACGATCTAGTCTCACAATGTTGAAATTGGGAAGATTTATATATTCATCCGGGAAATCAGGTGTAAACCAAGTCTCTGTGACACCAACTATTGAAAAATTTTCAGACATTAAAAGTTCTTTAAAATCATTGAGACAGTTACACAATGATTGAGCATTAATGTGACCTATTTTAATAGCATTTAGTTTTTTGTGGCAATAACAGGCTCCCCGCGTATATATTTTATAAACAATCCAACTTCGCCATTTCGTTTACGCTTGTTCATTTCATCCAAAACAATATTCAGTTTCTCCCGCTGGCGTTGAGTTCTGTCTGGTGATATTTGTATATTCCAGTCGGAATTTTTAAGATTTTCTTGACAGAAAGAATAGTAAAGACATCCTCCTTAGAAGATAACATAACTTTCACTGGAGCAGCTGTATTTCTGGTCGATTTTCCAAGTCTTTGGACTTTAATGCTACTGACATCCATATCGGGCGCTATGGCTGACAAAATATCTTTAACATGTTTCAAATCCGCTTCAACTTTATTTCTTCCAGTGCTTTCTTCTAGTCTGTAAATAATTATATTCTCTCTCTGTTCTTCCTTTCAGTTAGTTCTTGAATAACAGCATCTATGACCTCACTATCTTTCTTTTCTCTCAAATACTTCACTTCATCTTGCAGCATTTTAACTACATTTTTGAGATCATTTAACGCCTGAATTAGTGTATTTGTGGCAGCCGCCTCAACAACATTTACATCACTACGACAATCCTCACATTTATAAACTGATCCCTGTATATCGGTAAAGATAGCTATTTGATCTTTAGATAAAGACAAACAGCGTCCATGAAAAAATTTTAAACAAAAACCACATTCTATACCTGGTTGCTTATCTGTGATGCTTTTTGTACATTTCTTACAAATATTGGACATGATAGCGACTAATTAAAACCCACTAATTACGTATTATATACTGGTGTCTGATTCAAATCACCACTTTCATCAAAAACTACAAATGCCAATCAACTCACTAGTAAAATTTGAAATATAAGCTTGAATTATTTTCAATCAAAAATATATGTTTTCAAGAGCTCACTTTTATACGTCTATACACGAACGAACGACTTTAACTTTTTCAACTAATGTTTGCAATAAATAAATGTTGTTGCATTTTTTTATAGTTAATAATAACAAGTAAGAGTGATGACTAACTAACATCATTGCCAAAAAAATATCCCTTTAATATTACAAATAAAATAGATCATAATATGCGCCATTGCATTGTCTTCACTTTTTGTTTCTTTTCACTTTTTTAGATATTCCAAACCAATTAACAACCAAATTGATTTATTTAAACAATACGCTAGCGGTAAAGTAAATATTTTGTTCAGTTTTTTACAAAATCCAGTGGCAAATGTAGGCGAGCAGGGTAGTCTTGCGGCAGTAAAGTTTGAACCCTTTGTATGTGATACGAGTATAACTGTTGATGATCGGATCAAACTAATTTATGATTCACATTAAGATTTGCAGCAGTCTTCCTAGTACTAATATTTGCGTCTTCTTCAATTTCGTGTAGAATAGCAACTTCCAACTCAGGAAGGTCAAATAGTAAAAGGTCTTCCAGGAATTGTTTTTGTCACAGAATACTCGCCTGGATTTTTAACCTCTACTTAAGAAACACCCTGTATAATTACATGCCATAAAGCTAGAGCTGATGCCTCATTTAGTGTAAAAAATTTGTTAGTGTAATGTTTTCAGGTAGGTGATGAGGTAGACACAAATCAAACACTGAATTTCCAACAGTATATTATATTTTACAATATATCGGAGTCCATTGATCGCAACTACTCGTTATCAATCTCCGCACCTGAATGTTCTAACAACTTACTTATTTCTTACTAAAACTACTAATAACCAAAATATCCTACAGTTAGGTATTCATCTTTTGCTTCAATCCAGATTAAATCGTTAAAACACTTGTTTATTATTCTTTTAACGTAGTTGTTTAGTTAAGGCAAAGCCCTATAGACCCCAAGTAAATTACCAACGATACAACCCTCTGTTGTTGTCTCTAGAATGAAAGTTACCCCAGTAAATAACCCCATTATTGATTACGGGCTTAGCAGTGTTTCTTATTTTTCGCAGTGTTCTACTAGGGCGCCGTTAAGTTTTTTTATTAAAATTCTAAAAGCGAATTCGTGTTTATTGCGGGTAATAAATTTCAAGTTTGGTGTGGAACAATGACTGCAGATTTTAGCATTCAAATATGATATTATATAAAATCTATCTAAATAAATGACTACGAGAAAAAGACATACATTTATTTCTGCTCAATTTTTTTATCATTTTCTTCATAATTTAATTATAATTCCAACAGGATAAAATCCCAGTGACCGGAACAAATAAAAGAGAGGTACTAGAATATACATCAATCAGTAACAGATATTTATACACCAAGTGAGTTACATGAATATTTGAATTGTTTTATAAGATTATATTAATTTCTGCAAATTGGGCAACAAAAAGCAAGCATTTACACTTTATCAATATAAGAAAAAAAAACAAAAAATATATTTTCATGGCTTCGGTATTTATACAGGGTTAATGACTAAGTACAAGTATTTTAAGAGGAGATAGAGAAAATTAAAAATTAACGGAAACACCCTTCAAAAAATTATTTATAAAGCGAACATTTTTTTTTTTAGAAATTATATTAAATCCTTATTTAACGCCGCCTATACGACTTGTCCGTCACGCGTTTAGAGAATCAGAGTAGGTAAGGTAGGCAACTACTAACACGACCGCAAAATTTCCAGTCATAATTTAATTCCTGTGTTTACCATGTATTTACGTTGTAGATTTCTGTTCTTCTTCAGTTTTCAGTGCCTTTTTTAATTTTTAAACGATGTATAGTTATTAAATAAAGAGATTTGTATTGGGTGCAGATACTTTCCCACAATATAGATTGCCGGTTTAGTTTTCTAGGTAATGGCACAAGACTGCCGCGGGTAAATTTTAATGTTTTCTTCTTTCGTTCGATATAATAAATAGAGATTTTATCTAGCTGTACCTACAGGAAGTGTGTTTTATCGGTAGTGAGTGGTTATAATGAATGGAAATGTTGTAGTTTTGCAAGTTTGTAACGAAATAATTAAAAACGAATGAAAAATAGTGGAGCTAACGGATTAACTGCTACCTACGTATCTATCGGGTATTATTACTAATAAGAATGTTAATTTTTGTTGTTTCTGCATTTAGAAATGCTGGAAAAAACCGACCGCATGGTAGTAGATATTGTTGACAGATGCAAGTTTTATCTATGGATCTAAGCCATCTCAGTCGTACGTATTATAGGTGCCGATTTTCCGCAGGAAAAGAGAGTTTTGCCTCATTTTTTAAATATCGAGCTATAATTCTGGAATTATTTTTTCATTATCTTTTAGGTCTTCCTGAGCACGTGGTTAAAATGGTTGTACTTAGTCATAGTTAACCCTGTATAGCTTTACTTTTTGTAAGTTTCACCAGGTCTTTTTAAAGCATACATCAATGGTTGTAAGCCAAAAAAGTTAAGTTAAGTAAAAGATTACCAAAGAAAATTTCGAAAAATTCTTAACTATAGCACTTGATAGCAATTATTTATTTCTAAAAGTAGGTAGTACTAATTATGGGAGTTTCTGAAGGTTATAGAATTGGGGAAGTTGTAGCTATGTCTATCGATGATATTGAAGACAGATGATACGAAGACTTATAAACAAAGAATATTCACTGTTGTCAATGGAAGTAATGTTATCCATGCAACTGACGTATTTCGAGAACATATAAAACTGAGGCCAAGAAATGTACCACATCGACGATTCTTTTTAACCTAAAAAATGCCTATAGATTTCAATACATTCTCTAAGATGCCACAAAAGATAACAAAGTTTCTTGGAATTGAAAATGCACATGGCCGAAGATATTCGGCGGCATTAGTTGCTGAAGTAGGTGCTGATTTGTCAGTATTAGAAATACATAGTGGATGGCCCTCTGATTCTGTTGACGGCTATATAGAGCAGATAATTAAAAATAAAATTGAAATTTCAAAAAATATATTAGGCGAGGGGCCTGCATTGGATATATTTGGGCTTCGGGGGGATGGTAATAGCTAATAGTTACAAGTTTCTTCTACAAAGCTGTAGATGGAAACAATCAGACAGATAATTTATTGCAGAGTATAACTTGAAATCATCACGAACATCAATCGATTGCATGAAACAATATCAGGCTGATCATTAATGAAAAGCAAAAATTATAGTGGCCCTAGATTAGAACCTTGAGTCGCACCGGAAGAAGGATAGAAAGAACAGGAAGTAAAATTTAAATATCTAATCCTAAATTATAGGAGTGATTCAAATACTTTGATCAGTGAATCTAAAAAACCAACTCGAGATAGTTTTTATGTGCTTAAGTACACTAATTCGAACAAAAAGTAAACTCTTACACGTTTAACATTTGACTACTGCTTTATATTAATTTTAGCACTGCCTTCTTGTACTTTATGTATTAGTTGTTGTCGGAACATATAATTGTCAAGGCTCGTTGTAGTATCCAGACTTCAGTGTAAAGAGCATTTAGTCTTGAATTCAAGTATATTTTAAGGAAATCCTCATTCTCTTTTTGTTTATTTTCCCCAAGACATCTAATCAATTACAACAATTCAAGAATTGTCTCAGTTGTGGGCCATAAATAAATGCACCAGTCGACATCCATCTGCTTAACCACCTGATAAATCGTCTACTTGGACGCGCGGCGACCGAATCGATTAGATATTGTTTCAGCATTTCCGGTACAACGACATCCAATGGCTTGTGTGATCCAATAAATGCCGGGGGATTATCTTTCACTTTTCTAAAGTTTCCCTGGGATTACCGTTCCGCTATACAATGGAACAAAGAGGTTTCTTTTATCGGCGGAAATGTAAAGCTTTGTTTCCTAAATGCTTTTGATTGGCGGCATCGAATGTATCCGCTTCTAGAAATAGTTTGTAAATCAAAGCGTTTAAGACAATAAAAAAAGTAAGCTGGGGTGATTCAGCAGAGTTTCTCCAGTTCGAACGGAAAATGTAAACATTTTAGGTATTTGGAAAATTAAAAAGGCAAGTTTAGATCTGTTTGATTGACATATCTATTCCAAAGGTTTTGATTTATACCTACAAAATAATGCCTGGATGTTACCTTCAATAGTTTGAGTGAAAAAAATATAGATGGTGATAGATAGTCACATACCATGTCATAAGTTATCTAGGTACCGTCATTAGCTATATTTGAATAAGAAGGTTTGTCTTGTTGTTGATATTGCTTATATTCTATGACGTTTGTATGCCATCAGGAGTGTCAGAACCCCGGCGGCATTGCGATCGACAGCACCAGAGATTAGTGTTAGTATCTTGTCTAGCTTTTTCTCAAACATATCTTGGTATCTAAAGACAAGACAATGCCAAGACAAGACTTGACTCGAATTGCATAACAAAACAAGATTTAATAGCGCTATAGCAAGAAGTTCTGCCGTATAAGAAGTGGTAATATTTAAGTAACATTTAAATAATAGTTACTTATGAAATTAAGAGAAAAAGCTAAAGCTACATTTAAGAGAACTAAATAACCAGGTCATTGAAAATATTATAAACAGTTACGCAATTACACAATTCATGTTGTTACCAACGCCACATTTCAAATAATTGTACTACCAACGAATTATGGAAAACGTTAAAATTGTGAAATTTTAAACAACGTAGAAGAACTTCCCTTCTGTCCTATTTTAGTAAAGCAGATAATACATACACTATCAAAAGTCTTGGCCTCCTGTATATAAAATGAAGCGATTAAACTTAGTGGTTTTCCTTAATGTGATAAAAGAGTACATACAATAAAAAATTGCAGACCATGAACCTCTGCTTTATTACCAATGGTTTTACATATCTGGTCAATTTGGCAGTGTATTCAGCCAAGTATTCCTTTGAATTTTTGTACATTATAATGCCAGGACGTGACATTTCTGCGTTTACCCGAGCAACAATGACTGCTTTAAATGATGTAGAACAGTCTAATTATCAGATATCGTACATGTTGGGCATTCCTAGATAATCTGGTGTACGAACAGTACACAGATATGAAGAATTTAATACAGTGGAAAACAGACCACGTAGTGGACGTCCTCGAGTATCTATAAAAGGAAGGATCGGTATTTGGTGCAATATGCCCGTAGACACCTCACATCTTCAGCTTCAGCTCTCAAGGCTCACTTTCAAGATATGTTGCACCGTGTTATATCGACACCTACAATTCGAATACGACTCCACAAGGCAAACTTACATGCTAGAAGACCATTACGGGTCCCCACTCTACTTCCAAGGCATCGTGCTACCCGTCTCCAGTGGGCGCGGGAGCAAAGTGGCGATGGGTCTTATTTACAGGTGAAACCATACTTGGGTATGTTACTGATGATAATCTACAAAAAGTCTGGAGAGAACCAGGTCAACAGCGACTTCATTTTCCCCGTGAACTTGCTCCGTACGAAGGCGGCTCCGTAATGTTTTGGGGGGAATAATGTTCAACCGCAGCACCTCATTAAATCGCATTCCACATAATATGACCAGTCAAATAAATTTATATCGAACAAATTATTACGCCTATTATCTACCCTCTACGTAATGAATTAGATGAAAATTTTGTGTTTATGGATGACAACGCTCTACCACATCATGCAAGAAAGGTTCAAGACACATTGCAAGCAGGACATATCAATACATTGGCCAGTCAACTCTCCTGACCTGAATTCTATTGAAAACATGTGGGATTTCGTTGCTAGAGCCATTCATAATCATATTCCTCCACCTTAGACTGCAGATGAGTTAGTCGTGGTGGCAGAAGAGGAATGGAACAATATTCCGCAAGAAATCGTTATCCGCTTGATTATCTCAATGCATAGATGTGTCAATATGCTATTGGAAGGTCATACTGACTATTAGTCAAGTAGAGAACTTGCTTTTTTACTTCTTTTTGATTTAATAAATTTTGTCAAAATATCACATACCTATTTGCTGGTTTTTAATTTTCTAAGTACTTAGTTTATTGAACATATTCTTTTCACAAAAAAAAAATCAGAAAACAATAAACGTTTATAAAATGTATTTGGCTTTTCTGATAAAGAGATTTCTTTAACAAGAATGAGGGGAAGTCCAAGACTTTAGACGTTGTGTGTATTAATAGTTACTTTATTGATAGTGTTCCTAACATTACAAACCGATGATGAATTAATTAATTACTACTTAAATAAAATGAAGCCTTATCCAAAATTTTTCTCTACATTTGTCTATGATGCTGATATTTTATTTTATTTTAGATTACACCAACCTACAGTACATTGTACCAATTTAATTATCAGTCAGTTTAAGTCTAATGCTGTCGGTAGTGATGGTTTTAGTATGTTATATAAAAATATATTGTCCCTATATTTTACCATTTATTACAACTATTGCCAATACTATACTCTTAGAGTCACAGTTCTCTTCTTGTTGGAAAAAGGTTTTGGTGGTACCTTTACCAAAAATAAGTAATCTGTCTGATTTTAAAGATCTCAGACAGATTAGTATATTGTCCTGTCTGTGCAAAATAGTAGATAAAGTTATGGAAAAAAGCTACGTAATTTTATTGATGCTATTGATATTATTCGCATTCAACAATCAGGTTTTCGGTCTGGATTTCCCTCTGCTACAGCGCTATTGAATATTACGAATGATATAATTAGAGGTACGGATGATAATTTGATGACAGTTTTAACGCTGCTTAATTTCAGCAAGGCTTTTGACACTGTTAATCACATACATACGGATTCATCGACAAGGCGTAACGTTAGTCAGACTAGCGGAGGTTACGCGAAAACTTTACGCCTCTGTTGTACCAATTTAAATAAAAGCCATACTCCTATTCATTACTGTGTGTAATACTTACTTTATGATATGTTAACTAATCCGTAGCACTGAAAAGTACAGTAAGTTTTTGAATATAAATACTAAATATACAATGGGAAACGCAAAGAACTAGAGGCCGAAGTTACGCGATTTTTTGACAGGTACAATACTGGGTCTTACTTTTGGCGCAAATATGGACGTAATTAAACAGCCTACTTAGCAACGCATGCTTCGCTACCTAGCAACGCATGTTTCGTGAATGAGCGCAAAGCTGGTTATGCTGACTAACGCGCTGTACACGGGCGTAAACTGGTTAGTCCGACTAGCGCTACGCCCGTTTCATGAATCCGGCTGTCAGTGATATTGGCTGTGTTGAGGTTTATTGGGTTAGATGACAAAAATATACAACTATTTGAGAGTTATCTGAATGGGAGTAGTTAGGTGGTTGAATTAGGTAGTATTTCTTCTCAACGAAGATGTTTAAGTAAAGGTGTTCCACAGGTTTCCATTCTGGGACCTTTATGATTTAGTCTTTATGGTAGTTCTTTGCCTACCTTTTTAAAACATTAAAAAATGCATATGTATGCAGATGACACACAAATGTATTATTCTTTCCTTTAAAATGATTATGAACTGCCTTGAAGAAGGCCCAATATAGGCTGAAACGTTGGCAGTATGTAAAAAAAATGTTTTTCTTTGTGAATCTGCTGATGTATCACCAGGCAATTTAATTATATTCTTGGCCACGGTCTAAAAAACGTTTAAGGAATATTCTATTTTCAAGTCAATAGAGATTTTTTTAAATTATTATTGAGTATCTGTTTATCAATTCACCTGTGTACGATGCTGTTTTTGTTTGGATATCTTAGTGGCAGTAGTTACCAGATATTTTGTTTTATTTATAATTAACAATTATTAGATAAATCTACACAAGTGTATATGTTTATTAGTTTTTGCACAACACGATGAAATTTACGATACAACCGCCGAGGAACTTTTATCTGTAGGGCTGGAAATACTTTTCTTAACTTCCTCATTTTTGTTGCAGGTGTCATGGGTTCGACATCGAGACATCCACCTACTCACAGTAGGAAGGTATACTTACACATCAGACCAAAGATTTGAGGCCATACACACCCCACACACAGAGGAATGGACATTAAGGATACGTTATCCTCAGAAAAAGGACTCCGGCATCTATGAGTGTCAAATTAGCACGACGCCACCTATCGGGCATCCAGTTCACCTCACAATTGTAGGTGAGTAGCTTATTTTGACTGCAGCAAGTCTAGGAAGTTATGATTTTCAAGTTGAAGCTCAAATATGAACGTTGAAATTCAATAAAGACTTGAAATGTGTCACAAATACTTTTGATACTTACCTTTTTTTTAAATGCGTAATGAACCTTTGACCTCTATTTTGCTTCATTCTAATTTAATACAGAGGCTAGGTTAAGTTCTTTTAAGCCTTTATCAACTTTGGATAAAGCAAGATACTTCCTTAGTTATAATGCAATTTTAAATAATATCACGAATTTACCTACAAATTGTTTATTATTAAATTAGTTAACAGCAGTTTCGTGTTCATTTCTCTCTGAAAATAAACCTTAGGCAAACGAAACAGTGTGAAATCCCAGAGGTAAATGGTTTTTAAGCACGTCGTCATGTTATTTACACTCTAAAACTCAATTAATCCAAATGGCTGGTCAAACCGCTTCATTATCTAACAGGTGCAGAGGATTTTAATGTTACTGAACAACCAGTCTACAACATGTTACAGGTTATACAGGGTGTCTGTGAAAGCTTGGGAAATCTCGGAGCTGGAGATACTGGTGACCAAAAAAAGTCGATTGAGCCAAATATGCCTTATCCGAATGTGGCTGGTTTCAAAAATACAGGGCGTTCAATGCTAGAATTCTATTTTGAAGTATCTCAATAACTTTGAAACCTGTCGAAGTAAAAAAAATTGGCACGATTATGTTTTCTGGCACGGCAAATAAGAATTGTTAACTAATTTTGACGTCACTAGTGGGGGGCGCCACTTATGGTACATCACATTTATTTTAAATGGCAGAACTTTTTTGCAGTTTAGTGTATTCATCTGACTATAGAAACAATTGATTCTCCTATCTGTTGTATATGAAAAGGGTAGGTATACCCTGTTGAAGTCGTTAGGAGCAACAGTTTTCGAAATAATTCTATTTGAAATATTCAGTGCACCGATTGAAAACTGTTATCGTTTCAGGTAAAGTGCCTTTTCTACTGAAAATATAGCAACATTTTTCTTAAAAAAGTTGTTCGAAACGGTAAATTATGGAGACGTGCAATAAATATTTCAAAAAGATCGGCCTGCTTTGAGAAAATCTTTGTGCTTGTTGAAAAATGGTTTCGAAATCAAACCTCGCCGATCTTCTTGAAATTTTGCACGTTCCGATAATTTACCGTTCTGAACAACTTTTTTAAGTAACAATTTGCTCTATTTTCAGTAGAAAAGTCACTTTACCTGAAACGATAACCGTTTTCAGTCGGTGCACTGAATATTTCAAATAGGATTATTTTGAAAACTGTTGCTCCTAACGACTTCAACAGGGTATATCTTTTTCATATACAACAGGTAGGAGAATCGATTGTTTCTATAGTCAGATGGATACACTAAACTGCAAAAACGTTCTGTCATTTAAAATAAATGTGATGTACCATAAGTGGCGCCCCCCACTAGTGACGTCAAAATTAGTTAACAATTCTTATTTGCCATGCCAGAAAACATAATTGTGCCAATTTTTTTACTTCGACAGGTTTCAAAGTTATTGAGATATTTCAAAATAAAATTCTAGCATTGAACGCCCTGTATTTTTGAAACCAGCAACATTCGAATAAGGCATATTTGGCTCAATCGAATTTTCATGGTTACCAGTATCTCCAGCTCTGAGATTTCTCAACCTTTCACAGACACCCTGTACCTATATACTTAAATCTTGATGTAAATGATATACATTCAGAAAAAGCAGAAAATAGAAATATACGTTACCATTTTGCTTGTAGAACTCAAATTCAGAATGTAAGCAACTACATAGCTAACATAACAATGGGGTCATTTAGTGTAATCAAATTTTAACTAAATTTATAAATATTAGTACAGATTTAATCAATTTAAGCACATGTTGAAAAAATTAGACTAATTGATCCAAAAACAAAGGGGATATTAATGCTATAAGTTTGGTTCGCTTTTAATGAATGCATTTGATGATGTGACGTCACATAATCTTATCGTTCGTACCGTCCCTCCAGTGTATTCGTTTCTTGTTACGTTTTTGGTGTTTCATTAATATCTAGAATAAATTAAAATAAACAAATTTTAATGCAATTCTGAAAAATTTACTTAAACATTAAAAAAATATTTCTGCTCTGATCCGCTAAACAGTTATGTTTATCTTACTTTTAAAATCAAAGACATATTTTATCTATATCATCTGTCAGTTAATTACAAATTTTCCGCTTCTTAACAAGATCATTTTGAATATCAATCAGACTACATACTATTTCAGTTACAAAATACTTAATGAAACTAGAATATACACACGAAATTCTAGATATCACTCGTTCTAAGGCAAAAAAAACAACAAATTTTTTGCACATATGATATTCTGAAAAAGAACTTTCGATTAGTGTAATAAAAAAAATCGTAAATGTTCCCGTTGTAAGGTTTCTTTCAGACAAGGTAATAATGTAACTGAAAATAACTGGATTCCAAAATAGTTGATTCATCTGCATAAAATCACAGATCTGTATAACTCAGATGATTTTTTTTTATATGATATACTTACCCCGGATCAAAAATGACTTTATTTCAACCTTCTATAAAATGCCTTTACGTGTGTAATAAACTTTATGACTTAATAGAAGGAAAGAGATATGTCTCATAAAAAATCTATAAAATATAACTAGACTATGATGCCATAAAAACGATCATGAATGTTTTCATTGTATTTTAAAGCTTCATGGAGGACAACGTAAAATTTTTATTAATCGTGTTAGTAGAATATATATCGAGACATTTTTTCAGCAATATAGGTGTTTTAATGGAACAATAAAATATAAAAATCCAATATTTCACAGAAAATGTATTATGGCATTTCATCTTCTGTACGGTATAGTCGATTTTCTACCTTAGAAAGACAATCATTTCCTAATAATTATAAAATACCGATGCTGTGTAATAAATTCAGTACACTTCAATAAATAAACAAACACCAAGTCTGCAAAATTGAAATTTTCAATTGCTGTAGCAAATGAGACTAATATTGTTGTAATAGTCTTGTAAGGAATTATAAATGGATACCAATAAAGAATTGACGATTTATAATCGAACCCAAAATTCAGAATAGTTGCTTCATAAATGATATATTATATGATGTGTGTTCAAACTGTGTAGATAACTCAAAATATTTACAGATGTTCATACAATAATTGAAGATAATACAGACAGCAAACATTTATATCGAGTTCTCCATTCCAAAATATTTAATTTTAAATAATACACATGGTCTTCACAAACAATTATGGCATTAACAAGTTTGAAGAGAAATAAAACAGAAATATATACCTGGCCAATAGCCCACATTGAGGATAACCTAGAGATGGATAAATGTTATCAGATTTAAAAGAAAGGTACTTAATTGCCTTTGAATGTTTCCAATACTGTTTATATGAACATCATATCCATACTGTGCTAGATAGTTTAGAGCGAACTAGTAAGAAATAAAGCAATTATAAACAATTATCATATTTTGCTAGAAATACTGTATTTAAATTATATGGGATATATGCAGTTATATATTTTTAGTATATGGCATAGCAAAATATTTGTTAATGTTCAGTGGTAAGAAATTAAATTAACACCATTGGTTAATTGTTGCAATTTTCAATATTGTCACTACATCTGAATAATTTTAAGTCGTCGGCATGCATCTAAGCATCACTGGTAATGTCCAGAGTTGTCATTTATAAATATATTGAAAAAGAGCGGGCCCAAGACTGAACCCTGGGGAACATCAGACGTTACATGCACTTTAACAGACTTGGAACCATAACATTCAACTTATAATGTTCTATGAGACAGCTAGACTTGAAAAATGTAAAAGTTCAATGTTAACCACTAAAAGAAAATTTTCTCATAAATAAGCCATGGTCTATTCTGTTGAATGCTTTTGGTAAATCCGTCCAATTCTTCTGAGGTACACTGATTAATATATAGACTAGATTAGTCTCTGTTGACATATAAGACATGAAACTCTGCTGTTTAGGAGGAATTAGAATTTTTAAATTGAAGGACACATAATCATATAAGACAGTTTCAAACAATTTGCCAAAGTTTGATAATATTCACGATTAAATCCTTCTTTAAAAATTGGCCAAAGTGATATATTGAAAATAAAAGTTAGAGTTTAGCTAAAATATTTTTTACAGTCTTTCAAATAAATAAAAATTTTACTCCGTTAAGAAAATAAGAAACGTTGCGAACTTTTACATGAACTCAATAACTGACAAAAAAATACATTCTGAAGGCAATCTTAGATATGTGCAATATAATTTTTGGACTTTTGTACCTATGCTGGATCTTTCCCAACAAAGATATGTCCTTGAAAGTGCCAAGTATGGATATGCTAAAAACCGAAGCAAAGCGGTGCCATCATTGCACCTTCCATCTATTTATTTTCTTTGGCAAAACGTTCACAACGCAGACTGACTAGCTGAAAATAAACTAGACGATTACATTTATCTCCCACTAACCAGCTGACTGGTGCAACAGATTTACATTCAGCTTAATTTCCAGAGCAGCGCGAAACTTTCCGGAGAAGAGCAATAACAGTCTCGCGCTGGAAAATGTAACTTATCGGCCAGAATTTATAGAACTACTCCAAGTACTCGGTGTTCATTGCAGTTTGTGGAGCCTATTAATTATTTTAGTCTTTAATTGCGCTTCTGATGTTAACGGTGCAAGTTCTCATTTGTTGCTTGGATAACTTTAAAGAAAAATTATGCGTTTAACTGAAACAGTATACAACAAATATTTCAAACTGTAATTGAAGTATTTTTAAGTAATAGTAAAAGAGTCAAAAACTGAAATTGGTATAATATTTGTGATAGTTGATGGCAAACGCAATGTACCAAGTTTCTTGGGTCTGTAGAATAAGATTTTAATTTAAGACCAACTAATACTGAACATAACGAATTTATTTTATTGTGCAAAATGGAAAATGTTTTCTACGAGTCAAGTTGGAAAGAATACCCAAAGGAGAATAATTCTCGACACTTTCTAAGGCGATATTCTGCTACACTTGCAGCAGAATCTGTCGATAATATTATAAACATAAACGCTACGATGGATGAAAATCCACATCAATTGCAGAAGATTACGTCTAAAGATCAGTTCAATTCAAGAAGGGAAATTACTCGGTCAGTGTTTGCAGGTTCTAACAATAACCAAGTAAACGAAGAAATAAATTCAGTGATGCTCTCGACAAGTCAACTCAGCAACAAATCTTATATTAATAAAGCAAAATCATCAAAAGTCAACGAGAGCAGTGAAATACATCTTTCAAGAAATTAATGACTATGATCTTTATTGATATATGTTCCTCATACTCTAAAGAATTCTCAATATAGTCTTATGCCGTAGCAAAAAGTTTCCTGCCCCCATGACGGTTTATGCATATCTACACCACCATCAACCAAAATTGTGACTGAAGACTTTCTAAAACAATATCCAATGTATTCTTCAGGATTATTCAATTCAAGTTTTATTGCAATCATTTTTGGAATTTTTCCAAAGGTATTAACTGAGACAGACTAGGAGGTACATTTTCTATGTCTGTAGAATACAAAAACCGGCTGTCAGTTGCATTAGGATATTAGAAAATGTTTAAACAGTTGATACTTTCCACATTTCCTTCTGTTACAACATATTTCGAAAAATTTTTGTTTTTGTGCAAGGAATAATAATTTTTATATAAAAGTCATATATTAACTATAATCCAACATTAGCTTAGTTACTTAATTCTTTGCGATGACAGGCTCCAAAAATACTGATTGCGGCGACCTTCATGAGTAAATTTGATTTATCATCTGCAGTACATAAACTTCTCAAAATGCAATTAGTTGAGAAAATGTGATTTTATCTTAATTTTTCTTAACTGAAATCATAGTGCTCAACAGTGAGTAGTGAGTTCATAGCGTGTATAGTTTCTGGGAACGTTGTTTTCCGGAAAATAGCCAATCAAGGATTTTCTCAGACACCTCCTTTACCCTGTTATTTTTGCATCAATCTTCAAACATTTGGTACTCTAGTCTAACTCATACCGCGTCTTAGATTTTGTTGGAACCAAACTTGAGATCGCTCGCTTTGCTGCTGATTCTATATCATAGAATAAACTTCCATGAGAATCGCTCGTTTTGAAAAGTGTTTTTATATTTATGGGTGTGTTTGACAAAGTTTTGACAGTATCGATGTGAAAGGTAACACAAGAAAACTTGCTCTTGTCAAATATATATTTTTTGTTTACATTGATATTACCTACTACACCTGATATTATATCTTTACAACACTTATATTGTAATGGTTCACTTTCCAAATTTGAATATTTAATGAGAAGTTTTCTTCGCCTCCTGAAGCATGTCTCTCTCTTTCTCATTTAAAAAAAGTTGTATTAATAAAAAGTTAATAAAAGCAGTCTGGAAACATATCGTAAACTTCCTTTTTGTTAAACCATTGTTTATCTCTGGAGGAGCTCATTAGACAGCAATATCCTGGTACCAACTGGCCCCTTTTAATGCCATTTTGCAGCGGAAAGTTTTTCGCCGGAGTTTCGAATAAAATAGAATTTCTGGTTTGAATGACGCAATAAATTATGCTTTTTTACTCCCCGTCCCGAATTAAAGTTAATTATCTCTTTCCTTTTATTTTACACATTTGCGGTTTTCGGCCGAGTTACACTTTCCATTAAAAGTAAAGCCGGAAAGCCAAAGCAATTATTTTTAAATTGACTATTTCTTATATATTATTCGGCCAGGCAATTTGTCGCCCGCCAGGAAATTGCGGAAATGTATTTCCTTTTATTTTATTTTTTATTTTATTTCGCATAACGGGCCGCTACAACTCGAAAACCTTTCCGGATTTCCAACAAATCCGTCGATCGTTACCTCATTGTGGGAGTGAAGGTTTCATTAGTGTTTGTTAAGTACAGAATAGTAAATCACATCCTTGTCCATTATTATACAGGATATTTCGGAATTAAGCTATTTTAAAATTGGAATTAGTCGAATAATATGAGAAAGCATTCATATATGCTTCGTTAAAGGAGTTGAAACATGGCGGTCAAAATTGAGTTTCCATTTTTTTTTTTTTTTGGAAATGGACCAGAACATGAATTTTCGTACAAGTATTCTAATTAAAGTTCACCTAACAAGCACACTTTGAAGCATTAGTGTTATGAACATCTGAAAACAACACCCTATACATTTTTCGTTTAAACTTTTAAGTTACATCAGGATGTCACTTATTTTAATCTTACAAGTCGTTGCAATAATTTTAAGTGAATACTTGATTCTGAGTCAACTGAAACAAACATACATATATTCCAAGTATTACAATATTTGTGATAATTTTTTAATGTTTTTTAATTTAATCGTGCTTTTCTACAATTATTATTGAAGTATAGAAGAAAAACAAACCTTTATACAAGGTGTACCAATAGTAAGTATTCAAAACTTGTGAGCTTTTAAAACAAGTCGAAAAATTACGAAAACCTTAATACAACTTTTGTCAGTGGTGGCTCCTAAGGGAGATATGCTGACTTAAAGTAACCTCAGAAACAGTTTTTAACGCGTAACATCAAAACGGTTCAACATTAAGTCTCGAAATTTTGGTGACATACTAACCTTGACGTGTTTAATACATCTAATAAATTAAATTTCAAAATTATCTACAGGGCCTGAGAAAATGCAAGACTCAGGGACAAATTTAATCATATCTTTTAGTAGTTAATTTTTTTAGTTTCTCACTCAAAAATTTTGAAATATGAAGTATTTAACATAAAAATGGTACTCTGGTTAAATTTCAATAGGATGTACTGTTTTTCAGTAAAATCAATTTCAATCATTCTTAACGTGCTCCACATTCAACTTCCATAGTCAAATAAATTAATTGCAGTGTGCCATGAAGAAAACAACTAATCTTACAGTTGCCAAGTGTAAAATGTCAAGTATTTTTAACACTCTTAATAGTAACAATTAAAAACAATAGTACAAATAAAAATACCGTAATATAATAACAGAAAAACAACGCCTTTCGGTGCAAAGAAATATTTTATAACACACCCATGACACTCCACTTAACGTCAAAAGCATATCTACGTACTCAGAATATGTATACTGTTGCATTTTTAAATAATTTTTATCTATTTTTGTTCACTATAAAATTGCACCGAGTAGACTCAAATAACACAGTTTTCAAACTAAAAATACTTGACATATCTGTCAGACTAGTTGCTTTCTCCATGACACACTGCAATTAAATCTTTTGGCTATGTATTGATGCCAAATGTGGATCACGTTAGGAATGATTGAAATCGATTTTACTGAAAAACGGTACATCCTATTGAAATTTAACAACAGTAGGTACATTTTTTATGTTAAATACTTAATATTTTAATATTTTGAAGTCAGAAACTAGAACAAAATAACTATAAAAAAGATATGATTAAATTTGTACCAGAGCCTTGCATTTTCTCACGCCCCTGTAGAAAATTTTGAAATGTATTTTATTAGACTTATTAAACACGTCAAAGTTAATATCTCACCAAATTTTTGTGACTTAATGCTGAACGGTTTTGATGTTTGCATTAAAGACTGTTTCTGAGGTTATCCCTTTAAGTGAGCATATCTCCTTAGGAGCCGCCACTGACAAAAGTTGTACTAAGGTTTTCATAATTTTTCGACTTGTTTTACATGCTCACAAGTTTTGAATACTTAATACTGTTACACCTTGTATAACAAATACCTGGAACTTCATAAACATTGGTTTTTACTTTGTAAAATCGAAGAGTCAAATAAACGTGGATTTTTTTAAAGCCTTTGTGTGTAACTTTATTCAGATATTATTAAAAACTTACCCAAGCAATGCTCTTTCAGTTCTTAGGAAAAGTTTTTGATATTCTAAAAATTAATCTTAGCACTTTTAAACACGCGGGGAGCGCATTCGCCAAAACAGAGGACAACCGTTTAGCACCTAATAAAAATGATTTAAGATATGAAGAGATTTGCTAACAAGAACGCAATCTTTAGAAAATATTGAATTGATAAATATTTATTTCAATTGTTCAAATCTTAAAAGCTAATTTAAAATTACGGCGTAAAAACGAAAAGCAATGTTTCTATTAAATAGGTAGCTTGGTATGCCATGAGAAAACACTTGTCCTTAGTTTTCCATACCAACCGTAAATGTAGATCAACTGTCAAACTATACGTTCGAATCTCAGTTAAAGTGTATACTATTCTGAGACTCTTAGACCGTACATATTTAAACGTGTCTGGATTAATTTCCTAATTTTTAGAATGTTTATCAAGAAACTTTTCCTAAGAGCTGAAAGAGCATTGCTTAGATACATTTTAAATAATATCTGAATAAATCTGAATAAAGGTTTAAATAAAATCCACGTTTAAATAAGATTCTTCGCTTTTAGAAAGTAGAAGACCATGTTTATGAAGTTCTAGCTAAGTAACCAAGCCACTTTGGATTTTATTGGTAAAGTAATTCAAATAATCCATTCATTTCCAATAAAAAAAGTATAGAAATATTTGTCATAAAAAGTTTTGCTTTTCTTCTATACTTCAATAATTGTAGAAAAGCACGGTTAAATTAAAAATATTAAAAATTAGAATGTTTTCACACAATCATTCTGAAATATGCACTTACTGTCATTGTTGACACATTATGTTGAATATACAACACTGTGGCTTGTTTCCATAGAAATAAAAAAATAATAGTGTTGTTTGAGTTCATAACAGCATTAATGCGGTAAGTAAAAATCAGTAATTCTTTTCACCAACAAATGCTGGGCTCATTTATTGTAAAAATTAAAGGTACAATTTGTACAATTCTTAACGTAATAGTTTCTCCGTCGTTTTTAGCTATTGCTTTTACAGTAATTGAATTTTCTGTATTACTTATTGAGTTAGATATGTTAGGATTAGAATAAACCTCAGTAGTTCTGTCTTCAAACACTGGAATGGAGTCAAATTCATTGTCACTGCCGCTGTTGGTATGTAAAATCTTATCAGCAAACACTATTTTCTTTGTTAAAACTCTGCAACATATCCTTCATTGACACCAGACGACCTAAAATTACATTTTCTGTTAGTCAAATAATACATTAATGTTATCACTAAAACCTCCAGCCCACATGACATCAACTCCAGTATTTGCTAACAAAGTCGCTGATGTCCTTCTAAAAGCATGTCCAGTATAGGATTTTGGATCTTGCAGTTTTAAATATTCGGCAATTTTTGTGGTATTTGCCCAATGTATTTATACCCACAAGTTGATTTCCACATTTTCCTGACGAACTGAGTAGAACAATCGACGAGAGTTAGTCTCCTTAGGTCTTAAGCCTGTATATTTTCGCAAAATCGTCAAAAGGGACTTTCATTGGCCTCGTCAGTGATTGAGAAAATTCGACTAATATGTGTTTTGGTATCAGGCTCTTTAACAATGACAACTAAACATTCATCCGTAATGTCATCAACTGTCATCTTCATAAGTTCATCACGCCATTGTTTAGTATACTGTGATCACGCCTAAAAGCCCCTGCGACTCCCATTATCATCACTGCTTTCATCATAATATAGGTTTCATCGGGGCTTCCAGCAGAAATTTTTCATCTCTTCTCTGGTAAATACCATTGAATTTTTCGCATGATGTCCAATATTTTTCTTCTTTAGAAATGCTACTAACTTCTTAAATTGCAATATATCGACACCATTATTTAAGTTGTTTATATAGTCCGATGTACACACTAAGCCGCAAAAATTTCTGCCATTTTAAAGAAGCATAATGTACAATAAGTGTCGCCCTCAACTAGTAGCGTGGAAATTAGAAACAAATTTTATTCTCTGATTTTCAAAATGCATCCAGATATTTGTATTTTTTATATAAAAGAAAAACCACATTCGCACTTATTTTGACCGTTCAATCGGCCCTTCTATAGATGCCAGTAATACCTGCGACACCTTTATACATGGATTAATTTTGAAACTTTCCTATCTCTTTGTTCTTTGTCATAAAATCAGCAGTTTTGAGTTATTAATTAATTTTAAAATGTAGACGCATAGTAGGCTGAACTTAAATCCATTGTTGACATTACTTGGTCTGGTAGATTGCTTTTATTGATATTTTAATAAATACTCATTTATGTAGGTAACTTGCAAAAGTGACGGAATCATAAAACAGTTTTAAGAAGACAGTTGATTGGTTGTAATTGTTTATCTCAATACCTTTTCTAAAATTCGGATTACATGTTCCTTTTTATGAAATGTCAAGGTAGTTGCATTATTATAAAAAGACTACAAAGCATATTTTTCTATTCTAGAGCATTGTTAGGAATTTACTTTTTTACTTTAAAACTGCAGATTTTATGATAAAGAAAAATGAGGAGAAACACTTAAGTTTTAATATATCCACAATTCACCCGTACACGGAAAATAATAAAATAGAAAAGATAATTTCGGTACATTATTCGTAAACAGGAGAAGTAACAAGGGTGCTAGATCGGTTCCTTGTGGGACACCAGATGTCAGTTAAATCTTGATAAAGTGTTGAACTTCACACTTGCCAAATGTTGTCTATCATCAGGTATCATTTGAAAAATTAAAAAGACTATTAAATAAGTAAACATTTGTTATGTAATTTATATAACCAAACATTATCAAATTCATTATGTAAAACATAGTGATCAAACTGAAAAACTAATGATTGTTGCTATTTTTTCTTATCACAAATATCTAAATACTAAATTAAATTCACTGTTCAGACGTATACTCACTGAATTAATTTTCAGATAGATCTGGTCTTCGAATTAATAATATTAAGTCTCTATAGAAATTTAACTCTCGGTAACCTTGCCACATAAAAGAATATATTTATTTTTACTAGTGATTTTTTTAAAATTCCGTGTACCAACCTGCACAGAGTTAAATATCTTTTGGAACAAACTACATTCATATTTCTAACGATAGATAATAATAATAACAATTTCTCTACCTCTCATTCTAATCACGAGGATTAGTCTAGAACTCCAAGACTTGTGCGGGAGAGGGGTGGCATATTATTATCAAGCAGGCCGCATTTGCGCCCAGGAAGACTTACGTTGGTAGACTCTAAACACCATTCAATGCAGGGATGAGAGATACCTGGAACACCTCAGTAATTAGGGGGGTAGTCAAATGTCGACCGGTACCAATCTCTCACATTGACCCAAACTAACATTCTTCCACACTATCGTACCCGCACACCTACATCGATCCAAGTACTGACGCCTTAAACCGCGCGAACACTGACAGACAAGATATAGAAAAATGAAAATTCTAATTTCGTATTGCATAATACGACACAGGTCTTGTTTTCATGGTGCCTGCAGAAACAGTTAGTTTCTAGCCGAGCCTAGGCAGTAAATAACAACAGCAACGATTTATGACATTTCTATAACATATTATTTTGTATATCTCACCCACTCCAGATATCTTGCCAGTCACGTTTATGTCATGACAAGGTGAATCAAACACCTAATCTTTACATTTTTCTAGAAGAATCGTAAATCATAGCTTTGAGCTTACGGATATGAAAAAAACCTTAAGAAATGCAGATTCCAATCGTCCTTTGGAAGTTGGGCTTAAGTTATTTTCCTTCTCGAGGGATCATTATTAGGAGTCCATAAAAACACCGGCTGGAAACATAAAAGCTCCCCGACATCTCTGCCACGATGGAGAATGAGATATGAATAAAAGATCAAATCGGAAGACAAAAGGGGAAACAGAAAGGTGACTCTAATGAATGCATTGTTACCAAAATTACCTCTAAGGTAATGAGTTCGTTTCGTTGGCAGAGATCTGATTGTCTTATTTTCAATCTGGTGTAGCTGTTTTTTGTGATAGAAAAGAAATATTGCTATTATTAGGAGGCGTTTGCAGATTTTATTCTTCTTCAGGATTATTGGTAAGTAATCGTATAACAATTAACTGAATTAGTGAAATGAATAATAATAATAATAATAATATAATAATATCTCTACCCCTCATTCTAATCACAGGGATTAGCCCAGAAGTCGGAGACTTGTGCGGGAGAGGGGGCGGCATATTATTATTAAGCAGGCCGCATTTGCGCCCAGGAACGACTTACGTTGGTAGGCCCTAACCACTATTCAGTGCAGGAATGAGGAAAACCTGGAAAACTTCATTAATTAGGGGGGTAGTCAAATATCAACCGGCATCAATCTCTCACATTGACCCAAGCTAACATTATTCTACCCTACCATACCCACAGAGAGGGTGCCAATCCTCTCTATGAATATAGCTTATAAACGGTCCACCGGCAGCTGGGCTCGAATCAACTCCGTCTAGTCACCTCGATTCAAGTACTAACGCCTTAAACCGCGCGACCACTGACCGATGAAATGAATCATAAGAGTTGAAATATTAATATAGGTATGATATTATAAAATTATTTTATAATGCAACAGATTAATCGTACATTAATAATGAGTTTTGAAAACTGAAATTTGTTCTAATTATGAAATGATTATTTGAGCAATCGTAGAATGTTCCTATGTGATTGCTATAGCATTGTGTATATAAAGCAAATTTTTTTCTAAAAAATACAAATAGACATTGTCTATCGCACTGATGTTTATTGACTTAATATTTCTTCTTACACAAAAGCAATGGATGGAATCATTTAGGGTAACCCTAATATACAAAGCCAATATTTTGCATATGCATACATGTTGTATGCATTTTTTAAATATTTGCATATACTCTTAGCAAATTGTGCATAAAATCCATTGAATTGGAAGAATTTAGAATTACATTGTTTGGTAGGTATTTGGAATAGTCTACCTAGAATATATAGTTTATAAATATTATAGTCGGGAAATAAAGGGTAAGAGATTATTAGGTTGGAAATGCATTTAGTTTACCATGCACTTGATGATTGGAAACCTGATTCTGGTGTTGGGAGAGCAAACCTATTATCTCAGATAACAAAACCAAAATCTTGGTGAATTATAATGTGAGTAGTAGTACAAGTAAGCAACTAATCCATTGATAGGTGGTTAGTTTTGAGTTGTATTTTACTTGTTTGTTATAGTAGTAGTTGTTGTTTTTATTATTTATTTGAAGTGAAATAAATTTGTATTTTTTGAAACATTTTTTATTTGCATTTTCAGTAATATGAGCATATTTTGGCTAAATCCTGTGCATATTTATGCACATATTTTTATTATTTCCACTTGCATATTTGGACATCCCTAGGAATGATACACTATTACGTATGATTTCCTCCTTACAAACTTTGTGTTGTTATTCATTAATCAAAACAATCCATCTAGTTATTTAAGAAGCGCTCATTTACTAAAACAAAAAAGCGTTCTGTTTGAAGCCAGTGCTTAAAGCGAAAGATTAAAGATAACGACATCCACAACCGTCTACTTCGAGCAAAACAAGCAACAAGGAGCTAATAGGTGAAATTTCTAAATTAATACCTGCCTCATAATGATATAAATTAAATGCAAATGACATTTAAAAACCACTTTTAGTTTAATTACTTGCAAGTAGGGCTAAAAGCCGAATAATGAATGTTCCATTAAGTACACTTTTATGAGACACGAATATAATTAAGAGCCCGCGGTATTATGGGGAAAGAATGAAAAAAGCTCGCCTTGGTTCTAGTCAGGAAGAGGTGGAACAGCAACTATTTTAACTTACTAAGAGCACTTTGAGGAGGAAATGACTATATTGGACAATTTATGCTCTAATTTAATGTAAATTTATTAATTTTGATAACACAGCAACTGGTAAAACCTTTCAAAAAGAATAATAAATAAATTGAGTTAACCAGGTCGATTTTATTATGTAGCCAATGTTTTGAAGTATCATTAGCATCTATTGACAGCATAAAACAAGGGAAATCAAATAATTCAATTATATATTTTTATATAATTTCATACGACTAATGTTTGAATGGTTAGTACTGCATTAATGTTGTTAATAATAAATATGTTTCAAAAGCTATATAAAACAAGGTTAAGATTATTTATATACTGAGAGTAGTGTCAATAAGAAAGGATTTTAATTAATTTAAAATTTTATTGTTACGTCCTTAAACATATACAACCAGTAAATCATCCAGTCATGACGAAAACAAAAGTAAGTCTCTAGCTTCCAACGACTTCACATCGTCGTTTCAACAAAAGGAAGCTCAACGGAATGATGCTCTGTTAGCGCTACATAATTTTAACAGAGTGATCCTATAGCTTCCAACGATTTCACATCGACGTTGCAACAAGAAAAACTTCTCTGGCGGCACGTAGTGCTAAACAATTTTAACAAAATACAAAATTTAGATGTCAAGCATATATTAAAATTGATAACATGAAAACCAAAATATAAAATATAATATTTAACTCATCTTAAAAGAACCGTCATAAGAAAGCTAAATTGAATGAATTGCAACAAAAATGTTGACATCTCTAAGTTACATTCCATGATTACTTTAGCAGAAAGCATAAATTTTAATAATACATTACTTTAAGTTAATGCAGTAACACTTAACTAATTTATACCACTGTATAACTATTAGAAAACAATGATTATTATTTATCAATACTTAAGTTTACCCAATATGTGTAATTTTTTTCATCATAGTTTATATCGTATCTTGTGGAAATGATTATCATCAGGCGATTCTAGCGACAATAAAAACTACCTTAACATATTTATGACCATTTCACCTTAGGACAATGCAAGCAGCTTTATACGTCGCTTTACTAGTTCGGAACACGGTAATAGTGAATCCTGCATGTAGTTACTCCACAGTGCCAGGTAACAACGTAATCGCAATGGATTGTGGCATTAAACCCTGTACACGACTTAAAAAGCTTTTCAACGCAAACGTGCTCAGAAACCAGGATTTCTTTATGCACTCCCTGCAGTACTGCTAATGGCTCTGCATTTCCACTAACCGAGTTGCAATGTAAAGCGATAAGACTGCATTTCCACTGAGGCTAACGAACGATAATATCTCGTTGTTTCATGGGAACTCTGCCGGGGACTGCTTTGAACTTCCCACCAAGTAACATCTGGTAAAAGCTTGTAAGAGGTCAAGCTGCCAAAGCGCGCTACGCGAGACTAGAGACCTTTGGTACGCAATAATGGACCAGTTACTCTGTATGCAAAGCCCGAGGAAGGTCAGACTGCTGTTATTATGATGAAAAATGACTCATAAAGACGCCTCTGTGAAGTTAGCGCCGCTTTTGCAGTTCAATTTGTAATATCATTATTAACAATGAATAAGTTACTTATAAATATTTGTAAAGCACTAACAAAATTTGTTAGTAATAACACATATTTATTTGAATATCTAAGATGTCTTGCAAGTCGACACAATGATTTTAGGAGGTGATGGAATACGTGCTTATCGATTGAAACAAACATACCTATTTACCAAGTGTTACAATATTTGTGATAATTAATTTTTTAATTTAACCGTGCTTTTCTACAATTATTGAAGTGTAGAAGAAAAACAAACCTTTTCATAACAAATATGTCTATACTTTTATATTAGGAACGAATGGATTATTTAAATGATTTAACCAATAAAACCCTAGTGGCTTCGTTACTTACTTAGAACTTCATAAACATGGTTTACCTACTTTGTAAAAGCGAAGAGTAAAATTTAAACGTGGATTTTGTTTAAATCTTTGTGTGTAGGTTTATTCAGATATTATTAAAAACTTACCTAAGCAATGCTCTTTCAGTTCCTAGGAAACATTTCTTGATAAACAGTAGTACCTAGTAGTAAGTATGCAGGAAGCGCATTAATTAAAACAGAGCAAAGCCGTTTAGTATGTAATCTTTATTTTGAGGTTTTCTAGAAGGTTTCCCAGTCGTAACCAATGCATCGAATATAGCCTGGAGTTTTCTAGAAAACATCAAAATAAACGTATTACAAAAAAAACAGGACCATAATTAACACACTAAAAAGATAGGTGAGTTTCCGTATCAATATAGTAGTAGTAGTATTTTCAGAATATTGGTTTATATTGTATTTATTTTGTTATTGCTTTTGTTATTGTTTTATATTTATAATGTATTGTATTTAACAAAATTAATGTTAGTAGGACATACTATAATAAGGGACTTATAAACCATAAATGTCCTAGTAAATTATAAATAACGAAATATCAAACATTAAATAAAGATGTATTTAGGCACATAATAGAAGTGTACGAACTGGTAGTGATCTGATTATATTTTCTTTCTATAAAGCTGCAAGAAAATCAGAATACATAATAATGTAAATCTTCAGAATGAGCCCCTAATGTTTTTAAAACTTATAGTTAGTGTTAGCTTTATCACAATAATCAGCACTGAGCTGAACACAACCACGCTACACGACCAACATGGCGTAGTGACGTGAGCTTGGAACAGCTGATATACTACAGTTGTGCAATTATGCTCAACCAGACAGGAGTAGGGATATAAAACACAGAGGTGTGTTAAGTTTGCACAAAATGGTATACTTTTAATACATCACTAGGAAATATTACACAAATTAAATACGTTTTATTATAATACCAGTAATTTTAACACATTTTCTGTAAATCGTACAACAAAGCCATAGTCTGTAAAACTATTAACACGTAAATTTCACACATTCTAAACTACACACTGGAAAATGTCACTAACACAACATTGCTATTAATATTTTTTTAACTATATTGTAAATGTTTTTAAGCTAATATGAATTAGTTCTTCTACAATTCATATCAATGAAGTCATATGTTCTTCGATACCAAACATCTAGGTATGCTAATGAACAGTTCCATAAACAACGTTGTATTTAGTAATCATTATCTGAAATAAAAATCAATCTAGCTAAATTTACTAACATGATTTAATGAAAGCATTTTATAAATACTCAAATTCACTTTTGAAACTGTGAGATGAGATCTGATCTATTTCTGCATTTTTAGGATTGCTTCTTCAGGTGGCGATTTTTTCAATAGTCAGATGGATATATACTAAGCAGTAAAAAAGTTCTGCCATCTAAAAGGAACATGATGTGCCATAAGTGGCGCCCTCTACTAGTAACGTCAAAATAAGAAACAAATTTGAATTTCTCTTCAGCAAAAACCCCTGATTTACAAATTTTATGTACATATTTGGATTTTTTAAGAAGTTTGATACATGGTGATTTTCCGGGTTGTTATGCCGTGACCTCGGTAACTGGTAGCTGCAGAAACAGAGTTAAAATGCACATCCCTAGCATTAGCTGGAATTCTATTACCTGCCCTGGTTGTTCTCGGGCTAGACTCTGTGGGGACAGACCCGCTATCGGTGTCTCTGGCCCGAGCCCGAGAACAACCAGGCCAGGTAAAAGAATCCCAGCTAATGTTAGGGATCTGCATTTTAACTCTGTTTCTGGCAGCTACCAGTTACCGAGGTCACGGCATAACAACCCGTAAAATCACCATGTATCAAATTAAAGCACTGGCCGTGAAAGCCTAAAAACCACTATTTTTAAGAAGTTATCTACAAATATATCGATTTATTTTCACCTAAGGAATCTGCGGTCTTATTTTTGCTACTTCATTTAAAAATTTAAATTTATATTGTATATTTTTATATTCTTGTACCAATCATTTGTCTGATATTTTATCATATTATTATTGCAAATCTTGTTCTAGTAGCCCAAACACTCATACCGTTTGCTTGTTTGTTTTATTGTGTAATTTGTCTTGTATCATGACTTTATAACGCGGAACCTTTTCCTATAAATTTATATTTTGTACTTTTTCATTTTGGGGGGGGGGGGGAGGGGCAAATAAAATGTTTTTATTATTAAATGTTATTATTACTTTAATTCCTTCTACTTAATTTTTTTTGTCACGCGAAATCAGATCATGAATCCGCCGTTCGAACACCCCACAAATTACGACATCCCTCGGCCCAATTTTTCCGGTGAACACAATAATCCGGCGACCTTCGCGGCGATTGTGTATTCACCTCTCTCGCCGCGTCAGGGGTCGGTAACGAAGCGGGCCGTGCCTGCAGCCCTCCGGATCGCGCTATGCATGCCAAAGAGAGGAGACGGTCGTTAATTCGGCGGCGGTGATCAGTTACGGAGCTCGCTCCGCGTAATGACTTGGTCAGGCCGGGAGAAACGTGTTGATTGCCGACATGTTCCGTCTTGCAGCCGACGGAGGGGAGGTCCTACAGCGTATTCTGACGCTTGAAATTGAGGGGTGTCGGGGAAAACAACATTTGTCAACAAAATTAAGAGATGTGTAAAAGTGGGAAATATCCATCCCACTACCAAGATTTCATTATCAAATCAGCGGAAAAAATAACTTATCTTGGAATTGTCACTGATAAACACCTGTAAGCAGCATGAGATTGGCGATTGGAATTCCATCACGGGCGGCCAACTTTAGGCGACATTGGTTGGGTTATAAGCAAAGCATAGGCGCTGCTTCAATATAAACATTTGTGATTTGGAAGCGGGCTAAGAACGCCTGATTCATGCGCTAATATACAGTTAATACGTTAACACGATATGTATCGTATATGAATAATTAATCTACTTTTTATTACATATCAGTTTCCCTCATTTGTAGTGTTTAATTTAAATTCCATATATCTCAGAAGTGGGATCAGAGTCTATGTGCCTTTTTGTGTTTAAAAGAGTTAAAGTGCCTTTGTAAGAAAAAACCAGTATATGCAACAGTGACGTCATGGGCGAAGTATTTGCCGGTAGAAGATAGAGCTTTGACACGGTGAGAAACAGCGGAAGGACGGAAGATTGTAACAACGCTGAATTGGTTGGAAGAGAATGCAGCCAGCAGCGTCGTGATGGTAGCTGAGAGCGTCGATGTGGTCGCTTTAGACGGCGTAGTCAGAACCATAAGCGGAAAGACAGTCAGAGAGGAAGGTGTTTACATCCTTGTAGCAGTAGCAGAAACGCTAAGATGGCAGGGGTAAGAGGAGCCGTAATTTCTCCTACCTCATCAATAACTGCCTTATCCAGGAGCGTTTCCTAAATAGGGTTGGCTATGGTTGGTTCTATGTGGATATTTATCCACATGATATCTTTTACTTATTTTATTATTATTATTATGGTTGGTTCTATGTGGATGTTTATACATGATATCTTTTATTTATTTTATTATTATTATTTATTTTTACTTTACTACTTATGTACTACTTATGTGTGACTCTATGTGATTGTTTAATCACATGTTGCCTCATAGATGTTTATCTATGAGAAACACCATACAAGTTTAATTATGGGATGGACTCTATGTGATTGTTTAATCACATGTTGCCTCATAGATGTTTATCTATGAGAAACACCATACAAGTTTAATTATGGGATAGACGTAACTGTAGAGGGTACCCTAGTAGACAAGTTGTGCTTCTTGTTATGAGTGATTTATGCTTTTTATTCTTCTAAACTTCTAATACCTGAATCTTTACGCTATTAACTGTTGCAAATGCTGAGAAAGTTTTGCGTATTTTGTAATGAACTAATTTATGTTAATATTTATGGGATTCTGAATCCAGTTCTAGCCTGATTGGGGACAATCAGGAATGTCAGGATGGTCGACTGTAAGCGGCATGAGATTGGCGATTGGAATTCCATCACGGGCGGCCAGCTTTAGGCGACGTTGTTTGGGTTATAAGCAAAGGATAGGCGCTGCTTCAATATAAACATTTGTGATTTGAAAGCGGGCTGAGAACGCCTGATTCATTCGCTAATATACAGTTAATACATTAACACGCTATGTATCGTATATGAATAATTAATCTACTTTTTATTATATATCAGTTTCCCTCATTTGTAGTGTTTTTATTTTAAATTCCTTATACACCTCAGATGGTATTTACAAATACAAGCTTTGAAAAAGGAATTGAGATATGTATTAAAGTGAAACAATTAAAGTATATCCTGGATTTGAAACAGTTTAAACTAATATATTATGCATTAGTTGAAAGCCATATAACTTATAGCATAATGTCGTGGGGGGTAGCCGGTGAATGAATGAAAATTATAAAAGTCATATTAAATAGAAATTTAACTTACTCGGCCAATTTGATTTATAGAGAACTCAAGGTCTTAGACCTTCGACAGTTATTCTGCTTGAAGGTAGCAATAAAAATGCACAGCATTAAAAGTGACTTACCGCTAAATGAGCATATCTATATTACGAGATCAATGGGCAATTTTGTGGTGGTCCCAAGAATGTGCACAACTAAAGGTCACCATAGTTATCACTGTTTGGGTTCGAAAGTATACAATTCCGTACCTAAAATTAAGATTAATTATTTTAAGCTAATATATATCAAATCTCCTACAATTCCTATCAATGAAGTCATATGTATGTTCTCTGATAATAAACATCTAGGTATGCTAATGAACAATTCTACAGACAAAGCTCTAATCAATAATTATCTAAAAAAATTAATGTAGCTAAATTTACTAACCTGGCTTAATGAAAACACTCCCTCTTGAAAATGTGGGAACTCGAAAATTCAACCACAATAATAGATGAGATCTGTCCTATTTCTGCATTTTTAGCATTGCTTTATCAAGTGGCCTCCTTTAACTTAAGTCAAATATCTAACTATAAAAATTATTACACCAACAAATTAAAATTATTTGAAATTAAATGTCGACAATGTCACATTGATTAATTCAGTAAAAACATAACATGTTTTATTCGGATTAAAAGTGTCTTTTTTGTCTCACAATTTTACATCCGCTCGGTTACTCACGTTTCGCCTTGCAAATACAAAATTGTCTTCTCACAAAAGTGACAATTAATCCTAATATAACAATATACTATTTTGCTCGTAATGCATACAAAGTCTTATCTACACTCACCAAAATAAAACTTTTCAATTATTAAATCAATTACAACGAGAACATTAATTATAAGAAATATTCGTAATTTAGATGCTGAAAGAACACAATCTTTAATAATAATTCCTGATCCAAAAGCCTTATTAGGAGAGGAATATTCTTTACTTACACACTTCTAAATTATTTTGTGATAAAAAATACGGGTACCTAATTATTATGTACACTGTAATAACATAAAAAAACAATTTACTGAAGTTTTATTACATTATAATGGAACAATTTAAAAATATCAACAGATATTTTACACAATATTTACGACGAACGTAGTTGTAACGGAAGAGTGCGCTGGCGCAGCGACCCCAAAGGCCTCATAGTCCATTGAAAAGTTACATTTGGGGTTGCATTTTTTAGAGGACGCAATTTTATTGTTTAGATGTGAGGAGGGAGTCAAAAAAAGCTTAACTTGAAGTTTGTGGGGTCATAACCCTCGAAGTTTGACCGCCATCTTCGAAAAGGGGGTGAAATTGTTTTTAGCATTTATCAGGTAAACTATTGGTGATATAAAAATTTTGTAAAAATATTTTTTATTATAAATTGAATCCTCTACAATTTTAGTTCAGTAACTTTTTGTTGTAAAATAAAAAATAACAAAGATATTAAAGAAAAACCATCAAAATGTTGATGCTTTTTGATTTTACAACAAAAAGTTACAGGACTAAAATTATAGAGGATTCAATTTTCAATAAAAAATGTTTTTACAAAATTTTTGTATGATCAATAGTTTGCCTGATAAATGCTAAAAACAATTTAACCCCCTTTTACAAGATGGCGGCCAAACCTCGAGGGTTGTGACCCCACAAACTTCAAGTTGAGCTTTTTTTGACCCCCCCCCCTCACATCCAAACAATAAAATTGCGTCCTCTAAAAAATGTACGCTAAGGCCAAAATAATGTAACATTTCAATAGACTATCAATTCATGTCTAAGTTTTTATCTGCAAGTCTCAATAACGCCATTGTGCAATAAAATATCCTATGCCATTAATATTTTATAATTCAATGACAATTCAGACGTTTACTGATGTTAATTTGTCCTGTGTATGTCTGGCTCAAGGCTATACATATTGCACTGAATTACAAAATATGAGTATTTTTAACGCGACAAACTATCCAAAATTATATTAACAATAAAGACAATTGCTTGACGTCACCAATGACTTAAGTCGTCTGAATTCTTGCCGCAACTATACGTTCATAAAAAATAAGCAGCAGCCCTGATTAACAACATCCATTTCTGCACGGGTAAATCCGTTGCAGGCATACAGCAAAAATGAGGTTCATGTCACGCGTGACAGCCGTCTGAAAAATAGAGCTGCGCCGTAATGCAAAAATTAATATTTAGCACGAAGAAGCGTGTTGCATAAGATGGGATATGCAAAGCAAGTTAGAAAATTACACATTCATGAGGGAATTCCGGCGAAATATTTGTTACGCTTCTGATTTTTCACAAGAAGACAGACCGGATGTGCTTTTAAACATTTCATATGAGTCTGGATGAAGAAAAATTTTCACGGCATATTTATTATTCATAGAATGCGGTTGCAACGTGAAGCTAGACGTTGAAGTAAACGGTGAGACGGAGTAAAAGTTCTGTTTGTGAAAGTTTTGTAGTGGCGGTAAATGAATATTTCATTTATGCAATTAGACCTGGAAGTTTTCATATGCAGAATTATCTCTAAAGCAGAATTGTAAAACTAGTAAAATACAAATGTAACAAACGGAGTGTTAGAGATAATATGATAAATATTTTTTTAGAGACTCATTTGGGTACCTAAAATAAGTCCCTAAAAAGTTACCCTGCATGCATAATTTAAGGTTGCTTTAATTATTGGAGGTGCTTGCAGTGTGAACGAATTAACTAAATTCCTGCTAGAAAACTTAAAAATAAAGAAAATATTTTTCATATTTTCATACCGGATACGAAACCAAAGTTTCCCTAGACTTCTTTATCACAGCCGGGGGAATCAAAATTGTGAATATGGTCCAAGTAATACGAAAATACCTCGCCCTGCGTCCTAGTCATGCCGATCATAGAATAGTTTTTGTTGGTTACAGAAATGGTAAATGCATAAAACTTGTTGGGATAAATACTTTTAGTGTAATGTCTAAAAAGATTGCTTTTTTGTCAATTTATCATACCCTCAACAATAGACAGGGCACTGTTTTCGTCGATTGTCTGCTTCACTTCTAACCAACACAGGAGCAGACCTTCTAACTATAAAACGGCACGGTGGTTGGAAGTCCAACACCGTGTAAAGGCTATATTGATACGTCTTTTGCAAACAAACAAAAAATTGCCACAAATGTTCCTGGAGGAGAAATTGCCGTCGTTGAAGCTACTTTGAAGTGGTTACAAAGAAAATTTAAGAATTGTTAATACAAATACAGACCAGCTGCATTCATCTGGTATTAATCTTAAGAATTGCCAGTTGTGTTTTTAATATTTATAACAAGTAATTCAATTTAATATAGGTAAGTTAAATTATATATTAATTCTCAAATTGATAAACCTGTTAGTTCTTAATGAGAATAATCATTAAGCAGTATCTCTTTTTTACTATTTCACTAGTTGGGTAATATGCCACTTGACTCCACTAGTGATGTAATGACTTATTATTCACCGGAAATAGTGCCAAATAAATGCTGCAATGAGGCTCTTATAAAGCAATTGTATATTTTCTTCACTGTTGTATTTTACTGTCATTATTAATTGTTATTATTAGTATTGTATGACACATATTTTCTTTGAACGACTTAATATTTACGTCAGTAAACTGAGCCTGGTTCTCTTGAAAGTGGCATATCCTCGGTTTTAATTATAACTAAATAACTATTTCTGCGCTTTTAATTATTTTTAGTTCAATTCTAAACACAAAGTGCAATTCTAATAGTCAAAAATGCAATAGTTGTTAAAAAGTTCAAGTTAAATTTGTTTTATAAATAAGAATTACTTAAATCTGAAGAATTTCCCACTCTTAGCAAAGATATCCTAATAATTTAAAATATACCTTTAATACAGCCCAATTATCTCCCTTAATGCGGTAAATAAATTGTAAGGATTTCTTCTGAAAGATTAGTAAGATTAAATGAGCTAGAAGATTAGAGGAGACGTACAAGGCTGCCGTTATTAAAGAACAACGTCTTTAGAATCCAAATGGCGATTACCGGCATGCACGGAAACAAAGAGTTTAGAACATGGACTGTACGAGTTGTGTTTTGCAGGCTTTAATGGTTATAGTCTCGTAGGTCTGAGACTAAACAATCCAGTTCTCGTTCGGATTTGCAATGCTCATCTGGCGTGTGGCTTGTCTTATGCAACCAGGTGTTTTCCACGAAATTTCTTGATTATTCTTTTGTGCTCGTTACTGTATAAAGTATTCCATTTATGACAGAAACTGTCAAAAAGAGAATAGAAAGTTTAGAGACAAAATTTCTCACACCTCATATTATAAATCTTGTCCAGTTGCCTAAATCAGAACAACTGATTCTGCATATCATGTTGTTTTCACAGTTGACTTGATTTAGAGGCAATAAAAGCAAAATACAGAAACAAAGAATTGATAACTATGTTGACTGATACCTTTTTTGTTGCAAATTTTATCACTAGATAACAAAATCAATAGTGAAGGTATGTTATGTTGAACGGTTTTGAACTATTCTAATGGCACTTTAAAAATTGTTTATTTGACAATTTGCTCTATTTCAGTAAGGGGTAGATTGGGTGCAGAATCCTATTGTAGGAAAAGTTGGAAAACTCCCGATTGTGAACTCTTTAGTGAACATAGTTTTGTTTTAAAGCTGCTTCATAGCCGAATTATGATCTGTAACAATACTTAAGTTCTTGTTTAAGTTTGAACCACCAGATGGCGTATCTTTAGCAGATATAAAATATTTTCGAGAAAATGATAGCTGCTTCTGGTCTGTCTAAGTTTTGAAACAATTCTACCAATAATGAGAAGGAAACATAAAAAATATCTATCTCATATAACTTTTTACAGAAAATTCAGTTATTTCTGAAGATATTAGAGAACGTCATCTGGCGGTACAGGATTAAACAGAAACTTACGTATTATTGGCATGTTATGATTCTAAAGAGCTTCAAAACAAGATCAAGTCCGCTACAATCGGTTAACGTAGTCGGAAGCTTTTGATTTTTTTCTGCAATATGATTCTATCCTCTGCTATATTAGGAGATGAACGCCCACTGTCCAAGATTCCTGCTTCTGGTAATACACTGCCAATAACGAGTACATCTCGCAAAATTGGCCGTTGTTGGTTCCTATTTACATCTTACTCTTTGGTCTTTTTTACAACTTAAACATGTGTTACTATTGCTTTGGATCCCTACTTATGAGTTTTGATTTTATCATAATTTTTCAATTTTCTAAGTCTAGGTGTCGATCTCGACTTACATTGATGGATTGGTTCTGACTGGTAGGGTGGCGAATTTCATCGTATCGAGTTGAAATTTTGGTGATAGGTAGGTCCAAAACTTCTGAAGTGCAGTGACTTTTAGAAAGATGTTTTTCTTTATTTCTGGGTCATCGAGGATGGCTTCTACGTTAGTAAACATCTTCGATTGTAGTATGATTATCTTTGAGGTTTCGATGCTGCCGCATGCCATTTAGGCATGTCGGCCCAAAATTTCGGAGCTAGGTTAGGTAATCCTTGGAAATTGTTGATTTTACTTGGTCATTTAGGTTGACTCCTGTCCTGAGACATTGTTAAGTATCTCTGATCGTTCTTTGAGGTCTCGGCGAGGTCGAAGGCTGCTTAGGCCTTTCAACCCAAAATTTCGAATTGAAAGTGATTTTCAGAGACCCTTTTCAACTTGCGAATTTACTTCACGACAGCGAAGCCGGAGTGCTTGAAATAGAGCAAGTGTTTTATAGACCAGTTATCCACAAATGCCACGCTATTTTTTTTATTGGTAAACGCTTATAAAAAGAATACGACATGTTCATCAAATAGATGAAAGAGCAAAATGTAACAGATACATATGAACGAGTTGTGCTTGCTTACCTTCAGAACATGTCGGACAATGCGTCGATTATGTGGTCTATACATACGAAATTACAGTTATGTTAAGGATAAACAAAGGGGTTGATTTTAAATCATTTGTGAAAGTGCATGCATTCTTGAAGGCAATTAGAAAGAATGATGTAGCCAAGAAGGTATATTCAAAGAAGACGATTTGCGGAAGTTTTTTTACAAATGCACCGGATTTGCGGTATCATTAGCTCTTGTAGAAGATGTACATTGTGCGACTTATACTTACATGACGTCAAGGAATAAGGAAACGTATTGCTTATTACTATCCGACCATCTAACACAGTAAAGGTCCGACATTTTACTGTTGTTTACAGTGATGGAGTTAGTTATGTGCGTTTGGTGAAGTATTTATCATTGCGTCCCCAAAATGTAAGTACGGACCGAGTTTTCTTGCGGTATGATAAGGGGAAGTGCACCAATCAAGTGATTGGTATTAATACATTTCGATTATGTCCTTTGAAAATTGCAGTCGCCTTAAATTTGATGATTCCGAAAAATACACTGGACATGCCTTTAGACGTACGTCCGCTACCATTATGTCGAATAGTAGCATGACAATCAATCAAATCCAACAACAAGTAGGCTGGAAATCGGCAGCTGTGCCGACTGGTTACGTTGAAGATAGTATTAGCAATAAGAAGAATGTTTCAAACATTATTGGGATTGGGATTATTGCCACTAATGGAACTGCAACCTCACTGACTTCCGAGAATGTTAGCGGCGTTAATTTGAACAGCATTTCTTCTGATTTAAAAAACCGAAGTATTAATATTTCAAACAATACCAGCAGTATGAGATGTAACTGGTCTGCTACTTCCTGCTCGTCCTAAGCGGCCCGACTTGCAGAAAGCGACCTACAATATCGTAGGTACTTAACCGCAGACCTCTCGCCCCGGGCGATGCGCCATTAGAGAAGGGTTCTTGGCTGTTTCACACAGATACTGCAGGTATAATTCAATGCCGGTCGGGGCATTAGCCCGCGGAGTAGTTGTTTCCTGCAGTATCATTTATAGAAATACCAGCAGTACTTTTCACATTCATTTGAAAAATTAAGATTGTTCAATAATTGAATAAAGTTTTTAAAACATTTGTTAGTAATATTTCTTTTGACGCTACAAGGTACTCCTGTTAGACGCGCGTTTTTAAAAGTTGGATTTCAACTTTGACACCCTCTATGTTTTTTATCGACATTTCATAAAGGCAAATTGGCCTAAATCGTAATATTTGACATACAAAGTCTAGTATGTCTCCAATACTTACAAATCACTAATTTATATACCAGTGATGAGATACTTCATTTTATCCAAAATAATATTTCCAATTCCAATGTACCTGAAGTTTGCTCGAGGGACGAATTTTGTAAAGGTTTTGAATTTATTTGTAACACATGGCGCATACAATTTTCCACACCGTGATTACACATTTCCACATACGCCATTATTTAAACCGTATAATGAACATTGGTACAGGATTCCGGTAATCCTTGTCATCCCAAGGGATTAAAAAGATTATTTTTATATAAATCAAATACGGTGTAACGCCGAAAATTTTCCGTGAAAAATTGTAGGCATCGACGGTCATTTATCAGAGTTTCGTTCGTACGGCCGTTCAAATTAATTGTTGCTTTTGTGTAACTTTTTTTATGAAGGAAAAAAAGGAATTTTGCGAATTTAGTCCCGCGGATATTCTGTTACATTATCTGATACTGCTTACTTCATTGTGCTCTCAACAAAGACCGGATCATAACTTAGAGATACGTTCGTGTCGAAGGTCTACTAAAGGATCGAAGTAGGGAGCGAGGATTGGAAATCGGATATAAAAATGAAAATACGGACATTCGACTCCAATAAGGATAATGAAAGTACTAATAAAGACAATAACAAGGGAACGTACAATCCTTCAATAAATCGTGTTTTGTTTTCGATAAAACGTCTGAGATGTCTGAGAAATCATTAAGTTGAGTTAAAGAAGAAAAAAAAAACAATACAAATCTTCCGAACTGCTTTTTAAGGATATTTTATCGTCAAATCATGACTCGTATTTCTTTTTAAATTAAGTTACCAAAATGTACTGAATTTGTCACTTATATTAACCTTCACTCAGCATTATACAGGATGGATCTTGAGTAGGCGCTTTGTCTTTAGCTTGACACAGACCTCAAAATACTAAGCAAATTCTTCTCAAAGAGGCAACTTTTGGAAATCGCAAACCCAACCGAAATATGGACGCATGAAATTATTTATAAGACAAGTCAAAATACTTTTTTTACTGTATTAGAAAGGTATTTTAAGCTAAATCAAATCAAATGTCCTACAATTCCTATCAATGAAGTCATATGTATGCTCTCTGATACTAAACATCTAGGTATGCTAATGAACAATTCCACAGCCAAAGCTCTATTCAATAATTTATCTAAGAAAATTAATATATCTAATTTATTGGGTAATAGAACATAATTACTCTAATAATGAATTTGTTGGCATATTGTTGGTATACAAGAATAGTCATCATGATGTCGTCAAGTGTTTTCCATTGCCAGTTCATCCTGCAGTCCGAGGTTTCATTATCTTGTTGGAGGAGCTTGAAAGATAAGAGTGCAGATCATGATGGACCTACTAGAAGATCTAGGTTAGCTAAGATGGCACAGATTGAGGAACATGTTCAAGCAACCGGTACCAGAAATCTTCCAGAGCAAGTTGATGGACCTCAAATGATAGTGTGGAGGATTCAAAATGAAAATTAACTTCTCCCTTATCGCGTGCAATGAGTTCAAGCATTAATGCCACGAGGCCATCTCCAAAGAGTACAATATGCAAGTGGCTTTTTCAGGAAAACGCTTGCACTGTAAATTTACTCTAGTAAATAAATACACTTTCGCTCACAACGGAATAAATTATTTGCGATATATGTGCTTATGGGTTACATAAATCTTTACACTATTGGCCGAACACTGGAACTCATGCTACGCTTTGTGATTTGACCAGACCAAAGCTTTTGATTGTGTTAGTGTTGACATACTGCTATTAAAGCTAGAATACTATAGCATTCGAAATAAAGAACTAAATCTTTTTCGTTCATGTCTGACAGGTAGAAAGCTGTTTGTCTGGAGCTGGATGTATGCGTAGTTCTTAAACACCGCACCGCTTTATATCAATGATCTTTCTCTTATAATGCTGCTGTACTTTATAATGAAATACCTCCTAGTATTAAATCATCCAAAACTGTACATGCCTTTAAAGCGCAGGTCAAAGCTAGTCTATTTGCAAAACGCCCTCACTAATGTCTGTCTGTGGATTTAATATAAATATTATATATTTTGTTATAATATTATTATTAATTCTTTGGGTGGTTAGATGGAAGAGCAATTATTATTATTATTACTAGTTTATTTGTTATTGCTCGTAACTGTAAATAAATATTCATTATTCCGCAAGGATCTGTACTAGGAGCAGTTCACTTTTTGATTTACATCAATGATTTGTCATGAAGTATTAGTAACAGCACCTGTGTCCTATTTGCGGATGATGCGACTCGTCTTGCTCCGGAAAGCGAATATCTAAGTACAGACAGCTTGAATGAAGCTTCAGCTTGGTTTACCGCTAATAAATTAAAATTAAATATGTCAAAACGCAGCATATATCTTTCACGGCTGACAAGAAACGTGCAAAAAGTGATCCGGTCAGGTTATTGGATGAGAGCTTAAATTAGTCTGCACATGTCAATGGTTTGTCCTCAAAGATTGCTACTCAGGTATTTGCAATGAGACAGCTGCGATCCTGTATGGATAATAAGGTTATGATATTAATATATTTTTCGTTATTCCACAGTCACCTTAGTTACGGGATCACCTTATGGGGCAACTTTGGTTTTGCTCATAAACCATTTGTCCTGAAGAAAGCTGCTGTTTGAGTAGTGGCCAATGTACCTAATTATACCCATGCATGTATTTACTTGAGTCGCATTATCTTGTTCATAAGAAATTACCTAGCTTATCTACATATTCCATCATTTATGACTATAATACAAGGCATGGTGAAGACGTTATAGTTCCTTTTTCTCGAATTAATTTGACCAAAAACAATAAGATTGTGATAGGATTGTATAATCAATTTGCAAATTTCTTTGTTCATGAAAACATAAGATGTATGTCTCTTAGATCTTTTTACACTTCCACAAAACATTTTTTATTGACAAACTTTTTCTTCAGTATCAATGAATTTACTTCTTATATTTGTTCTACTGTGACTTGAAATGTACTGTTGTATATATAAAATCTATCTATCTATCTATCTAATATAGTTTAGAAAAACATTTTTTTTTCGATTTATAAATAAGTTTGGACATTTTTTGATAGATTACTCCGTTAATTCGTATTTTTCCCTATCCCCTCGTAAAAGATTTGTACTAAGTCATAGTTAACCTAATATATCCAATGTGCGTACACTTTTTATTTCTTCTTTAATACAATAGCAAGCAAACAAATAAATGAATTGCAGGCAAGAAGAAAGATGTAGGTGCTGAAAATATCTCTCTCGTTCCCCTTATCGTTAACAAGATACACATCTACCGCCCACTGCTTAAGGGAAAACGTCGATTCCTACACCGGTTGCTCCACCCCATAAACTAGCTACATCTGCAGAAATACGACGATATAATAGTTGCGATAAATCCTGCTACGCCTAAACGTAACGCACCGTCAGCATAATATATCTCTCATTTGACAAATGTGAAATATTTTATTGGCTGCAGAGCTAACAAAAAATTATATCGGGAAACTATATACAGAAGTCGTTATGTAACTATAGTAATTGAAATTTAAAATTAACATGCACGTTTAAAAAATTACCATTGCGTTAAAATACTGTTTCGAATATATTTTTTTAAATTACTGAAGTGGTTTGGAAAATTATTTATTCGTTTCTTTAGCAAAAGTAGTCATTGATTAACAGAGTAAAAGTTATTTATTGCTAGAATGTTTTAGATAACGTTTTATTCAAGCAAGAAAGTTTAAACGCGAGAATTTAGTTCAAGCACTGCATTGTCTTCGTAGTTTTTCGTGAAGATCTTAACTAGATTATTTTTTACCCACTTTGACTATGATATTATAAAATTGAAGAAACAAGTAGTTGTTGGGAAAAAAATAGAATCTCATTAAGAATAAATAAAAGGATCAAACTCGATAATTCCTTAATACAGTTAAAGCAAAAGGTGATGATAACAATAACTAAGCTTAAAAAAAAAACAAGGCAAACGTCCTCATACTCCATATATATTACAATATTTCTTTGAAATGATTAACATCTCGCGAACGTGTTTTGCAAACGTTATTTTTTGAAATCTCCCACACACAAATCGAGGGGTGTTAGATCTGGTGATTTTCAGGGCCACTGAATAGGTACATTAATCCTAATCTATTTTTCTCGGGAAGTGTTATCTAAATATTGCTGTACAATCCTGACCTTGTGGGGAGAAGCTCCATCGTGCTGGAACCATAGTTTTTCCTTAGCTGCAAAGGAAATGAAGGTAACTCGCGCAGTTCAACGTATGTTTATAAAAATACGACTTAATTAAATGCCTACCGATGATGCCGTACCATACATTTACTCCAAAATGGCCTTGGATTTGCATTGGATTTACAATGTGGGGATTTTCAATGGAGTAGTATTTGCTGCGGCTATTTGGCAAAACAAACCGACTTTTGTCCGTTCAAACAACGTTCCGAAAAAGGCTCTGATCAACAGTTTCTACATTTAATACAATTTGAGCCATAAAATTAAGTCTGTCTTTAATGCGACGCTCAGGCAAATACTTTAAATTGTGAATTATGTTGTCGTAATACCCATTATATTTCGGGTCTAGTCCTCAATATTACACAATTGTTTACACTGTAGTACGCGTTAGTTCTACTCCGAGCACAGGGTTTAAAGAGTTTAAAAACCGGTCCTGTCCAACTGGCCTTGATCCCGTCACATTCCGTTGTAGCTTTCATTGTGTTTTTCTGTGCTCCAGAGCGCGGGTCGCCACGACAGCATAATTTGCTTAACAAGGAGTTCTGCAATTTATTATTGTCGTTTGCAATAATTGTAAGTATATAATAGTGTAATATTAACATTTTTAGCATTCTCTTTTAGTCTGCTATGAGTAAACATAAATAAAAGTCTCATAAGAGACAAGAAGCCCATCCGATCGGCTTCCTTAGACACAATGGATTCTGTGAATCAAAAATTATCAGCGAGATAATAAAGGAGTTGGATGAAGTAGTAAAACGGTAGGTATGCTAGTTTCCATTTATTTTCTAGATAGGTCGAGGGGCCATATTGCCGGCAACAAAGCAAAAGAAGCGCTAGCCGACACACCTTGTCTAGTCACGTAGACGAAATTGTACAGGACCGGCTGGCAGCATGGATTTTAATCTAGACACTGATGCATGTAGCATCTATTCTGCTTATAAAGTGAACGAATAACCGGGTGTACTGGTTATTCGCAACAATAATATATTATCATCTTTGCCGGATGATATATGTATTACACGATGCATGTAGCATCTATTCTGCTTATAAAGTGAACGAAGAACCGGGTGTACTGGTTATTCGCAACAATAATATATTATCTCCTTTGCTAATATATGATCTTTGCCGGATGATATATGTATTATACGATGCATGTGGACGATCGCTTGTCAATTACCCAAGATGGTACAGGGCCCGCTTTAAGCGCGGATTTTAATCTAGACACTGATGCATGTAGCATCTATTCTGCTAATAAATAAAGTGAAAGAACCAGGTGCACTGGTTATTCACAACAATGAGATATTACAATCTTTGTCGAACGATATTCTCAATATCACACAATGTACGTGGACGATCGCTTGTCAATTATCCAAGATTGTACATGACCGGCTTTAATCTCGAATTTTAATCTAGATACTGATGCATGTAGCATCTATTGTACTAATAAATAAAGTGAATGAAGAACCAGGTGTACTGGCTATTCACAACGATGAGATATTACCGTCCTTACTGGATGATATTCTCAATATCATACGATACATGTGGACAATCGCTTGTCAATTACCTAAAATTGCATAGGACTGGTTTACAGCGCAGTTTTAATCTAGTGACTGATGGCTGGAGTATCTATTGTGTTAATAAAATGAATGAAATCCTGGTGCACTGGTTATTCACAATGATGAGATATTACCATCCTTGTTGGATGATATTCTCAATATCATGGGAGACAATCCCAAAAAAGACAAAGATACCGATTTTTCATTACATAAATAAATCATCCTAAGATGGCGAGCTATTCTTTAAAACGGACTTAAAGAGAAAGACCCTGTAGGTCTTCTCGGTAATTATAAAATTTCAATAAACCTTACAAATGTAAGTTCTCCCAAATTAAAGCAGGAGATAATGATCGCCTCATAAAAATACTACCCCATTACTGATTGATTCATCTCATGTAGAGATTCAGAATCAACTAAGGAAAGGGTTATGTACTTTGAGAAAAAGTGTTTCCACTGTTCTAAATAATCTTGACAAAAAAAAAAAAATATCAAGATTATTTCTGATACGTGCTTACCTCAGCTGAATATCCTTTTGGGTCAGTTCAGTCTGGGAAATTAAAGTTTGTGAAAACCTTATAAAACGTTAGCAAAGAATTTCTGTTACCCAGCACCTCCAATTATTCTGCCATTCTAACAAAAAGGGGCACCACTGTTAATAGTTTTTCCCACAAAAAATCGTGTTTAAAATGCCCAACACCCGGCATGTCAAGCGGGGCGGGGTTGTAACCAATAATTAAAAGCACATTTGCGATAGAAGTAGAAATAGAATCAGTAAGTATTCTTTTCTATGCAGGTCGTTTACAAATATTTTAATGACCAATGGCTAACCAGGTGTGACAGTTCGATTGTCTTGGATTCGTTGCTAGGATATAAATTACCTTTTCTCGACATACCTGTTCAGCTTCAAGCAACTTTATGCTTGAAGAAAAAAGAATTGAACAAAAAAAAAAAAAAATTTGCAAATCTTGTTCCTGGTCAACTCGTGCCTAATATATTATTAGCGGGTTAGCCATTTCAAATGGAGGACACCCGGACAGTAGTTCGGCTTGGAGTTCCAATTAGCAATTTAGGCAGCAAAAATGGATCTCAAAGATGCCTATTCATTAAGAACACAGGAAACCCCTGCGATTCGAATTTGATGCACATCTTTACGAATTTGCTTGTCTGTCATTTAGCTATCATCAGCGTCATTTACCTTTACTAAACCTACGAAACCTGTTATACAGACTACATTCTCAAGGAATAACATGCATCAACTGGTTTCGTTGATTTTCTGCTTTTGGGTGGAAACAAAAGAGAAATATCGTAGGCATGTGCAATTTACTATTTCTTTTATTAAACCCTCATGAATAGGCGTAAGTTTTGGAGTTCCCTTTCGATTCGAAAGGAACAAAATTAGAAAGTTTAAAACTGCCCTGACAAAAAAAAATTATTTGTCAAATTTAATGGCTTGCTAACCTCTGCTTGCCTCGCTGTGAAGTCTAGCTTCATGTACACAGAAAATTATATCATTCAAAATATACAACCCTAAAAGCTAACCTTGGAAATTATTCAACAATAATGCCTATTTCCTGAGATATAATTTTAGATTTGCAGTGGTGGCTAGAACAGTTACACTTGTTGCAATGATCTAGTGACGCCAGTTTATCTGATTGCTGCAGAGATAGCGCACACGGATGGTGGACTTTAGTTCGTGCAGTTAAAAATGAGTTCTTGGAATTTCAAGATATATTTTTTGAACTGAAATGTTTTTGCCGACAATATGCGGCTATATGGGAAATTGTTAGATTCTAACAAGAATTGACAATACAACATGTCATGTCAACAACATGTGTAGTGTATCAAACTAAATGCCTTATTAAGAATTAATATATCTGACAATGAGGCGAAGCCAGCAGTTTGCGGATATTTGCATCTTACATTTACTCTCGTGATAATATCTGAGACCGAGTGATCTATTCATTCAGAGATTTTCAATGATATTTCGAGTCGGATTATAGAAATTGATTTATTAGCTTCAAGCAATAATTATAAATATTCAAGATATATCTCCTGGCTATGGGATCCTGGACTAAAAGCCAGATGTATTTACGGTTAATTAGAACATTTCGGTTTGTATGCCATCATTTTGCATTTATTCTACGAGTATTGTAGAATTTTTTTACGGAAAACTTGACAGGTATCCTTATCGTTCCCCCGTGGAAATGGAAATTTATTATTCACAAAACTAGTAATTACCGATCTTTTAGTTTTGGATCCGAAAGTGATCTTGTATTGTGTCCTGTTTGGCGAAACAGTGCTCAACTTACCTTGAGTGGCACTGTCATTCATTACTTCAAGAAAACTAGAAGACAATCAACACATCAAAAGATTCTCGAAAGATGTTTCTAGACATTGACCACCTTAACCCTGGTATAATTTTACATTGAATCTACAGCAGATGCTGAAATACTGAGAGGATTCCTGTGAATCTACCCTCGAATTTCTTTCGAGTAAGTTAGTAATCATATTGGCTCTCACTTAAGGCGAAATCATTTGCTTCAATATTGACAATAGTCATCCCGGACTAAGTTAAAACATCTAGTCCTAATTCATCTCAGCCTTGCTTAGGGTTACCTTAGCTAACCCCAACTTATGTGTATAAACGTCAATTGAGAAATACCTGACTGTTACACAAACCCTACGCAACAGCTTCTTTAATTTACATTAGATGTACTAATGTTACATTTTCTTCCTTCCTAGTTTATAATAACTTACATGTAAAGTTGCATTTCAGTTATTGTTAATGTATGAAATCAACACTTTGTGGTGTTTGTGGCTTATTAAATTAAACAAAGCCACTACACTTATTACTAAGTTTTACGGCAAATTTCTTTAAACATCTACAGTGTAAACAATTGTGTAATATTGAGGACTGGACCCGAAATATAATTTACTGATCAAAAGAACTTACCTGAAGTTCGATCATAATTATATGAGGGTCCAGTCCGAAAATATTACACACCCGCCCGTCCCTTAGTTCCCCTGCCGTAAAACATAAACACTTTAAACAATGAAAGCTACAACGGAATGTGACGGGATCAAGGCCAGTTGGACAGGACCGGTTGTGAAACTCTTTAAACCCTGTGCTCGGAGTAGAACTAACGCGTACTACAGTGTAAACAATTGTGTAATATTTTCGGACTGGACCCTCATATAATTATGATCGAACTTCAGGTAAGTTCTTTTGATCAGTAAATTGGTCTTTAAAATTTGTTGAAAGGTTGATTTATCCAAATTTATTTTCCGGCTTGCCTTCCATATAGAATTTCGTAGATTTTGTTAGAAATACTGTAACAACTGTAACAGTCTAGCTGTATTAAAAATGCCGCTTACTCTTTGGTCAATTATTTGATTCTTCCGAACGGAAAATGCGTCTTCATTTCGTCCCAAGGTCGCCTTCAATCTTGTAAAGGTTCTATGATCAGTAATGAGGCGGTCTGGATATTTTTTACGATATAACTCTACAGCTCTTTTTATAAATTTTTAGGTATTAATAATATTGTGTGAAACTAACTACTCTGTGAACTAAAGCGCCAACCAGCGTTGAATTACACCCACAATATCTACCCGTATACCTAGATGTTTGGTATCAGAGAGCATACATATGACTTCATTGATAGGAATTGTAGGAGATTTGATTTATATTATCTTAAAATACCTTTCTAATACAGTAAAAAATGTTACAAAGGCTTATAATAAAGAATATATGGGTAGATATTGTGGGTGTAATTCAACGCTGGTTGGGGCTTTAGTCCACAGAGTAGTTAGTTTCATACAATATTATTACCTAAAAATATATAAAAAGTTTTACATAAAGGGTAAACATTATTTAAGTAGGTATTGTCATATTTAATTTACAATTCATTGACAGGCTAATGTTACTTTTGTCATTGTCGATATTTAATTTCAAATAATTTTAATTTATATAATAATTTTTATAGTAAGATATTTGACTCAACTTAAAGGAGGCCACCTGAAAAAGAAATCTTAAAAATGCAGAAATAGGTCAGATCTCATCTATTGTGGTTGAATTTTCGAGTTCCCACTGTCAAAAGTGAAGTTAGATATTTATACAGTGTTTTCATTAAACCAGGTTAGTAAATTTATATAGATTAATGTCTTTAGATAATAATTATTGAATAGAGCTTTGTCGGTGGAATTGTTCATTAGCATACCTAGATGTTTGGTATCAGAGAGCATACATATGACTTCATTGATAGGAATTGTAGGACATTTGATCTACAACTCTTCTTGAATTTTTTTGTGACTCGATGAAAATTAGCTACAGATCAACTTTTTCTGAATGAGGAACCATTTTGTATGCACAAAAGTTATACGTTTAACGTTCGTATTGCGTAATGACAAATATTTTGTGACATATGCAACTTTAAACAACGAACATTCAGTTATTTTGCAACTACTATTTTATCGTTCCACCGCTGTGATTTTTAGGTGGTATTTCTTTTGAAACTCTTTAGGATGATATTGGTTAGAGAAAAACAAACCTTTTTTTAACAAATATTTCTATACTTTTTTATTAGTAATGAATGGATTATTTAAATGACCTAGAACTTCATAAACATGGTTTTCCTATTTTGTAAAAGCGAAGAGTCATATTTAAACGTGGGGTTTATATAAACCTTTGTGTATAGGTTTATTCAGATATTATTAAAAACTTACCTATGCAATGCACTTTCAGTTCATAGAAAAAGTATCTTTATAAACATTCTAAAAATTAGGGAAATTAATCTCAACACGTTTAAATAATATGCAGAGAACGCATTCGCCAAAACAGTAAAACCGTTCAGTATGTAATAAAAATGGTTTGAGAAATGAAGATATTTGCTAACAAGAACGCAAAGGTTGCAACCGAAAATGTACCTATATCAACTGTCAAACTATGCGTTTGAATCTCAGTTAAAGTGTACTATTCGTAGACTCTTAGACCCTGCATATTAAACGTGTTAAGATTAATTTATCTATTTTTTAGAATGTTTCTCAAAATACTTTTCCTATAAACCGAAAGAGCATTGATTACGTAAGTTATTAATAATATCTACACACAAAGGTTACATAAAATCCACATTTAAATATGACTCTTCGCTTTTACAAAGTAGAAAAACCATGTTTATGAAGTTCTAGGTAAGTAACGAAGTCACTTTAGATTTTATTGGTTAAATAATTTAAATAATCCATTCATTTCTAATAAAAAAGTATAGAAATATTTGTTATAATAAGGTTCGTTTTCCTTCTACACTTCAATAATTGTAGAAAAGCACGGTTAAATTAAAAAATTATCACAAATATTGCAATACTTGGTATATAGGTATGTTTGTTTCAATCTACTCAAAATCAAATATTGTGTCACCCCCTAAAATTATTGTAACGACTTGCAAGACACCCTGTATAAACACTCTAATTTACATAAATAAGTTGTTTACACTCTTTCTCTTATTTCAGAGCCCATCACTGAGATTCTGGGCAGCCCTGAGCTCTTCATCAACATGGGCTCCACCATCAACCTGACCTGCATAGTCCAATACGCCCCTGAGCCGCCTCCCAACATCGCTTGGTCGCAGAACTCGGAAGTGATCAATTTCGATTCGCCACGTGGCGGCATCAGCCTAGTTACAGAAAAAGGCTTCATCACCACCAGCCGCCTACTGATCCAGAAGGCGGGCCAGGGTGACTCAGGGCTCTACACCTGCACGCCGTCCAACGCCAACTCCGCCAGCGTCCGTGTTCATATACTCAACGGTAAGTTCAGAGATAAATGAAAAATTAATCACAACCTGCAATCGATCATGCTTAATATTTTTCATGCTCATTACATTTTCCATTGATACCAACCATTGCTCTATTGACCTAAATTGATCCAGATTTACTACTTCCGTCATAAAAATAATATTAAATGTTACAGGCTTTATATTATATTAAAATCTAAATATTTACAGATACCCATATATCTACTACTCCTACTCTACGTGTAGCTTTGTAGCCTGAGTGATAGTCTCTTTCTCTCTTTCTATCCCTGTTCGCTATTGCATATAATGTCTCTCTCGGGCACAAGTAAGTCATATAAAGGGCAGAATTAGGGTATATTTTGATATTTTAACATAAAATTGTCTGTATTTCTTTTAGGTGCAATTATCTTATTAGAATACAATCTTGAGGACCAATTATTAACTTTCAAATTGCTTTAACTTTTTCCCCCACATAAGGAAAAAGACCAACAAATATAGGTAAACTTTCCCTACAGGTTATGCAAATTTTTTGACCAATTCACGGGTAAAATTAACGTAAATTTAACTTTAAATATTTGTTGGGACAATATTAGAGTTCTTCATACTGGTTCAGGCTCAACAAAGGTTTCTTTATATATTATCAGTATTCGGACCATGATTTGATCTTAGTATGTCCTGTATCAGGTCAATGTTACTCAGATGTTTACTGAGTGTGCAGTTTACAATGTTTGTTTAAGTGTTTCTAGCCACCAGTTTTGAATCTTACGTTTATCTATTTCTGTATGATAGACACTTTGAACTGATTTACCTTCTGCAAACACGGAGTTCCAGGAAACAACTACTCTGCGGGCTAATGCCCCGACCAGCATTGAATTACACCTGGAAAACCTATAGCAACAGCTAGAGTCATTCGTCAGACGCCCACCAGACATATACCGGTTTCGAGCTTATTAGCTCTCATCAGTATGCCATAGGTGAGGTATCCGACGAATAATCCTACCTGCTTTCGTCTGTCTAACCCGACAGAAGGGACCATGAGTACGCGGTGTAGAACTAACTACATCTATCGGCCGTTCGCTACTCCATGCCGGACTGAAAATGTCACAGGCACGAAGCGTTCTACATGCAGTAGACACCATTGAAAGCTGTCGATCTTTATCGCGATCGGCGAGAAACGATATTTTGCAAACACGGAATTCCAGGAAACAACTACTCTGCGGGCTAATGCCCCGACCAGCATTGAATTACACCTGGAAAACCTATAGCAACACGCATTTTTTCTGGAAAACCTTCAAGTTTTTTGAAATTTGACAAGAGCAAAAATAAAATGTTCTATATTAAATTCTGCGCGGGATATTGTCATTCAATGAACACCATGTAGAGTTTCAATTTACTTGAATTCATACTACTATCGGAGTAAAAAGTCCAGACCCCTGGGTTTGAAAGCCGATATTGCCAAAACGTAGGAGCGAAAAAAATTGAAATTTGGACCATAGATAGCCTCAATATTATTGTTATGCACAATCGAATCGGAATTTGTTTTTGAATATTCGTTTTTTAGTTATTAGAAATAATGTACCAAAAAACACGATTTTCGGGCGGCAAAACGTAATCCTGTCATTTCAACTCGTCATAACTTTTTTATTTATAGGCTTTAAAATGTGCAATTTTAACTGGTAATACATTAAACTGTGCTCTTTGGAACTGTGTAAGTCTCTCTTCTTAGAATTTCTTATTTTTTTTATCTTGCGTAAAACAGAAGTTGATGGTATCTTCGTAAATACAGCATCTTTTTTTAAAATACAAAAACAGTCATAGAACATATAAAAACCTTAACAAAGAAATGTAACAGTTTTGTGAATTAATATTACAATTATTTTTTATAAATCAGGTCAATACGGCGGTAATTTTTTAAAAACTCATTTAACACACATTATCATAAAAATTAGTATTTTGTTTTAGGTTTTGCATAAGTTCTTTTTGAACTGAAAAAAACTGCTAAGTTGCTTAATCTCTCTTGTTCCTGAGTGTTTCGTAAGTAGGTACCTATGAATTTGTTTCAAATCGGAAAAAGATCGTTCTGCCGAAGCGCTACTAGCTGGTGTCGTCACAAGCTTAGCTAATGTAACACATTGCGGAAACACGTGGCACATTCTGTTTTTTCGCAAAATCTAATAATTTCATAGGCATTGAGACCGGCAAATTCTGATGAAGAATATAAACAGATCATCTCGTTTTTATAATCTGTCGAAATCTAATTCTTTATATTTTGCCTTTAGCTCCGAAAATATTTTGTCACGAAAATTACCTTTGTATTCCGAAAAAGAATCTAGATCAGGAAGGCAAAAAAAATGCAGCTGGTTAATTTCACTATAACGATCAGAAATTTCCATTTTGATATTGTCCAATATTTCTCGAAATATTCGCTTATAATGTACCTTAACAAAACATTAATATTCCGCTTTCTTGCTGGCTCGCCGCAAATAGTTATAGTTCTTTCATAAATTTTGTCAGTTATTGTAAAAGTTATCAATAAAGTTTTCCTTCGATTTTTTTTAAACAATAGCCAATTCTACGATTTTTGATTTTATTTTATTAAAAAGAATATCAGTTTGTATAAATATTGCATTAAAAATTACTAAAAAATAATTCAACTCGAAGTCTTGCAAAGTAAATTCGTACTCCGTCCCAATCCGCTTAATTTTCGCATTTTCGTTATGGGTCGGGTCAGCTCGACTCAGATCGACCTCCAAGCAAGCAGTGCTTTAGCGCTCCATATGAATATGTATTAATCGGCTGAAACTGCTTTGCTTTCTTTTTTAAATACGATGCTTAGCAGTGCGCGCTGAGCGTCATTGAGAAACTTAAATAAAATTATCTCTTGCGCCAGCGGCGAGAGGTGTATAATTTATTAATTATATTATTATGAGTTTTAAGAGGACTGAGACAGGATAGAGCATAGTAGATAGTATATTTTTTTAACAAAAAAAGTGTATTGGTGGTATTGGTAACTTTTCTAGGGTAGGCAATGCGTTTATGCTTCTATCGTATGCACGCCACTGAAACCTACATCATGTACAAAATTTGGTTGTTCTAAGTTATTCTGAGATATTAATCTTTCTCGGAATATTTGGCCCCACACAAGACCTAACATTTTTTAATTTTTAACATTTTTGTTTGAAATATACTTACGTTTTAGTCTATAAGAGAGAGAGAATAACATGGGTTTCCAGAAAAATCACTGTCATAGCTTTCTTAACTGATACTAACAAAATATGACGGTTTTTACGTAACACCATAAAGCCTGATACTATTCCTTTTAATTCCTGCAATCTTCTTTATTACACTATAAGACGTAACCGTTCCATATTACTAGTTCTATTTCCTCCAGAAAATAATGTCGCCGATCCTCCACAATGTAGCGCCAGCGGCCGCATTTTTACGCTTTACAGAAAGCTATCTGTTGAATAAACTGAGGTAAATATATCTTTTTTATTAGAAGTGCTCTGGAGTAAGTAGTTTTCTTATAGTTCCAACAAAACACCTGCGAGTTTATAAATAAAATTTCTGCTTCTATTTGCTTTTGTTCTGGAGGAATTTGTACCTTGTGTAAGCTCTTTATTTATTTTCCTACAGTATTTCATTTCAGCTCTACACGAACTATAAAAAGACTATAAAATCTCCGAAAAGGTAGTATGGGATAATTTAAATTCTCTTTTCACTGCAACAGTTTCAGAAACAGAAAGAGATACAAGTGCTTTCTTGCATTGCTCTGTTTAATAAAAAGTTTTCATCAGAAACCATATAAAACAGAATTATAAATTGGGATTACTTTATCGTAGATACTTCTTGCGTCTTAGAATAAAAAGCGCTTTGCTAGTCTTGTAAAAACATTTAAGGCTGGGATTTTGTATACATATTTTTACCGTCTAACAGGGCGAGGACATAGAACTCCAAGAAAATTGAAATAATTGGTTATTATTATATTATATCAACGTATTCACAAAGGTTCCCTAGTACGCGAGATAATTTTCATTGCTCATAAAATCACAAGAATAATTAAAATAAATGTTAAAATACCTCAATTTTAGCCACACAGCTACTACGCCAATATGTCGCAATTACGGCAAAATTATCACAGCCACAGCCACCAAATTACTTCACTCACTAGCCAGGACATTTAGGACAACTTGTGTTTCACTTTCAGATTAATATTTATTACTAATTTTACATTTTGTGTCCTCGAGTAAAATCATAACATATATCACGGCTTCCATTTTTATGTACGTCAAAATGCACGATAAACTTCAGGGAACCTTGTGGTTCGGGCCTATACGGTTTGTATACTCTCATAGGCCTCATTGATTCGCCGTTTCGCTCACTCAGGCTGTGCAATTTCTTTTCTACAAAATCTCCGCGTTAAAGATGCAAAATATTGAAAAGGTTTTGGCTCATCAACGACGAAGAAATTAATAGCCACAAAAAGTTTAAATCAACATCTTACCTTGTACTGGTAATTTATAATATCCAACATTATTCATATCAAGCTTATTAGTTTACAAAACACTACATAAGTATCCACTTGTAGTACCTACTGGAATAAAATTGAATAACCATCAACTGCTGCAACGTTCAACGGCGAATAACTGAAGGTATCCGTGATTAATTAAATTGCAGAACAGTGAAATAAATTCGAGTGGCAATTCATTACACTTAAAACATTCTTTAATGTATTATTATCTATGTGCATATCGGATCGGTCAGTGGTCGCGCGGTTTAAGGCGTCAGTACTTGAATCGAGGTGACTGGATCGCTGTGGGTTCGATCCCCGCAGCCGGTAGACCGTATATAAGCTATATTCGTGGAGAGATTGGCACCCTCTCTGCGGGTATGGTAGGGTGGAATAATGTTGGTTTGGGTCAATGTGAGAGATTGATACCGGTTGACATTTGACTACCCCCTAATTAATGAGGTTTTCCAGGTTTCCCTCATTCCTGCACTGAATGGTGGTTAGGGCCTACCAACGTAAGTCGTTCCTAGGCGCAAATGCGGCCTGCTTTATAATAATATGCCGCCCCCTCTCCCGCACAAGTCTTCGACTTCTGGGCTGATTCTCAAGATTAGAATGAGGGGTAGAGATATTATTATTTACAATTCTTGAAGCTTTATATTGCTTTAGCAAAAACCATGTGAAATAATTCCCCAATTTTTTATGGCAAATAACTACAATGAGAATGGTCAAAAATACAGATTTGCATTTTCTCATGAGAATTTACGTCACTTTCTGTGGGAATGTGTTTGTGTCTGACAATCTATCATGACAGTTTCATAATGAAAATGATAAAAATTGTTATAATTTACAAAATTTGTTACATGTAGAGATTTTCTATTAAATAAATCGCGCAAATTTTGCATCCATAAGACACTATATACATTTATACACTATTCCACTATTGGTTACTAGCACTGTCACTATAACGGTCATACATTAACACTTATTATATCATATCGTACCATATGACCGTCATGTATCCATGTTTCGTCAATATTTAATATTAACATCTATCAGTATACTCTTTTCAATTTCATTTATACAGAAATTTAGATACCATAATTCATATGCCACGCATAATTCGCAAAACCACCCATACATATACAGGGTGAACCTTAAATAAGTACAAATATTTTAACCAGCAATATAGTTCACTGTATAGAACACATAATTAATAGTTGTTTTACAAAAAAATCGGAAATAAAAAAGTGAAATTTTAAATAAATTTTGTAATTTTTCTGTAGAAAACTTGTTGAGGACCGCTGACTTTCATACCTTTATGAGTCATAGCGCTTCAGATTGAATGTGCCGTTCACAGTGTTGCCAGTGTTACACAGATGTCTTTGATTGAACAAACTAAATTTAATATGTCAAAAATGAAAATCACAGTTTTTCGTTATTATTCATAAAATAACTTAAGGAAATGGTGTCTTGTGTCTCTTTCTAACAGTGTACAATGGCATTTAACTTGTAAATGTGGATTACTGATTAAATAGTTAATTTTTTAACAAACAGGTAAGCTTGTGTGCACGTTTATGTATAATTTTTGAAGATTGAACATAGTAATATCACGTAATATCTTCCTAAATAATTTACGGTAGTATTGCGGAAATGCACTTTTAATCGTTTATAATAAGGTCAGTTAAGCAGGTAAAATGTATGTTAATATTGCTGCGTTCATACTACATACCTAACTTTACTATACTTATGCTTCAAACAAGTATTTTTAAAATAGAATTAACCGTATTACTTTACTATTACGTTAAGGGAAACGTAATATTTATATTAGAGAAGATATGGCAACCTCGCAACAAATCATATGGTTCATTAGCTTGGTTAAACAGCGGTCCTCAAAATGTGGGTATTTTTAAAAAAAATTAATATCTCCGTAAATATTAGAAATTTTTAAAAATGGCTTTCACTGGACTGATCTATATGACGAACTACACCAGTAGTTAAAATATTTGTACTTATTTAAGGTTCACCCTGTATTCTATGCAAAGTTTCATCTTATAAGATATAGCAACCCAATTTTTTTGGTCGAAAACTCACAACTCACTCCTTGTGCGAGTTATCACTATTTTCCGTTCCGCAGTTCCTCATTTGTTAAATTAGAGCGTTTACAATTTTGAAAATACGCTGTAGAGCTTTAATTATTCTTCATTCTTAAGAACACAAAATCACTAATAAATTAATTATATTCACAATTCACAACGGAAGATAAGCTCTTATTCCGAAGACACTGGTATTTGTTGTTACTATTAGTTAGCCCAATAAGCTCTGTGTTGACATTCTTATTTAAACCACAGTTTGACAAAATGCCATGAAATATTTTTAATAACAGAATTATCGTTATATTAACTGATACAATCTACTTGAAGAGTTTGTAAATGTAAAATTGCAGAACAAAGCGATGAAACTTTGGCACAGAATTCCACAGTTCCATCCCTAAATACAATCTTGGAACAAATTAAAAAGTATTACGACTGCGGTGGATCTTTTGTGCACTGCAACGCGCCGCTCCAAATACAGATCAGAATTAGAATGGAATTTACGTGATTTATAAAACTTTGCCATTCCACTTTCAAACTGCTGCTCTAGAAAGGAGCAACAAAACGTTATTAAACGTACAAGGGGAGGCAGAGGCAGGAGCACAACGTGCTAAAATTCAATGTTGCATTAAATAACCCTGAGGTTTCCAGTATACGATATTAGGGTAGAGACATGGGAACAACGAGAGCATGCTGAACAGATTCCGCCTTGAGTTACAACTGCCGGCATATTACTTTTCAAAATATTGCCTCGTTTAATTCGGGGCATTATATGCTTAATATAATCCGCAACTTGGCCATTGTTAGCTTCTGTGTAAAAATTTGCGGATGTTTATTGAATTCATATTGTATGGTGTTATTGTTTTCTAAAATGTGATATTTAGTTCATGAGCAGAAATAACGTTTTTGGATTTTATAGTTTCATTTTTTATACAGAGAGGTGGTGAATCTTTCTAAAATTATTTTAAATACTTTTCACATCTTCATTTGCATTTGACAGACCCTACACAGTACTTATCAGGAATGAGAAGATCGCTAGTGAGAATATAATCAGCATATTCACAAAAGGGTTGGAAGGTGCAGCATGTGTAGTCCAAATCCCTACACATCCAATAGCAGTGGGCAATGGATAGGCATGCTATCGCGATACAAACGGAATTAGTAGGTATAACCATAGCCACCAAAGAAAGTGTCTGTAGATATACAACGGGCAAAACTATCAGAATCTACAGAGATAGTAGACAATCACTGCTGATCAAAAAGTAACCATAAAATACTGGTAGTGGTCTCAACCAACATATCTGTATGCTGGGTGAAAAGACACCGGCAGCGTTATGGCAATAAAGTAGCTGACAAGCAAGTAAGCAGTGCATCAGGTCTCAATACTTTTGGACCTGAACCCTCCAATATGCTTCCATTGTCAGCTTTTGTTGTAATGATCAAGAAGGATACCCACCAAGCATTTAGGAAACGGTGATAATGATGTAAATCTAAGACAAATAAATGGCTGCATTATGCATAATTTTTTCTAAAATATCAAATATCACAGGCACTAAAATTGTTGTTATAATTATTTAACATTGCAGATATAGACAACATAATTCAAATTTTTGAATTCACATTAGGCTGATAGAAAGTTGGGTTATTTTGATTCATAATTTGAGGAACATGATAGATAAAAGAGATATACAACCAATCTGGTTATGCACTGACAGATACAAAAATTCAATACTGTAAATAATTATCCGCGACTGCAATATATTGGCACAACACTGATTGGTAATCATAACCAATAGCTGGATAAACGTCAGTGGTTCTGAAGTTTAGGAATTCATAAAATTTTATCTAAATTTTCTCTTAGCCAGTAATATGGATGTTACAATAAGGCGACCATACAATACTACAATATCCCAACTTAGAACGAACATAAAAACAAAGAATAATGTATTAAGAGCAAGCACATTGTCAAATTTTGAACACTTTCTTATAATAAATCCCAATCTTTTTAAGGCTGAGCTTGTGATTTAATTAATATCAGCAGTAGAAGAGCTACAAGGTCTTTAACTGTATTAGATGTTTCTAATATTTAAGAGTTAAAATTATAATTAAATATAACAGATTTTTTTCTCCGTGAAAATGCAACTGATCTAGAATAAATATACAATCAACAACAGACTCAACTTTCATATATAATTTAAGGTCATTAGCAAATGATCACAATTTATTACAGAAGATAAATCCTTAATGAAGAATAACAGTGGTCCAAAATTAGATCCTTGGGGAAATTCAGATTTTGCTTATAATAGAATTTGATCATTGTAAGTATTGTAACCTATCTTTCAAGTAAAAGTGAAGTACCTTCAAAAGAGCATCAGTGAATCCATAATTATTAAGTTTAAGACAGCTTGTCCGTTTCGGTCTAGTACTATGGATACAAATTGAGTAAAATAAGCAAGACTAGAAACAATAGACCCGTCTTCCATACACCCACGTTGAACTGGATTTATAAAATTGCTCAATGTAGGATAAATTGCAGCATACATGGACATCTCAAAGAGCTTAGCGAAGATGCACATGATTGAAATAGGTCTGTAGTTAGATATAAGTGTAGGATCCTCAGATTTTGAAACTGGACACCGCTACTATACAAGTGTTAAAGTGTAAAGTAGTATTTTAGATATGCTTTTTTACTATTAATACATTTCCAAGCTCCCTGAAGTTACTACAAAAAATTTCTGACATTGTTTGTTTTGAATTTACTGTGGTAATAATTTTTTAAGCGAATATTTCCAATACTATTTTTGTACATATGTTATAGGCAAACCACGAAGCTCCGGCGCTCCTAGGTTTGACTAGTGAATCCTCAGGTCTGACATAAAGTCTTAGTCAAAGCCGAAATCAAAGACATTTTTTGGCCTCTGACTAAAGAATTTTTGTCAAACCTAGGAGAGACTAATTTGATCAGGCAAATGTCGAAACTCAATTTCATGATATCGAGATTTGACCAGTAGGTATTAGAATGTCTTAGTCTGTTAGATTAGGTATTAATAAAACGACAATTTTTAATTATAATGTTTATTGTTTTAATCATACGTAATTAAAATAAAAAAATTAGTCTTTATTCTCACACGGTGAGGAATTATGACATTTAGAATTGCACAATACGTGGAATTTTGGATTTACTTAATTATTCATTTGAATAATGTTTCGTTGATGAATGAATTTTATTTAAGCCCAACTTCAGATGAGATTTCAATACTTGGACCGTCGTCGTCAAAAGTGACTTCAGATGTGGTTTGTTGTATTTGCCAACAAGAGAGCTTAGGCGCACATACGTGCATAATTTGTAATCAGGTCTTGCATGTTGTGTGCGCTGACAGCACACTTGGTGCAGACTATGAAGGCTTCGGACGTAATGTTACATGCATGCGTTGTGCACAGACAGAAAATAGAAAAATAAATAAAAAAATGCAATTGAAGGTCTTCAAGCTCAGGTTAATGTAATGAAACAATTAAGTGAACAAAAATTTCCGACAATTGAGATTGGACAAACTGTGACCATACCTATTCCTAGCTTTGATAGAGCCAAAGGAGATGCTAGAAATGTTTTAGGTATCATACAAGATAAAACAATTGATGGTTTCTACAGAGGAGGGACGAAACACGGAACAATAAACACACTTTTTTTTCGAGGAATCAAATAAAAGAATGCAAAGAAAATGTTCTTAATTTGAAAGATGTACCCGACGTTAAGCTGTCTCTAAGAGAAATCAGTACAAAAAATTCGAAATTTGGAGACCACGGCTTTATAAAATGCCACTGCAATAAAAATGCTCTTTAAAATTATGTAAATGTAAAAGATCTAACGTATTGTGCAATTCTAAATGTCATAATTCCTCACCATGTGAGAATAAAGACTATTTTTTTATTTTAATTACATATAATTAAAACAATAAATATTATAATTAAAAATTGTTGTTTTATTAATACCTACTCTAACAAACTAAAACATTCTAATACCTAATTGAAGTTTGACTGGTCAAACCTCGATTTCATAAAATTGAGTTTCGACATTTGCCTGATCAAATTAGTCTCTAAGTTTGACGAAAATTCTTTAGTCAGAGGCCGGAAAATTTTCTTTGATTTCGGCTTTGACTAAGACTTTATGTCAGACCTGAGGATTGACTAGTCAAACCTAGGAGCGTAGGAGCTTCCTGGTTTACCTATAACACATATGCGACGTATCTATTAAGCCAGACGTGTTTGTATCCATATAGGTAAATAGAGATAAATCGTCATATTTTACCACCAAAAATACACAGTTAATGAGACGACCTGCTTTTTTGTTACACCCTGTATAGGCAGTGATGACATGCACCTTCCCTAAAGGTTTAAATTAAACTTGTACGGATGAGATTTGCATAATTGGACGAAAACATTTCCCCACTTTTATTATCAATTTCTTTTTTGTTCCTTCAGCATTTATTCTGTATGAACAAAACAAGCGCAGTAACCCCAAAAAAAGCTTCGTCGTCGTCGAACGAGGCCGTTCCATTCAAATCAGCCGCTGATGTAATATCAAGTCAATAGCCTCCACCTTACCTAAACGAGAGGCACTGGAATAGATTTTCCGAGGCCTATTTTCGGGCTTGTGGATATCGGCAGATTATCATCTGGAGTTGTCGGTCCCACGGATAAGAGCAAGCTATTTAAATTCTGCGGTGGTCCTCTCGTCGTGTTATTAAGATAAAGTTATACCGGATGGGTTCTTTTGCGTAACGACGTGTTTCAAACTGGTTTCTTTATGGACTCCCCACGTACGTGTGTTTTATGCTGTTTTGCAAACGCGAATTAAAAGGGGGCTTTTATAAATAAAGCTCACTCGAGTCTTTCTATCCAGCACATACAAGGTCCGTAAATGATGGCCCATGGAGACATACTAGATTTTTTACTTCAAAATGCTTAACAGTATTATTTAATATGTCCTTAAAGTCATCTAGATTTCCGTCCGTGTGGAAACACTCCTAGATTATAACTATTCACAAAAAAGGAGCAAAAGACGATATAACAAACTACCGACCAATCATTCTATTAGCAATTTTGCAAAAGTTTTTGAAATACTTCTATAGGCCGATGTCTTTCCACTTGTAAAAAATCAAATAAGTTCAGTGCAACATGGTTTCTACAAGGGCAGATCTACCACCATTAATTTGTTCTGTGCTACGAATTATATATCTGAGGCCTTTGATAAGGGTATGCAAACGCGTATCATTTATACAGACTTTTCCAAAACTTTCGATACACTGGACCACAACATTTTACTACACAAACTAGTTAATTTTGGACTCTGTAGAGAACTTATTAAATTTTTTAAATCATATTTAAGTAACAGATCACAAAATGTGTTATACTGTGAACATAATTCTGTTGCGGTTAAGCCTACGTCAGGTCTTCCCCAAGGTTCAAACTTGGGCCCGTTACTGTTTAATATTTTTATTAATGACATAGTAAATGATCTCACTGTAAGTTGCTTTTGTGTGCTGATGATCTGAAAATATTCTCAACAATTTCAAATCTGTCAAATTGTATGTTTTTACAACATAATTTGGATATTATCAACAATTGGTGTAGGGAAAATAAATTATAAAATAAATTTTAATATAACAAAATACAACGTGTTATCAATATCCACAAAACGTGACTTATTATCCTATAGGTAATTATAAACTCAATGATTCTATTCTAACTAGGCAGGATACGTTTTGTGATTTGGGCGTTTACTTTGATAGAAAATTATTCTTTATACCTCATATTAATTGCATAATTTCTAAAGCAAATACAAATCTTAGATTTATAATACACAATTCGAAGAACTTCATGAATTCTGAAGCAATGAAGTTACTATATTTTGCTTTTGTCCGTTCTAATTTAGAAAATGCTTCCTTCGTTTGGTGCTCGCACTATAGAATCCATATTGACAGTCTTGAATGGATTCAACGAAATTTTCGTTTCGTTTGAAATTCGTTGCTTATACAAACAGATGGTGCTTATCCTGCTATTGGTTTCCCTCATAGAGAACTCCTTTCACGATTTTCAATTAAGTCTTTAAATGATCGGCGCAAAGTTTCCTACCTCGTTTTTCTTCACAAGCTAGTGCATAACACAGTTGACTGTAGTCAAATTTTGCAATTGCTCAATTTTCATGTAAATAGACATCAATCAAAGCTGTTTTACCTTTACCTTACATATTCAGCTGCAATATTAATGACATTAAAAATACTATTTATAGTTTCTTTTTTGCTCTCAATATACAGGCTGTATCACATAAGAGGGCCACTCTCATGTATCTCGCTTAATATGCGAGACACATCAAAAATCTTTAATTGTTTTTTGTTAATATTATAATAATATTATAAGAAAATCTGTATTTTGCATAAAAAAAGTACATTGTGTTTATTATTTTTTTTTCAATTGGCGTCTTTAAAACAGGTTCTACATTATCTTGAGCAACACGAAAATATTTAGGTACATTTTTTTTAACTAAAATTGAAAAAAATTTTATAAATAAGAAAGATAAGGGCAACATGTAGTATATTACATGAAAGACGAAATAACAGCCAATTTTTTGTGGTCATAGCCTTCTTCAATAAAAAATTTTTTTATCCGCCTAGAGGGCGCAGCAAACCACATACGATATTTCAAAATTCTGTTAATATCAGGTGGAAGGTCTCAATTTTGCAATAAAAATGTATTACCCATAAGTTTTCTCTATCTCTTAAAATAAGAAAGTTAGACAGCCCTAAAGATTGGGCACTTTACAGGTTTTTTTGATATTACTCATAAAGTTGGCCATGGATCTCAAATTTGTTTTTACGAGCATAAAGGCCTCCAAAAATGCAACAAATAACAATTAAAGATTTTTGACGTGTCTCGCATATTAAGCGAGATACATGGGAGTGGCTCTCTTATGTGATACAGCCTGTATATTCTAATATATTTGTTAGATTAAGATTTAGCATAATTTTGTATATTTATGTTTTTGGTTTTTAGTGTATTGTAGTAATTATGGATATTCGGTTATAATGTTTGTGTTATCTTCCTATTCTATAATGGGTGTTTCCCGTAGAACAGTGTAATAAACAAAAAAACATTCTACAGTCTGAAACATTCTAAGGATACTTTTACTACGGGTGTAGATGGAATTCCCAGCTTTTTACTTAAAGATTGTGCTTATGCGATAGCTGAGCCTCTGGTTATATTATTTAATTTAATTTTAAGATATTGGACTTTTTCAGTGATATGGAAAAAGGCATTTATCTGTCATATCCTGAAAAAGGTGCTCAGAATGATGTAACTAATTACAGATGTATTTCCTTATTAAGCAATTTTTCTAAAATCTTTGAGGCTACGTTATATAGCAAAATTTATTACACAACTAAGCAGATCAGCATGGATTTATGCAAATGAAGCATACGGTCTCTAATTTAGCTGTTTTTTTTCTCAGTACATCTCTGAAGTCGTAAATAGTGGTGGGCAAGTAGACGTAATTTATATGGATTTCCAAAAAGCATTTGATCAAATTGATCACAACGTTTTGCTATTAAAATTAGAAAGGTTTGATTTTTCCTATGCTTTAATGAAACTATTTCTATCTTACTGATAAGACAGACAGTTTATAGTCAGATATCAAAACTTTCTTTCTTATCCTTTTTTTCCAACGCCAGGGGTACCTCAGGGCTCTAACTTGAGTCCTCTATTGTTTTTGTTCTCTATTAATGACCTTCCGCATATGCGTTCTTGAGTTCAAAGAATTTGACCAAGTTGTTTACTGAGATAAATTCCCGCTTGAACTGTCATCATCTGCAGCAATACATAAATCAGATGACGTCGTTTTGCAAATTAAATTGTCTGAATCTCAATATTTTGAAATGTAAATGTATGAAATTGCAGAGACCTTTCCAATATTCAAACGTTCAAGTTCCTATTTTGCGCCCTCGTTGGGTCGAGACTTGATTACGGTTCTGTCATATGGTATCCGATTTATGAAGTTCATCGTCAGAGTTTGAAATCGGTTCAACGTCAGTTTTTTAAATTTCTATCAAGATGGATTTGATCCACCCCGAGGATTTAGTCAAATTGAGTTATTAAATAGATTCAATTTGGAATCGTGACAGATTCCATTAATTCATTTTTTGTATAATCTTTTGCATGGTAAAATCGATTGTCCAGTTCTATTAAGCAAGATAAACTTTATTGTACCTCGAGGCAACAGAAGACAACATGCTACTTTCTCTAATTCTACTCCTAGATCTAATATATTAGTCAAATCTTTTACTTCACTTATGTGTGAGTAATATAACACAATTGCAGTAGGTTGTATCATATTTAACGATAGCTTGAATCGTATATGTTAACATGTACTACTTAATTATTATTATTATTAAACTTGACAGTTGTAGATAAAACGTTATACGCAATATGTGGAATTATTACCACTCTTATGTGATTATATAACTCGGCCTATGGACAAACTTCACATATGTACGGTATAACGTTTATATTCCACTTATTCCGTAAATAACTATTATGGTATGATATAGTTTTCAACGTAACATTACACATTTCATAAAATAGATAGATTCGTTAATTGCATGACATCATTTATCTTTTATTGCCTACATAAAACAGTAACATACTTATAAATAAAATCGTTTTCAATTAACCCTATTACTGCAACATAAACATGTCTCGAGGAAGGATTCGGTTTCTCTTTTGATAAATTACTGCCAGCGCTGAAGGGTTGAGATTCATAAAAATGAAAAATTGCAGGAAATATTGTCCAGATAGCATCTATGATCAATTATGCTCATTCTTTTAGTAAACAAATCAGAAATATGAGGCAGAAATGCCATCTACCCGAGTCATTTAAATTAATCTTTTATATGTTGCTGATAATAAAGATGACAAATTGTCCCTCTTTATGAACGATATGCTGGATATTTTCTTATCTTAAAATTAGTATTGACAGATTATTAATAAACAATTGTAGTAGCAAAACAGAATTTGTATTGTGTATTGAACATTTGTGCTGTTACGTATAACTTTGACACAGTATCTTTAACATTTTAATCATTATGAAAATATGCAAAAAAGTCAAGAACAATATTTTATGCTCAATACATTGTTTAAGGTTCTCTGATTTTTTAAAGGTGAGAGATAATTGTTGATCAATTTCTGGGTTGGTTGCCACGTTGTTTGTTTGAAAAAACATGTCTCTTTCTTTTTCAGGAGGAACTTTGCACTGATTCATGATGCATAGTTTAATGTCCTTGGCCTTTAAGTTTCCGGTAACTATGAAATTTTTGACAAAACTCAATCTACAACGACCAAATAAGCAGCTTTGGAATATTTTAGGGTACCACAGTGGTGATATCTGATTATCTTGGATTCTTTATGTAACAAGTTAAAAAGAAAACAATTTGGGGTACAAAAAAGAAATATACCTACTGAATAAACCTGCTTCAACCAATTTTCACTGCGTACGTGTCATTTTAAAAATATGTTATAATTTACAAAGCTGGTATCAGCGCGGGCAACCAGTATCAGCAAAAAAGTTCTGTCATTTAAAAGAAACATGATGTACCCTCAGCTAGTGACGTCAAAATTAGAATTTCTCGCCCGCAAAAACCCTTGCTTTAAAATTTTATATAAATATTTAGATTTTTAAAGACATTATTATTATTGTTGCTGTTGGTTACTCTCGCTTGCACATTTCACTCGAAAATTGACCATTTTACCGCCACAAAGGCTTTTTTTGCGAGCCGTGCAGCGCCGATCGGCTAAACGCTACGCCTTTCGCCGTCTTTCTAGATAGCCTACGGCGTATTTTGATGCCGATTTTTTCGCGTTTTCCTAGCTAAATTTCCATTTTCCCGAGGCTCCTCAGCCAAAAACGGTGAATTTTTTATGTGAAACGAGGATAGTTGAGTCGGTTACGCCCCTTTATAGAAGCTAGCGATTTTTTTGAGTGGAACGAGGATAGAGCGAGTAGGTAACGCTCCTTTCAAGACATTCGACAAATGGCAGACGCAATGCGTTTTGCACGGCATAAACGTCAGAAATATCAAACTAATTTGTTGTTATTTAGATTCTTTTGTAGAAATTTAACAAACGTCAAACGAAACGTCAAAATGAATTATAACAGATTATGTGTTCTGGAACAATTTTCGGGCCCTTCCCGCTACGAGAAGTTCTTATTGTGTTGTCTGATATATATCCGAGTTCTTTGGTGATGATTTTATAGCCCAAAATCTGAATTGGTATCTTTAAAGTTTCAGTCAACTACGAGGCGCACTGCCGACCAAAATCACCGTAACGTCAAATGTATGCTCCGGCGATGACATCTCGGTATAAAACGTAAGAAATTTTTAAAAAATGGGCCGACTGGAGGCCAGCAAAGATCAAAAACTGTAAATTTGAAGTCTCTAGAAAGTTTCCCGTACCCGAGCGCTGAGGTTTGAGATGGTTTTTACATTGAACTTTGCATAAATACAACGGAAAATGAGGTAAATAGTCATTTCATTGCCGTATCGTCCCAATTTATAGGGTGATTCAAAAAAGCTTGATAGAATTGACAAAAAATAAAATTCCAAATTCTAGGAAATTTTCGTTTTTTTTTGCTTCGGAACAGTTGTCGAACGTGCGAAAGACTGTTCCGTATATAAAGTGTTGAAAAAAATGTTACAGCAAAAAAAACTTAAAATTAAGATAATTAAACATTTTTGTTGATGAAACTTCCATCAAGGATTTATTATGATACAGAGTGTTTAAAAATAACGAACCATTCTCTAAAAACTCTTTAAATTCATGGAATTAAAAAAAATGACGAAACTTTTAGCATCACATAAAAACGACCCGATTCAATATTTAAAATACAGAATGTTGAAAAAATTAACCAAACTCGAGAAAACACTAAAAATTACCAAAATATGCCAACCAGTCTTCTGAATTCCCCGACCCGATTCAATATTTAAAATACAGGATGTTGAAAAAATTAACCAAACTCGAGAAAACACTAAAAATTACCAAAATATGCCAACCAGTCTTCTAAATTATAGAGCGCCGGATTTTCCCCACCATAGAGAGTTCAGCCAAAGTCACGTATACATTTTATTATTCACAAGCGTAGAGCCGCGTGCAGTAATGGAAATTAAGTAAAATGCACTACGCAGCGGTGGTCATAACGAGCGCAACGCGGCCAGAGGGCTGTAGCCCGAAGAAATGTCAAGTCGGCGATAGCCGACTTGCCACCTTTCTAGTTTCTTTTTTATTATGCGACTTGGGATATAGGTATGTTAGGTTATATCGATTTATTTTCACCTAATGAATCTGTGGTATCATTTTTGCAACTTCATTTAAAAACACTCCGTATGCATCATCATTCTTGAAGAAACAGACGAGTATTGTATATATTATAATATATGGGCAAAATTACTGCAATGCTATTTTTATAAATGGCAATGACATTTATGAAATTACCGTCCAAAGTTTGTTGTACCTTCGCAACTGGAAGTAACTTAGAGACATCGAATAAAATAATCACAACAGTTAACTAAATTGTTTTCCTGTTGGTGTAGTAATGAAGTTGTCACATGGAAGCGGCGCAATTATTAAGAAAAATGTCCCAGTTTCTTTCGCTAAAATGCTCGGCTACACCCAAGTCACATCCAGAGACAAATTGCGCTACATTACAAGGCTTTTACAAGCGGCAATTATACCATTGCATCACTACCGGGACATCTCGAACTATAAAACGCGAAAAGTTTGTTAAATTGGAAAAGTTCCTCACCAGGAAGTTCGCAGAGTAAACATTAGGATGTAAATTCATTTTCCGAATATCAAATTAATTTGCTCACTTCCGTCAAAAGCAATATTTATTTAGAGGCGTTCAGCTTCCGTAAGGGTTGAGATGGAACAAAAACATGTTCAAGTTTCTTTGAAACATTTTCCTGCTTGTTAGCGAGATGTTACAGCTAGTTTAGTTGTTCCAGAAACTAAAGATAGATGCTTTCTACGCTTGAAGAGAACATAATATATAAAAATAAAATGAAAATTTTTGTCGTTAATTAACAAAGCTACTATTCTTAAAAATAATATCTTCTGAGTTTCGGAATAGCTTATTTAAAGAATCCTATAAAACAGTTTTAATGAAATTTAGAATCATCCTAATCCAACTTTTCACGGGACAATAGAAAATTTAAATTTTAGTGTTTCTGAGTCCACAAAGTTTCTCGGAACTCTCCTCGATTCATCACTGTCGTTTGATATCTGTGTTAATACGATATGTAATAAAATTAATAGTGGGTATTATGCTATCTTACAACTAATATGCTATGGTATTATGCTATCTTACGGCATGTTCACGACTACACAGATCTTGAATGTATATTATGCTATTATTTATCCCCACTTAACATATAATGTTATAATTTGGGGTAGTGCGACTTCATCAAATCGACTCTTTCTTCTGCAGAAGCGAATACTGAGGCTCATCTTTGGTCTTAAAACTAGGGAAACGTGTTCAATGTATTTTAAAATGTACAATATTTTGACAGTAGCCTGGATATATATTTATAAATGTTTACAATACAATAAAAAGAAAATGGGCAGTTTCTCCAATAATTCAGATAGTCATTGCTATGCAACGAGAAATGGCAATTTATTACAGATTCCTTACCATCGTACTACATTTTTTGAAAAATCACCATCTTACGCTGGTATAAAGTTTTTAATAGTCTCCCCAGAAGTATTAAAGATGATTCAAACTTCATAACTTTCAAAAAAAATTGAGAGTCCACTTAATTAATTTGTGCTGTTACAGGGTAGACGATTTTTTCTCTTAATCTTTCTAAGTTTCTTGTATTTTTTAAAAGTGTTCGTGTGTGTCATGTTTGATTATGTAATTTTACTTTTATGTATGTTTATATATTTTGTCTGTTATGTACACAAATTATTGTGACGTTTCCAATATCACGTTATTATCGTGCTGTACCTGGACCCTGTATATATCTTTTACTATTATTCATATATAAGTTTATATTATACTTATAGAAGATTACTGAGGAAACTCGCTAAGATAAAATTATGGTTACTCAAGTCGCAGATTATACAGGGTGAGTCAGTCATAATGTCATTAATTTTAAGAGGAGATAGGGAATAATGAGTATAATGCGAATACGCGATTAAAAAAAAATCTAAATGCATATTTATGCCGAAAAAAAATATTTTCAAATCATTATTTAAACCTCCTTTTCAGACTGTCAGTGACCGTTCACAGCCTTGGTCGGTTACAGCTGACAGTTCAACTCGATGTCGACCTGATGCAATGTTGCCAAGTTGAAATATTTTTCTAGTACCTACCTACCTAGGCATTAGACATCATAAATAAACGATTGTACTGACTATTTTAGAATCTCATATTATTTCTTGCTCAGTTCAGCCAATAATAATTTAAAATGTTAATGTTCAATGAACGCTTTCCAATCAATTCTATTAAAAATTGCAAGTAACGCGGTCCATTCAGGTTCTCCGGTAGAAAATACGGCCCAATCAAATGATTCCCGTAAACTCCTGCCCATACGTTGAGAACAAATCGCCTGTGAAAGCTAAACCGACGAGTAGCGTGTGGATTTTCGTCCAACCAAATGTGACTGTTATGACTGCAAAGAAATTAGCTTGGTTTGTTTAAAAAGTATTTAATATTGAAATTACAAAACTCCAACGTATCTAATAATAAACTGAATAATAAACCATTTAGGTTACATTACATAAAAAAACGTTTAAAACGTGTTTAAATACAAAGTAATAAAAAAACCTTGTGTTGTCGACAAAACACTGTCCAAGACTAGGTCAATAACCTAGTTACCTAGTTTTGTACTGTTATTTAACGACAAGGAGTAAAATTAACTTTTTTTTTATCTAGATACATGAATGAATTTTCCTTAAATATTGATTTATTTTTTAATAAAGACAAATGTAGATAATAAATAAATGTTTTCGAATGTTAGGTTATTTATTTTAATAATTTTGATATTACGTTTTCACTACGTTTTACAATTGAATATGAATTTGTAGTATTAGTCGTAAGTATAATATAATTATTCAGTTTGTAATTAGTAATTACATACATCTAGCATAGAAATTTATTGCTTTTTAAGTAGTATATAGTACTAACCTATTTCAAATTCCACTTCGATTAAAGCTGCACTCATCCGTCCACAGCACTTTATTAATAAAATTTGGGTCAGCAACAATTCGATTTTGTAACCAATTGCAAAATTCAAGACGACTGGGGAAATCAGCAGGTTCTAAAGATTGAACTTTCTGAAAATGTTGCAGTGAGTTTTCGCGTAATATTCTGCAGACCTTGCTTTGGGATATCTCAATCGCCTTGAAATGGTTCTTATAGAAATTGTAGGTTCCTCCTCAACTAAATTTAAAACAGCTTCTATTACATTTAAGTCATTTTGAGGATGCCCGATAGCATGAAAATCATATACAGATATGAGAAACGTCTCCGGTATTCGATACAGGCGTCTGACGTCACAAGTCTACACTGTGACCGAGTATTTTGTGGAGGCTCATAAACATTCCCGTATAAAACTAGCATTTCCGCATATTCTTTGAAATTAGTAAAATTAGGCATTGTGATGTGAATTTACGACCAATACACGACCGAAATAAACAAACTACTGCTCGTATTCTCTCCATCCCCCCTCTAAATGTGTGGTGTGATCTCTAAATTTGGGGGGAAAGAAATGCGGAAAATGCGGAAAGTGCGACTAAATGGTGGCAAATTTGAATAATACGCACGCTGAAGTGTTAGACGACGTTATGTATGTAAACATGTGGCAACGATGCCTTCCATCGGAATTAGATTATCATATGGCTGCGACATCAGAAAGTTTGAGCGTACCAGGAGCGTCGTGTTATCGATTTTTATAGGGTGATTTGTTTATTTTTTAAAGGTCGAGTAAAAATTTTTTTTTTCGATTTTCTGCCTTTATTAGGCCTTCCGAATACGTGGTTAAAATTAATGACATTATGACTGACTCACCCTGTATAAAAGCTTCCTTAAAACTTTACATTTTAATTTTTTCGATTAACTTAAACCTACCTGTATTTCCAATTAAACTTACATTGAAATAGTCTTCACAAACAAACAATATTGCCATGCTTCCTTTCATCGCGCTTCATCGCTCTACACTACATTTTAAATTTTTGGCATGGTGAAATATTTTTTTTAGGCGCTATATGATATATTCGTACATAGCAGCATAATGCAATACTTCTTCTATTTGCCCGGTGGGATCCACTGTCTGTGTTCATTTTACGAGTCTATTTTGCAACTTTATTCAATACCAATGTCTATTTAAGAGAATAACGCCTAATAATATATCACAAATATAAAATAAACTCTTATAAATATATGTAGGTACTGCTTTGTCCGATAGCATGAAAATCATATACAGATACGAAGTAAAGCACACTGCTGTATTTAAGTATACATGGCGTTTGACGCCACAAGTCTACACTGTGGCCGAGAGTATTTTGTGGAGGCGTGGTCAGACTAAATTTTTAAATCTTTCTTTGTCTTTGAAATTTTTAGTGTTATATTAAGTATTTAATAGAGGAGCAATATACTAAAAACATTACTTTCAGATAAAACTGACAGATTTCAACAATAGTTTTTCGATGTTGGCGAATTATACAGAGTGAATCAGAACTTATCTAAAAAAAAAATTAGCTCAGCGATGTAAAGGTTGAAAATATTTCAATTTCAATAATGTTTTATTCAAAAGCTATAAAGATTTAGCAAAAATTTGTTTTACGATATTGACTGTATTTTTCATGACGTATCTATTCACAATTTTTGTAGACTAGTTGTGAATCACTTTGTATTTGCGGAAACATAAAATTAAATAAACGGATTTCAATCTTGGTAATAGTTTATTTTAAATCTGAATAGACATGTTTTCTATAATTTTTCCAATAGTGCGCTGAATCTGGCTCTCCTTAGGATTGCTACAGACTATGTGTCTTGTTCGTCAAAAATCCATTCATAAAAATCTTACACACTATGCACGAATTCCTTCCAAATTACGCATCGCGCATCACAAATCGTGATTTCACGCATAGTCTGTAGCAAGAGTAGAGTAATAAGAGTAGAGTGGTCACAAATTCTAGTCATCAGGCTTAACTTACGTCATACACAGTAGAGTTTGCTTGTGCAAACAACATCAACCAAACGCGTATGGACCCCTTCACGGATAAATCATACAGCCACCGTATTAAACCGCATTAAAAAGAAACGGAAACGTCAGCATTAAAAGCAGCATTATATTTTCAAGAGATATCGCTGCTTCGTTCTCGGTACAACCGAGTCCCATAAACTAGCAATTCCACGTAATTGCGCCAGTCGCAAAGTGAAATTCAACGTAAAACTGGGTAAACCGAGTGCCGTAATTATTGATAAATTGTTTATGTTCTGCGACGTGCTAATTTGGCAAGTCGACGGAACTAGATGTGGCCCTTTCTGATTTGAAGGGCTGCCGTGGCATAATTACTTAATGAAGAACTATAAATTCGGCCTGTTGCCCCACGATTGTTAGTGTTTCCGCAACGACGTTTAGTCATAATAATAGGGGAGCGGTTAGGCAGGGGTATATTTATAACGGTCAAATGACTGTCTGAAATGATTAATTCCTTGTAACATGTACAATTGTACACTATTTTATTTTATTGAATATACGAGGTGTGTAAATTAAGTAATGAGACTGATTTTTTATATTGTTTTTATTCAATGAAAATTAGAGTTCTACATTATCACCTTCAAAGTAAGTGCCTTGGGAAGCCACACAGCGCTGGAGACGATTTGTCCACTCTTCATAGCAGTGCTGGAACTCGGATACTGAAATTGCCTTCAGCTGGTCGGTTACGACAGTTTGGATGTGTTCGAGTGTCCCAAAGCGATGTCCTTTAAGGTGATTTTTCAATCGTGGAAAGAGAAAAAAGTCACAAGGACTCAAGTCGGGGGCTGAGGAGCCACAGTGATGCCTTTATTTGTCAGAAACTCACGAACTGAAAATACAGTGTGACAAGGCGCATTGTCATGATGCAGCACCCAGTTGTTCCTGATGTTTGGCCTCACACGCATGACCCTTTTTCGGAGTCTTTCAAGAACTTCTCGGAAAAACTGTTGATTGACTGTTTGGCCTTGCGACAGAAACTCTTTGTGGACGACTTCTTGGCTATCGAAAAAGCAAATCAATTGTTTTAATCTTTGATTTGCTCATTCTTGCCTTTTTCGGCCTTGGTGAGCTTGAAGTGTGCCATGTCTGGCTTTGACGCTTCGTTTTAGGGTCATACTGAAAAATCCAAGACTCATCACCAGTAATTACACGTTGTAAAAAATTCGGTTTATTTTCGAGTTTCCTCAAAAAATCAAGGCATGAGTCCCTTCTGGTGTTCTTTTGTTCCTGCGAAAGGATTTTTGGAACCATTTTTGCGCAGATTTTTCTCATCGCTAATTCATTGGTCAACACCTGATGAACGGTAGTGTGAGTTAAATTCAACCGTTCCCCGATCATTATGACCGTTAAACGACGATCAGAAAGCACAAGATCCCGAATTCTGGCAACATTGTTGTCCGTTCGTGCAGTTGCAGGCCTTCCGCTGCGAGGTTCATTTTCGATGTGCTCCCGTCCTTCTGAAAATGCCTTAAACCACCTAAAAACCTGCGCCCTTGATAAAACATGTTCTCCATAGGCCTGCTGAAGCTTTACAAATGTCTGTCGCACTGTTACCAAGTCTGAAGCAAAACCGGATTGCACAACGTTGTTCGACATTGATATCACTCATTTTCAGAACGCAGTCGACGAAACTACTCTGACAAAAAAAATTTTAAGGACAGCCAACTGACATCGCATGTTCACTCACATTTCCGCTAAACCGGTAGCCACCAGTGTTGCCACATCAAACGCTACATTGCGAGTCTTATTACTTAATTTACATACCTCGTACTTACTTATTGAATAGCTTACAAAAAAGTGGAAAATAGTTTAAAAGTGCGCAGTATTACTTGTTCTTTTATGTTCATAAGAACTCTCCCAATAAATCCCAAATATAGTCTCGTATTTTCATTATATTGGCCTTGATAATGTTCTTCGATGTCCATAATATCTTTATGGAAACGTTATCCTTGCTCTTCTGAATACGCCCCCATGTTATTTTTTAATTTATCTAAATGACCATGCAGATTATGTACTGCAATCCATTGTCTTAAAGTTCTTTAACATATTTTCAACTAGCTCTCGGTAGTTTTCAGCTTTGTCATTTCCTAAAAATCCAGAGACTGCTGCTTTAAAACTGCCCCAACTTGCTTTTTGAGCTCTATTAAGCAAGTTTGGAAATTCTTCATCGTAAAAAATTATTTAAATTTGCGGACCAACAAAAACTCCAGCTTTAACCTTTACTTCTGACTTTCTCGATGACATTTTAACCTTTTCTTTCTAGACTTGTACAAAACACCTGTTTATCACTCTCTTGAGTGCCATCTGGAGGCACTGTGTGAATGTAAAAACCCCACTTTTATCTCGCGGTCAATTGGAATGATTCTTATAAAAACTCGAAAATGAGTATTATTATTATAACTATCACAAAAGCAAACTTTCTTGGAAAAAAGGTAATTTTTCATCATTATTGTGCATAACAAACAGGAAAATCATAAAATAAACTTAAGGACAAAAAACGAAAATTTCTTTGTAGAGTTGTGTAATGGTTCTAAATACGAAAGAGAACTAATAAAAGATCATATAATTATGTAAAATCATTAAAAATTCGAAGAAACTGCTTTTTAAAGTTTATACAGATTGATTAAAAATTTATCTAAAAAAAATTTGAAAGTACATTGAACATATAATTTTGTAAAATCAAAAGGGTAGGAAAATTATTTAAAAATGCACTACTGCATGGCACGAGAAACTGATTCACTGTACAACCTGACAAGACAAAGCATGCAATCGGCGACAGGACAAAAAAAAGGAAAAAAATTCTCAAGGAAAGAAATAAATAACATTTGTAGTACTATAACAAGTATAGTATTTTCAACTTTTGCAACGTTGGCATTTTAGTATTAACGTTTTTGCGGCAGTGTTTACATTAGTCTTTCAACTCAGAGTTGATGAATACCGTTTTAATTTATGGTAAAGTAAGGCAAAATACTTTGGCAATTTCTTGCCTCAAAGCAGAAAGATTTCCCGATAGACATGTTGCAAATGCAGCTACATTTAGCGTGGCAGTGCAACGCGAGCGTGGCACGGAAAGTTTGCAACCGAATAGTGAAAGAGATGGAGGTCCACTGCACTTTTTGATTTTTCTTAGAAAGAATTACAGGAAGCTATAATTTCAAACTGTGTTTTGTTTCCAATTAAACTAAAGGTATCGCAGTTCTAACTATACGGTACCTATAAAGTTTACACCTCTAAGAGAACTCTGTCTCTGAAATCTTTTGTTTCTAATTCCTTTTGAATTACAAAGTATATTGGTTCGTGATTATTTTTTGCCAAAGTAAAGAAATTATTAAATCTTAAAGCACCTTGGATTAATAAACACGTGAAAGCAAAGGCGAGAGTCTGAAATGAATACCGCTGAGCTTACAGGCAGATCTATTGATTTAACAGAAAAAGTTGCTGAAGATATTCCACAATAAATCGTAAGGAATTCAAGACTATCTGTTTGAACAAGTACCTAAATAGACTTAATATAATTTGTGTTATACAAGTTTCAGCAGTTAACTTTTAATTAATCAAAGCATAAAACTTTGCGACTTATTGTACTGTAATTTGTTGGTTACGAATAATAAATAATTGAAGTAAGATTGTCTATTGGTTCTTGTTACAAGGCATTATCTAGTATCTGTATATGTATCCTGATATGGGTTAACTACTGCATCCACTTGATTACAACCAATGAGTCTATTATTGTTGTTGCTTAAATGCAAAAATAATAATAATCCATTAGGCCCAACGTTACATTCTGAGAATATATGGATTGATCTAGTTATGTGAATAATCAAAACTAGAACTAAGAATACAGAAAATTTACAACTTTATTACATCATCTTTACATCTTCAAAATATAGATATGTAGTTGTAGTTACAAGAAATCGGATATGAGGCCAATTTCTTTCAGAGAATCATGAATGAGCAACGATGTCAAACTATTTTGGAACAAGCTCTGGAAATAGTTTACTATAAACTGGAAAATAGATATTTTCAATGAGATGGTGCCACAGTACATATTCCAGAAGAAATCATAAATTTTTAGGTATTTTATAGTGATATTGATTGGTGACCAGAAATTTGTGGCCCGTATAAAGTCCTCATTTATATCTGCTTAAAAAATGTGTTATACATATAGGGCAATGTAAAAAGGATATAAGAAAGAAGGGAGTTTAATGGATCATAATCTTAAAAGAAACAGATGGATTTTGATGGCTAGAGGTTCCATAGAAAATAGATGGAAGGTACAACGAAGCACCTGCGGACAACGTTGTTTCTGGGTTTTTGCCCTTCATCAGCTCAGTGCAGCTTAAAAACAAGATGGAACAAGAAGGAAGGACAAAGGACACGAACACAAGAGATGACAAGTAGAAAGCCTATTTCTATTGGCGGCTTCATGTCACACAGCCTCGGTATTGAGGCATAGAACAACAGTCGTCGCGGAAGAGAGTCCAGCAACTACTGTCAGGGTCTCAGCCAGGACAAATACAAGAAAGAAAGGATCTTAGTGGATCATATTCTTAAAAGAAATAGGTGAATTTTGGTGGCTAGAGAAAACCCAGGAACAACGTTGTCCGTAGTTGCTTCGTTGTTCCTTCCATCTGTTTTCTCTGGATCCTCTAGCAATCAATATCCACCGGTAAAAAAAATATACTGAAAAGTTAAATTATCTGAAAAACAGCTGTTTAATGAATTTCTTCAGTATTATTTTTTTTTTCAGAAAACAATAATATTTTAATATTTGTAGTGAAGAAATACATTTCATCATAGTCATAGAAATTTGGGGGGTTCAGGGTAAAGAAGATCTCATACCTACGCTAGTACATTATTCATGTTATTCTTGTCAATATATTAACCTTTTATTATGATGAGTACATACCAAACTTGAAGAAAAATTATTATTATAGAATAAAAATTAAATAAAATATATTTTTTGATAAGTTGAACATCCTGTATCCGGAAAATGGGGTATCATGAAGCAAGATATTATAGGAAACGCAACTATTATTTTTTCCTGTTCTGTCTTTTCCCAAAGTTAAAAATGACAAATCGATGGCACCTTGTATTTGTGTTCCTACTCATGTGTTTTAAACTATAGCATACCTTTTCAACAATCAAGTTGACAGTTGTGGTAGAACATGGTGGTAGTGTCTGAATATCCAGTATTCCATAAAAAATTTTCAAATTTTTTTATTATTATTATTATTATTTTTGTTAAAAGAAGCAATTTTTGTACTGTGTTGTCCTGCCAATTTCCATTGCATTTTTTTTTGACATCTAAATCGAACAAAGTTGTACTCACTCTAGGAATGTATCTACCCTTATTCTCACTATTTCCATTTGTTTCAGGGGAACACCCCGCTGCCATGCACCACGGACACGGCTCCCTGACCAGCCTGTCCCACGTCACGCTGCTGCTGAGTCTGGTGTTCCTGCTGGTCCTGCGACCTCCGACGTAGCGCCGTCTCCTCTAGATGCAGGCTGTGAACGGACGCAGTGCGGCCCATTGAGCGTGACGGCCGCGTTTTTGTTACATAGTTTTATATTGGTCCAGATATTTTCTAAGTGATTTGGTAGGTTAAGGTGTAGGGAAGGCAAGGCTGGCACGGGAGAGGGCAAAGACGTCAACGACGACGATGTTAATCAACTTTTTTACATGATAGAGCTCAGACTACAAGTTTAAAATAAAATAAAAGACGTGCATTCCCTTTTTCGAGTGTTGTTACTTTCGTGTGGAAGATGGGGCGGAAGGGTAATAATTTTCTGAAGTATGAGAATAGCTTTTAAGTCTTAAAATTTGAAATAGCAAAAGAATTGTTCTGGGTTTTTATAAAATATTTCGTATACCTTGTAGAGACGACAATTTTATATTCCTATTTTAGTCAATATAAGCATATGCAATAGTATATGAAAACTAGAAGCAGCAATAATAAGTTAAGTTTCTGATAGAGCAAGCCACTGGCAGTATCACAATATAGTCAATACTATAAGATCCTTTTTATAGTCAGTATAGCGTATTATTACGTCATTTAACATGTAATCATATACAGCGTGTCCCTAACTGATCGTCCAAAAAATTACCTGATTCAATTTGGACAAAATAATATTAAAATTTTAATTACATTTTCTTCTACTGCACATGGTACTATCATTCAGGGTGTTAAAATTAATAAAATAATTTTATCCACAATCATCTTTAATCGGCCTTTTATCTACACATATGAACTAAAGTGATACGATTTTATTCACTAGTGGAAAGAACTTACTTTATTTCACTAGCGGAATAACGAAAGAAGTATTAAAATTATTATTAACATTTACATTTACAGTCATACACAATTCGTTTTTTGTTTTGTCATATTTAACTGCCTTTCGTTAATAACAACCCTTATAGCATTGTTACTATCATCTTTGGAACGCATAACATCTGCCGAAGTTGTAAAGAATTTGCACAGGATAAGGTCCCGTAAAGAAACATATTTTCCATGGATTTTTCATGTAGTATCAAGTTTTTTAGATATGGACTTCTCAACATAAGTTTTTGCTACAGAGGAGACCACCATGCCGTTTAATGGTTGTTAGATCAGCACCTTTATTACCCAATAAAGTTGTTGAAGTGCGCTTCGTGCAATGGCCAGTATATGCGTCTGCATTTGCTACATTCAGGAATCAAGCAACTATTGACGGTACTTTCGCCAGTGTGTTGATTTCAACAGGCTGAGATGTACATTTTTTATTAATGCGAATTGGGCGCAGAGAAATATATTTTCTGCATATTTCATCAGCATTCACACAAAATCCTTGCTATATAATTGTAAATTTTCTTGATGCCCGTCTAGGTATCTGGCATTGAAACAAATAGGTAACTGTTAACGTCTTGAACTTCAGCAATTTTCATATTTGTCAATTCGCACTACCGACATGCACCAAACACCTTCATTATTAGTGCAACCTAAAATAATTCATACTTTACTATATTATACCTAACAACATGTAAAAGGTAAAGAGGTTTTACCTTAATCATTAAATATTCTTTAGCACAATCCCCAGTCAAACGTTCTTCAATATGTGCTCTTTCCAATACTGCAGATTTTTTTGCTTTGGATCCTTTCCATTCATTCTTCAAATAAGGAGTAAGGCTGTTATATTTTCCAATATCTATATTTTTATAGACTTTTATAGTAATCTTCAACATCGAACACTTCGATGAAATTGCATAATTTTTCTTCAAATTTAAAAAATACGATATTATAACTTCTTCATATATTGCTATTACTATTCGTTTTTTCCTACATATGTTAAATTTGACGAACATCTTCTCGTAATGTTCCCTGGAATTCCCTGGTAATATATGGAAAGTTGCTTCTTGGGTTTCTTCGAAAACAGCCACAAAAACACAATTATTTTCTTGCATTTTTACAAAATTCAGATAGAGCAACGTAGGTACCATATCAACCAGTAGGTATAACAAAACCTACCACGTTTCATTGAGAACTAAGATATATCAAGTCTACTTAAAACACATATACAATAAATAACTATTTTCTACGTTCATGCAAAAAACAATACTTTATTGAACTATATTTAGTGGAAAAAGTGGTTCTTTATTGCACTAGTCCAATAAAATGTTTATTGCATTCATCTGTCATTCTACTACAGCGTTTTGTCAGCATGACAAACATAAACGTTCAAATCGACGTCACATTTTTTTAGACTTAGTGTCATCTAAATAACATTTTTTGGTTTTTGCATGAACGTAGAAAATATATTGTATGCAACTCGTACAAAAAGATCTTATTGCACTCGACGTGTTGTCCTACTCGGCCTGACGGCCTCGTTGGACAATTTCACGTCGCGTGCAATAAACACTTACTTTTTGCACTTGTTGCATAAATAACTATTGTTTCATTTTTAGCGATATCTGTTAAATCCCTCACACGAATAAATTTATTTTTGCTGGAGTGTATATTACGTCAAGGTCGTCAAAATTATGATATACTTTTTAGTTTAACCTCAGAGATGGCCATGGCCAACTCATATTGAAAGTTATCCCTTGATAATTCTTGGGCTCTTAATATTTTCGTAATTCGGTGTAGAATTACTTAAAATGAGATAATAGTGGTATTTCAGGAAACAATTACACTGCAGGCTAGTATCCCGACCAGCATTGATTTACCCTTTCAGTAGTACTCTCTATATAGTAGGTAATTTGCTACTTGTGGTCATATTCAACCATAATATTGAATAGAAGGATAATGTTATTAAGATTTTAGTAGTAGAAAATTTAAAATTTCTCACGCTCACGACAGTATTTGATATTGATTCATAAATTGTTGTGATATGGCTTTCGTATTGATTTTAAAGTTATACCACAATTTACTTCATTACATTACAAGTACCTAATAATAGTTTTGAAGTTTTTAATAACAGTCTAATAATCGTTTTCATGGCTGATGTTGTTATTTGATCAATACGGATTTTCAGGGTTGTTATGCCATGCCCTAGGTAATTGGGCACTGCCAGTAACAGAATTAAGGTGCCTTACCTGGATTTTTCACCCCTTCTACTATTAGGTTTACATAGTGCATGTCATAACGATACCCGAAAACTGCTGTAAATAAAATTAATGTCTAATACACCTATTAAAGTATATGAGTAGAAAAAAGTATAAATTCGCTTGAAAATTTTAAATTTAAGTATCAGTTCATGTACTGAAAATGATATTCTCTCAAAAATAACGCGCCGAACGGAAGACGTATTGTATTCTTAATTCTTTGGAAGCATTTCAAATCGAGGCTAGAACAAAGGCATTGTTTCATTCAACTTAGACAGTTATTAATATTTTCCCATTCGAATGCTTAAACCCACTCGGATAGGGTTTGTGTTTACGTTTCCGCGATACGAATTCTTCATATCATTGTGCTCCATATATCTATCAGAAATAGAAACATGTTATCATGCGTCTGAAGATGATCAATCATCGAAAGATATTACGCTGACATTAGAATAGTGAGGAGGGTGATGTATAGATGTCTCATACGACAGTTGGCCTTAACCCTGCGGGGGATGATTTATAAATTTTGACTATAGAAAAACTGCGATAAAATCGACAAATATGTTTTTGGAATAATTTGAGCTTGATACAAATAAGCACTATTTGTTGCAAACATTGAGATGTAATTACTAGTAGGTTCCTTTTGTTGAATTGTTCTTGTTATTTATTTATTTAGAACTACAAAGAGAAACGAGTGCCCAATTACATGATAGGAACAGTGGCCGCAACATGTATTAAAATTATATGGGAAGAAGTCAGGTTCATGTCATGCTTTAACACTTATATCTGTCATGTCAAAAGTTATGAATGTTTTCAATATATCTTGAATAATTTCATGTCGTCAGCATATACCAGTGTATTGCTAGTAATAGTCAGGATCATGTCATTTATAAATGTAACAAACAGGAGCGTCTCTAAAAGCGACCCTTGAGGAGCACCCCATGTATGAATTTCAATGAACCTAAGTCCACTATACTGACATTAGAAGATTTTATAATATTGGTAAGACTTTATAAAATCTGATTTAAGGCCGTAGAAAGTATGTTACTTATTAACAAACCGTGGCCAAGTCTGTCAGAATTTTTTATCTGATTTAATTAGTTAATATAGATTGAATTTTTGTTTTAGGTATATTAAGTATTTTAATAATATCAAATTTTATTTAAAATTAATGTATAGTAGCAGTAAAGTGAATATTACGCAGGTATATTAAATATCGCTAAGTATTAAATGGTCATTTCCTTTTTATTCAGTAAATTGAAAACAAAATAAATAAAATAAACAAAACAAAGAATAAAAAAGACAGCAATTTAACTCAATTAAACTAAATGTCAATATGGGACCACGTTTATCTTTACCTGGGGCTCTTTTAATAAGAAAGTAACGAATATTTTGGAAAATATATGCTTTCAGCCAAAAGTGCTCTCCACTTTGTATAATTCGTTTTTTTTAGATGTTGTTTACTTAGTATTGGAACCATATAAACAAAATATTTCATAAAACCTTTGAAACTAAAGTCCAATGGGTTAAGGTCAGGGAACGGGATGGCCATTCCTACCTACCGTTCTATATCAATCCAGCAATTAGGAAAGGTTTCATTTAAATAGTTCTGAACATTTCGATCGTAAAGCGGAGGATCAACGTCAAGTTGAAACCACATATTTTGACGAACCGCCAGAGGCAAATCAAATCCATGAAATATTTTGTAAAAAAATTAGAATTTGTAAAAAATAATGTAATCTCTCTCATAAAGTAACATGAATTTCTACGGAATGACTTTGCATAAAGATGCTTGTGCTTCTAATAATACACCGTCTGGTACTACAATCTGATAACATTGAATATTGTTCCATTACTTCCAAACATTTTTACTTTCAAGCAACTCAAGACAAATATATTGAATGTTGACATACATCACACCTGAATTCAACTAATCAACAATTAATTGTTATAGTATATTGAAGCAGCATCTAATTAAATTTCACACATCATCTAAATTAGTTGATCATTCACTTTTCGAAAATTTATATTATTTTGCAACACCCTGTAATTCTTTAAATAGTAACATATTACTTAGGCAAGTTTGGCTAAAAAGACATATTTTTGTGTCTAGTATCTCCGGTTGCTCTATGGCCCATAAGTTATGGGACACCCTGTATAAATATCTATTATCGCAAAACAATTTTTATCCAATCATCGTTCAGAAAAATCTACAGGATCGATCAGCCAGTGAAAGATTCCAATTTTTCTCAGAGGGGAACGTCACAAAAACGTTTGGTTGGGGAGAATTATCAATAGACGCACTTACACCGGGCAATAGATACATTAACTATCTGGGGTTTGTACGTCTTTGCTGCGGGTAATGCATCTGAAGTGTCAGACCACACCTGTGCCAGCCCCGTCTCACCCGCAGTGTCACAAACAATATTTCCCAGCAACCTGGGCCACCCGAGATAAATTGAACGGATAACTCTGCTCGAATAACTCCGCTAAATCTAGCCGGCTATCGGTGATTTAATATCTCGTGTGATGGACTCATGACAAACTACGTGTCAGTGTAACTGATGAACGCGATTTAGAACACGTAATCACTTTTGAATGGGGGACTGTAATCACATGGATATCGCGGGTTTACTGCTGCGATTAGCGAGACCGGCCGGCGAGTTAAGGAAGCTTTATGCTCGACAAAGCAGAGAACGGCCTGCAGTTCTATTGTTTGATGTGGTATCTGGATGAGGAAAACTTCCTTAACCGTTTTCGGAAATAAGTATCTTGTAGGTTGATTTTTGTTCTTACTGCATAGCTGTTTTCAACGAGAATTTATACTAGAACTCCCTGTATTTATTTTATAATATTAATCCAAGTGTCAGAGGTTGAAAATTCTCGGATTCTTAGAACAACACAGGTTTTAAAAATTTTAATTTTCTTGTATCGCACAAACTAATTTATGAATTTTAGTGCGCTGAATCCGAAGCTGACCTCAGAATTGCTCCATTACGTTAGGCTTTCGAGATAATCTAACCCAAAAGAGCAAAAAGCGCTATATTTGAGCTTATTTTATGCCAAAAGGAACAATTCCGCCACAAAGGTAAACATATCTTAAAGTACCAGTTTTCCTTTCTAATATTAAATTGAGTTTGCTCAAATATCTGTTTTCTTCTTCGATATATCGTAGATTGATATTTACTAGTTCAAACCCATAACTTACATCTCATGTTCCCCATTCTGCCCTATCTTCCGTAAACCCTCACATCCCATTTCTATTACGCTGTAATCAAACTTATTTGCTATTTCAGTTGCATTGTACGTCCATCATCATTCAATACTTCTTATACACACAAAACAAGCCCATAGATACCTACCAATATATATATACTTTACAAATCCACACCCCAACACCCATAATTCGCAAAAACCATACACCCCAAACCTGTAAATCATAAAACCTATAAACGCAAAATTCCATAAATACTGAAACCCATAAAAACCTAATTCCATAAATCCTTAAAACTCGAAACGTATAAATTCTTAAAACGCATAACTCCACAGCTATAAACCCCAAATTCCAATAACAATAAACCCCCAATTCCATAAACCCCAAAACCCATAATTCCCACTATCCAGAAAATGGTCCAATGATGTTGGAGAACGAAGTGCTGCGAACACTGACAGTAGTAGCAATAATATATCCGATATATCAATAAAATGCAAAACTAATAAATTTCAATGAACTATATCTCAAAGAGGAAAGGAGATATTCGAGCAAAGTCAATTTGATTTTGAAAGAGAAGACTAGTACTTTAATATGCTATCCTTACTTTCCAGGCCAAATTCTAGCCTTTATCTTAAAACAGCCTCTAATATAGCAAAAAAGAGAGCGTTTATTTCACGTTTAGGTGAGAATAAACCAGACGTGATGGAACAATTCTGAGGTCGGATTAAGGTTCAGCGCATCAAAATCCCTTAGAAACATGATATACAGATCTGCCTAAAGATAAATCTCTGACTTTCAGAGGTCTTTCAACTTTTTATAATTGATACCGTAAATTTTGTGCATGATGTAACTAGACTGTTGAGTCAAAATTGCAAGATATATTGCTCTCCTTGTTTTTAATTGTGTACTCTTGTCATTTGAGTTACATGGTAACTTGCTTTGAAATTGCTGAATTCATCAGCAATTTGATAATGTTAGTGGCATCAGTTGACCATTAAATTTAGTTATTTAACTTCAATATCTAAAAATTTTGAACCACGTCAATCTGGAAATGTTGAATTGATCTTAACTATCATTTAAAAAAGATATTTGTGCAAGCCAAGAAATTATAGATGTTTAAATTCATTTTACCAAGAAAGGTACCAGAAAAAGACTTATTTCAAAGTAGTTTATTCAAAGATAATTTTGTTCAACTGTAAATGACTGTTTTGGTAGTTGAAATAAGTTGTATTCGACAAATTTCGGAAATTTAACGCTTTCATTTGTATATATAGAGTGTTAAAGTGGAATATTTGCTTTCAATGAACATAACCAAAAATTTGTGTGCCACACGGCTGCGTGCGTGCAGAGTTTAGCACCAAATACAGAGTTGGAAAGAAATTTATTTGAAACCAATGGAATGGAGTTGGCAACGCTCTATCAACGGTTTATTGCCAGTAATCACTGAAACAGATACAGCGCCACCAGCATTAGGTCATGATAATCTCCTGTAATTATCGATGTAGGTGTAAGGGTAATTGCTGTTTGATCATTTGTGCCACTTGGACCACTTGCAAACGTCGAAATTGAAACTTTGCTAACCCATTGTCATAGATTTAGATAATTTACTCACAGTTGAACTATGAGATGATAAAAACAGAGAGGCAGAAAACTGGAGGTTTAACTGAATAAAAATAGCAGTTTATGGAATGCCAATTTGAATAAACAACGATTTGAATATTCCACTTGATTTCTTTCAGTTATAATTTCTCTCCGTAACCTATGAGATCTCTACTTTATATATACTAATAGTACAATCTATTTCTTCTTACAGCGAAAAGAAGTGTCGAGGTACGAAAAATAAAGATTTCTCCGCCTATACAAATTGTTTCACTATAAACACTGTCTGGTGATAATTTCTGGACTTATTGATTCCAAATAATCAAGGCATTATCTTTTACTTGTGTGGCATATAAGATGGCTCACGTTCATGCAGTTATAGCTTGCAAACTACTATCGCAATTAGAAAAACTGTGCAGGCAGTTTATATGCAGAATTTAGTGGGGAATATTTTTATATTGTATAATTTCTCCTAAAATGGTACTTCCGAAAAATGCTAAAACCTCCCTCTTAATGGTTTAAACAGTTTGTTGCACTTTGAGTTTTGGTACTCGTTTTTAATTTTCTCCTTCTTAAGCATAAAAAAGCGATAGAGAAAAGACAACCTTCAGTAGGATTCTTATGGTCAACAGAATATCTGACGCCTGGACTATACGTGCTAATCTCAAAACGTTTACAGCAGGTACTATCAAAAATGGAAACTTAAATTGTAAATATTTTGCAGGATTGAGACTCAGTGACTCTTATGATTTACTTTCAGGTTTATTATATAATAAAGTTTTTGGTTAAGTTTTAACGTCAAGGTCATAGTTAAAACTTCTACCTCTCACTACATAACGGATATGGTAATCTGTAAAAGTTTTAAGGGATTTATTTTAACCAAAGTTATTAAAATTTAACGGGACAAAATTAGGTGATCTTAAAATGTATTCTGTCTTGAGAACTTATATAACTAATAGCACTAATGCGTAGACCTTATAAAGACACTTCAGTCAACAAAATAATTTTATTTTGTTGACTGATGCCAGCAGATTGGAACACAGTGTAGTATTTGTCAATTGGTAGTTTCATATTTATTATTCTTATGCACAATTTGAGACTTTTTCATAAAAATCTGAGGAGGGAAAGCAATACACATACTTTTATTTAATGTTACCATTAAATGAAATAATTAGTCTACAGAAACTATAGACCCTAAGGTGCTCGCATATTAAGGAAAAAAAATCGTCGCAAAAGGAAACCCTTTGATCTTGTGTCCGTTGATTCCAACGAGCAACCGAAGATAGATGCATATGTATAAAACCATATCGTACTGTGTCTTGCCTTTTCGAAATGGATGGGAATCTATAATTTCCAGTCTCAGAATTGCATCTGAAAAAGAAAACGACGTAATTCTCGAAACAGCAAGAAATCTGAGCCAATAATTTGCAACCATTTAAAAAAATTTTCAATGGTTCTGTGTGAACTAAAAATTCAAAAAAATATTCTTTTTTATATATCTTATAACCACATTTCATACATAATAGCAAAGAAGATTAATTTAACTTTATAGAAAATATGTAAACCATTTAAGCAAATCCATTTCTGATTTAATTGTAGTGTGATTTGATGCAGTTCCATCTCAGTTTTTGTAAATAATAGCTATTATCAGAAGCTCTGGTGTGGGGATTACATTTTTACAACACAGCATACTTTGGTCAAATCACAGGTACGAAAATTAGATGATTTTTTTTTTACTCAGTCTAAAAATATTTATAATTTCTGTCGCTGCATGTATTCTTATGAATTCCATCTATTTGTTTTAAGGAATCTACAGGTAGTTCTAGTTTAAATATTTAATTTTTACTCCAAACAAAAATATGAAGTCAAGAATAAGAATTAACCAGTTTATTATTTTCCAGTTTTGATTTATTTAATATATGAGACCAGTGCATGTTTAGAGTGTGTGTAAGTTGACAGGAAATGTAAGTAATGAATAGGAAATGGCCCTTGCAAGAGAGACGTTTCCTATTCACTATTAAAATACAATGCCTTGAAAAACACAGAATATTTATTATCTGAAACTGATTGATGTGTGAAATGGTAAAATGTTTTACAAAAATATATAAAATATTTGAAATTTTATCTGTAGGTACTTTCCCAATGATCCATAGTTAGAAAAAGAAGCTGACAAAATATGGAAGTGAAATTGTAAAGTCACAAAGAACATATGTGAATCTAATCAGTTCAAAAACTTAAACTTTAATGCATTACCTACTTCTATGAAGATAAATCTACTATAACCTAGTTCATAAAACTTAATTTATTAGTGAAAACTTAAGATAAGTAGACCGATGTTATATCTGATATCAGTTTGTTCAGTATCGTGGTTTTCAATCTAATACGTTTCATTAAATCTCTCGCGTACCTCAAGGTTACATACTCGGACCTTGACTTTTTGTATTATTCATAAATGACACTGTTGGAGACTTGCAGGTACACTACCTAATTATAATAATATAAAGATGAGCTTTTATGCAAAATTCACTATTGCTGATTGTGAGAGGTTGCAGCGTACACTTGACATTGTTTGCAATTGGTGTCTACATGACAATTTAACTTTGAACGCATACAAATCTAATATCTCCACGTTCACTGCAAAAATAATTCTATTAAATTTAATTATATGCTCAGAAAAAATTTTGGTTTTTGAAAATATCTCCGGAACCTCTAAGTCTTCCCTTACGCATAACTAAAGTCTTCTGTGGAACTTCGTAAATCTACTTTATTAATAATGTTCAGATGTTTACAACCCCATACTAAATCCTAAAGATATCATAAAAAATTGCAAATAGCATTGGTTCTCAAACTCTAGACTAATAAGAATAATATCCTCGAGGTAAATTCCGCATTGCATTTTTCACTATTTTAGGTGTCATTTTTATCGGTGAAAACTTTGACGCGAAATTATAGGGTCAGAGAGTACTTGAGTGACTTGATGGTAATCTCATTGGCTCATTTATCTGGAATTATTTGAGAATGTTATTTATCCAGCTCCCGTGGAAGTATAAGAGAATGAAGAAATTATTTTTCAACAAGATGGTGCACCACCCCATTTCGTACAATCTGTTCCTCAAAGCTGGATTGGAAGAAAGCGACATATTGATTAGCCATATGAACCATGTCACCTGATTTGAATTCTTTGAATTTTTTTCTATGGGATCATCTGATATCCAAGATATATGCTACCCAGCCCGAATCACTGGATGATTTACGAAATCTGATAATTTATGTAAGCCGTCAAATTCCAGCCAAAATGTTGCCTAATGTACGGGCGCGCTTCTAACAGAAATTATTTTACTGCCAAGAAGTGAATGGTGGTCACAACATTTAATAAACTACTCACGTTGCCTCTTTCACTATTTTAGCTGTCATTTTGTTATCGATGAAAATTTTGTCGCAAAATTACAGGGTCAGATAGTACTCGATGAGATCTTTAAAATGAGGAATTGCAACACTCCTCAACCCTATTCAAAATCAGGGGGTCGTGCTTCCCCTCGGTAGGACGTAGAAATTACGGGGATGAAGAGAACAGACAAGTTGTTCACTCTCGAATCAGAAATCGACGGGTGTAAGCATTTTCCCATATTTTCATTTTAAAGCCCGAAAATCGAAGTGTAAAGTTTTCGATGGCCCACCCTGTATCAAAGGATTTTCTTACAGAGGAAAAGGTATAATGTAAATGCGATTTCTGAAATATTAAGAATATTGCCCCATACATTTCGAAACATAGACACGTGGACCTGTCTGAAGAGGCCATAAAATCTATATGGTCGGTCAATATTATTCAAATGTGAATATAAACTGGAGCTCGTCGTTGCCTTAAATCTCCATAAATTCGGCCCTTATGAAATGGCTGTCAATAAATCAGTAATCGAATTCACATGTTATTTCTCAACGCGCTGTCATAATAGATTGAACCGCCTAGTTTTTGCAGTTTATAAATTACACTTGCCAAACTGATGTATTTCTCGCATATTCCAATGTGTTACTGCCTCAATTTGACGATAACTGACTGACTTTTATGTAGTTACCCGTTGGATATAACGGCAGCTCTATCAGTATTGTCAGAATCAGAAGTGGAGTAAAAACTATTGTTAAAATATTTTTGATGTGGTTTCTAACATTCGAATATGAAGCAAGATCGGCACTTTAATACGGTTCCTAAACTGAAGTTTAGTAATTGTCCAAACTGAAAAAATAACTAAATTTATCGTCTCAAAGCAATATGATTCTTTAATATGCCAAAAATAAACCTTATTTCAAAGATAGCTTTATAGATGAAAGTAATTTGAAACATTAAGTACAATTTTGCTATCATTAAAATATTGGCCTTTAGTGATAGAACGTACAGGCCGTTGTCCTGCTGGAAACGCTTCCAGAAATACTTTAATAATAATAATTAATAATAATATAATATTTATTTTCCCACAAGTAACATTTTGACGTGTTTCAAGTCTAGGAACAAACAAAAAATTTAATTTGTGCAGTAGAGAAGAACTGTCATAAAAATAAAATAAAAGAAATTGCAGAACAATTTCTTCTAAGCAATAATGACTGTAACCGGACAGCCTGAAGTAATACATAATTATTATCTATACCTCGTCCAGGATATATGCTATTAATTTCAAATGAAACAAACTTTAGGAATTTCCTCTGCACGGATTCAATTTGATGAATAGAATTTTGGTATATAGGGTACCATATAATAGATCTATATTCTAATTTACTTCAAATAAGTGAAACATGCAACAATTTTATTGAAGTAACATCCAAGAAATCATGCATATTTCTAATAAAAAATCCTAACGTTCTGGATGCCGCAGCTGTATTACTAATATGATTCGCAATCGTAATTACAATTGTCAAGGAAATACAATTTTAATATTTTTAATAAAGCATCAGAGAAACCAATATGTTGAAGTTTTGACAATAACAATTTGGTCAAAGGCATTCTAGTCTAAGAGCCAGTGGCCGGCAACCTATAAGTAGAAATTTTGCACAGTGTGTCTCTTATACCTATCAATCATGAGGTGATGACTCGCTAAGCCCGGCGAGGCTGACCCAACTGTTACTCAGGTGCGAGAGGTATGAAAATTTAACCAACTTCCTTATTAAATTAACAAAGCTCCGTTTGAAAATTTTAAAATTTCATATCTAACAAATTAGGCATTTATTTTTATTATTTATTATATTTAGCACCTTTTTATTAAAATAATATAAGTAACAAATAACCTCTATTTTTGGCACAGGTTCTGAGATTTGGTGATGTCGATTACAATGCTTGACATTTCTGACAGTTTTTTAACGTCAAAAATCAGATTTAATCAAATACTTTTCAAATTTATAATTTTTGCCAATTTCACAAGTGTCTGCCATGACTTTAGAAGCACGGTAATCGTCTGTCTTTGTTATTTTTATATAATAATAATTGTATATTTTAAAATTTTCAAACGGCAGCTTTGTTAATTTAATAACGAAGTTGGTTACATTTTCATACTTCTCGCACCTGAGTAACTCTTGAGTCGACCTCGCCGGGCTTAGCGAGTCCCCACATCATGAGTGATAGGTATAAGAGACTCACTGTGCAAAATTTCAGGTATAATCATTTACTTATAGGTTGCCGGCCACTGGCTCTAGACTATTCTGTATATCAGTGTAAACAACACCTACTTGTTTGTGTAAATCTAACGCTTCTGGTATACACTGCGTAATACAAGATAAATCATACATGTTTATTTTATACCTAGCAATGTCATTTATGAACAAAATAAATAGCAAAGGATGGATACCGTATAAAAAATCCAATGAAACAAAATCAGATTTCTATGATAGTCAAAAGCCTTGCAAAAACCACCTGGGTGATTCACTCATAACGTCACTAATTTTAACCACGTATTTGAAAAGCCTAGGAAAGACAGAAAATTGAAAAAAAATCGAATCATTTTAATTGAAGCATGCTGAATTTTCTTATAACTGATAAATAAAAAGGTCAGTACACTAAATAACGCCCGAATATACAAAATATAACCCCAAATAAGTACACAAAGTTAGGAAGCCACTTCTTCGACAAGAACAATTTTAAGCTGATTGCAGATGTCCCAAAGTAACGTCTGGAGCACGTCTGGACGCTAAACTATTACGAGAAACTTACGGTATACATACAATACGTCAGGAGTTCAAAAGAAATGGCAAAATTAATTTTAAAGAATATCATTATTATTGCAAACGATTGTATGGTAGGTAATGATTACAGATTTACTCTAACTTTGGGATTGTTATTGTACTACTGGTTGCAATTTACACTTTTCTGGGCTTTATCGAAATAGGGAAGTACAAGTTAGTGCAATAATAATGAAACTCCATCAAAACAATTTGTTGGTGAGTGGAACAATTAAGAGCTTCTGCCGAAAGGTGAAAGTAGATGCCATTACAAATACAACAGTAGTTTAACACAAGTCACCTAATTATTTTAAACAGTGTCAGTATTATGGCAATAAATAGTATGGGTGCATCTCACGCGTTCGAATTCCTGCGTGTTCGAAGTCCTACGTGACCGAAAGCCTACCAGCCCGAATACCTGCCTGTTCGAATAGAGATGTGCGCGCTCCCGGCTGACTGACGGATAGAGAAGACCACGATGCAATTCGCCTGGATGATTTGTTCCAGCGGTAAGAAGATAACACAACGGTTTTCACAGTGATGTATCACTTTCCACAGTTTTGTGTCCAGGAATATTTCTATTTTTTTCAAATATAAGGGTGGCAGCCCTTTATAACTGCCCTACCTTCAAAATACGTGATTACCATCGTTAGAGCATGTTGGCAGGAGTATAGTTTTTACCTTCAGATGTTTCTTACTTATGTGGTTTAGTGTTCATAAAAAGAACTATTTTTTCATATATAAGAGTGGCATCCCTTTATTACTGGTATAATATGAAAATACACATATATTGCTGTTAGTGCATGCTACTACAAATATTTCTATATTTTTACACTTAACTCGCATTGCTTTTTTTGACTGATAAAAAATTTGAAATATTCATCAAAATTGAAATTTGTAAACACTCTGTAGAAAAGTTTATTTAAATATTTTTATTAACAGCCTCTGCTTTTAATAGTTATTTTCATAGAAATTGTGATAGATGTATTTAACACATGAAATAAAGTCACAAGTAAGTACATATAATAATAATTAAACGTGTGGAAACATTTTAACAAAAGGCTGCATTATGGTAATCAATTAATAATGTTTCTAAAATTGTGGAAAGTGATACATCACTGTGAAAACCGTTGTGTTATCTTCTTACCGCGGGAACGAGTCATCCAGGCGAATTGCATCGTGGTCTTCTCTCCGCCAGTCAGCCGGGAGCGCGCACATATTCGAACAGGCAGGTATTCGGGCTCGTAGGCTTTCGGTCACGTAGGAATTCGAACACGCGGGATTTCGAACGCGTGAGGTGCTCCGAATAGTATGTAGTCAAGCAGATTTAATTTTATTTGAATTATGCCATCGTATTATAATCATTTTTTCCTATCTCTTGAAAATTAAGTACATTATGACTACGATGACCGTGTTCCTCTATGCTTTCAGCTAAATATTGCAATGCAACTTATTTTTAAATATTTGAATGAAAACTTACAATAATTTCTTTGTATGCATATACATATATGTGCTATTTTTTTCTTGGTAGAAATATTTAAATATAGAAAGGGTATACGTATTTACTGATTTAATAAATTTTAATTTTGAAAACACTATTTGTTGTTTGACAACTTCGCTTCCATATTGAAGTTTAATTCGAACATTCAAGTTGTTGGAAATAAGAAAATAATTTTCAATTAGCTTAAGGACCAAAACGAATATGTAAATATTAATAACTAACACAATTAGTAATGTTTTATATTTGATGAACATTTTAAATAATTAAAGGTCCTAAATATTTCAATTTTTCTAACCTACAGTAAGGTTTGTACAAAACCATTATCTATCCGTTGGAAAAATAATGACTTTTGTAAATAATTTGTAAATAATTAGAAATTAAACTTTGTAAAAATGTCTTATCAAAGTATGTATTAAAATGTTGGTATATATTTTTATATTAAAGTAAGCTTTTATGTCATTTGCATAGGTATTATTTAAATGTTCCATAATTTATAAAGGATTTTAATCCACGTTAATAATAATATACTTTTAATATATTTGTTATTTGTTGTACGAAAACAAACAGAATTTATTTTAATATATTTTAATAATTTCGATACTGATTCGTTTTACCTTTAACATCCATCCAAAACTGAAAGAATATTATTTATTTATAATACATTAAAAATTTAGAATATTTAGTAAATACTAATAATTATTTTGATTTCTATTGTACTCTGGTAACATTAATTTAAATAAATTCTGTTTGGGACTCGTTAGCGTTAGTACCAAATTAATGATTATAATTATTGTTGTTATTATGTGCTATGCCGTTATTGTAATGATTCCAATTTAGAAGCAGCTCTGTAATTGGAGTCTTATTATCATATAATTATTTTAATTTAACTCAAAAATACAAAATTGTACGAACTAGCATAATTACCATGTGATTGCACCTCCGTGTATTTCCTGTATTATATCTCTGTTAAATGGCAGATGATTTGTACATATCAGTGAGAAATTATAGATACAACGATTTTTTTCTCGTGTAAATATTGTGAAAATATTCTAACTAGACGTTAAGATCGTTCCAATATTTTGTATATATTCAAATAAGTGTCCGTTAGTGTCATATCTAATAAATTTCAAATTTTAACAATTTGTTCCTGTGTTTTATTTCACCTGAATAAAGTTCCGCACAATAACCATATTATATATAAAACTGTTTACAGATAATTTATGTCCAGACATTGGCGTTAGAAGCTTCGCTAACAGATAAGTCAAAGTAGGGTTTCAGTTTTGGCGATAAAATTTAGGCCGTATTGAATTACGAGGCTGTCTGAATCCAGAGGGTATTGCGCTCGACATCCTCAGATCTAAAAAGTTAAGTATTTGTTATTATTATTTATAATTTTTACCACATTTATTACCCTATTAAAACAGTATAAGTAACAAATTATCTCTGTTTCGGGTACATATCCTGAAGGCCTGCCATTTCTGACAGTTTATAAACGTCAACAATTGTAGGCAATATCAACAGTTAGACGAGACGGACTCTCTTATTCCTATAAATCTAATGGTCCAGAGTTGATTTGTTTTTCTCCACTCCCTTCTCTTTCTCGCTTGTTTCCCAATTCATTACATTTTTCTTCCTTAGATCTATTGCAACTGCCTCTCTTCATCTGTTCTTTGATATATCTCATTTATTCTTATAGTTGGGTTTACTCTCTACTAACTTGTTCACTATCATTTCATCTCTCATTCGTTCTAGAGCATCAAGACACTGCACTGTTCTCGATATCACAACTTCATTTATTTTTGGTGACTGGTATGTACTCTTTCTCCCTAGGATTCCTTCCTTTCCCACTCCAACTGGATTTCTCTTGATTTCTTGAGTACAGGTCCCGCTTTGATTTGAAATTTATATTTTGTTTTACTCTCTTCTTCTCAAAATCTAGTTTTTCTCTTGATTTATCTGTAGTTCGACTTTACTTGTTTCCTCCACAAGTTTTCTTTGCCTTTTATAATTCTCTACTATCTCTTGCAATTATGGTCACATCATCTGCTTAGTTACCAAATTGACTTTTAAGTAATATGTATTTTTTTCTGCTCAGTTGACTATCTCTTATGACCTTTTCTAGTACTAAATTAAAAAGATGAGTTGAGAGTGGGTATCCTTGTTTCAGTCATGTGTCAACAGCAAAATCTTCTGAACAATTACTATCTATTTACACTTTGCTTTTGGTATCCTTTAATGTCATTTTCAATAGCTTAATCAGTTTAGTTGATATCTGTATCTGGCATGGTAAATTATTTCATTATTCTACTTAGTTTATTCCTTTTGACAGAATCCCATGCTTTTCTAAAAGGCACGAATAAGACCATTGCTTCTACTCCATATTCCAGAGGCACGAATAAGACCATTGCTTCAACTCCATATTCATAGCATGTACTGAGCATTTCCTTCACAATGAAGATTTGGTCCATTGTTCTAGACCCCGCTTGATACTTCGCTCTTTGTAATTCTGCTACGGGTTCTATTATTTGTTTTATTAACGCTGACATTTTATACTCTATATCTAGCAATGAGTAACCTCTGTAGTTTCTCCAGTCTGCTCATCTAATATCACATAACATCTCGTCACAAAAATAAATGCTCAGGGTTTTCTGTTTACTGCCTTAAAGATAGAAAGCGTTTTTCAAAAAAATAAAATTTACAGCAAAGTGATGATACAAGTATTAAATGTGTTCAAAATATTCTCCATTACCATTCCAACATAGGTCGGCATGATTGTAAATATTTTGTATTGAAGACACAAGAAATATATGAAAGGAGTTAAATCAGGTGAAGGTAGTGGGGTAGCGGCCATTCTATTGTTCATCTTTATCATATCCATCAGCCAGGTAATGTATTGTCAAGAAGTATTCAGACATCGTAGATAATCCAAATATCTAGTAGATACGCCGTTTTATCATTCCTGCTCAAACAATTACTTTACCTTAACGCTAGCTATGCAATTTCTGAACTCAATGAAGACTATTTTGAGAATAATATTCAACAGAAAAACTATATGATCTCGTCGTAAAATGTATGTGGGGACCTAGATCATCCTAATTCAACTCATGCACTACCTAAATGTAGTTTGTAAGGGTGGAATCGGCAGCTAGGACAATCATCGTCCAAGATGGCTTAGATATTCAACTAACATGCGGTACTTAAGTAACTGATAGATAATAGTTAATCCGGTTAGCTGTAGTATTTTGCATTTACTCGTTTTTTCTCACTGCCAAAACTGCTTTTCATTAATTACAAGAATTATTCACTAACATAATATATAATACCTACGAGCTAAATAAAATACCCATTTATTCTAAGAAAATTGACATTTAATGTAATGAATATCTACTAATAGAAAACTTGGAATGCACCCGCAGCAGTCTTTAATAATAAAATCTTGTACGAGTGCCGTAGCTGCGTTGGATTTGCCCCTGATGCCTAATTAAATAATGTTTACCCTTTGTAATGTAATGTAATCGTTTTTTATATATTTTTTGTATATTTTTAGGTATTAACAATATTGTGTGAAACTAACTACTCTGCGGACTATATATCCCGACCAGCGTTGAATTACACCCACAATTTCACCCCTTATATTCTTAATTATCAGCTATTGTAACATTTTTACTGTATTAGAAAGGTATTTTAATGCAGTAAAAAATATATAAAAAACGATCACATAAAGGGGGATCACATTATTTGAGTAGGTATTTGTCATGTTTAATTTAAAATTCATTGACAGGTTAGTCACTTTTGACAGTGTCGACTTTTAATTTCAAATAATTTTAGTTTATTGGTATAATAATTTTTATAGTAAGATATTTGACTCAATTTAAAGGAGGCCACCTGGAGAAGCAATCCTAAAATGCAAAAATAGATCAAATATCATCTATTGTAGTTGAATTTTCGAGTTCCCACAGTTTCAAAAGGGAACTTAGATATTTATATAGGTTAGTAAATTTAGCTAGATTATTTTTTTAGATAATTATTGAATAGAGATTTGTCTGTGGAATTGTTCGTTAGCATACCTAGATGTTTGGTATCAGAGAGCATACATATGAATGATAGGAATTGTAGGAGATATGATTTATATTAGCTTAAAATACCTTTCTAATACAATAAAAAATGTTACAAAAGCTAATAATAAAGATATAATATGGGTAGACATTGTGGGTGTATTTCAACGCTGGTCGGGACGTTAGTCTACACAGGTTAGTTTCACACAATAATGTTATTACCTAAAAATATATAAAAAACTATAATGGATAACTTCAGACAACAATTTTTGTTGTGTGTACCGTAAACATCTCAATATTGGAAATATATATATTTTTGTTCGGCATCTGTTTTTTTCTTGTTTTCATGACCTCTGTGCCTCTGTGACTCCCAGACCTGAACTAAAACGCGAAATAGAGCCTCTTTTTCATAAAAATGAGATAACAAGATTTCGCTGCGACGCCTAACAGCAACCAGACAGGGCATATTAATATTTTCTTTATTACTTATGCTAGGCGAAAGCTCTCGAACGCGCCACTGAAGGCGTCGCGCTTTTTGCGTGGTCTCATTTTAACGATGTCAATTAGACGGGGGTCGGAGTACACACATGGTCGTGTCGGTTTTAAAAGGCAATCCCTCCGCGTCAGAATCAGCGACATGGAACGGGAGAGTATGGATCCAAATCCATATTAGCCACTCAACTTTGATAAAGTATTCATTTAATTCTACGAGCCGGGCTGACGAACTTCATTTTTCTTGGGCCTGCGGCGATTTCTATAATAGAGTATTAAACGGAGTCCCAGGAACAGATGTGCAAACACTGATTTATGATAACTTTTTTTTAAAAATGGGGTAACCTTTAGAATTGAATTGTCAGCTTTTTGAAGATTATCTATAGTATTTAACTCGTATTTTGTAATTTCCGAGATCTGATCGTTTTTTAATAAAAATATACCGTAAACTTGGATGGCACTTTCAAACTTTAAGACCCTGTAACGTTCGATAGGAGAAAGATATAATTTTTTTGCAGCAACAAACATGTCACTAATAGTATTTTCAGCATGGCAAGCATCAAAATTATGCTAATGCCAGCCTTTTCAAATCCACTCTTTAGGTATTGTTTCCATTTTCTGCTAGAGAATCTACTAGTGATTTTAGAAGGCGAGGGAAATCTTGTTTCGAAACCGTTTTGTTATTTCCACTTAATTTGTATGAGGTGTAACTGTCTCCATTTAATTTTCAATGGCAGAAAATATGCTACGTCTAACGATTGTGTGATGTGAGTCGTATAGGGTGGTAAGCATATGAATTTAATTTCATGTTTATTACAAAGGTGTAGGACATGTACACTTAAATGTGATGAAAGATTGTCACCGATGTTCAGTTTCTTCTAGTTTTTTTAAACGTGGCAATAGTACAAATTCAAATCAATCCTCAAAGCTTGTTGCTTCAAACCAGCCAGTTTTGGAGCGATTATAACGAGCTCCATCTGGTCCACCTATCGTCCAATTGTCGTATAAGTTTGTAGCCTTGTAAACCACGTAGGGTGGTAAAGTTTCCACGAACGCATTTCCACAAAAGATTACAGTTGTAGATTGTTTTGTTGAATTTATAATCTGCTCGGGATATTTGCAACCCCGCTTTGTAATGATTTTTTTACTACCCGGATCATCGACTAAATTAGATTAGTCATAATTCCATAATATGTTTACTGGGTCAACCCCAAATATTTCTCTCTATAAGTTATGAAAAAAGTGTTTATCATCTCAGGAGTGACAGTGACCCTAGCGACTTTAATATTAGAAGCAAAGCGCTGTGTAAGGTCGGGGTGCCGTTTTAGAAAGAGTCTCACCCATTCCGACCCTGGCAAGTTATCTGTAAATTTACGAATAGTCATCCCTTTGCGGTCTATGTATGTTTCTACAATTTTTTGCAAGTCTAGTGCATCTACAGGAATAGGATAGGAAATTTTAATTTTCTCTCTTCGTCTACCGTTAGAACAGTTTGACCACCCGGTAGATTTGTATGTACGTTGTTAAGTTTATTTTGTATTGTAGATCTTGGTATTTTGTAGCTTTCTACAGCGTGTCTTTGAGACATTCGTCCCTCTCTTATATTTCTTATAGCTTCTTCTAACCTAACATTTGTTTAATTGCAATAGTTTCTACTACCAACTGTTTTTTTGTAGCGTCCCATGTTCTACCAACAGTGCTATATATTATAAAATTTATTTTAATAGAATTATTACTCACCAATAACAGCAAAGGAGTACCATAACCATGTGAATTACCGGCGGCCAAAGTAACCCATGAAAACTACCGACAGCGCATGGGTGACTTTGGCCACCCCCTATGGGCTAGGGGTAAAAGTTTGACTTGATGGCATAAGAACAGAAATCTGCTAGAAAGAGCTATGAACGCCTCCATTCAGCCTCCGGTAATAGATTCGCGTAGTTTTGCTTGTACAAACATGGTTACAATGACTAAAAATTCGCGCTTTTTTAACAAGGACATTCTTAGGTGATTTACGGAAATACGAGGGACCAATTATTTTTAATATTCATAGTTGAGTTCCTTATAGACTGTATAAGTCATACATACCTTGAAATTGAAAAATTTAAAGTTCATTTTTTATATATAGGAAAGGAACAAATTTCAGAAATTGACCAGTCACCCAGGGTGGCTAAAGCCACCGAAGTTTACGGTACAAGATAATTTTACGTAAGTAAGTTGATTCTTCTCTTCTACAGGCTCCAAATATACCAACAATCAAGACAACTTTTTAGAATAAGTACTTTTCATCATCTGCCTCTTTGATAAACCTTTCAATTTGTTCTTTGGAAAATATTTTGGATTTTATAAGTCTATAGCCACTTGATTTACTTTTAAGGAAAGCAATAATATTGATACATTTACTATTATCCATATTTTTATTTAAATAAATTGTAGTTCGCAGCATGGAATAAGTACTCCATAATGTAGAGGATGCACAATTTAAAAATTACTGGAACAAGTACGCTAGAATATCTTTCTCCGGAATATTTTTTTTTCGGCACACCAAATATCAAATTTTGCATACATTTTTTTGTACAATTTCTTCTATTTCTGAGGAACCAATGTACATAAAGCAGCTTCCGCCTCAATTTCTATTTCAAAATTTTCAGTATCACTAGAATCTGTGTCACACAAACTGAAGTTTTATGAAGAATTAATACCGAGTTTAATGTTCACAAACGTTCACACATTTCACAATTTTTTAGTGTTTGTATAGTTTGTAAAAATCGTACCATAGAAAACGGCTCCATAGCAACAACCTTATAGGCAACTTAGTTATAGCTGTTTAAATAAAATAGTCTAGCGATCATATTAGCAAATACAATCGAAGGTTAAGTCGAAACTATTTTGAATATTTATTTGACGATGTTACGAAATATGTTGTTCGATACATGTTGCGAAATAGGTGTTTTCTTCGACTCCGTCAATAGGCAAGGTGTTAGCTATAATATTCTTTGATGTCCAACCACAGTCCAATTTGGATATTTGGATGCATAATATTAAGGTCTTTTTAGATGATTTTTTAGAATGTCAGTTTAGTTTTATGTTCAGTTTCAGTTCAGTTATCTTTATGTGTAAACACACACAGATTTCAGTTTTTTTACAGTTTAGTGAGTTTACACATAAATGTAACTGATAACCGAACTGAAACTAAACTGATGACAGAACTGACCGTCTGTAAAGATGGTCGGTTCAGATTTCCGTTCAGTTTGAGTTTGGTTGCCACTTATCTTATGTATAAACACACACATACTCCAGTTACTTTCCATTTTTGTATATTTAAAATCCTTTTAGATGAATAGTTCAATTGTCCCGCTCAGTATCAGGTAACTGAGATCTCTGAAAATTGAATTGATACTGACAGTCTAAAATGAGTGATTACTTCTGAGTTCATTATGACACACTAAAAATTGAATAATGATACATTTTATTCACAATATTTAGCCAGTTATCTTATGTGTAAACACACACATACTCCAGTTACTTTTCATTTTTGTATATCTAAAATCCTTTTAGAGGAATAGTTCAATTGTCCCGCTCAGTATCAGGTAACTGAGATATGCCAAAATTGAATTGATACTGACAGTCTAAAATGAGTGATTACTGCTGAGTTCATTATGACACACTAAAAATTGAATAACGATACATTTTATTCACAATATTTAGCCAGTTATCTTATGTGTAAACACACACATACTCCAGTTACTTTTCATTTTTGTATATCTAAAATCCTTTTAGAGGAATAGTTCAATTGTCCCGCTCAGTATCAGGTAACTGAGATATGCCAAAATTGAATTGATACTGACAGTCTAAAATGAGTGATTACTGCTGAGTTCATTATGACACACTAAAATTGAATAACGATACATTTTATTCACAATATTTAGCCAGTTATCTTATGTGTAAACACACACATACTCCAGTTACTTTTCATTTTTGTATATCTAAAATCCTTTTAGAGGAATAGTTCAATTGTCCCGCTCAGTATCAGGTAACTGAAATATGCCAAAATTGAATTGATACTGACAGTCTAAAATGAGTGATTACTGCTGAGTTAATTATGACACACTAAAAAATTGAATAACGATACATTTTATTCACAATATTTAGCCAGTTATCTTATGTGTAAACACACACATACTCTAGTTACTTTTCATTTTTGTATATCTAAAATCCTTTTAGAGGAATAGTTCAATTGTCCCGCTCAGTATCAGGTAACTGAGATATGCCAAAATTGAATTGATACTGACAGTCTAAAATGAGTGATTACTGCTGAGTTCATTATGACACACTAAAATTGAATAACGATACATTTTATTCACAATATTTAGCCAGTTATCTTATGTGTAAACACACACAACTCCAGTTACTTTTCATTTTTGTATATCTAAAATCCTTGTAGATGAATAGTTCAATTGTCCCGCTCAGTATCAGGTAACTGAGATATGCCAAAATTGAATTGATACTGACAGTCTAAAATGAGTGATTACTGCTGAGTTCATTATGACACTAAAATTGAATAACGATACATTTTATTCACAATATTTAGCCAGTTATCTTATGTGTAAACACACACATACTTCAGTTACTTTTATTTTTGTATAACTAAAATCCTTTTAGATGAATAGTTCAATTCCCGCTCAGTATCAGGTAACTGAGATATGCCAAAATTGAATTGATACTGACAGTCTAAAATGAGTGATTACTGCTGAGTTCATTATGACACACTAAAAATTGAATAACGATACATTATATTCACAATATTTAGCCAGTTATCTTATGTGTAAACACACACATACTCCAGTTACTTTTCATTTTGTATATCTAAAATCCTTTTAGAGGAACAGTTCAATTGTCCCGCTCAGTATCAGGTAACTGAGATATGCCAAAGTTGAATTGATACTGACAGTCTAAAATGAGTGATTACTGCTGAGTTCATTATGACACACTAAAATTGAATAACGATACATTTTATTCACAATATTTAGCCAGTTATCTTATGTGTAAACACACACATACTCCAGTTACTTTTCATTTTTGTATATCTAAAATCCTGTTAGATGAATAGTTCAATTGTCCCGCTCAGTATCAGGTAACTGAGATATGCCAAAATTGAATTGATACTGACAGTCTAAAATGAGTGATTACTGCTGAGTTCATTATGACACACTAAAAATTGAATAACGATACATTTTATTCACAATATTTAGCCAGTTATCTTATGTGTAAACACACACATACTCCAGTTACTTTTCATTTCTGTATATCTAAAATCCGTTTAGATGAATAGTTCAACTGTCCCGCGCAGTATCAGGTAACTGAAATATCTGAAAATTGAATTGATACTGACAGTCTAAAATGAGTGATTACTGAGTTCAGTATTCTCTTGAATTTCAGTTATTTCAGTTATCTTGTGTTCACAAACAAATATTACCTTGTATTTGTTATATGTTTAAAATTATTTTAGATGCCAGCTCATTATCCTATAGTATCAATTCAAATTTCAGATTTGTTTATCTGTAAACAATAAAAAATGTCCATTCAGATGGTCAATTCAGTTTTCTGTTTATTTTCAGTTTCAGTTAACATGTCATATATGTTATGTGTAAACACATAAATTTCAGTTATTTTTTATTTCTGTATGTTTAAAATTCTTTTAGTTGATAGTTCAATTAGGTATTCTGGCCAGTATCAATTCAGTTTTCAGATATATTTATGTGCAAACAAACAAAACTTTGTTTTCTTTTCATTTTTATCTGTTTACACATAAAAATAACTAGACAATGTTTTCTATTCAGATGTCAGCTATTTTATGTGTAAACACACAAATTTCGGTTACCTTATATGTTTGTATGTTTAGCTCCTGCTTTTTTGTTACACCGTGTACAAAAACATTAAATAAATTAAAGTACTACATAGTATAACTTCTGACAAGTTATTTATTAGTGTAAATATGATTTTTTTTTTGTATTAATATCAAAAACTCTAACAAAACTGCCTACAGGTTGTGTTGGAACTGGAACCCAGCTCTACTTTCTTTTTATTTCCACGTCAATATTTCAGTCGCCTAGAATGTTGTTTTCTGCTTTTGCTCGACGTAGATCTAGAATAACTAATTACACACTTTTTACAAATCGCTGGAAGCGCAACAGCCTAATTAGAGCTCTCGATGGGGCACAGTGTCCAGGCCATCCCAAATCCATAGTCGCTTTTCTCATCATTCCAGGACTTTTCGATTTCGAACTAATTTGAGCGCTTTTAATTTCTTTCCCGACTTCGAGGCCAAAAGGAATAATTTAAACGGGTATTGGAAGAGACAATTCAATCTAACAAAGGCCGGAGTTTAAATTTGTTACGTGATTTTTTAAATCACTTTTAACTTTCCACAGGGATAATTAAATGCTGAATACTGCGGATGACAGAGGCTTCCTGTCGCCGGGGAAAGAAAAGCGTGCGTTTGATTATTTTCTTTCTAATGAGAAGGGCGGGGGCGCAACGAGATGCTGATTCCTGCAGGACAGCCGGACATGCTCCTGATTTCATTGTCCTTCAGTTTTAATAGAATCGACATTTCTTTTGCAGGAAATTGAGACCGTAATGTTTATTCAAAAACAATTTCTTAAGTTCATTAAACTGAATTAAAATGATAATAATATAAAACTTATACCAAAAGATAATGCTTGGCAGATATTTTTTAACACACCTCTGGAAATCTGATAGAGGTGTGGAATTTCCATAAGCCAATTTGTTACAATTAATACCTTGGAAGGAGGTTATATTCTTCTATCCATTTTGTTGTTGTGAAACAAGCCTGACCTACTACGATTTTTTAAAAAAGTCTTTTTTTTTTAAATTGGTATTAGGCATTTTTTTATAAAAAAAAATACCATTAAAATATCCATATACTAAATTTGATGACAAATGTCTATTGAATGTTTTTTATGGAATGCCCAACTTTGAAAAATCTTAACTAAAAATTATAATAAGCAGACCAAAGTTTGCCTGAATTCCGTGTTTGCAAAATATCGTCCTCGCCGAACGCGATAGATGTCTACAGCTTTCAATTATGTCTACTGAGATGAAGAATCTTTCGTGTCTGTGGATTTTTAGTCCGGCATGGAGTAGGGAATGGCCACTAGTGTAGGCTGTTTACACCGCGGACTCATGGTCCCTTCTGTCCTGCTTAGACAGAGATAAAATAGCTATTGTTTGATAGAATTAGACCAGGAATATATTATAAAAAGGGAAGTTGGTAATGACATAATATTGTTGCTTTGTTCTAACTACAAATATTAAACAATTTTATAAAGATATACAGGGTGTCCGGTAAGTATATGGCATTCTTTCGTGAGTGTATAGGGGAGGTCAAAATAACAATAGTTTGTTATAACAATTTTTTCCTAAAGCGTCACTTAACGGAGATACAGAGCCCTAAGGTACCTACCCAACTAGCAAAATAAATTTTATAAGGGTTGTATAAATTGCTATAATATAAATCTTATAGGAGCTTCAAATTCATATAACGTAGTTAAATGACTTGGAGATACTTATAGAATCTAAAAGGGCCCACTAAAATAAAACACTTTGGTAATGTAACAGTTCTATAAAAAATGTATACAACACTTTTAAAACAATTTTATACAGCAACTGTAAAGTTAGTGAAGAATATTAGAACCAAATCATTTTAAGATTGGTGTATAACGCAGATTCATAATTATTTGTACTTATATTTAAATACGGGGTCACTCAATGGCGATCATTTGTGTAAATGGTAGATACTTACAATATTATCATGTCAACAATCAGTGTTTCAACAACGAAAATTTTATTGCGCCGCAAATTTTATTGATAAACTATATATATATTTGCGACAAAAAAATTATGCGCTTTAGTTTAGACCACATTTGCTTTAAAATTACAAAAAATAAATTTAAAAAATATTAAAATTATGCTTCCTTTAATTTATAATATCGTTGGGTAATTATATTTAACGATCTTGTTATAAAATAGTCTTCCAAAAATAGCAAAATTACTTTTTAGATATAATTTTAATAAGGCTTTCAACTAATTTTCCATAATGGCGGCAGTCGCTGATCCAACAAATATTCATTTAAAAATGGCGACTTATAATACAATGATTTTATTCCACATAAAACCATAACAAAATATTTTAGTGTAAATTAGAACTTTATACGATAAAATAGTATAGTTATATTTAAAAATGTGTGTGCGCAAGTAGATAATGTTTGCATCGCAAGAAGTTGCCAAGTTTTATAAAAAAATTTGAAATTTAAAATATTATAATACTACCCTTACCTATATTAATATTGTTAGGTATTAGCTAAGTATCTATTATTCAAGAATTTGTTTGTATTCTTTCTTGATTAGTGCTTGGTAATACACTATACCTTAGGAGTTCAAAAATTAAGGTTAGGTTTGGAATTTTATTACGCGGTATATACAATAACTATGTTTTCTCTAGTCACAATTTTGTTCTATAACAGATTTATAAATAACACAACTATAAAACTATTTTATAAATAAACGCATTTCGGGGCTAAAAATAATTTTATTAATTTCCTTGTATATCCATAATAAAACACGTTTATACAACTATTTTATAAGATTATAATTAAAAGTCATTTGCCTAAGTATACAACTCTTTCACAATATGTTTATAATCCTTATATATAATTTTTTAAATGTTGTATAACGTATTATAATACTTTTATAACAATTTTAAAGAACTGAAAATTATTAGTTCTATAAAACACGTTGTAAAAACTATTATAAAACAATTTTATACAATTACTTTCTTCAGGAACAAAATTATGGCAATTATTTGCTCTATAAAACCAAACTGTTCATTAAACAACGCAATTCGATAGTTATAAAATAATTCGCTTCTTTTAAAGTTCCATTTTGCTAGTTGGGTAGTGATTTACCTTTTCGACTCTAACTTTTGAACCGACCTGTATAATTTAATGAAATTTTTATATTTTATGTAGCCCATAAAAGCTCAAAAAACCATACTACAATAAATGTTTCATACTGTCAGGGAAGTCAGGAACGGACTTGCCACCATACACGTTGGGTCAAAATTTTGACAGGTGTCATTTTATAGAGGTTACCTAGTTCATTATTGTAATGCATCAGTAGAGAAAATGTTTATTCTGTAGGTATTATAAATTATAACATTAACTAAAGATTTAATAAACCGAAATTAATGAATCAGCTCGTTTGTGGAATGCACGGGTAGCTCGTTGAAGTGCACGGTGATTTTCTCTTATGAATGCTGCACAATTGACAATCCGATCGAATGGCGCCTCTCCTGTATTCACTTTTGTTGCATCTATTAATGATTTAAACCATCCCTAAAGGTAGTAATCAAGGGGATTTAAATCTGGTGACCTTGGTGGCCAATTTTAGAAACACCTTGGCCAATTCAGTATTGTGGAAAGCGACTGTTAAGATGATTGATCACAACACAACTAGAATGGGTAAGGGCACCATCATTTTGAAAGTACAGTAATATTCAATCGAACATCGTCCAGTAGATCTGTCAAATTATTTTCTAAAAGTTCTACAGCTCCAGTAAGACGACCATCTAGCACAACTGAGCCAAGTAGTTAATTATTAATCATACCAAACGTTAATGCTGAACTGATGCTGAAAGTTACTTTTCACCGTGGCGTGCAGATTTTCATCTGACCAACGATGTTCATTCTGACAGTTATTTACTCCATCACGAATTAGCCTCATCAGTAAACAAAATGTATTTATAAAGTGTATGGTTTGGGTTTATCCAATTGCAAAAATGCAACCGCAAATCATTATCACCGTCCTGGAGATTCTGGACGCGCTGAATATGGAAAGGTTTTAAACCATTTTTGTGAATGACCTACACCCGGGCTACGATCTACTATATTTAGAATTTCTTCTTCCTCTAGACCAGGACTAGCTTGCCTCTCAGATGTAACTCTCACATTGGGAAACATTCAAGTTTCACGTGCATTGTTGAAGACTGTCTGAAATACATTTCTATCTGTCACTCTTCTGTTCGGAAAGCGACGTCGATATTCAGAAACTGCACGATTGGCGCTACGGTCAATAAATAAAAATAATATCAGGCTATTATCGATGTGACAGGCAATATGAAATTATGTATGTTCAATACCGACTAAACGAACGCACATGTAAAAATACATGCGACATTTATACAGTAAGCGTTTAAATCACAAACATGACCTACTCAAAATAAAATGTCAAATAATAACAGCTTTTGCAAAAATAGCAATAAAAATATTTTCATTGATATCTCAGTAACCGTTGATATTCGACCATATGGTTATATGGCTCTTTTGCTCACTTTTGCCCCCTAAACTCCCCTTTCAAATATTGGGGGTTCCTCCTCCAATCACCCTGTATAACATTGCTAGAATGTACTCGAATTTATTTATAAAACCATACAAATTATGCCCAGTTTTTATATTTAAAATTTAAATATTTGATGCGGATGGTCTAAAACGGTCTGAAAATCTTAAACTAATTGAACTAATGGGTTAATTATTTGATTGACGTATGCTCGGGAAGTAACTATCACTAGTTCCATCACAGCTTCCACTGTCGTATGTTTTAAACTATATAAGTTCTTTACCTATTTTTGTCGAAGAAATCAACCAATTTCGATTCGTTATTTTATTTAACTTCCCTTACAGTAAAAACTCAAATCTAAAATAATATGCTTCTAGTTCCATCTACGAAACTCTAATATCATTCACAATACCGTACATATCACTACTGTGCAATTTAGTTTATAGTCGAATATGATGTACATTGTAATCGCACAGAATGGTATTTTATCGTTGCAATATCAAACCCCTAACTACTCATAAAAATAAATTTGTTAACAAATTCGTGTTAATAAATATTTTATTACAACTACGCTATAACCTGGGACAAATATTTGGTTATAATAAAATTTGCAATCTGTTTGAGTAGAAATTTTCTCTACAATTATGTTTTATTTGTAGTTGTATCAGTATAAAATAAATTCATTGTTAGTTAAAAAATGTTATATGAAAGCAGATAGGTATTAATTTACATTACATAAATAATTAAATCTACAGCGAAAAGTTGACTTTTATTCAGGAGTGTCGCATGAGTGCCACTTTATTTATTGCTGAACGATACAATCTAGCATATGCTCGTCGTCAATGGCAACCAAATAAACAGTGTCCTTTTTAGTAGTAATTCTAACAATTGCCAGATTTTGTAAAAGTTGCTGAGTTAAAACAAATTTAGTTGAAAACATGATGGAAATTGAAAATAGTGACAGTGACACCACGAATACAATTCCGAACAGAACAATTTTTTCTGTATTACTTTTCGTTTAAAAGTTACAAGCAATATCGTCGCAGAGTCTGAAAAGAAATACCACCTAAAAATCACATTAGCTGTGGAAGGATCAAGGAGTCGTTGGAAAATAATTGAATGTTCGTTGTTTAAAGTGCATAAATGTCACAAAATTCTTGACATTGCACAATACGAACATGAAACGTATAACTTTAGTGCTTATACAATGTTTTCTCATTCAGAAAAAGTTGTAACGTGGTTAGTTTACAGCGAGTCACAAAAAAATTCAAACAGAACTGTAGTGTTATATCGAGAAAGGTATGCAGAGCGCCTCATTCCTGATCATAGAACCTTTACAAGATTGGAAGTGACTTTGCGATGAAATGAAGATGCACTTTCTGTAATGTCCTTATTTGTTACTTAGAAATGATTGAAACTTTGGTTCACTGTTTTAACGAGGTTTATTGACATACTCATTTACAATTACTACCGCCATTCGTCGGTATCGCTTCTACTTTTGTATATCCTGTACACCACAAGAAATACTGTAAAAACTATTCTAAAAACCTAATAGATATCTAACATCCTTCTCCCTTATGAGAAAATTATGTAACAGTAGGTAACAATTTTATTTACAATATGTATAAAAATATTTAAATCAAATAAACTATAATAAAATTATTTAAAATAATTTAAGAGTTGACTAAAAGTACGTAATCTATAAAACTTAACTAAGTATACACTAAACGTTCTATTGGTCTAACATTTCTTTTAGGTCTAGAATTTTCAGGTGAATTGATCAAATCTATAATACTTAATTTTTCCGAATTATTAATATTATTATCTGTCGTTGGTAAACTAGATTCATTTATAGAAAACTTTTTAATTTGATTCAAATGTCTTTTCCAAATTATATTGTTTAATTCGGGAATTTCAACTAAATATGTAGATTTGCCAATTTTTTGTTTTATTGTCGCTTTTATCCATTTAGGTTTATTCACTTCACGATAGTCTTTAACGGTCACTTTTTCTCTCACCATAAAAAGTAAAGAGCGGCGACCTCCGTGATACCCTTTTTGTTTTGCCTGTTCAATTAGCACGCGATTTTTACTTATTTCAGAAATAGGTTTTTTAAAATTAATATTTGAAGGCATTAAGTTATTAAATCGGGTGCGTAATTTTCTTTTAAACATTACATCTGCGGGACTGACTCCTGTGGTAATGTGTGGTACATTACGGTAATCAAAAAGAAAATTATGTAATGCTTGATTGATATTTACATTTTGCTGTTTGCCCAAAGCCCTTTTTAGAGCATTCTTTACCGTCTTTACAGCGTTCTCAGCTGCACAATTTGAAGAGGGATGAATAGGCGGTGATGTAACTTGAGTTATTTCATTTGACTGTAAAAAAAAAATTGAAATTCATTAAAGCAAAAAGTCATAGCATTATCGGTTACAATTTGCTTCGGTAGGCCAAATCGTGCAAAAACCGATCTCAAAATCTCAATGGTAACATTAGAAGTAATATTATTCATGGCAAAAACTTCCAACCATTTGGAATGTGCATCTATTAATATTAAAAATTGTTTATTAAAAATTGGACAAATAAAATCAAGGTGTAAACGATACCAAATATCCTCTGAAAACGGCCAGTGATTTAAAATTGATTGATTTGGATTGGGTTTATGTAACAAACAATTTTCGCAAACGCGACAAATATTTTCAATTTTTTTATTAAGCCCAGGCCACCAAACATATGATCTGGCTAAACTTTTCAAACGGTAAATTGATCGCGTAACACCATTTCTAATTGGTCTTGTGAAAAATCACATTAAAGAGCCAAATTTCGAAGCTTGGCTACCCACTCCTTTGGTGATTCATTAACAGCCTTTCTTGCATTGTAGAATTTGTATCTACTTCCAAAAACAGACACTGTTGATTTAAAATGTTCAGAAATTATTTTTATCAGTTCGTCGTAACTTTTATTTTCCGGTTCTGCCAGTAAACACAAACTATGCACTAACTGGTATGCATCCTCACTCAACAAATTTAGTATTATAGCTCTCTGTCGTATTTTGTCTGTGATATCGTTTGCAATAAAGTAATTTTCCAGTCTACGTTTATGGATAGTCCAATCACAATTTAGTGGATCGAATTCTCGTAGGTGGCCTCCGTTTTCGGTGGCCATTTTATTTTTCAATAATCGGCCAACGTGAAAAATTTTTGTTCACTCCCGAGTTTTAATATGAAACTCGCGTTAGCTTGGGAACAAAATTTGCCCAATACCGACTGCGCCACTTTGTAATGTCCTTATTTGTTACTTAGAAATGATTGAAACTTTGGTTCACTGTTTTAACGAGGTTTATTGACATACTCATTTACAATTACTACCGCTCCTACTTTTGTATATCCTGTACACCACAAGAAATACTGTAAAAACTATTCTAAAAACCTAATAGATATCTAACATTTTCTGTACGGAAGATTCAAATAATTGACCTGGTGGCAAGAAACAATGTTAATACAGATAGGCTGTTACAGTATTCGAACAAAATCCCCTAAATTATATAAGGCAGGTTAACCGGGAATTGAATTTGGATAGATCAGCCAAAATTTACAATTCGGAGTATTTGACCGAGCGTTATATTGAAAACGGACTTAGTTTTATCGCTCAAATTGAAGTGAATGCAGAAACAGTTGATAAGAACCTTTTGTGTCACATTCTTTGGACTGACGAAAGTCGGTTTGTCAGTAATGGTTTGCCAGACAGGCTCAACGAATACTACTGGTCCACTGAAAATCTCCACAATGTAAATCCAGTACGAAACCAAGGCCATTTTGGAGTAAATGAATGATGCAACATGATTGGTAGGCATTTAATTGGGTCTTATTTTTATGAACATACATTGAACAGCGCGAATTACTTAAATTTCCAACAAGAAGAACTTTCTGCGCATCTGGAGAGTGTGCTGTTGCAGCTACGGAGAAACACATGGTTTCAGGACGAGGGAGCTCCACCCCACAAGGCCAGGATTGTGCAGCAATATTTAGATAACACTTTCCCAGAAAAATGGATTGGGATTAATGGATCTATTCAGTGGCCCGGAAAGTCACCAGATATAACATCCCTCGATTTTTTATGGGGGGCCTACAAAAAACCTTCGTTACATATTAATCACTTGAAAGAAAAAATCACAAATGCTTGTAATGAGTTAAATGGCGAAATGTTAATAAACGCAGCCCACAAAAAAGTAAGGCAAAGATTGGATATGTATCTTGAAATATAGAATGGCATTTGCGCACTTTAAAGAACGAACATTGATTTAATACCACATGTCCCAAATTTTACTTATTTTTTTTTTTTGTATCGTCAGAGTAGGCCCATACTATCGAGTTTAAGACACCCTGTACAAAGATCAAATCAGCCTATCTAAGACGCAGAAGATAGATTAGGACAAAACTGTCTACAGTTCTCCAAACTACAATAGGCTTCATTGTAATAGTGTTAATTTGTTTCGCTTGTACAAACCATTTGATTATAACAAACTGATATTTTGTTTTCGTAAAGTTGCACCATTTATTAAATAGCTTCAAATGGTTTTCTCAGTGTATCACACTAAACGCGTAACAAATTAAAACAACGTTACAATATTTATTTCGTCCAGTTATTGCACCGTAACTCCCCAACCTCACTCCATGCAATATGCAATAGATTTATCTGCTCTAAAGGCTGAGAAATTGATATAAAAGCCCGGTATAACCCCTTGCTATTTCCAATTCACCCTCTTCAAAAGTGAACTCTATCTCGTACTCGATCAGAATTCATAACATCAATCACAGACGCCTTATGAAAATCTCATATCGCGGAAAAACAACTGCATCTCCAATTCTATTGCTACTTTTGTGGAGGGATGCCACTTTGCTCCAGACGCGCTAAAGGAAGACGGGAGGGGTGAGGGCGTAGGGAATTTCTTTTTCTCCCGGGGTTCATTACAGGCTAATGTTTTAGTCAGGAGGCTCGACGGCAAATTGACCCATTGGGCAAGGCGATGCTGTGGGACATGACTTGGACTAAAAGATTGATCGTCTGATGTATTTATAGAAAAATCTACTTATAGCTCTGATAAGTGATACAAAATGTTAAATCGTAATTATAGTACTTTATTATATCGCTGTAATTAACAAAAATTCCATGCAAAATTTTAAAATGTACTTTTCATTTCATATGAGGTGGAATCAAAAGTTGGTCATACGGTTGGCAGTTCTGTTGTGGGCATAACATCACAATTTATAATGACACGACGACCAGGTTTCTTGAAAAATCTGATCACATACGTGTGTCTAGTAAATTATGTCAACTCTTTAAGTCTTAACGACACTGCAAATTGTCCAATGCCTACGATTTAAGTCGACACAATTCAGTCCATTGTTTGGGATACCTCAAGGTTCAATTTTGGGTCCTTTCTTATATAACATTTATGTTAATGATATATCTTCTTGTTTTTATATTAAGTGCTTAATATGTGCGGATGATATGATAAGTATCTACAGTTGCACAGTGTGAATTATAATAGGATAACATAGAACAAATTAGTTACTAGTGTAACTCGAATTGTCTTAAACATTATAAAGTGCAATATTTTGTCCCTTTTCCGTAAGCAAAGTAGATTAGTCTTTTTTATAACGCACTCCTTTTCTTTGACTGAAAACAGTTAGAGATCTAGGAGTTGCCTTTGATTCTGGACTCTCATTTATTCATCACATTCACGCTACCGTTGCACATGCCAACAAAAATATGGGTTTTATTATACGCAATTCGAGAAAATTTCAGTCAGTTGATGCATTACTTGTCTTTATTTTTCTTTAATACGTTCATTAGTGGTAAATGTTCCAGTCAGCAGGCTCGGTGGCAAATTGACCCACACACAGTGGGACATGACTTGGACGAAAAGATAGATCGACTGATACATTTATAGAAAAATCTACTTATAAGCCTTATAAGTGATACAAAATGTTAAATCGTACTCATAGCACCTTATAATGTCGCCGTAATTAACAGAACTTGCATTGTAAAATTTCAAAATGTACTTTTGATTTTATATGGAAAGGAATCAAAGAATTCGATCTTTGTAGCGTCGTGAGATTGTTATAGACATCAGATCTCAATTTATAATGACATGCCGAAGGCATTTAATCGTCTCCGCCGTGAGATTCTTCATGAAAAACTTGGTCGCATAGGTGTTTCTCGTAAATTATGTCAACTCTTTAAGTCCTATCTTTACGGCAGACTACAATTTGTCCAACGCTAAGGATTTAAGTCGATAGAGATTTGTGCATAATCTGGGGTTCCTTAATGTTCAATTGTAGGCCCTTTGTTATATAACATTTATGAAAATGATAATATATCTTCTTCACTTGACTGATTATATGCGGATTATCTGAAAATCTACTGGTATCTATTATAATTGTAGGTACCTTGTGAATTACGAAAAGGTAACCTAGAACGAATTCGTGTCTGGTGCAAATCAAATAATCAGACATCAAACAGTGCAATATTTTGTTCTGTCCTTGTAAGCAAAATACATTCATTTGTTCTTCCTTATTACATTAATGAGACTCCTCTTTATAAACAGTTAGAGGTCTATTGCACATACCCACAGATATATATATATATATGATTTGTTATAATCAATGCGAGAGAATTTCAGTCAGTTGATGCATTACTTTGTCTTTATTTTTCTTTAATACTTTGAAAATTGGAATACTGTTTCTCAGTTTGACATCCTAAGTATGACAATCAAAAGTATATTATTGCAAACGTTCAGAGAAAATGTATGTTTATTTTAAGGCTCATAGATTATATCTACCTATAGGTCATCCACATGACCTATTAATTATGAGCGACAGTATAGACACGCAGACCCTGTACCTCTTTGATCTTATTGTATAAAATTGTAAATAATTTGTTTGTTGGTCCTGAAATCCTGAACAGACTGGAATTCAATGCGCCTCACATGAATTCATTAAGTCATAATGTTGAGATCAATTTAAAGTTCCAGAAGTTTACTGATGAAATGGAATGATATAATATCGCATTCCCGGAATGACAATAATAAATACAATAATAATTGACCACCTTGGATTACTATTTATAAACTCATCTGTTTAATAAATTGCCACTGCATGTCCGAAATGTGAAAAACACAGAAATCGTTCGGAAAAAGCTGAAATACTTTCTAATGGGAAGGGCATTCTACCACTACAAGGAGTTTTTGGGTTGTGACATAAATGTCCATATGTTTCCAAGTTGATTATGTCATGTGTTAGTGAATCTACATGGTGATTCAGAACTTATCTAAAAAAATTTGGGAATAGATGCTTCGTAAACAAAATTTGTAAAATCCTTACAGTTAGAAAAAAATTATCGAATTTCTAGTGTTTTTAACCTTTACATCGGTGGGCTACTGTAATTTCTAGCCAGGCTATTTCAAATATCCGATTACTTATCGTATTAGCGTTTTTGTGATGCGAGTATTTACATTAGTTTTTCAAATGTCAAAAGTGGCTTACGTGTATAGCAACTCGCAGTTGATGCATATCGTTTTATCTTATGGTAAAGTGAAAATGCTTTAGCAGAACAATTTCCCGGTAAACATATGTGCCAAATGTAGCTACTTTTACAACGGTGTGCAGTCACTGTAAGCGTAGTGCAAACGCAGGCATGACACGAGAAATTTTCAACCAAATCGTGGAAGAGATGGAGGTCCAGGACGTCCACGGCGTATTACAGCAGTGTGGCGCACGCGAAGCTCAATTATATCCCTACAATGTACAGCGTGTCCAAGCATTAATACTAAGGAATTGGACGAGGTGGCCTGGTACCATGCCCGCCATAATCTAACCTTAAACATGTTTAAACATAATATGATATTTTCTTTGTTCTTGAATCATTTGTTCATGTACAATGTACAGCACACTTACTTACTTGATATTTATAGGTAGATGTTGAATTAGTAAATAAATGATTATTTCTCAAAAAGTCTGTCTGTTTATGCAACTACACTCTATTAATGATTCCAAGCAGATATTACACGAAAGCGCTTATAACCCTCAGGACCGTACTAGAGATAATTTTTGTTGCAAAATTAAAATTTAATTTACATAAACATACTTAAAATTCGAAATTCTTCATATAAGACTTTTTTTATTTCAAATATTGTCAAAAAACTGTCAGAAAATTTTTATACGTTACGAATGCCACACACTACAAATTTTATCATATTATTAATGGCAAAATGACCACGCGTCTGAGACGTTAGCCCATTCCGTCGACTTTCCTCAGAGTCATTCGGTATTCACTGCAAATATCGATATGACAGGCCGCCGTTTGATATGCAGAGCGACCGCCTGCGATGTCTGGACCCACAGACTAAAATAAAAGAGTTCGCGCGCGTGAAACCGGGGGAGCTGAATCCATAACGCCTAGGCACTGCAAAACTCGGATCCCGCAGGCTTTACTTCTTACTTTATCAAATAAAGGGCTTTTAAAAATAAAGCGAATAAGTTTTAAACGCACACGCCGCCTCTCCGGGTTGAATAAATTTTTTCAACGATTTTTTCGATGCCGAAAAAACTGTTCGGGGGGAAATGTGTTTGTTTAAACGAGAGAGCGTGGGTAGGGCTTAAAAATATAGCTTTGTGAATTGTTTGAGTGATGTTACGGAAATTACTAGCAGGCGTTAAAAAGCGTAAGATAAGGTAATAAATGTTAAATGTTCTTTTTAACTTATCTACCAGCGGTCTGTAACACAAATCTTACAATTATAATAAATTATAATATGTCTGTAACTATAAATAATTTGGTAATGCAATGCACAATGCTACAACTGAAGACATTTTGCACATTTGGCTACATGTAGGGTGTTAAGGAAATTGTTACACTATACTGGGTGTTTTAATATATAATGTTCTTAATGATCAACACATTTGATTAAAATTTGACACATGCACGTTTTTGGTGGTGGCGAGCACGCTAGTGTTTTTAGTTTTTTTATGAAGTAGAGGCGCTAGTTGCTAACATTTCCGCCAAGTTGTAACATTGCCAATCTCATTAAAATTTTATGCTGCTCTGCTAGTTACGCGCTACTACATAATAATTATGGAAATCTATACCAACAGTACAAATGTGCAGATGTTGACTTTTGGAGAATTGATTCTTTACAACTTTACATTTTAATTTTTTCGATGAATTTAAACCTAGCTGTAATTCCAATTAAACTTACATCAAAATAGACTTCATTAACAAATAATTGTTGCAATGCTTCCTTTTGTCGCGCTTCATCGCCCTACACAACATTTTTCTTTTCATTTCTTGGCACAGTGATTTTTTTTATTACCTAAGCGCTGTTTTCTCCTCTCTGTCTATTCGTATATAATAGCATAATGCAATACTTCTTCCATTTGCCCGGTGAGATGCACTTTCTGTATCCATTTTACGAGTCTCTCTCAAGGATTTAGGGGTTTTTGACGGTATTCCTTGTTCTATCCTTAAGCACGTGGTTCATGATATAAAGGAACCTCTTACTAAACTTGTATATAGCTCTATTTTAAAACAGAGTTTGATCGTCCCTATTTATAAAAAGGGGAAACTTGATAATATTTCGAATTATAGAGGTATTTCTTTGATGTCGGTGTTTGCAAAAATATATGAGAAGGCTTTTTGTAGAAAATCTAAAGTTTTCTTAAGTAGGCACAAGTTGATTAGTAATTTCCGGTTTATCTTCCGAGCTGGCTATTCAACGTTGGATGCTTTATTGACAATGTATAAACACATTTTGGAAAGTTTTGAGTTCAAACAGAGATCGGCTTGTTTTTATTTTGATTTAACGTGGGCTTTTGATACTGATAATCATGACTCACTTCTGATAAAGCTTGAACATTATGGGGTCAGGGATACTCCCCTTGAGTAGTTGAGATCTTATTTATCTAACCGACAGCAGAAAGTTATCGTCAAGGGTCCTGATGGCCAGTCTACATCGAGCAACAGAGTGGTTCCCTCGGGTGTTCCTCAGGGTAGCATTTTGGAATCTATTTTGTTTATCGTATTTATAAATGATCGAGGCAATTGTTTTTATCCAAATCTGGCTTCTCTCTATGCAGATGATTCCACTATGGCTTTTCGGGCAAATTTCGTTGATCAGTTAGCTCGTGAGGGTGGGAATTGTATTGATATAATGAAAACATATTGTGGGGCAAATGGACTGTCTCTATACTGCGCGAAAACTAAAATTATTTCTTTTTCAATTCATGACCCTGATTTTAGTTTATATGTTGCCTTAAATGGGAGATCTGTTAGGGATAATGATCGTGTCAAGTTTCTGGGCGTCACATTTGATAGGTGTCTAAACTGGCAGGCTCAGATAGCGAACTTGTGCAAGGGGCTATCAAAACATAACTTTGTCTTTTGGAATCTAACCCTCCGTTAGTCGCGTATGTATCTGACAGATACATTGTTAATATTTATGAGAATTTCTCAAAAACTACTAATTCTAGAGTTCTATAATTGGCAATAATCCTCAGGTAACATATTTTAAATAGTTTTATAGTATTATAAAACCCAGACCTTTCCTGGAAATTTTATTAATTAGGTAAAACTGGGCATGCCTTGGGATATGTACCTGCTAGATACTGTGCGCCCATTCTTGTTACAGTCGATCGGCGGTAGTTACCTCGTAGTATTGATTTTTTTGGGCAATAAAAATAAATTTTGTAGACGGCGAGACTATCCAAAAAAATTGGGTCTAACATTATTGAATCAACAGCTACATAGAAGAGCTCAAATGACAAATTTGCCAAGAGAAATCACAAGTATGTTGCAGAAATACAAGCAGCCTGAAACACTACACGATGAAAAAGAAACTTCAGCGGTAACTGGCATATCAGGAGCCACAAAAAGAAAAAGATGTCAGCCATGCTACCTAGAAAAAAAGAATTCACTTTTGGGATATAAATGTCAAAAGTGCGATGTGCATTTATGTTTAAAATTACACGCAAGAACAATATGCGACAAGTGTCTGAATCCAGAGGTAGAGGAATATGATCTTCCTCTGAATAATTTTGTATAATTTAAACGTATGTTTGTTTATGTTGTGTAAATAAAAAAATAAATTTGAAATTTTATTTTTCAATTGCTATAAAAAGTTCCAGCTCAAGTCAGAAATTTGTATTAGATTTATATATACCATTAGTCGCTTCAGTGTATTTTTTTAAATGAAATTGTTATAATTTATACTAAATACGTGTTTTACTGTAAACGATAAACAATATTTTAATGATTTTACATCCCTCAGAATGTATATTTTCACTAAAAACATTAAATTGTTTTAATGTATCTGTGAGGTATAACGCGACTAGCCATCTAACGAATACCCACGCGCCTGACGGAGGGCTAAGGGAGTTTGTGAGTCTTGATATTCTGAAATTATATTATTACGGGCAGGTTTACTGCTTCATATATTGCTCATATAAACACGTAAATCGCAAATTAGTCGCCCCCATTATTGTAATATTTAAGAGACATTAGCAAAATTACCAGGAGATTTATTTTACAATGATTCCATTTTGTTCAATAGTCACCTATTTCTTTCCTACTAACCTCATCAAAACTAGCTCTGTGACAAATTGATGCACAATTTCGGAGAAAATTTATAATGTTATCATCAATTTAACATTAGGGATTGAAGGAACGGCATTTGAGTTATCACGTTTATTTCCAGCTATAACAGCGCCTATAAAATGTCTAAACAGTCTTCTTCCATTATAGAGCCATTTCCTCATACTGTCTGATTTATGCACATGTATCCGCGTGGCTAATGCTACGAGTACCTTTGAAGGGTCCTGATTTATAACCCTAATAACATTAAAAGTGCCGTGAAATCGCATAATAATTCATCTTGCAAGTGCTAAGATGCTTTATTGCCGCGAGAAAGGTGAGGTCGCGGCCGCGGCGTTATTCAAGCCATTGATTTATTATTAACAACCGATTCTGTTTGCTATTCCTTTGAATAATACATAAAACTTATACGGAATGGAGATGTTGCCATAAATCTATCATCCATCGTGATAAATTACGGGCATGTTTACGATGCCTCGGAATATTTAATGTATCGCAGATATGATTATTGTTGGATTAAGGCGTAATTAACGGGACGCGTTTGTTTTTTCCGGCAAGGGGAATGACTTCCAGAAAAACATGTTTTTGAGCGGTCTTGAGCCGATTTAAATTCTGCTACGCCTCAGGGAGGAAATGCCTACAGCTAAGAAATGTTCTCTAATTAACGCTGGCACTGTATAAAAGTTAGCTAATTTTCATTTTGTAGTGTGTAATTCAGGATTCGTAAAATTTACTTGTTATTTGTGTAATACAGGCACTGTTTGATATATTTTACATAAAATGTGTGTCTCTACGTATGCAGGACGTGAGCCATTGGACGTAACTGTTAGAAACACACTTAATTTCGAGGAAATTATAAAATATATTAAATTAATGTACATGTTTTAGTATTGAAATACAAAGTGTTTATATAAGTTAGATAGTTCCAGCTAATCAGGCTGGAATGTGTCGCTTCGTTGTCTCGTCTAACCTATCCCGACACGAGGAATTTGTTTATTTTATTTAGTCCTCGTCTCACGGTAGTCACGGTACCTCTCGGGTTAAGTGGTGACTATCGGTCCTTGGTTTCTAACATAACTGATTATACAGGGTAATTAAGAAATTATCTTAAATCATTTTGAACATCAAATTTGAATTTTTCTTTAGTTTTATTGGGTTTTTGCCACACTTCTGAAAAAATAAAGATTAATTAAATAAGCCCTTGCGCTAAACAGGATCAGACAAGGGTTATTTTTGAAACTAAGTTTGCCTAACCAAAAAATGTCACACTGAAAAAAGCAGATAAGTAAAAAATAACAAAAATCACATCACTTAAATCGCGCACATTTCGAAAATCTCTCTGTTTTCGTTTTCAAAATAGTAATTAAAATATTAAACGTACGTCAAGTTTGTCAGTTTAAAATTTGTTTATCTGCTTCCATAGAGATGTTAAATGATTTTTATTTTATTGTGACTTCTTCTTGATACAACTGTAGCCAATAATGATCGATGTTGACTGAACAGTTTGATAGACACTTATCTCCGTTCAACAAAATAATCGCGGTCTCTTTTAATTTTCGTTTTGTTGCGTTATCTTCCTTCCCTAAAATTTTTGCCAAACCCCATTGAATTAAATGAATTTGGATTTTTCAAATTCCCGTCTTTTTATATAATTTTTATGTTCCTTAACAATTTGATTCAATGAGGTTCAGCAAAATTTTTAGAGAAGGAAGATAACGCAACAAAAACAAAATTAAAAGAGACCGCGATTATTTTGTTGAACGGAGATAAGTGTATCAAACTGTTCCGTGAACATCGATCATTGTTGGCTACAGTTGTATGATGAAGAAGTAAGTAACAATAAAATAAAAATCATTTAACATCTCTATGGAAAAAGATAAACAAATTTTAAGCTGCCAAACTTGACATACGAATAATATTTTTACTACTATTTTGAAAACGAAAACAGAGACTTTCGAAACGTCAAAAATACGGAAGTGCGCGATAGTGATGTGATTTTTGTTATTTTTTTACTTATCTGTTTTTTTCAGTGTGAGATTATTTGGTTAGGCAAACTTAGTTTCAAAAATAACCCTTGACTGATCCGTTTGGCGCAAGGGCTTATTTAATTAATCTTTATATTTTCATAAGTGTGGCAAAAACCCAATAAAACTAAAGAAAAACTAAAATTATGCCACAAATAAATAGCTTCAGGCAATATATCAAATTTGAAATAGAGCCTTTGCTTTTCTTACCGTTTTATGTTTAAGTTCATACCTTTTCTCAACTTGTTATTTGTAACTTTTATCTATCACTCATATTTCTGGGTTTACATACTACCTACCCGATTTTTTTGTTGGATTTGTAAATTATGTTTCCACTTTTAATTTTTTCACTTTTTGCAAAAAGTATAAAATCTTTTCATTGTTGTATGGTGTAATTTGTTTATGTTTGTGAATTGCCGTAAGACAGTCAGATATGTCATTGTAGTGCTTTTAGATAAATTGTTCCGTCTAGAAGATACCATGAAATCTTCGTTTCTAAGAAACGCTCAGAAGCGAAATTTCGTGAAATTTGCTTCAAGCGATCGGAAGATAAGACAGAAAATGTGATTTATTGCTTCAATTTTGACACCCTGTATCTTTGTTATTGATTTTGGTGGATTTTTGGATTTTTGTTTAGGATAATCTAAACCAAATCGACATTTCGGTCGCGGTATTATGCTGTTACAGTATGGCCCATTACTTACGCAACAATTTGACTTTACTGTTACATAAATTGCATGCATCATGAGATGCGTTTTTCTCAGAAACCATTGCTTCTAGTGACATCAGCAAGGCGTACTTTTTTTTAACTAGAAAAGATAAGAAAGAAATTTTTTCCAGTCTAAAATGAGATACAGTGTAGTACAAAAAAGTCGGAGCGATTTAAAGGAGTCCAAACCATCGTTGATGGCGCTCTCTAGCAGATACAGCAAAATCCTCGACATATCCGAATTTTCAGTCCCAAGAAACCCCCCTTTACCAAATTTCATAAGATACGGTCGATGCGATCAAAAAATAATAAAGAAAATGTTATTTATTTTTTCAACTGTGACACCCTGTAGCTCCGATAGTATCAACTTTTGGCTTAAGGTAAGTTGAGTTAATTCAGCTTATTTTTATTTATCTACATCTCAAGTTTGGCTCATTCGTTACTGAACACCCTGTACATAAAATAATGAATTTTCTCCTTTTTATTGTCTATAGTCTTTTTGTATAGTATTTTTCAGCACAAAAGTAATATATAATTATCCTGTAATTCCAAATAACGTGACAAACTATAACCCGTGGGATTTAGATAACCTTTTTCGCCGCTCCATTATATGCGTATATTATATTAGTCGTTAATAAATTAAAAAATAATATTAGGTCAGCAGTGGGAGGAAACGATGTCACTCTATCATACAGGGACGATAAAATCGTTTTCTCACGACACCAGATGAAAAATTATCAAATTATTTGATGGGATATATGACACGAGAGTTTCGCGTGAGACCGTACAAAAAGTAATTCTGTGTAGCTTTGGGAATATCTAATTAACAGAGTGGCAGATAATGCGGAAATATTTCGCAGAAAAGTCTATGGTGCGTGTTTAATCTAGAAATTATGAAATGCGTGATCTGGATGTAGCCGTAAAGTTTGTTTACACTGCGGCAAAGGCAAAAATGAAGTGCTATACTTGAATAATATTGATACAGGGCCTTTATTAGGATTAATGCAGTCAAACTCTGGCTTAATACACCGCAAAAAATTGTCATTCATGTAATTGGAAACGACTTCAGAGTAATAATAGGTACAAATAGAAGGGATATATGCAAATAAACAAAGCTAATATTCCCTAGAAACGTTGAAAGATGTGTTTATATTTATTAAGTACATAGATACTCCCCTAAGAATAAAAAGCATTACACACAAACATTTGACATAACAAAAACTAAACATAATTTGTACTTATCAATTTTGGAAATAAAATAATGTATTATTACATCCACCATCGCATCGTGTGGCAATTTTCTTCGCTTCGAAGGAAAACTCTGCGTGGCAACGCTGTAAACCCGGTTGTCAAGTATCGTTGTATTATTTATGTGGTTTCTTCTTTTTGAAGTGGAATTGTTAGGTTTATTATATTTTTCAGTCTTGTATTTTGTATACTACATTATTGCATTATCGATACTACTGTTTATACTACAGTGCTTTCGAAACGTATCGAATAAATTCATTATTTTTGAAATTGAAAAGTTTTCGAAAAAATCCCCTGCCATGTCGATTTTGTTTTTAAAAAAGTCATTTTTTAACATATGACTCACATTTGTGACGTCGTCGTTGTTCGAGATATGACGTCATCGACAATTTTTTTAAATAGCAACCCCCAATCTTGACCATGCCATTTGAATGAGCGTATCATTTTACATACGCATCGTCAAAAATCATGGTTGCCTGACAGTAGCCTTAGCGACCGAGAATGTGTTTTATTGCTGTCAGATAAAAACTTGAAATCGTACTTTATTAGTCTTTTTTGATATTTGAGTTATTTCTTTAGTTCTTATCTTTTGTTTGGCAAAAGCAGTGCGTTTATTGAGTAGTAACTGTTATTTTATAAAAAAGTGGTTAAATTAACTGAACGAGAACGAATTGAAATTCTTTGCATGATCGGATTTGGAGACAGGATGCGCACCCAAAAAGAAGTAGTTGAATTGTTCAATGAAACTCATCCTGATCGACATCCCATTAGCCAAAGCATGATAAACAATATTGAGTCTAAATTTCGTAATCTTCCTTAATCTGGTTGACCGTTCTGCGAGCAAATGCAAGCTATGCAATAATGATAATAATTTCATAAAAAGCGTAATTTTTTCTGACGAGTCTACGTTTGTTTTGAACGGCCATGTCAATAGGCAAAACTGCCGTTATTGGGCTACCGATAACCCCGATGAATGATGGAGTGTCACACTCAAAGTCACCAGAAAGTGAATGTGTGATGCGGCATAGTCGACGGAAGAATACTGGATACCTATTTCTTTGACATCAACCTAACTGGTGCAAGATATTTGGATTTTCTTCGAGACGACCTCATTCCTGAAGTAATAAATTTATATCCAGATATCCAGGGACATGATCTTCCAAAAAGTAATATTTTCTTTCAACAAGATGGTGCACCTCCCATTATGCAACACCTGTCCGTGCTTATTTAGATGAGCTGTTCCCGAATCGTTGGATAGGGAGAAGGAGGCCGATTGAGTAGCCAGCCAGGTCGCCTGATTTGACACCCCTACATTATTTCTTGTGGGGATACCTAAGAAGCAAAGTATACGTCACTAGACCGGTCCAATCTTTAAGTTTGAAAGTACATCTGACATTGCAAATTACAGACAAATGTTCCTCCTCTGTAAGTTTGCCAAGATACTTGAAATTATTTTATATAATAGAATATATGGTAAAGTTGCTCTTATCACCAACTCAACACGGGTTTATACCTAATAGATCTACTGTAACCAATCTGACTGTTTTTACACAAGATGTTTCTCATACATTGGATGGCCAAGTACAAGTTGATGCTCCATATACGGATTTCACCAAAGCCTTTGACCGCATAGATCATAACTTACTGATAATGAAATTATCTAATTTTGGTTTTGATGAAAGCCTTTTGAAATTTCTCAAGTCCTATTTAACAAACATGCAACAATTTGTTTTTTTATATAATGATGACAGTTCAGCAGTATATACACTGACGCCAGGAGTTCCGCAAGGATCAAATCTTGGTCCTCTCTAATTTTTTTTAATTATTAATGACAAATATTTAAATCAATAACTTCCTTATAAGACTGTCGACAGCTACAAATTGAAGTTGGTAAGATTGTACATTGGTGTAGACAAAACAAAGTTATAATATTAACATTGATAAATGCAAAATAATATCATTAACAACAAAAAAACAATGTATCGACTCTCCAACTACAATATTATTATAATTTGATGATAGTGATATTTCAGGAACCATTATGAAACAAACATTGGGCTATTAGATGCCCAAATTAAAGCCAACTTCAAATTTTCTTATGGTTGTCATATTAAATTTTGATACCATCGAATGAGCGAAAAAGGTAAATTCAACCATTATAATTGTTCGTTTAGATAAAGCCGAAATTTCTAAAAAATGTACCGGATGGTTCACTTTCGAAAACGGAAATTTTAGAGGCAGACAGAGAACTACAAAATAATATCAGTTTGTATTATCAACTATAGTCGAAAAATGCTTCGTTACAAAGATACGGGGTGTCAAAACTTTTATCAAAAGTTCCAAATTTCTTAATATTTTTAAAACTACTTTAGATATTTAAATGAACTTTACAACCTTTGAATAGGTAATTTAGATACACAATTTTACGTAAAAATATTATTTTTCTTCCACCAGTGGCGTGAGTACGGACAGATCTTCGGGAAATTTTAATGAAAAAAATGGTACGCCAATGTTTTTTTAGAAACAAAAACTATATCTACAATCCTTGTTCAATTTACAACAGAAAAAGGCTCCTCACTTTTTTTCGTTTTAAAAATATTAATAAATTTGAAACTTTTAATAAAATTTTTGACACCCTATATCTTTGTAACAAAGCATTTTTCGAATATGGTTTATAATATAAACGGATATTATTTTGTGGTTCTCTGTCTGCCTCTTAAGTTTCCGCTTTCGAAAGTAGACCACCCGGTATATTCTGAATTATGGCGAATTCGCCAGGATATAATTTAAAATTTATTTGAAATATTGTTTGAGAAAGATTTATAACTTTTCTGTTACAAGTAGGTACATATATAAATAAAAATCAAAGGATTTTTTAACAAAGAGAAAATAATAAATTTATGGAATTTAATACTATTTTTTGATACATTTACTGTACATTTTACGAAATTTAAGCGTTTAAATTTACTACACCTCTAAGGCAATACAATATTTTTTAATGGATTTTCATTCTTTATTAAATGAGTTAAAATTGATTATATTTGCTGCCCAATTTCCTTCTACAATCCAATTAATTATTTATATGAAATTTTCAATATCACCAAGGGAAAATTTAGAAACTGTATTTATAAATTAACATTTTAGGATAGGTAATTAAGTTTAGCATCTTACATTTCTGATCTCATTAAATCATAAAATTGCATTTTATTGTTCTCATTGCTTAGTTTGAAGTTTAAAATATATACTTTTTATCCTATTGGGTGAAACGGATGAATTTTGTCCTAAGCGGAGGATTGATTATCCAAAAAGGCAAATGTCCTACAGGAACAAGAAATCTAGGTGATTGTAGTTAATAATTCTGAGATAAGCACAAGATGCTTACGTGCAGTAACAAGGGTGAATAAAACAACGAAACTACAAGAATAAACTTTTCAACTTTTCATTACAAAAAAAAAACAAGGTTACAATTTTTACGAGACATGGAGTATTCAACTGGAGAGATAAGCACACTTGAGAACAGGAACATTTTTTCATTTAAGGAAACAAACACAATTGCTTGAATTTTTCATACCGTATGAATTGCCAGCCCGCCTTAATTGTGGCGCGTTATTTGATATTGCGGCACAATAATTTACCAGGCTTGTTAGAAGACGTTCCACTAGCAGTTAGGCAATACATGTGGTATATGCACGATGATTCACCTGACTACTTACCCCCTACTAGTTAGAAACTTTTTTTTTAATATATTGATTAATTAATTAAAAAATAAACGTTATAAGGCAAATAGATATTAATTTTATAATAATAAACCATCTGGAATACCTTAAAGGTATCTCATAGAATGTGACATCTACCGTCTTCTTTCAAGAGAGTATACTCTTCCTATTAGAGAAGTTTATGTAAAATTATATCCTTGTACTTAGTGCACTATCCACCCTGAAAATATCGAGCGACAATTTAAAACTACTCACTCTACGTGTCACTATAAAATTCCCAGAAATACATATTTATTAAAAACAAACAGGAATTCACTTCGATCGTATTCCTGCTCCACTGATTAGCCTGGAGAGACCACGGTCCAGAAACAATTGAAATTAACGTTTTGGGTCCCTACAGGAACTAGTCGTGCTGAGTTGGCAATTACTGCAAATTGAGTAATGAAGATATGACCTATTTAGAACTTGGAACGTATGTGTTGCCCATGGACACCAATAAATTAACTAGCGTGGGTTTGATTACATACAGTTGGTTTACCAAAACTGAAAATGTCTTTCAAACCAAAATCTAAGTGTCGGTTATGTTAGTGGTATAGTATCCCATATCCTAGACACTTCTAACTTTTGTGTAAAATTTTGCTTCAGATATCATTTATTGCTTAATAGCTGTATACAGGGTATCCGGAAATTCCGCGCTAAAAATGTAGGGGGAGACTACTCGAAAAAATAATGTGTCAAGTTCATGTAACATTCTCTTGAAAAGTCAATATTAACAGAGCTGCGTAATCTCAAAGTATTTTTTTTATTTGTTTTTTTTTTACTATAAGTTTTTTTAATAATTAAACGATTTTTAATCGTAAATTATTTCTAAATTGCTAGGTGAAGAAATGATCATAACTTCGTCTTCAGTTTTATAAAGATTCATGACATTCCTTTAAAGAAAGCTTATCAAACAAATTGTACAGTTTTGTTTGAAGTCAAAAAACAAACTGTTTGCCAGAAAATCGAAATTTAATTTTTTTGGACATAGTGATGAATCTCATTTCTTTTACGATTAAGCCAAGTACCTTACATTCTTATAAAATAAAGGCAGAAACGCAACGTTCTATGAGAAAATGGACAATTAACTAATTATTTATTCTAACCTTGGTAGAATAATTTCAGGACTGGTAGCCATGTTGTCGCTTTAGCTTTCTTACGTTTTCAGATGCATATGATAAGGAAGTAAAGCTTCAAAGTTACTTCTGAGGAAAATAGCGATATATCAAATGCCAATAAAGCTAAACGGACACCGTGGCTACCAGTCCGGAAATTATTCCGGTTAGAATAAATTAGTTAAATGTTTCTGATTTTATGTTGTATGCACATAACGTTTGAAATTACCGTTAAAACAATACGACAGCTATCATTCAATTGTTTTCATATTATATTCTGCTTAATAGTAAAAGAAATATCACTATTATTGTTACACACAATAACTATAATAGATCCAATATATTTGACGTCAAAATATCTAAATTTCCTTAACAGCACTATTTTTTAGAAAATAGAAAACAATTTTATTATTTGTACTGAAACAGTACCTTTTACCATTGACATATAAACTTGAGGGGGGGTTCACAGCCAAAAAAAAACATTATATCTATGTCAGTAGCTTTAGTTAAAAGAAGTTATTTACCTTTTATTATGACTGCATACCAAGTCTGATAAAAATATATTTGTTTAGTAGATAAAAAAATGTAAAATATATATTTTTTAAAGTTTAACGCCCTGTATCAGGAAAACAGAGTGTCATAAAGAAAAATGTTACAGAAAAGATAACTATTATTTTTTCATATTCTATATTTTCTTGAAGTTAATTAATACCGGAAAACCTAGGATACTCTGTATATTAAAGACATTTAAACACATTATACACCTATACAAACAATTTTCGATGTATCCCACCATAACAATCTAATTTCCTACTAAACAAATACTAAACACTAAAAACACACACATACACCCTCTCACACATATACATAATTATACTCGTATATGGCAAACACTATGACAGTTTAAAATATGGGTTGCGACATAAGGAAGGCTTGGGATTCAAAAATTTTCTGAATTATAAAATCAACCGCTTAAAAGATAATATGCAATGGTATATCCAGAAAATTCAACATGATTTTGTTACTGTGAATGAAATAACAAAATAGCAGTTTTTTATGTGTTTTCCAAATTATATAATAAGTAGTCAATCCTAAATGCACATCAAAATGGCGTGGATATACAATCATATACAGGATGGTCACCATTACAATGACTAATACAGGAAACGGTAATATACAGTTTCTCTGTCTAATATACGTTATGTTAAGTTTATATCTATTTACATATTGCTACAGAAATCAAGTTGTCATGAAATATCGATAATATTAAATTATAAAATCTTTGCCTTAACTTGCCAAAATTAATATCAGTAGTACGATGCTGAATAATTGTTTTATATATAAAAAAATTAAATTCTGGTGAAAAATTAGTCAAAGAATGCACGTTTCAATTTTCCGATACCTCCTAGGCAAGCTAAGTTACAGAGAATTTAGCGTTTTCCCTCGATCGCCTTGTACATATGGTACGAAAATGTTGTCTACTATCATCTTGAAAAAATTTGCTGGAATACAAAATTTTATTTTCTCACTGTAACAAGATCATTAGAGGCGTCGACCTTGAAAATCAGCCAAGGATTGTCTGTTGATTCGACTGCGGGGCCTTTAATAACAAACTTCTATACACGTACGAAAATCCACTTTATGGAAACATGAAACTTTTGATCACTTCTGTTAGCAGCACCCGCAGAGAAGCCGCTCCTTAACCTGTTACAACTCTACTAATATTGTTTCCCTTTCCCGACCTGGGGCTATGTGTAAGCCAAAACCAACTTCGAACTTGATTAAGATTAAGCCTAGAATATTTTTGTTTGGGAATAAAGTTGCGGTGTTAAATGTTTGGTAACCGCTGACAGCTCGCAAAAATTGCAAAAAGATATTTTTACTTCAATCAAAATGTATGTCGTGTACAGGGCGTGATAAAAATATAGTAAACTAAAAATTGTACTAATTGAAATAAGGCATGACGTTTTCATATCTTCAAAGAGCATAGTAAAAGTGAGGATATTAAAATCACATCTGATGCGCTAAAATATACAGGATGTTAACTGAAGGGAATCAGTAAATAATGTAGATATGAATAATATCGAGAATTTTTTTCACTTTGTATTATACATATATTCTGCTATTTCTGCTATTTTTTATAAAGGTGTAACAAATATCACAAGATTTTTGAAAATATTACTTATTCAATCTAGATTTTTTTTTAATATAATATAGTTTCCTATCAAATTTACTAATTTAATAGAATTATTAGTTATACAAAAGGATGTAAAATATTAACAATGTTGGTACAATTAATATCAGAGATTTCTTTGGAATTTGGAGTATTTCAATAGTAAACTTCTTATTCTTGTCTAATTTTTATGGTAAAAATTAACTATTTTGTTTTAGTGTTTAGCGTGATGTAATACTGTCACATTTTTATATCGTTTGTGTAATGTTAGCTACGTTTTAAATTAAAAAATCAATATTAAAACCGAATTATTTTTTAATTAGCCATATTAGTTACCCAAGATTCCGCCACTGGTCCTTAAATAAGGTTGATATCTGTTCATTTTTAAGAACGGTTAAGTAATATGTAACTCAGATATGGTTTGAATAACTACATTTCTTTCAGAAACATTAAAATATATATTTTTTGCAAACTTTAACACTTTATAATATATTTATAATATAGTTTGAAGCTAACTCATCTGTGGGGTTTGTTTAATAACACTCCCAGTATTTTACCCATATACAGGGTGATTCAGGCATAATGTTAGTAATTTTAAGAAGTGATATTATATAAAAATGAATATAATGTGAATACGGGATTAAAAAAAATAAATTCGTATTTACTCTGAAAAATAAATTTCAAATTATGATTTAAACTTGTCAGACTGTTACTGTTCACTAGCAGCCTCGATTCATTTACAACTCCCAAATCAGCTCAGTGCCGGCTCCATGCCACCTTGCCAAATTTAAATATTTTCCTAGTATCGAACGTCATAAGCACACAGTAAATTATTAAGAGAGGCTGAAAATTTTTGCGTGTTTAAATACGACTGTAAGTAATACAAAAAGCCCTCGCGTTGTCGACCAAAAACAAACCAAGACACATTTAGTGATAAACAATCCGCCACGCCTCTGATCCAATACCAAGCCTTGTCGACTGAATACCTACTGTATTATTATTATGTTAATAACCTAGTTTTTACTGCGTTTTTAATGTATATTCAACGACAAGGCGTAAACAGATCTGTTTTTATCTAAATACGTTAGTGATTAAGATATTTTACCTTATCATTAAAAAGTACCTATTATATATTTAATTAATTATAAATGTAGATATAGTGATAATTGTTTTCGAATTTTAGATTATCAGAATTTATTATTCTTAACATCGTTTTCACTACGTTTCAGAACTTAATATGAATTTTAGTAATTTAGTGATCAATAAATTATTCAATTTGCAGTTACGTATACCTTGAAACGTATTTCAAAGAGTAGTATAATACCTACCTGTTTAAAATGCCAACACGGGTAAAACAACACTCATCCGTCTATAGCACTTTGTTAACAAAGTTGAGATCAGCCGCACTTTGATTGGGAAACCAATTGTAAAGTTCAAGACGACTAGGGAAATCAGCTGGTTTTAAAGACCGATACACGTTTATTTATGGCATTACGACTGAGTCACTCTGTATACTTTACTTTATTGTAACGGTATTAAGCTAATTCAAATCAATTTTCTTATAATTTCTATCAATGAAATTATTTTACGTCAAATATCTAGGTATATAAAATTTAAATTAATGTAGCTAAATTTACTAAAGAAAAAAACATACCTGGTTCAATGATAGTCATTTCATTGAATGATTTTCAAATTAGCTTTTGGACATACACCAATATGAAGTCAGCCACAATAGATGAAAGCTCACCTTGTTCTGCTGTTTAAAGATTGCTTCTTCAAGTGTCTTCTATTATCTTAAAATTAGTATTTAAATTAAAATGGCTCCATTGGGTCGGTCTATAATCGAGTGGCTTAAGGCATCAGTACTTCTATTGTATTTGCCACCCGCCTCAGGTTCAAATCCTGCGACCGGTAGACCGCAGATAAGCTATCTTTATGGAGAAGATTGGCACCCTCTCTGCGGTTACGGTAGGCGTGGATCAATATGAGAGGTTGATACCGGTTGACGTTTAACCATCCGCCTATTTAACAAGGTATCACTCATTCCTGTCCTGAATGGTGGTTAGGGCCTACCAACGTGAGATATTCCTGGGCTCCTCCTGCTTAATAATAATATACCGCCCCTCTCCCGCACAAGTCTCCCGACTTCTGGGCTAATCCTAGTGATTAGAATGAGGAGTAGAGATATTCTTATTATATTATTAAATTTGAGAACATTTCTGGAGACATCCTGAATTCTATTCTAGTACGCCGAGCTGTCAGACAGCCAATTAAAGGTATTTGTGAAGTAAGCAACGTTTTCAAAGAGACAAATCAACGCAAAAGAGTATAAATAATGCCGATTTAATAAATTCCGAAACGCGAAAGGCAAAGATAGCAATTTTTTCAGTTGCCAGGGTAACCTTTGTCAGGTCCAAATTATGGATTAGTTTCGCGATTCCATCAAATAGAAAACTCGCGATATACTACTACTTTGCATGTCATCAAACGACATCTGTTTTTAATTAAACATGTTGCACAACATGGTCGTGTAATGTATCAGTTTGCTTATGGAATGTGTTTTCAAACAGAACTTATAATTATGTAGAAGTTTTTGTCCAAACAATTTTTGCAAACCCTTTCATAGAGAGATAATTGGAATGCACTAATCAACAATAATGAATACAGTTTTATTTTTTTAGCAGAAAAGATACAAGGAATAACATGTTTGTGATTTCTTACCGAGTCAGTTTTTTACCATGTCCATTACTTTTTAAATCAGCTGCATCAAGGGGTTCCCCAAGGTTTCATCTTGGGCCTATTGCTCTTTAATATATTTATTAATGACCTACAATTTAATATTAAGCCACTTCTATATGCTGATGAAATGAAGTTGTTGACGGAGATCGACACTGTGCAAGACTGTGAGGTGCTAAAAGATAACTTAGGTTAATTTTCTAGTGAATCAATTGATGTGAATCTAATAAAGCGAAAACAATACAAATGAAATATGTTAAGAGATTTTCTATCATTCAGATACCTTCAAAATCATATTTGAGTTTTTTAAATTAAGGTGTCGGAATTAAGTACACAATTATTTGAGAGAGACCTATTTGCGACCTCCTGGGTAGTAATTACAAGCTTAAATAAATAGCTATATCTAAGAAAATATATAGATTCTGATCATCCTTTTGGAACGTTGGTATAATATTACGTTATTAAGTACAAGAATAAGTAGATGGGATTATGGCCATATGTATAGGGTGATCACGTGAAGTCTTAGGCTGTGGCTTTGCTATCCTACGAGATATTGAAAAACTGAACCGTGTACATATTCTTACCGAATTTTTTTGAATACCTAGTATTTACAAGTGCCACAATTTAAAAATGGACTAGAAAGGAATCTTTAGAGAATGCCTTGCATACCATTATAAATGGTAGTTATAAAACAGCTTCATGGGAATAATTTAATTTACCTACCAAACATTTCTGTTTTCAGGTGACAAAACTATAATTTGTTGAAAGTATTAGTCAAAATATTGAATCGATCTCATGCATTTAAAAATGACATATCATCCCCGTATATAAGTTTCAAAAGAAGCTATTAGAAGTTCGTTTAACTTCACGCACATTTTTTTGGTAGCAGTTACATGGATGTCCTTAGCGACCCAAGCAAAGTTTACAATTAAGGTGGCCGTATTTCTCGCCGTAAAATGATTAAATTTGTGGTGTTTTTTAGGTATTGAAATCTCAATCATAAAACACGTAAAGCAAAAGTAATATCAAAAATAAAATTACTGATGCTTTTATATCCACTTTTACTATTTAAACTTAAACTAATATAAAAACTTTTAAAATGCATTTGTATAACACACATTATTTCATTATTCTAACTCCACATTTTAACAATTATTTTCAGATACTTATAAACAAAAATTAACAATCTTATGCAGAACTATGTAAGTATATGTTATAACAATGTTTACATCTATAGTTGAATTTAAAAAAATACGTATTTTGAAAGATTTCAGTACCTACAAATTTTCTGGATAGATCGCTTTCTGCCGTTATGTATTGATTTTACTTCGGAATCTTTGAATATTTGCACGTCGCATGAGATAACATTCTTGTTATTTGCTAAACTCTATATTATTCAGTTTTTAAATGTCTAAAGTTACTTGTATTTGTAGAAAACACTATTTCAAGAATACGGCGCCCTTAAGACGAAACAAGCCTTTACTTATTGTTCACAAGGAATAAAAACGTGTATAGTAGAATTCAAAATAATGTAATACTAGATATAACAGGTTTCAAACCTATCAAATAATCATGGAGGAACATGTCCATAACTGGCGGTTAAATAGATAAACAATCGAGGCAAAAAAATTAGGAAGAAGATTTTGCTTCTTTTTTAAATGAGTGCCTGGATTATTCCTATACAGAATCTGGATTGTATCCTTTCAAGGATCGTATGAATTAGTCAAGCTGAAAAATTCAGAAAATTTTAAGCATTAAAATTTCCGATTTATTTATAAGTATTTCAATATACACTTTTTTATTACTTAGTGCTTTTGCTGTATAGGTCGGAATTCTCGACATTACAGTCGGCAATACCTACATCAGGTCGTAATTAGGTTAATTTTTTTAGTCGTAATTTGGTACACGGATACATATAAGTTGATACAGTTTTATTTCGTAGTAGATACAGGCATTAAATTACTTTCAATTTTAAGTCAACATATAATATTAAACGTACTAAGATACTATGAATATAAAAATAGACCACCCATTTCTTAATTTTTTTTTGTGTAAAATTTTGAATCCTTTAAGGTATCAGAATTTGATACATTTAAGTTAATTCCTCTTTTATATCGTTTTGTGAAGTCTTGGTCAGCCCAAATAAACTTTGTTAGGCCACGCTCACTTTGCTTCAGCCATTTACCAGAAAAACTCATTTCTTCACTTACATCGAGGACCTTGTACGTACGTAGCTAATATAATAAATATATTTACAGTATCCTCGTATTATTTCATATTCGTATAAGTTTAAATATTAACACAAATTACAATGTAGAATTGAATACAGCATAAAATATTACTCATGAAGTACTCAAAACATTAAAAAGGTGTTTTATGACTGATATAGCATGCAGAAAAGATGGAGTCTTAACATAAAGAACCCAATGTATTTAGTAAGCACGCATTTTTCTCCGTCGCTGCAAAACCAGGAAAATATTAGCCCCTAGTCCTTTTCTGCCTAATGTAAACGACGCATCTTGTAATTAACAGAAATGGATGCGCCTCTTTATGATTACTACCTGTTTTCACATGATAATGTGCGACATATAGTTCATTGTCCCAGGGCAGGCACCGCAGGAAAGGTTCATCACGTTTATGTATGCATACGTAGCCGAAAGATAGAGAATTATGTAGCCAATGCTTGTTTTCAGGAAAAAGTTCTTTTGCGTATCTTTTTTATTTGAAATATACACGTATTTATTACACAAAATTTGCAAGATTGTTATTAAAGGTTATGAATAACAAGAGAAAGGTACACGGAAAGAGAACTGTTGTAGCTTAATGTATTGTCAGTGGACACTATAAGATTACTACAGTTCGTTCGCTTAATTTTTTTCAGTAAACATATATTAGGTTTTGCAGATCCAAGGTTAGAGATATTATTAATTGTATTTTTAGATACATTAATTTCGACAATAATTATCACTTTTAATTAATTGTTAGCTATTTCCTTTCATTTCAGTAACTTTGTATAACATTACTCTATCAATATTTAAATCCTATTCACTATCGCTTTCTAATTGTATTGTAATGTACTCCAATTAATGTTGAGAAAACTCAAATATCAAAGTGAATACACTTTTTCATTTTTTCCCTTCGCTGAGTACAATTAGAAACAGATGAAGAAATCAGTACTTATTTTTTGTATTTCCTTGTTCTGTTACTGACAATATAAGATGGGATAAGATGGGATAAGAGAGGATAGAAGATGACAGAAGAGGTTAGAACGGGATAGATTGGGATATGCTAGGATAGGATAGGATAGGTTAGGTTAGGTTGGGATGGGATGGGATGGGATGGGATGGGATGGGATGGGATGGGATGGGATGGGATGGGATGGGATGGGATGGGATGGGATGGGATGGGATGGGATGGGATGGGATGGGATGGGATGTGATGGGATGTGATGGGATGGGATGGTATGGGATGGGATGTGATGGGATGTGATGGTATGGGATGGGATGGGATGGGATGGGATGGGATGGGATGGGATGGGATGGGATGGGATGGGATGGGATGGGATGGGATGGGATGGGATGGGATGGGATGGGATGGGATGGGATGGGAAACAGATCTGCTAGTAGGTAATAGGCAAATAAGAATATCCAATGGAAGTCTTCACAGAATCCTTCATCATGATTTAAAATTTTATCATTATAAATACCAAATGCCACAGCACCTTACCAATCGAGAAAAGGAGGTAAGATTGACATTTTGTCAGGATTTCTTTTGTCGGCATCGAGAAGCTATACACAATTTGTTAGTGGCTGATACAATAAATTTTCAGTTGGATGGCACTGTTAACAAACATAATTTTAGATATTGGGAAGCTAAAAAACCGTGACAAATGTTTACAAAAAGTCTTCAATTAAATGTTTCAGAGAAACCTGCAAATACAGATGAAAAATTAAATAACTAGTATTACTTGTAATATTTTTTAAAATTTTACATTCTGTAGACAAAGAACTGTTATTTTAACACTTAAGAAATCGCCACAATCATGTTAAGGTCAGCTTTGAATGACGACCTTTAGAAAATAGTTATGTACTTTGACCTCTTTTACTCTTTCAAGAGTTTTTACTAGAAGTACCCTGGAATACGTTCTATATAAAATATATACGTTGAATAAATATTCCACTTGCCAAAAATCTAAATCCAAACATATAAAACCTTTTGAGAGGCTTATAAGCTTTCCAAGCATTATCATTTGCATGCAGCTCGGCACAATATATCTTTCTGTTCGCTCCAACAATACAAAACATATCCTATACACTGAAAATTCTAAATGATACTTCAGAACAGACTGCAGTATGTTTTATACAATATCTCAACCCTGCAACCATATGCAGCAATCGGGCGCATTTAGTGTTTCATAACTTGACTCCCAGCCAAATTGTGTTATTAAAGATATAAATTCCCCAGTATTTGTCTTCAACGTTCGCGGAATAGTACAGCCAACGACCCATTTTTATTTAGATCGGCTTTTGTCGTCATATCAAATAATAACGTACGCCCCGTCGGGCTCCCATCGGTTTTATTTCCCTCCAATTTAATAGAATGTAAATTCGATTCCAAGTGTGGATATTGTTTACTGGAAATCAAGTCGGCGATGTTTAGTATACATTTTCACTTGTATTATGCCTCTTTGTTACAGTTGGTTTGCGAACCGTGTGACAATAAATGTTCTATTACCGCTCATAAAAAAAATACATACGGGCCATTCCATTTGAAATCGTCTGAAAATAATAAAAATAATTGTTGCCGACCCATTTTAGATTTTGGTGTAACATTGAAAAACTCTACTCTAGGGTCCCAAAAACAAAATTTACGCCGGTTTGATTTTTACAAGCGCTTGTTTCCGCCTATTTAAATAAAAAATTGCTATTTTTAAGCTTTATTAATTTTTGCTGTCAAATTTTTCTGTTTGAAGATATTTGAATGATCAAGACGGAATTCAGAGTGGGAAAGATAATAGTTTCAGTGTAAATGAAGATAATTGGCTCGGACGATCCCTTTGAATAATAGCAGCGTGCTGAAAATGAGTGTTTTTTAGTCATTTTTCGTGAATTTCAATCGACTCTAGCGTCTTAACTGTTGAGAGTTAAAAATTCATGCTCCGCGGGAATTAAGTATACATATTGTCACGGATTTCCCAATCCGTCTTTTTTCTTGCTGCCAGAAAAACAATCCTTTAATTACTCACTTCTTTATTAACTGCTCAGTACACTACTGACTATTAATTACAGGTCAACTAAACACTTATTTAATTAATCGCTATCTAAATCGCTTTGATCTCTCTAACTAAACTCTTCACTTCAGACTATAATACAAGACTAACTCGGCCGTTTATTCTGCTTTTATAGACCCAACGAATATTCCAGGTATATTCCAGTATCTCTAGATCCATTTTCCCGTACGACTCGAATGCTTCTCGTCGATTCCCGATTTTTCTAGTCTCATCTCGATCCGCGGCATTCTGTTTAACAGAATTGTGTAGGGGCGATCGGGGCAATCTTAGCATTTCGCGATACCATAGTCGTCGGTTTGGGTGTGAGTGGGGCAAATTCCGTGACAATATCATAGACAAAATTCAGCCACAAGATGACCTGAGTAGCCCACTCTTTATAGAAGAAAACTTTGCTTAAAGTTTTGAAATTTTTAAAAATCCCAATATTCAGGCTATGAAACGAGCGTGTTGACTGCGAGATAAAAATCTGATCCAGAATCTACTGTTCTTACCTTCAACTTAAAATGACTATATCACTTGTTTTGTTATTTTCATGTTTAGTGCATGTACGAGCCGTTTTTTACAGCAAAAATCTGGACGTGTTTACTAATGAATTAAAATTACTTACCATAAAAAATAATTATAAATATGAAAAATATATCAAGTTTTAATAAAGCTATGGATATTCAGGGTGTATAATTGTTTCTGCATGTAATTATCACCGAAAATAGTAACTGTAAACAATTTTCTAACGAGAAAATTATGTGTTGTGCTCTGTGTTTTAAACATATTACTATGTGCTTTTTAGCTTTAAATTGTCTGAATGTCTTTATATTGTATTATTGAGACACAGAAAAAACGAAAATGAGTGCAGTAGTTCAGGTGAACCTTCAAGGTGGCAAGTAGTGCCACAAATACTACACTTTGGGAAAACCCGCAGTAGCTCATCAGGTGGTCTGAAGTTTTAAATTTATTTAAAATTTAATTGCAAATTATACAGGGTGTTTTAAATGAAGTAGCAAAAATGAGAGCACAGATTCCTTAGGTGAAAATAAATCGATTTAACCTAACATACCTATATCCCAAGTCTCATAATAAAAAAGATACAGGGTGTCAAAATTAAAATTTTATTTTCGATATTTGTAAATAACTTCTTAAGAAATCCAAATATTTACGTTAAATTTGTAAATCGAGAGTTTTTGAGGGCGGGAAATTCAAATTTGTTTCTAATTTTGACGTCACTAGTGGAGGGCGCCACTCGTGGCACACCATGTTTATTTTAAATGGTAGAATTTTTTTGCAGCTTAGTGTATCCGTCTGACTATCGAAACAATCGATTCTCCTACCTGTTTGAAAAAGGTATACCTTGCTGTAGTAGGTAGGAGTAACCATTTTTGAAATATTCCTATTTGAAATGCTCAGTGCACCAAGTAAAAATTGTTTCGGTGTCAAGTAAAGTGCCTTCTCTGCTAAAAATACAGCAAAATGTTAGTTGAAAAAGTTCTTCAGAATGGTAAATTATGGAGACGTGCGAATTCATTCAATTTCAAGCAGATCGGCGAAGTCTGATGAAACCATTTCTCATGGCTTATCTTGACATATACAGGGTGTTTTAAAAAATATATAATGATATATACAGGGTGTCCCGTATACAATTCAAAATTTGAACTTTAACGCCCTGTAACTTTTTTGTTAGCCACAAATGGACCAAGGTAAGTTTGACTTAATCGCATTATTTTGATGTAAGGAATCTGCTCGTTCTCTGTGGTCATTAATTTCAGGACACCCTGTATATATGTAGTATGGGACATAATATATTACAGTAAAGTGATATATTTTGAGATATTATTTATTCAGTACCTAAAGTTTTGTTTGATACTAAACGTCATACATGCCTGTACCCAATTCTCTTAATCAGGAACATTATTTCCATTTTCCAAATTTCATTTCCGGAAAATTTCCATAACATTCAAATAAGTAATTGTTTTATGAAGAATAAAATAATATCTGAAGATTTACCCCACCAGGGTAAACACATTCGGTTGAAGGAGAATTTTATCCGGCGTTCCCACCTTTTCTGAAACGAGCTCTCCTGAAATTACACCTAGAGGAAAAGTTTCAGTTTAATCACAAGAAATGCGCATCCATCCGGGAGCCGGATCGTATTATTTATACAAATGGGACATTTTATTAAATAAGGTGTGCCATTACTCGAAACGGTAGTATTATATGGTGCTAAGTGGTGAATTATCGTAAAGAAAATTAGGAAATGCGCGCGGAAGGTGGAGGAATGCGAAGGAAATTTAAGATACGAGCCAAGAGGCGCAATAACGAAATTTATAAAAGTGGGACGCTCCCTTTGTACAGCGAATAAAACTCGTCTGTTATAATTTGATATTCTTTATTTGCACTATAAGATATACCTCGTTATTTTTTAGAACGAATGCTCACATTGATAACATTTTAAACCTACCAATTATTCTTCAAATTAAGTTCTGTTAGCTTGGAATGTCTCCTTCTGTACAGGATATTTCTCAACCTATGATATTAGTTTATAAGAAAGTAAAGACTGTCTCAAACTCAATAGTATGAACTTAGTTGTGAGGATATAAAAATTTAAACCTATGGAGGTAACCTCCATTTTCAATCGAAAGTATTATCTTTGGAAATTGACAGAAACAACTAATGATGATCAATTAAATTTTTTCCAGAAATATATCTAATTTATTTTGCTTCTAAAAATCTCACCTTTTTCTGATAAACTACTACTAGAGAAATTTTTCTATCTTACTTTTCATTTAAAATGTATAACCAATATCGTCCTAAAGTGTCCCAAAAAAAATACCACCAAAAAATAACATTAGCAGTGGAGGGATCAACTAGTCGTTGGAAAATAAATGAATGTTCTTTGTTTAAAATGCATAAATGACATTAAGAATGAATAAAATGATTAAACTCGATAATCCTTTAATAGAGTTAAAGAAAGATGATGATAACAATAACTAAACTTAAAAATGAGGCAAACGCCCTCATACTACGTACATATTGTTGGAAGCTCACCTACCTATTTAGTTTGTTAATTATGTTTCTGTTTATGTTAGAATTTATAATTTTTGAGATGCCTTTATTTTGACGTTTTCTAGAACATTCCCGGTCAAATTCTATTTGATTCTCGAGACCGCCGAAAACTTCTAGAACCTTAAAAACTTATATAAGCGGATCGGTTTCGCCGCTGGAGTCTGTTTATGTTGAGCAGCCAAACGCGAGGGACAGAAACGTCAAAGTAAAGCGTTGACAGTTGTGAATTGATTTGAAGAATATTTCTTGTGGAATTAAGAGTGACAATAACGTTTGTTGTCTACGTTACGTGTTTCTAGGCTAAGGCAATTTACAGGTTACAATATTATAATCTGTTATCTATATGATCTCTTCTCATTTCAAGACACATATCCAATCTTTGCCTGACTTCTTTGTGGGCTGCGTTTATTAACATTTTGCCGTATAACTCATTTTGCGCCTATTTGGCAAACCATTACTGACAAACCGACTTTCGTCCGTCAAAAGAAAGTGCCGAATAAGGTTCTGATCGACAGTTTCTACATTTACTACAGTTTGAGCTATAAAATTAAGTTTTCAATGTGACGCTCTGGCAAATACTCCAAATTGTGAATTTTCTAGTGATGATACCCATTGGTCTTTAAATTCGTTGAACGGTTGATTTATTCAAATTCAATTCTCGGCTAGACTGGCGTATAGAATTTCGTGGATTTTGTTCGAAATACTCTAACAATCTAGCTGCATTAACATTGTCTCTTACTCTTCGGTCAATTATTTGATTCTTCTGAACAGAAAACGCATCTTTATTTTGTCGCAACGTCGCCTCCAATCTTGTAATGATTCTATGATAAGGAATGAGTCGTTCTGGAACCGTTGTGGATATAACTTTACAGCTCCTCCAATTTCTAGGCAAAGCTCACCCAAAAAGGACACTAACAGTACACCGTTAGATATAGAACCATATATACCCTGGAATAATGATGTTCAATAATTAAAAAAAAATCTATGTTAAGTACATAACTAGCAATAGTAAGCCTTTATTTAATAATATGATAATAATTTGTAAATACTTAGGAGCATCGATGAATTATAGGAAAACTAACTTTAGACGACAATAAACTGTACCACTTGGAAGAATCCAATAATCTTAATAATGTATTGTTTCCCGTTACTGTAATGTTGTCCATCTCAATACATCTTTATATCTAACATAGTGCCAGTCTCAGCTGTGAGCTTCAGAGAAATGTAACAAAATGATATATTAAAGAATAAGCTGTTATTATTATTTTATTTTTGTTAAGCATGTATTGGTAAAAGGTTTGCATATCACAAAAATCGTCGACGGTACAAAAATATAAAATACTCTGCATTAATTAAATAAATAATATGTATCTAAATAAATGTTTCCAGTTGCATTTACTATCTGCAACAAAAATTACTGTGTAAATCTGATAAGTGTAGTCAATATCTACCCTAATACGATTATTTAAGATGAATTTTCTTTGAAAAACAATTAAATTCGTATGCAACCCATAGCATTGTTTTTATTAAAAGACAGATAGATTTTAACGGCTTGATGGATCCAGAGAAAAAAGATGGAGGGAACAACGAAACAACTGCGGACAACGTTGTTTCTGGGTGTTTGCCCTTCATCAGCGCAGTGCAAGTTAAAAACAGGATGGAATAAGAAGGAAGGGTAAAGGACACGAACACAAGAGAATGACAAGTAGCATGCCTATCTCTATTTGCGGCTTCATGTCACACAGCCTCGGTATTGAGGCCAAGAGCAACAGTCGCCGCTGAAGAGAGTCCAGCAACTACTGTCAGGGTCTCAGCCAGGAAATATACAAGAAGGAAAGGAGCTTAATGGATCATAATCTTGTCATTCTCTTGTGTTCGTGTCCTTTGCCCTTCCTTCTTATTCCATCCTGTTTTTAAGCTGCACTGCGCTGATGAAGGGCAAAGACCCAGAAACAACGTTGTCCGCAGTTGCTGCGTTGCTCTCTCCATCTTTTTTCTCTGGATCCATCAAGCCGTTAAAATCCATCTGTCTCTTATAAGATTATGATTCATTAAGCTCCTTTCCTTATTGTTTTTATTTTTCGACAGCTGTTAGATGCTGGATTCAAATTTGTTACCAATAGGTACATACAAAAAAATAAAATATTAATAATATCTTTTTCTTTAGAATATCATTAAGTTAAACGGACAACAACACAAGTTCTTTCTAATTACATTTTTTACTGTAAAGAAATAAAATATAAACTAGTTTACAGCAGAGGGTGACCATAAAAAAAGGAAAAATTACATACATATTGCTATAAAAGAATATAAAGCATATTACATTGTTGGAAAGCCAATTAAACTGATATCCAACCGTGAGATAAAATACAGGGAGTTAAAGTTAAAGTTTAAAAATGTAACTTTGCATTATAACTAAAAAAAATAAAGAGTATTTTAAAAATCTTCATACGTTACTTAAATATGTTTAAAATATGAATAAATAATGATTTTACAAAAATCTAATATAAAGGGTTAACTATGACTTAGTACAAATATTTTAAGTGGGGATAGGGAAAAATAAGAATTAACGGAATCACCCTTCAAAAAAATTCCAAACTTATTTATAAAGCCAAAAAATATTTTTTTCGATATTATTTTAAATCCTTATTTAACGCCGCCAATGCTTGCATACTCTACAAGCATGCAACAGTCGCTCATTAGTCAGTATCGCTGTCATGTCATAATTGAATTCCTGTGTTTACGTTGTAATTTTGTGTTTTTCTTCAGTTTTTAGTGCTTTATTTCAATTTTTAAACTTTTTATAGTTATTAAATAAATATATTTGTGTTGGGTGCAGGTACTTTCTCACAATATAGTTCGCCGGTTTGGTTTTCTAGGTTATGGGACAAGACTCCCGCGGTTACATTAAAACGTCTATTATTCCTTTCGTTCGATTTTGTTATAATAAATAGGAATCTAATCTATCTAATTGTACCTACGAGAAGTGTCTTTTATCGGTAGTGAGTGGCTGTAATGAGCGAATATGTAGTTCTACCAGTTTATAACGAAATAATGGAAAACGAATGCAAAATACTGGAGCTAAGTGGATTAACTGTTACCTATCTATCAGGTATTATTACTATTAAGAATGTTAATTTTCGTTTCTACATTTAGAAATGCTACAAAAAACGACGATGATAGTAGATATTGTTGACAGCTGTAAGTTTTATCTATAGATCTAAGCCATCTCAGTCGGTTCTTATCATAGACACCGACTTTGCCGAGCTAAAATTCTGGAATAATTTTTTTATTGTCTTTTAGGCCTCCCTGATCACGTGGTTAAATTTTTTGTACTTAGTCATAGTTAACCCTGTATTAACAGACAAGAAACACCCTGCATCTTTTAAACAAATTGATATAACGGAATGCGGTTTTCGCCATTAAATTTCAAGTACTGATCTAAATGCTGGGAATGAAGCACTCTCTATTATTTTGGACCTCGGATATAGTATATCGACTATCACGCCGCACACAAATAATACCTTGCTAAATTCTTTGCATTTGCTCCTGGCTTGGCCTTACTCAATTATAAACACCTCCATAAGAATGTACGCATTGAACAGTCGTGGCTAGACGAGTAGCTTTTGTCGTGGCCTAACGCTCCAACATAAACGTGCACTTAGAGAGAGCAAGAAGAATAGACATATTTTGGTTTGATAGTAATATTTGCAACTGGACACTTTTAATTGTTTTGAATTTCACTTGTGTAACATTGACACATAATAATCTATTGTAAATATGGTTGTTTCAGTAAAATAATTTAAAATTTGTATGTACGCCAAAAGGTTTTTAATTTAAAATAACTTTATTTAAAATATGTTCTTTTTATGGACAATAAAATTAGTTCAACATGTGTGCTTTGCTTCTAACGCGGTACTCAATAACAAGAAAACGCCTAGCAAAGCGGGCAAAAATCCGTGCTAGACACTTAGACAAATCCCTTTGTTTCAAAATAGTCCGGAATCAAAGCTCTCAGTTCGAGCCCTCTAAAGGCACTAGAGACGGTTCAACGACGAATCGCTGAGGCTTCGTCAGTCTTTGATGGTTTGGAACTCGGAGCTGTCTGCTCGAAGTTTATGTAAATAGATTGGGGAAACAGACCGCATTATTAAGAGAATTTACCTGTTTGGGAACAGCCTTCGGATTCGCCCCAACTAACTTCGCCGTGTAAACAAACAAATTACTCTCCCTCTGAGGTGGGAACGTGGTGGAGACGCTCCCCTTTTGTTGGACTGCGTGCGGCATGTTTAAATCTTACGAGTTACCCCCCAAAATTTATTTTATAAACTTACTGAAGGACTTTGAAATTAATTTATTTATTAATTTACTGCTTTCTGGATCGGAATCATTTCCAAACCGACTAATGCAAACAGAAAGGAATTTTTACTGCATTAGAAATGTATTTTAATCAATTATCCTACAATTTCTATCAATAAAGTCATAGGTATGTTCTTTGATACCGAATATCTAGGTATGCTAATGAACAATTCCTGAGTCAAAGTTATATTTAATAATTATCTAAACTAAAAATTAATCTAGCAACCTAACTAACCTGGTTTAATGACAACATTCTATAAATACCTAAGTTCAGTTTTGAAACTATGGGAACTCGAAAATACTTAAGTTTTATACAGTTTTGTACAAATCTGATGCGTTATAATGCGTGCATCCTAAGCGTGTATCTTCACGCTACGAGTCTTAAACGCCTACTTAACGATATTGCTATATAAACAACTATTATATAAAGCTGTTTACAAGCCTTTTAGGCCGAGAGCTGTGCTATTCTCCTCCACTCTATTCTGTTCTTCGCCTTTCTTTCCTAAGCTCTTTCCTGCCACTGCTTCTCTCCATCGCTTCCTCCGCTTATGACTTACTATTTGGTGACTTTTAGACAATATGTGTCCTTCTCTGTTCAACTTACATTCTCTTATGACCTTTTCCAGTACTGAATTTAAAAAAAACGTTGAGAGTGGGTCTCCTTGTTTCAGTCCTGTATCCATAGTAAAACCTTCTGAACATTCATCTTTTATTCGTACTTTGTTTTTAGTATTTTCTGAGGTCATTTTCAATAACCTAATCAGTTTGGTTGGTATACCAAATTGTTTCAATATTTTACTTAGTTTATTCCTTTTGACCGAATGATAGGCTTTCCTGAAGTCCACCAATGATACCATTGTTTTAATCCCATATCCATAGCATGTAGTCATGATTTCCTTTACCATGAAGATTTGGTCCGTTATTGACCTTCCGTTTCTAAAACCATAAAACCTACCTCTATATTTTCTGTAGTCTGATGCATCTCTCTTTTTTAAAATTGATATAATCATAGCATATCTCCAATCTTCAGGCAATCGTCTCTAAATCTTTCGGATCATTTCGTATAATCTTTTGTCTTACATGCTATTTCCTTTTTTGTAGGTTCTTCTACTTCCACTTTCTCTTCCCTTACCAGTATCATCTCCTCCTGATCCATTTCGCTCTCTTCATTCAATATATTTGCAAAATATTGCCTCCATCTTTCTCTCACTTCTGTTTCCTCTCTAATTAAATTGCCATTTTCATTCATCCCTCACATATACTACCTACTACTTCCCTTCTTTTTCCCTTTTATCTCTCTGTAGAAGTTACGTATTTCTTTCCTCTTATAATGACGTTCTATTTAATCTATTTTTTTAACCTGATCTGCTCTATTCCTTTGTCTAAATACTTTCTTTGCCATTCGCCTTTGTTCTTTGTATATTTCCTTGTACTGACTGCAGTGCTTTAATCCTTAGCTAATTTCTATTCTCCGCCTCTCTAGTACACTTTAATCCCACCATTCTTTTTTCCCTGCAAATTCTTTTTTGGTATTACTTTTTCACTTGCCGCTTGTATGACATTTTCAATGGTTATCAATTCCTCATTTATATTTGCTTCAATTAACTGTTCATCTGTTTTCTTGCAAACCTTGTCTTATCTCTTCTTCATACTTCTTTTGGATTCTCTGATTTCCTAATGCTGTCGTACTGATTGTCTTTTTTGTAATCCTTTCCTTTTTATAGGTTTTTTATCTTTAAATCTATTCTCGCTAGATAGTCACCCGAGTCTAGGTCTGCGCCTCTGTATGACTTAACGTTTTTGCTTCTGTGATTTTCATCTATGCAAACATGGTCAATTTGATTTGTATATGCTTCATCTGGAATTGTCCTCAATATTATTAAAACACGGGGCTCAGTCGCGATATGTCTCTAGACAACTCAATCAGCAGGAAATCAAGCGAAAAGAAAATAATCAGCTGCAGACGCCCGTGGAGAAACGACTGCAGTTTCTCTTATCGCGAGCTCTCAGGCGAACGATCCGCGTGGGAAACCGCTTAATTGTCACCCTCGAAGTCGCGGGGTCTTTTTGACTACTGCTTATTAAATTCAGCGGCGTATTAATCTCGCTGCCTGAATTTGGCGGCGGCGTAATTGGGTGAATAATTTTATGGATGGGGAAGTCGAACCTACTCCTTTTATGTAAAGAAGGTGGAACAGTGGCTTGCATTCTTATATATGTTCTGGCTGTATTAGAAAGAATAGCATCTTTTCGGATGCGAAGCATCACAGACGGCAAATTCCGTTAATTTATCGTAAATAAAAGAATGAGTAACTTATCAGGTTCAAAATGAAGATCGCCTTCAACAATGTATGCTTATAGTTCTATCAATATATTTCTAAACGAATAACAATTTGACGCTAAAAGTATCGCTTGGTATCTACTGTGTTTTAGAATATACAAACTTTAACAGTTAGTTTGTGTAACAGGAACAAGACGTAGCTTATTTTTATGTTATCTACAAAAGCTAATAATAGAGAATATATGGGTAGATATTGTGGGTGTAATTCAACGCTGGTTGGGGCTTTAGCCCACAGAGTAGTTAGTTTCACACAATATGGTTAATATCTGAAAACTTATTATGACAGTTGTATACATTTTATGGAACTTAAATTTCACATTTTTATGTTACCTACATACAGGATGATTGCTAACCTGTACGCATAAAAAATTATTCTAGCGTACTTGTCCCAGTTATTTTTAAAATGTACACCTTCTACATTATGAAGTATGGAGTAATTATTCCAAGTTGCGAACTACAATTTATCTTAATAAAAATATGAATATTAGTAAATATATTAACGTTATTGCTTTCCTCAAGGAAATCAAGTGGTTATAGACCCAGAAAATCCTTTCCAAGGAACAGATTGAAAGGTTTATCAAAGAGGCAGATGATGAAAAATACTTAGTCCAAAAAGTTGTCTTGATTGTTGGTATATTTGGAGCCTGTAGGAGAGAAGGATCAACTTATTTACGTACAGAGAACATTGAAGATGCCAAATCGTTCATTTAAGTGACTATTCCCAATACCAAAACTAATATTCCAAGATTATTTACAATACCATAATAATAATATCTCTACCCCCCATTCTAATCACGAGGATTAGCCCAGAACTCGAAGACTTGTGCGGGAGAGGGGGCGGCATATTATTATTAAGCAGGCCGCATTTGCGCCCAGGAACGACTTACGTTGGTAGGCGCTAACCACCATTCAGTGCAGGAATGAGGGAAACCTGGAAAACCTCATTAATTAGAGGGGTAGTCAAATGTCAACCGGTATCAATCTCTCACATTGACTCAAGCCAACATTCTTCCACCCTACCATACCCGCAGAGAGGATGCCAATCTCTCACGAATATAGCTTATATACGGTCTACCGGCTGCGGGGGTCGAACCCACAGCGATCCAGTCACCTCGATTCAAGTACTGACGCCTTAAACCGCGCGACCACTGACCGATCCATGGCTTGTAAAATTCCGTTGCTTACTTTGACCAAACACTATTTAGTAATGTATTAGATTTGTAAGAATTTTTGGTCGGGTCAAATTCATTTTTCCTTCCAATGAAACAAAATTAAACCAAGCAATTTTAACTACAAACCTTTCCCATTAAAATTCGAAGTAGGTTCAACTGAACCATTAAAAAGACATGAGAAATACAGAAAACAAAAAACTAACTATTTTATATTTCAATAAGTCATGTATTACAGTGACGTCATCGCTTAGAGACTGGATATAACACATTGCAATTTTGAATGTTTGGTAAACTGAATTTCTACAACTTACTGCATGAGTTGCACATTTTAGGAGTTCTATATGCAGGATAAGCGCCTGTTGAATGCTGTTTACAACTTTTGCTGTAAATTAACCAATTAATCCTTCCTTCCGCCTTCCTTCTGCCAAATAAATCCATGTAAAATACTGATTAACACTGCACACTGTACTCTTGGCAAAACTACATTAATCTAGTGCACTTCACAGCTGGAGCAGATAATTATATAAACAGCTGGAAGAAGCTTTTGCAATGAAATAGTTGAAAGATACAGGGTGAACTTTAAATAAGTACAAATATTTTAACTGCAGGTGTAGTTCGTCATATAGATGAGTCTAGTAAAAGTCATATTAAAAATTTTAAATATTTACGGAGATATTAATTTAAAAAAAACATACATTTTGAGTACCGTTGACCAGATAGACCATTGACGTAACATAATAAAGTAAACCATATTATGATTTACTGTCAGCGAGGTTGCCATATCGTCTGTAAGATAAATAATTTTTTAACGTAAATTCAATTTTTGCCGTTATTTTTAATTTAAAAGCGCTTGTTAAAATATAAATTTACGCAAGTTTCATAATATCAATTAAAGTGTTTAGGATGTTACTTTGATCAATGATTTCAAATATTATCCATAAACGTGCATAAAAGCTCACCTACTTACTGAAAAACCAAATATTTAAACAGAGTTATCCATATTTTACAACATGGAATAACAAAATAACTAGCTTGATGTATCGTTCAATATCAAGAAACAAAGTAAAAAATATATAAAACAAAGTCAATCGCATGCAAAATAGAAACTAGTGTCGTAGGCACAGGTAACAGATGGGTGGTACGAGTAGTAGGCGAATTGTCCCGCACCAGCCCCATCATCTAAGATTGATAGAGGTTATGTTGATATCGGTGCACTAGTATGGTCCAGCTGTAATGCTTTGGCGGTCACTGTTTCTATGCATTTATGTACACTTGTGTATGTAAAAATATCTTTGCAATGACAAGTTTTAATGTAAACAATGAAGAAAACAGAATATTATTAATATTAAACTAAAGATAAGAGCAGTGGACGAAACCTATTATACTCTATAAACAAATATTTGAGGTTGTAGAGTATTAAGTGTACAGTCTAAAAATAACATACAGTAAACTTAATTAATGCTGGCAAGAGAAAAAAGAACAATTAAGTCATTATATATAGGTATTTTACAAGATATTAATTATAACTATAAGCATTGCTATAACATCACATAAAACATTCGAAATTAATTCACTGGTTTTAAATATGTCATAATTTTTCTTAAACAAACTTACACTTGGTGAAGGCACTATATTAGTTTGCAGGCAATTCCAGGGATTGAATACTCTGTTAGAAAAAAGTTCTGTCTTATTGTCGTTTTAAAGTTTTCTTTGCGAAGTTTGAATGGATGGCCACGAAGTCGTTCGTCATTATTTAGAGTTAATAAATCACGAATAATGTCACAAAACTGATTATGCAGCAGTTTATATGTAAATATCAGATCTCCTCTGGTTCTTCTTTCGGATAAATGTGGAAGACCTAACGTTGCACAGCGGTCCTGGTACGTATGACTTTTTAGAGACATTACTTGTCTTGTAGCTTTTCGTTGGACACCCTCCAGAAGTTTTATATCTCTAATTAGGTGAGGTGACCATATTATGTTAGCGTATTCGAGAGTAGGCCTTATGTATGACTTGTATAAAAGGTGGAATAGTCTAGGAGAAGGATTGCGGAACGTTTGCCATATATTTTGGTATCGTCCGCGTAAAACGAGGAACAGTTATAATATTATCAAGATCTGACGAGTATAGAAGGAATAATATTGGCCCTAAAACTAACCCTTGTGGAACACCTGAATAAACCTCACGCAGGGAAAAATAATCAGAACCGACGCGAACTGAAAAGACTCTGTTAGTTAAATAGTTGCTAATCCATGCAAGCAATTCCACGCTATTGCCAAGATGATCAAGTTTTAAGAGAAGTCTATATTTTTTTATATGATTTAACATTTCTTAAATATTCTTAAATTTTATCCTGGAAATGAATATCAGCAAGATAGGTGCTACCATATCGTATTTCTCATTAAGTAAATCATGAAACAGTCAACTACATTTTGTTTTTTTTTCTTCTTTTAAAGCGGAGTAAATTAATACACGTAACAACGCAGTGGCTATCACTACATTTAACTTGCAAAATATACCTAAACTCGTGGCTGACAGAACGCCAGAGTCGGCCATAAATATAAGCATTTGTTATAATAAAATTGTAGCAAACATCTTCCGAATTTGTACTGGAGTAGAGGAGTCCAGATAGCCATATAAAATCACTTTGAATAAATAATTCCAAATCCCTAATAATAACGGATGTGCATTAAAAGATCTGAATAACACACTCGGCAGTCATTTCAGCAACTTCGCATTTATAAAAGGATTTGCTGACAAAAGCCCTTATCGACATTATAATCCGGCCGAACGTAAATTCGGGATCTAAAAATGGGCGCAGAACCGATTCGTTTGCGGATTCTCAGCTTGAGAAGACCGAACAAGTTAGCTCTACCGAACGAGTGCACTCCCACAACTAAACAAGCGGAACCGGCTGACACATGCATTATGTCTAGCTGGACGCACTAATTATAGGATTTCCTTTGGTTTAGATGGAGTATGGATTATTTATTTATTTATCAAGTTCAGAGTGCAACTGTTTGCACATGTACAGGCTAGCAGCCCAAAAACTGCATCCACTGGTATATTGTGAACATAATATGAACGTAAGAAATAAAGAATCTAATGGATATATCAGTGAAAAATACACGTACCTAGATATCATAAATTAATTATGAAAACTGGATATTTCTAATAGTCTTTTGAAATTACTAATAATACTATTGAAAATATCAAAATTTAAATCGGCAATGTAACTATTATAATTGACAGTCATTCTACACAATGGATTGTCGAAGCCGAAATTGGTATGTTGGCTTCATAAATAAATTAGCCATTCTAGTATTTCAAGAAGCTTCAGAGTGTACTCGATAGTATGAGTCTACTGTAAGGATACAAAAATTTTAACGTATTATCTTTGGGAAGTAACGTTAACGGCTAATGACGTCATCAATTATATTTTTCCACAAACATCCTCAAATTTTTGTCCTGTTAAAAAGGTCTCCTTTTTTCTAATAAACTTCTATTAGAGATTTTTTTCTGTATTACTTCCCGTTTAAAAGTTATAAGCAATATCGTCCTAAAAAATCTCGAAAGAAATACCACCTAATAATCACATTAGCGGTGGAAGGATCAAATCATTGAATATTCGTTGTTTAAAGTGAATAAATGTCATTAATAATAAATAGAAGGATTAAATTCGATAATTCTTTAATACGATTAAAACAAAAGGTGATGATAATGTCACGTAATGGGCGTGTGCGACTCTATAGTGGGGGGCCGGGACCTCCCCCAAATGTCACCAAAAGTGTGACTGTCCTGCACCACCCACAAATATACAAAAATAATACCTCTCTTATAGTGTTGGGGTACTCGCTTGGCTTCTGCGAGAGGTAAAGAAACTCCACATTTTAATACAAATTTATTAAAACCATAACATAACAACCATACTAACAATAGAATGGACCTTTGCGCTGGGGAGTATCTCTTCTAGGGATCAGAGCCAGCCAACGGCTGACCGCCGCCCTTTGGCCATGGACTGGCTGGCTTTGGCCCAGTTTCAATAGTATTTATACACATTCGGAAAATGCTGATTCCATCAGAATTATACTATCTATTGAAACTATGGGAACAGCCAGCGAGGTTCTTAGAGAGAGCAAGAAGGATAGACATAGTTTGGTTTGATAGTAACCTTTGCAACTTGACACATTTTATTGTTTTGAAATTCACTTGTGTAACATAGACACACTATCGATTGTAAATATGTTTATACTTTTGATTCAATAAAATAATTTGATATTCGTATGTTTTCCAAAAAGGTTTTTAATTTAAAATAGTTAAAATATGTGTCCAGCTGTAAACCATCTCTCTAAGATACTCTTTGTTGACAATAACAACTAAACTAAAAAAATGAGACAAACACTTTGATACTACATACATATTACAATTTGTTCTCTCTCATTTCAAGACATATCCAATCTTTGCCTGACTTCTTTGTGGGCTGCATTTTTTCATAGTTGAACTCATTATAAGCGTTTGTGATTTTTTATTTCAAATGGTTAATATCTGGCGGTATTTTATAAATCTTTTATTTTAGAATCTCTCATAAAAAAAATGAAGGGTGTTAGATCTGACTGGTGACTTTCCTGGTCACTGAATAGGTCCATTAATCCTAAGTCTTTTTTCTGGAAAAGTGTTATCTAAGTATTGCTGCACAATTCTAGCCTTGTGGGGTGGAGCTCCGTCGTGCTGAACCCATAGGTTTCTCCTTAGCTGCAAAGACACAGTCTCCAGAAGTGCAGGAAGTCCTCCTTACAGGAAATTTAGGTAATTTATGCTATTCAATGTGTATTTATAAAAATAAGGCCCATTCTACCGATGATGCCACACCATACATTCACTCCAAAATGGCCTTGATTGTGTATTGGATTTACAATCTGGGGATTTTCAGTGGACCAGTAGTGTTCACTGCGCCTTTTTTGGCAAACCATTACAGTCTTTCTTCCGTCCAAAGAACGTGCCGAAAAAGGTTCTGATCAAAAGTTCCAACATTTTGTCTAAAAGTACCACGTGTCACAAACTTTATTTATTTTTTTTGTACCCTCGCAGTAGGCCCATACGAGTTTGAGACACTCTGTACATGAAAATTTAAGAACGAAAAATAATCTAATATTCTTAAACAGAATCATAAAATCTGCGTGAATCCTCTTGCGTTCTAATGAAATGATATTAAACTGTTTTGCGATAGATATGTCATCAACATTATAAGTATCATTGACTGAGGCTAAGAAAAGGAACATATCTGTTCTGAACACCTTCTCTAATCTTAATCTATAGATATTATAATTAGGATTCCAAACAACAACAAGATTCTTTTCGTTTCTAAATTCTCTGAACCATTCCATTACACTTTCTACAAACATAATCAATATGGTGACCAAAACTCAAGCGACTGTCGAAGATAACGCCTAAATCTTTTATTTTAGAAGCGCGCTCATTCTCGTCATTGTTGATCCGATAATATAATTAAAGATGTGAGGACTAATATTTTTGGTAAATGTAGTTGAAAGGCATTTATTGACGTTTAAAAATAATTTAAATTTACTACAGTATTGTTCAATGCGGTTAACGTCTTGCTGACTACCCTCATAGTCATTTAGAGATTGAGTTGTTCTATCTGTTTTCCACTTTGCACTTTTGTGTACTTTCCCTGTTTAGTTTTTCCAGGATTTTGAAGATAAATGATCACTCTTATTACCTTATTATCTTGACCTATGACCAATTGATATGGTTTATTGCGTATTAAGTATAGAAATAAAACTATATTTACAATATCCAGTTGTCATAAATATATATATATATGAAAAATTGTATTGACTTTATTTATTTTAAGTGTAACACTTGAGCCTATAGATACGTGGTATGAATGGTATCCACATAGAAATCTTGAATGTTATTCATAATACTGCAAACATGTATATGTATAGTTTATTGAGCGTTTTGTGTTCCACATTGCAAAACCTGGACTAGACAATTTACATAACCGTTTGTGTTCGCAGCTATTTGAAAATTCCCGTTGCCTTTTGAACGAGAAACGGACAATAGAATTTATATTTCAAAGTATTTCGGTGATTTTATCGGGTTTTTATCGGAGTAATTTTAAAATTACCGAGCAATATGGGCCTTTACGTCGGGATTTTTATAAAAGGTAAAATACATTTGCAATGGGGAAGTATTGTTAAATGAGGCATGGGTGGAATTTCGCGTAATAATATATAGGACAATCATTAGACCTTCGGCTTTGTGCACAGTATGGTAAATTTTACACAAAGATTTCAGCAGTGACGTGAAGTTTTCTGTTGAATTTATTATACTGGCCAAATACATCAGATTTAATGAAATAATAGAAATTAAGGATTGTCAATTTTTTTTATAATAAATAATGTTACTATTAGTAATAAAGAAAAGAATGTATTATTACTCTTTTAGAAAACACGCATCACGAACGACATAATGAGAATGTTGCTTAAGAAACATTTTAACTGAATGCCAAAACCGGGTGGACTTCTTTAATAAATAAATATAATTACTGTACTAACTAGAAGAGACCATTGAGCTTTTCGTATTCTGAAAATGTTTATAGATCAATATTCATGAAAATTTTGAGCATTAGATTTGCGATTGGATGCAGAATGATTTGTTCTACGTGTTACAGGTCCCTAATTAATGACGTTCTCCAGGTTTGCCTCATTCCTGCACTGAGAGGCGGTTAGGGCTTACCAACGTAAGCGTTCTTGGGCGCAAATGCGACCTGCTTAATAATAATATGCAGCCCTTTCTCCTTCCGACTTCTGGGCTAATCCTAGTGATTAGAATGAGGGGTAGAGCTACTATTATTATTTATTGTAGTTTTAGATCTTCCAAGGTGGTTTCATATAATGGAATTAGTTAAGAGGTCTTCAAATTAATATTCTGAATGAGTCAAAAAATATATGTATCGTTCATGATTTGGATCGCTTCACTTGATATTTTGTAAAAAAAAATTGGTGGAATTGAAATAATAATGAATGGTTACAGCAGAATTTGAAAACTCACCTTGTAAAAAATGTTGCAAAATGAATTACTTTTCTTTTTAATGATTTTTTAGATTCCGGAATAGTGGTCGTTTAGAATCATTTATAATAATTATGTAGTCTTCAATGGTCATTTGAATTTAGAGGTATGATACTAAAACAAGTTCAACTACGTATTTGTTTTGTCAATTAAACACAAATACTTTTTTATATAAATTTCAGTAAAAACATAATTTTTTACGCAGTGTCTAATGATACTTGTCACAGTAGCTTCAAGACAGCGAATAACTGAAGGTGTCCGTATTGAGTAATTAAAATGTATGTATGCTAAATCGTCGAGAATTCTAGGATCGTTAAATATCTGAAAAGCATATAAAATACAAGTGGAAACAAATTCGAGTTAGAATTTATTCCACTTTAAAACATCCTGAGTATATTATTATCTGTGTATATTTATATTCCTTTAGCAAAAACCATGAGAAATAATGCTTCAATTTTTTATGGCAAATGTACTACAATGAGAATAGTTAACAATACAGATTTGCATTGTCTCATGCCAATTTACATCACTCTCTGAGGGAATGTGTTCTACTAAACTCTGGAATCGAGCCCCTGCAGGTAAATAGATAGGATATTTCTGTGGATTGGCTGGCATGAAAAATTTATTTTAATATAAAATAATGAACGATACATAAGGGATAGAGTTCTGACGAATAGACAGTCACATCCCAATCAACATGCAAGACGATCCATCGACACTGCCCTCCACCAAGTAGTGGGCAGGATCGAGTAATAATTAGACCCTGGGTGTATTCATAGATATAGAAGAGGCATTTGATTAAACGACCTTCTCCAAAATGAATGCAGCTCTTGTGGAGAGGGGAGTTCATCCCACCATCTGTAGCTAGATATCATATATGCTCACCAAAAAGCCATACAAATCAGCGTGTCAGATGCCTCCGTAAGAGAAATTGGTGCAAGGGGCTGCCCGCAGGGAGGTGTTCTATCACCACTTCTATGGAACTTGGTTCTAGACAGTCTCCTGTGCCACCTCGACTCGGAAATTGGCATCTATACCATCACTTATGCTGATGATCTCACTACGATTAATGGAAAATTCGACGGTATCCTTTGTCAAAGAATGCAAACAGCCCTAAGAACCATTGAAAAGTGGTGTGAGGACCATGCTCTGTCTGTCAACTCCAGGAAGACGAAAATGGTTCTCTTTATGAGGAAGAAAAAAATGGGGCCAATAAAGGTACCAACTCTCCTGAACACTACGTTAAGCTTCGCATCAGATGTGAAATATCATGGAGTCACACTTCATGCAAAGTTCAGGTGACAGGTATTCAGACTGAACACTGTTGGCTAAGGAAGCATCTTTATTATATGAGGACGTATGAGACACCTCTTTGTAGGGGTTGCGAACAGGAAGACGAAACTGTACTCCATGCACTCTGTGAGTGCACTGCTATTTCGTCAATAAGAATATCTGTGTTGGGAGAACGATGGCCTGCTATGGCCCTGAGCTTTTCTTTATTAGGCTGGTTAGCGGCTCAGATGGATTGATCCTATAATGGGAGGAAGTACAAGGGGCCCAATGGGGCCTAAGTGCTGTAGCCTCTTAAGCTACCCTCTCCACATATTCAGACTCCAGAATATAAAATTTGTTTTAACATAAATAAAGTATATTTAAATATTAAGGTCGTCGTCTAGTCTGGAGCTGAGATCTGCGAACGAAGTTAGGGCTTCAGTGGTGAACATGAAAACACAAGGCACAAGAGAATTACAATGTTTTCCTAATTCCTGCAAATTGGAGCATCGTCAATATTTTATTTTATGCTAATACCTTTGTTTTCATAGCAGTAAGCTGAATCTTTTCTGAGATAATTCAGAAACTCAGTCGTTTTCCTTAAAACATCCACGTCAATTTGGAACGTCAGGAAAGCAGCCTGCGTAAGAACTAAACGAATTATAATTTATTCTTGATTTTTTTCTTATATGAGTTCCCAAACCAGGTCGATGTAGGCCTCGCCATTATTTACATAAGTCGATTTTATTAAAAAATTTAAAATGAAAGTTCTTTGTCCCCTGTTCGGCTAAGACATTTCCTTATAAGAGAATCTACATAAATTATACGATATGCCCTCCCTCAGAGGCACGGAGAACCACACTAAGTGCAATTTAATGAGTAAGTGGAGACGTTCCCACATATTAAACTCCTCCCTGTAATAAAATTACGTTTTGAATAAATCAAGGCTTTAATTGTGGAAGTTCTTGGGCGCGCGATAGAATTGGGACGAGTTTTATGAATCATTCGATGTAGTATCTAGCAATTCGTTGGTTCAGTATTATGAAGTACTCAAATGTGAAGTACTGGTGGTAGCGATAGTTTCCAACTGGATTTGCCATCGTGCTTTAATTGCTCCTATCTCGCAATACACTAGGGAATATAGTGACATAAATTCTTCTCCAACTGGAAATAAACAGGATTTTATACTGGCATTTCTTTTAAGAGAAGTACACATAGTCTTCTATAACTTGTATTGGACAACTTGTAATGAAAAGAATTTGATACCAGAATTTTTTAATAAACATATTCACATAAGAACTGGCACAAAACAGGGCATGTAGCGGTTTTTCCAGAAACATACCCAAATTTTTTCCTGTCAAAAACTTTTTTAATAAACATTTATTAGAGACATTTTTCTGTATTACTTCTCGTTTAAAACTTGTAAGCAATATCGTCCTAAAGAGGCTCAAAAGAAATACCACCTAAAAATCACATTAGCGGTGGAAGAATCAAGTAGCCGTTGAATACACAGCTAAACACTTTTTTTGTTGCCCTGGATATCATCGCAAATTTTTATGTTTTCAAGTGCCCAGATTACGAATATATTCATGAAAGTTCTCAATGTGCTCATATTTTCATGATTTTTGCATATCTCATATTTTGAACAATTATTGGCTTGTTAGAAATAAAATTTAATTTTCCAGTGATGATTAGGCTTCTGCGCAACTCTTTTGCGCATACAAACATCACGTGACCCCCACTCTCAGACCCCTTGCACCACAGGACAGCTGGAATCTCAGTTATTTGACAATATTGAAGTACTTACACGTGAATCTTGATAAGTTGTCATGGATTAATATTTTGTTTCAATTACTGAATGTCCATTCTAATATTTATGCCTAGTCTTCTAAAATGTGTGTTCGTCACGAAGAAAGTGTAAATATTGTAGTGATTTATTTTGTTATATTTGCGGTATACCAAAACAAAAGAAATATCACACACTTTGTCAAGGAGACTTATGTTGAATATTTCGGGTTCAAAATATGAGTTACACTATCTCCTTAATTATCTACATAAATTTCCGGATAATTTAGGAAATTATAGTGAGGAACAGGGAGATCGGTTCCACCAAGATCTAAAGTGATGGAGGAAAGGTATCAGGGTCGATGGGATTGTCACATGATGGCAGATTACTCCTAGACTTTCAAAAGAAATTGTCCCTGAAAATTATAAAAGAAAAGCTCATAAAAGGCATTTTATGGAAATATAATATGGATAATAAGGAAAATTGTTTAAAAGTATTTTTGATCTCCAGAAAGCTTTTGACACAGTTAGCCATGAAAACGTATTTTTAACTTTAGAAAACTATTGCTTTAGAAATGTTTCTTTAAAATTATTAAAAATTATTTAACCAATAGACAACAACAGGTATGCATTGATGGTATTTATAGTGAGGCTAGAACAGTGGAATTTGGCGTTCCCCAGGGTACTGTGCTAGGGCCATTATTGTTTGTTCTTTATATAAATTCCATTTTCTCAATTCCAACAAGCGGTAAACTTTTTTCTTATGCTGATGATACTGCAGTCTTTATAAAGCAGATTCTTGGCTTTCACTGAAAGAGAAAGTGGAAAGTGAGCTTATATTATTTAAAACCTGGTTCGACAGTAAATTACTAACACTAAATATAGTAAAACTAAATACGTACCTTTGCAATTTATGTAAACAAATTACCGAAATTCGACAGTTTAAAAATAGGAAACGATCAAACCATTGCATCAACAAAGAGCATAAAGTATCTTGGCATCATTTTAGATTGCCACTTAAGATGGAATGAGCATATCAAGACTACAATAAAAAAGCTAAGAGGTGTTTTATTTATATTTAAAGAACTTAAAAACTATCTGCATTTGAATCATCTGAAAATAGTATATTTTAGTCTTGTAGAATCACATTTAAATTATGGAATACTTACATGGGGTGGAGCTTTAAATGTGCATATACATGATTTGGAAGTGATCCAGAAAAAATTCTTGAAAATAATGGTAGGTAAAGGAACTACCCAAAAATTATTTGAAGACAGTGGTATACTTGATCTAAAACAATTATTTTACACGAAATGTGTTTTAGAGGCCTATTTGGCTCAAAATCGAGCAAGTAGTATGTGTCATACGAGGCAATATGCAAAATTACTTCTACAGGTGCCTACAATGAATACCACTATGGCTCAACGTAGTTGGATATTTTTTTAAGGACCCAGTTGTTTTAATATTCTCCCTGAAAGTATTAAGTCATACACCTACATAAATTTCAAATCACAACTAAAGAAATATGTATTAACAACAGACAGGCAGAACAAATTGACTTAAAAATCAAATGGTGTTATAATCTGACAAAATAGTGTTTGTTTTTGGCTGTATTGTTTAGAATCATATAATTGTTATTGTAAGATGTTGTCAATCAATCAATATACACTATATTGATTATATTTGTATTTTGGTTATTGTTTACTAGTTCACGAACAGGTGAGTTTTTCACCGTGTTGAACTTTTTGTTGTTTATTTTACTATGTTTCATGTATTTTGTCTACAAGTGTATAGACAGGTGATACACACCTTGTCAAACTTGTGATTTTTAATTTGTAAAATAAACTTTATTATTATTATTGTTATAAAATGTATTTTCGACATTTTCCTCTTTATTTACTTCGATGTATCCTAATTTCTCAAAACATAACTGGCATCATAAATATATCTGTTATTTTGTTTCTTGTTTTTCGATTTTTGTAATGTAAAACGAAAATAAATATTTAAAAAAAAATCAGAGCAAATCTTACAAAATCATTGATAGTTTCATGAATTGTGTGCATGAATAGACCAAAATCATTTTCATATCTGGGGCAACAAAACCACTGTAGACCAGTGATAATAATTGATGATATTCTTTGTTTAAAGTGCATAAATGTCGTTAAGTATAAATAAAAGGATTAAACTCGGTAATTCTTTAATACTGTTAAAACAAAAGGTGACGATAGCATTAACTAAACTTCAAAAAGAGGTCCTCATACTACATACATATTACAATCTATTTTCTATATGACCTTCTCTCATTTCAAGACATATCCAATCTTCGCCTGACTTCTTTGTGGGCTGCGTATATTAGCATTTCGCCGTTTAACTCATTACAAGCGTTTGTGATTTTTTTGTTTTTTTTTCAAATAATTAATATCTCGCGAGGGGGTATTGTAAACCTTTTTTTAAAACCTCCCACAATAAAAATCGAGACGGGTTAGATCTGGCGACTTTCCGGGCCACTGAGGTGCATTAATCCAAATCCTTTTTTCTGGGAAGGTATCTAAATATTGTTGTATAATCCTGTTCTCGTGGGGTGGAGCTCTGTCGTAATAAAACCATAGGTTTCTCCTTAACTGCAAAGGCACATCCTCCAGAAGTGCAGGAAGTTCTTCTTCTTTCAGGAAATGTGGATAATTCACGCTGTTCAATGTATGTTTATAAAAAATAAAGCCCAGCTAAACGGCTACCGATGATGCCGCACCATACATTTACTCCAAAATGGGCTTGGTTTTGGACTGGATTGTTCAATGAACCAGTAGTGTTCGTTGCACTTGTTTGGTAAACCATTACTAACAATTCAACTTTCGTCCGTCTAAAGAACGTACCGGAAAAGGTTCTGTTCAACAGTTTCTACATTTATTATTAATTTTATATGTCAATGATATTTTCTTTGAAACAATCATATCTTCTTTGCAGACGATTTAAAATTGTTTCATAAAATCAGTTGCATTGATGATTGCCAAGTGTTGCAAGAACTTGTTAATGTTTTTGAGAAATGTTATGAGGAAAATCGGTTACCTATTAATGTAGATAAATGCATTGTACGTTTACTTTAAAGAAGCAACCTATATTGTGTAATTATAGTATTAATTCCTCACTGTTGTTACGTTGTAATACTATTAAAGATTTAGGAGTGACATTTGAGTGACTAAGCTTTTGTCGTTTCGTATTGATAATTATTATCCATTTAGAGGATACGATCATAATCTTCTTTTAGAAACATTTAATGTTCAGTCATTATCTAGTAGAAGAATTCTTGCAAGTTTAACATTTCTATATATGTAATTTGTTTCATAATAATATTGATTCACTATTTTAAATTTGTATAACATTCGCGTACCTAGGCCAGTCTCAAGATGACTGTATGTTCTATTGTCCTAATAATAATAATATCTCTACCCCTCATTCTTATCACGAGGATTAGCCCAGAAGTCAAAGACTTGTGCGGGAGAGGGGGCGGCATATTATTATTAAGCAGGCCGCATTTGCGCCCAGGAACGACTTACGTTGGTAGGCCCTAACCACTATTCAGTGCGGGAATGAGGGAAACCTGGAAAACCTCATTAATTAGGGGGTAGTCAAATGTCAACCGGTATCAAACTCGCACACTGACCCAAGCCAACATTCTTCCACCCTACCATACCCGCAGAGAGGGTGCCAATTTCTCCATAAATATAGCTTATATACTGTCTACCGGCTGCGGGGGTCGAACCCACAGCAATCCAGTCACCTCGATTCAAGTACTGATGCCTTAAACCGCGCGACCACTGACCGATGCAAGTACTAATATCCTCATGAAGTCTCCAGTATATATAATCTAAAATAACTTTAGCCATATATCTAATTTGTGACTTAAATACATGCACCCTTAAACACGTTATCAATTGGATCTCAAACTTTTGTTGATATTTAGTTTGGTAATAAATGAGAATTATTAGTTGATAAGTTTTTAATTATTAGTTATAATTATTATATATAAAGGTACACTGTTTTTGTGGTAATTCTGTTGCGTTGTCCTGTAAATGGAATGTATTGTGGTGGGCAATAAATGCTATTATTAGTATTATTTGCTACAATTTGAGCTATAAAATTAAGTCTGTTTTCAATGTGACGTTGAGGCAAATACTTCATACTGTGAATTTTGTAGTCATGATACCCATTGACCTTTAGAATTTGTTGACCGGTGGATTGATCCAAATTCAGATCCCGGTTAGCCTGCCGTATAAAATTTTGTGGATTTTGTTCTAAATACTGTAACAGTCTTGCTGTATTAATATTATTTCTTACCCTTCCGTCAATTATTTGATTCTTCCGAACAGTAAATGCATCTTCATTTCGTCGAAAGGTTGCCTCCAGTCTTGTAAAGGTTCTATGATCAGGAATGAGACTCTCTGGATATCTTTCACGATATAACTGTACAGATCTTCTTGATTTTTTTGTGATTCGCCATAAGCTAGCAACATATCAACTTTTTCTGAAAGAGAAAACATTTTGTAAGTACAGAAATTATACGTATGACGTTCATATTAAGTAATTACAAGTATTTTGTGACAGTTATGCACTTTAAGCAACGAACATTCAATTGTCTTCCAACAACTACTTCATCCTTTCACCGCTAATGTAATTTTTAGATGGTATTTCTTTTGAGACTCGGGGAGTAATACAGAATTTATTAGAAAAAAAATAGTTTTTTAACAGAAAAACACATTTGGGAGCTTTTGGGAAAAATATAATTGATGCCGTCATTGGTCGTTTCTGTCAAATCCCAAAGATAATACTTTCGAATGAAAATGGAGGTTGCCTCATCCACGTGTCCCAAATTGTATTTAATTTTTTTGTATGCTCAGAGTAGGCACATACTATCGAGTGAGACACCCTGTATATCAATCCCTACGAAGTACCACCCTGTACATTTCCGCTCGGGTACACAAGTGGGTTCGAAGGAAAGCATAATATCATCCCTGGCCCGCAGAACATAAAATTCCTCGCATGTCTACATGAAATAAACTTCTGAATCAACCATGCAGATCTTATATGTGGAGATCCTTAGAATAACATCTGGCGTGAAAATCGCACACCTCCCAGTAAAAAGTAAATAATTCAGCATACTCGCGCAGAAGTAAATATAAAAACTAAGTCCTTAAATTGTTTCTAAGGCGAAGTAGAGGGATTTGAAGCGGAGCCCAACGCAGAGAACAAAGTGTCGAATAATAAATTTTTTTGTAACGCAATGAAATGAAAAGTTATCACTCGAGAGTGTAAGATGCCTAAGCAGAAAGTGCTAAGCGTATAGCTCTATTTTTAGAACACGGCTTTTAGAAAAACTTGTCTGTATGAATCGAAAAGTTATTTATAATTATGACTTATGTTTACTTCAACTCCGTTGAATTACAGTCTACAAAAGTTTTATTCGATTTTGAATTTAAGAAAGATATTCTTATTTTATTGTATGTTTCTACTCCTTTTATAAAAACTTAAATTAATTTTCGTAGGCTTCATTAACCACATACTACATTCATAATCTCCTGGATAATTATTAAATGCAACTAAACGCTAACTTTCACTATTCAAACACTTCTCCACATCTCCAAAATCTCAAGGAAACCGACTCACTCTGATCTTGAATATTGCTTAAAATAAACACAATCGAACGTATCGAAATCTACACAATTTCAGGGTGTGAACTCGATTCATCCAGTCGTATCTTGAAGAACCTTGAACGTCACAGTTAACAATGGAGATGCAGTAGTGATGCTCTGAGCAAAATTGATAAGTTAATTTAAACCAATTTTCTAAAATTCCTGTCAATGGAATCATGTATGCCCTCTAATACGTACCAAATATCTAGGTAGGAATATGAAGGTAATAACAATACGATTGCACTTATTACTTATCTAAATTTAAGTAAATAAAATAATAATAACGCCTATATCCCACTTGTACCATACATAACTATAATAAATAGCAATAATAAAAATGATAATTACTATTAATAATTTCTTCTATTATCCCCTACAATTTTATCTAGAACTGCAAAAAATGTATCTACAACTACCTTAAATTGACAAAAATCCAAAATCAGATTCAGTTTATAAGTTTTGATTCAAAATCAAGAAGCAAAGGCATTGTTATGGTAACCTGTCAAACTTGTTATAAACAAAATTGAGTTTTCGTTCTTACATTTTCTTGTGAAAATAGTGGTGTTGATTGAAATAATGAATGATTCACAAACAGAAAATTTGCTTCTTGAAATTTAAAAAGCTGCCACAACTTAGTGTGCATCTAATAATGTAAAATATGAAGCAGAAAGAAAAGGTAATATTAGCATTTTTTGATCATCTAACCTTTGGGCGTTCTATTCTATGCTGTGCACTACAATCTGTATGCGGTAAATTGTTGACATCAGTAAATTCAACAATTTAATTGTTTTTCTGAAAAAGCAGTGGGATACAAACCAAAAAAGTCAAAAATATTAACGAAAGAGGATGTTTCAAAATTTTTACAAGTGGTTGGAAGTCCAACACCGTGTGTGAAGGCTATATTGATACGTCTCTTGATAACAAGATAAAAATCGCCACAAAAGTTCTTAAAGGAGAGATTGCCATCATTGAAGCTACTTAAAGTGCTTACAAAGAAAATTTAAGTATTGTTAATGCAAATACAGACAATCTGCATTTATTTGGTATTAATCTTACGAATTGCCAAAGTTGTTAATACTGATAACAAGTAATACAGTTTAACTTAAGTTAAATTATCTATTAATTGTGAAATTGATAAACATGTTCGTTCTTAATAAAAATAACCAGTAAACAGTGTCAAATAAATGCTGTAATGAGGCTCTTAGAAAGCAGTTGTAGATGAAAGAAATTATCCTAACTAGAGTAAGAAATGCGGATAATCCTAGGAACGTATAAAAACAAAAACTTGCTGTTATGGCAAAGCGACTAAGTCGCTATAAGGAGAGCAATGCCAGAAGGCTATATAAAACACAGTTTTGCTAGAAATAAACATGTCTTATATCGAAACCTAAATAGTAACAATGTAAGTGAAAATGTCGAAGTGAAATATCTAACTGCACAAAATGTACGAGAATTTTGGAAAAATGAATTGAAAAATCCTGTAGAACATACGATGAACTCGTGGCAGATTTCAAAAGTAGAGGCGGAGCACGCTATTCTGAAGACAGCGAATTAAAAAGCACCAGTGTATAATAAAATTAAAAATTTTTGGTTTAAACAACTCAAGATAACACATGCGCAGCCAACTAAATGTTATAATAAGGCTCTTGAGCATCTTAAGTCTGTACCTCGCTTCATGACCAATGGAGTCACCTATATATTATCAAAAACTTCACAATATACATACAACCCATTTAAATCCAGACCAATTACCTGTCTTCCAACAATTTACAAACTCCTGACATCGATACTTACTAAAGAGTTATATGTACATCTTGAACAAAATAAATTATTAGATGATCAACAAAAGGGTTTCAACAGTATACCTCATTCGTGGTTATTAAATATTTTAGATCTTTATGGAGTAGAACAACACATAAAACTATTCCTTCAACATACAATGGCTGAATGGAGAACTAAATTGCAGTTGCGTACACCGATGGGCATGATAGATGGAGGAATCATCAACATTGAAAGAGAAATTTTCCAAGGTGGTGCCGTGAGCCCTTTTTGGTTTTGTCTAGTTCTGCTTTCACTAACAATAATGTTTAACTCGCGAAAAAGAGCTAAATCCTGCGTCAATCAGAAAGACAAATCATGCATTTATTATATATGGATGATTTAATCTCCTGATTTAACCTCAGTTGACTTTTTCTAATGGGGATAGTTGAAAGATAATATGTATCGCGACCTAAAGCAATGCATTGGTGATGAGGTGAAGCAAGTACCATCTAAAACAGTCAGAATGTGCAGAGGGAGTCTATCGACAGGTTGGGTCATTGTCATCTGCAGAAGTTCAGCAGTTTGAACCTTTGATCCATCAAAATCAAATAAGAAGAGTTATTTCAACAAAAATTGATTGTGTTGAAGCGCCTAGACTTAGCTACTTAGTTTGAAAAGAGATATTTAGACTTCAGAAAGGATGCGATTTATTTTCAATGTTCTTTACGATCTTAATGGAAACTAAAATGCTCATTTAGGCAACTCTATACATGTTCTAGTTTAATTATTCTATGGCGTGCACTATTAAATTAACTATCTACAACGCATTTTAGCAATGACATTTTCGTTATGCTACTGTAATATTATAATAAAACCTCATTTAATATGTTGCAATGTAGGATATTTCCGTAAAACCTGGAGTACTATTTATCATAAATTAACAGTATATGCATTAGCATAACATATATTAATAAATGACCGAAAATAAATATTATCTGCACATAAAACGATGTAATGATAAAATATAATTATATGCCTGGTTAATGTAAAACACGTTGTTAATTAATATATCTAATTATATACTCGTTGTATTTAATGTAAATTACAATAAAATGCCAAACATAAATTATTTTCCCTTTATGTATAAGCAATTAGTAAGTCGAGGTTTAGTATCGGGTGGTCTTGAATTCACTATCTGCCCAATTATTTAAAGATTCGATGATGCATGATCAACCGAGAAAATTAGATGAATCACCAATTTGTAAGTGCCAAAATTAGAGGTACAAAAATGCAACGGTATATTCTAAAACGAAATTGTTAAGCAGCTCAGATTTTCAAATAATTTAGATAGTTACGTAACTAACTAAAAACTATGAATTTATTATGTTACAATATTATTAATAAAATTGAGTGTTTGGTTTCTAAAGAAAGTTTCTAGTTACATATACAAGGTATTTGTTTTGTTATTTATTTATTTCCATTTCGTGCCACATACACCAAGGTGTTTACACACGTCAAAAGCAGGAACAAAATAAATAGAAGCTAATACAAATGAGAAAAATACAATAAATCTATACATACTAAAAACATAAAGCAAAATATTACATACATAACAGATATGGTCGGTAATTAAATTAATTAAAATATGTAAAAGTACAAAGATGTAGAATAAGAGAAAAAATATAAAAATTCAGGATAACAGATAATAAAATCAATAATAAAATATTAAAGCTAAACATTTTTAAAAATCGTCAAAATTACTGTTAAGATAATCATCAAAATTATAAAAAGCATGTTTGCATAAAACAAAATAATTTTTGTTCTAAATAACCCTGAGTGCAAAATCCATACATTTTGGGGTAACTTATTAAAAAACTGAATTCCCATATAATCAGTCCCTTTTCTGGTCCGTTGAAGTCTGGAGTAACTATTTTTGAGGTCATTTTTATTTCTAATATTATAGTCGTGGTACTCACTTATGTTTTGAAATTTATGCAAGTTATTTTTTATGAAAATAAGGCAGTGGAATATGTAAGTTGAAGGCACAGTAAGAATATTTAAAAGTGTAAAACAATTTCTACAATCATCTCTGAATCCCAAACCTGAAATGATCCGTATGGCTTTCCTTTGCAGTGAAAATACATGAATACTTGTGGGAGCATGTCCCCAAAGCAAAATCGCATATGATATAATTGAATGAATCAAAGAATGATAGGCGGTTTTAAAGTAGATAGAGACACTTTATGTACCAAACTTCTCAGTGGATATAGATGCTTAGAAATTTTTTGCAAACATCACTGAGATGTTGATTCCAGGATAATTTAGGATCCAAATAAACGCCAAGGAACTTGACACTATCTGGATTAGTTATATCATTTGGACAACGAAGACTGAATATCATTGTCTCAGTCTTAGACAAATTTATAGTAAGTTTATTACTAACAAACCAGTCATTTGCAATAGATTGAGATCGAGGCATGATATTAAGTAAGGTGGATAAATTCGGATTGGATATAGATATACTTGTGTCATCTGCAAATAAAATACTCTTTACGTTGCCACCGAAAATGTTGGGGAAATCATTAATATATATTAAAAATAATAAAGGGCCCAAGACCGAACCCTGAGGGACTCCATGTTTTATTACCCGTGTTGTAGATGTTGAACAATTATAAGTAACATATTGAGATCTATTAACTAAATATGACGATAATAGTGAAACACTCTCAGTAGTAAAACCATAGTAATATAATTTCTTCAACAAAATCTCATGAGAAACGCAGTCAAAAGCTTTACTTAGATCTAACAACTTTGGAATTATAAAATTATTATCCTCAAAACCGATTATATAAGAAGCCAAACAATCAATAGCCAATTTCGTTATATATCTGTTAGCCATTAAGTAAATTAATTTAAAGTTTTGTTATTAATTATACAGGGAGTGGGAACAAACATTTAATTTATTCTTTGTGACATTAAATATTCGTAATTTTATGAAAATGGAAACATACAATATCTAAAAAATTATTCTATTTTCGATCTTCACGATAAAGCTGCGAAGACAAGCAGTGCAGCTTATGTTTAAATTAAAAGAGAAATTAATAAGTGTCTGCCATCTAAAAGAAAACAAATCTTACACAATAACAATAAAATTAATTTAGCAGATGTTTAGTTTATAAATTTTATTATTCAAATATCAATTATATACTAATTTCTGTTGCTTTATTAGAATTTCGTGGTTTGATTTCTTCTATTGGGTCATCTTATAAAACCAATAATTAAACAATCTCGATATTAAGCAGACTAATAGGGCATCTAATATGTAAGTTGTTTAGTGTTAAAGGTACGCAGCTATGTGTACCTAAGAGTTTAAACTTAATTATATCCTACCGTCAAAAATCTAGAGAGTGACTTGTCGCTAGCTTCTAGATGGAACGGACGAAGCATGCGAGGAGCAACATTCCATAGGCGTACTAAACTTTAAGGCGATCAAATATAAAAAATATACAAAAATAATTACATTACATAACATCCATTATTTTTAGTAGAAACAGTGATATGATAGCTTTTGCCAATTTTCAGGCGTTAGATAATAAAATGATAGGGATAGAACCTACCATATTCATGGATTTTTGCACGAATTTTGAAATTTTTGTTTTAATTATTTATAGCTGGAAAATCTCAACTTTTGACAAATTTTGCAAAACAGTACAAATATTATTTCTACTTTCATTATTATGTGGTGTTCATAAGTTTGTTTTGAATTTCTGACAATCTACCATGACAGTTTCATGAATAAAATCATAGAAAATGTTATAGCTTATAAAATTTGTTACAAGTAGAACATTTCCCATCATTAAATAAATCGCATTATTATTATTATTATTATTATTATTATTATTGGTTACTTACACTTAATAATAATAATAATAATAATAATAATAATAATAATAATAATAATAATAATAATAATAATAATAATAATAATAATAATAATAATAATAATAATAATAATAATAATAATAATAATAATAATAATAATAATAATAATAATAATAATAATAATAATAATAATAATAATAATAATAATAATAATAATAATAATAATAATAATAATAATAATAATAATAATAATAATAATAATAATAATAATAATAATAATAATAATAATAATAATAATAATAATAATAATAATAATAATAATAATAATAATAATAATATCTCTACCCCTCATTCTAATCACGAGGATTAGCCCAGAAGTCGAAGACTTGTGCGGGAGAGGGGGCGGCATATTATTATTAAGCAGGCCGCATTTGCGCCCAGGAACGACTTACGTTGGTAGTCCCTAACCACTATTCAGTGCAGGAATGAGGAAAACCTGGAAAACCTCATTAATTAGGGGGGTAGTCAAATATCAACCGGCATCAATCTCTCACATTGACCCAAGCCAACATTATTCCACCCTACCATACCTACAGAGAGGGTGCCAATCCTCTCCACGAATATAGCTTATATACGGTCTACCGGCAGCTGGGTTCGAACCAACTCCGTCTAGTCACCTCGATTCAAGTACTAACGCCTTAAACCGCGCGACCACTGACCGATCCTAGGATTACATATTAACACTTATTATATCGTACCGTCTTCCGTATGACCTTAATGTATCCATGGTTCGTCAAAATTTAATATATTCTTCGATCCAGATTCCGACTTTTCAATACTTATTTTAAATTGTTTCTTCGCCATTTCACTATTACGTCTTTCTATATCAATATACTCTTTTCGATTTAATTTATACGGAAATTAACATACCATAATTCATATGTCACGCATATATTCTAGGCGAAGTTGCATCTTGTAACATATAGCAACCCATTTTTTTATTGTGAAAACTCTTTTTAAAATACCATATTCCTTGCGTGAGTTTTAACTACTTTCCGTTTCGCAGTGGTACTTCTTCACCACTTTTTTTGCACTATACATATTATAATCTATTCACGTACATTCTTGTTAATGAACTACATATAATAATAATAATAATAATAATAATAATAATAATAATAATAATAATAATAATAATAATAATAATAATAATAATAATAATAATAATAATAATAATAATAATAATAATAATAATAATAATAATAATAATAATAATAATAATAATAATAATAATAATAATAATAATAATAATAATAATAATAATAATAATAATAATAATAATAATAATAATAATAATAATAATAATAATAATAATAATAATAATAATAATAATTAATAATAATAATAATAATAATAATAATAATAATAATAATAATAATAATAATAATAATAATAATAATAATAATAATAATAATAATAATAATAATAATAATAATAATAATAATAATAATAATAATAATAATAATAATAATAATAATAATAATAATAATAATAATAATAATAATAATAATAATAATAATAATAATAATAATAATAATAATAATAATAATAATAATAATAATAATAATAATAATAATAATAATAATAATAATAATAATAATAATAATAATAATAATAATAATAATAATAATAATAATAATAATAATAATAATAATAATAATAATAATAATAATAATAATAATAATAATAATAATAATAATAATAATAATAATAATAATAATAATAATAATAATAATAATAATAATAATAATAATAATAATAATAATAATAATAATAATAATAATAATAATAATAATAATAATAATAATAATAATCTCCAGGGCAGAGTGGTTTTGGAGGAGGCCTGCAAAGTCATCAGGAGCTCGGATCCCCTTCTCTGCATGGTCCAAGACCATGAAGCAGCAGGGATAGGAGCGTTTGTGTATAAGGCAGCGAGAAGAGCAGCCGATGAACTTGGTCTCGTGTTCGATACTGAGCGGGAAAATCCAGACTCTGTCACCGAGTCGGATCCTGCTCAGTTAAGAGCCCTAATTAAAGCTGCAGAAACGCGTCATCTTCTGCAGCTACATAAGGATAAGCCAATGCATGGTCTCTTCTACCGTCATCTAGAGGGGCTTGGCTTATCTGAAAGGCTGACCTTTGCTTTTTTGAGGTCAGCGGGGCTGAACTCTGAGACCGAGGGATTCATAATGGCTTGCCAAGATGGTGTAATTAACACACTCGTAGTCGTGTCTTGGGTATCGAGGTTCCTGATACCAGCTGCAGGGCCTGCCGCCAAGCGCCGGAGACGCTTATGCATCTCCTGTCTGCCTGTCCGGTATATGCGGCCACAGCGTATATCCAAAGACACGATTCAGCCTTACGGGTGTTGTATTATCATTTACGACACTCGTATGAGATAGACGAGACGCCAGTGCTGCCTTATGCTCCGGGGGATATAGAATCCGTAGTGGGGAATGAGAAGTGCCGAATTTATTGGAACTATTCATTCCCCACCCTCAGGCAAATCCAAGCCAATAAGCCTGATGTAGTCCTCCTCGACCACCAGCTTAGGACGATGTTTGTGATTGAGTTCTCGGCTCCCGCAGAGAACAACATCGTCCTAAAAGAGGAGGAAAACGGAGGAAATATCGAGATCTTCTCTCCGAGCTCCGCAGGCTGTATCCAGACCACTCTGTTAAGATTGTGGTGCTAATTATAGGCGTCCTGGGTGGAATGAGACATACGTTGCTTTCTGAGTTAAAGATCATACCGGCTTGTCGAAATTCGGCAGAGATCTTAGCCGGCAGAATGCAGAAGGCAATCGTCCTTGGTTCGCTACGTCTGCTCAGAACACACGATTTACGGGCGCAATGATTACTGACTCCACGGAGTGAGAGTGGTCATTGCTTGACTCCAGAACATCTCCGAGTGTGTCGGAGCCTCGGAAGGTGTTTACTGGAAAAAAAAAAAAAAATAATAATAATAATATCTCTACCCCTATAATCATGAGGATTAGCCCAGAAGTCGAAGATTTGTGCGGAAGAGGGGGCAGCATATTATTATTAAGCAGGCCGCATTTGCGCCCAGGAACGACTTACGTTGGTAGGCCCTAACCACCATTCAGTGCAGCAATGAGGGAAACCTGGAAAACCTCATTAATTAGGGGGTAGTTAAATGTCAACCGGTATCAATCTCTCACATTGACCCAAGCCAACATTCTTCCACCCTACCATATCCCCAGAGAGGGTGCCAATCTCTCCACGAATATAGCTTATATACTGTCTACCGGCTGCGGGGGTCGAACCCACAGCGATCTAGTCTCCTCGATTCAAGTACTGACGCCTTAATCCGCTTGACCACTGACCTATATTCAACATCACTTACAGACCTCGCGCCCTAAACCCTTCATGAATGTCATCATCCGATAATCCTCACTTGTTAAATTAGGGCGTTTACGATTATTTTGATACGCTGTAATTTATAGATATTAATTACATTAGTAACTAAATTAGCGGAAAGATATACCCGAAATTTTAACCGGCCGAAAGATATACCTGCTCACGATTGCGCTGAAAATGGAACATGTGGATTCGTCAATTCGTCACAACCAATAGAAGCTAACTTCTTCGATATGACGCATGCTTATTTGCTGTATTTCAGGAAACAATGACATATCGGTTCTTATAATAAGAAAATGTGTATCAAATTGAAATGTATCACTTAGATTTTCTCTTAATAATAAAATTCTTTCCATAAGTGATGTTCTATAAAAGAATATATAGTTACAAAATTATATTAATACGACTAACTTATACTCAGCAGATTTATATTTTGTGGCAGAAGGTTGGTGTTTAACTGGGTTTTATTTAACTGAGATTTCCGTTGATTCCAACTTGTCTGAACGCTGATTTGTTATCCAAGTAAAATTAACAAAAATCTTACCAAAATATCGCTGTATTGATTAGTAAAAATAGCTAATTTTATTTAATAGATTTAGATTATCTTTAGCCGCCGCTTACAAGCATGCTTATTAGTTCTTGGAAATAAATGCGACCATTTTTTGTAGAGTTATAATAGTAATTTTAAATGTTACATGTTGTAAATCGCGTTTGTAAAATGTTCTGCACAATTTTTCAAGCTGCAGACGTTATTTTTCCGGTACCATGGCAAGTCCTGATACCGTGCAAATTGTGGGTCTGCGCTTTTAACTATTATAATTATGCCATAAATTTGGCGTAGTGCTTTGTCTTAACTAAAACGGTACTATATTACAATAATCTCGATGTTAACATTGCCTTTTATTACTAAGCTTTAATAACACGGCAACGTACATAGTCGAGGTATTATCTAACAATAGATTGCCGGTTAAATATTGCTCGGGCTTTTATTAAAATACACAAACAGCTGCAGGTCGATGCCTGACCTGCTTTGATGAAACCACAAATTTCAGGCCACCGTCGCGTTTACTAACAAGTAATAATGGATTGCTGTACGGAATTTATATTTTCTGAGTAATTATTTTTAATTTACCACACGTTATCTATTTTTTGGAGTTTACACAGAAAAAAAGAAAGTATTTATTAAAAATTGTGCGGGCTTGAATCTAGATAGCAGTTATTCCTGAAATTCCGCTTTTGTAATATCGTTATCGCCGACAATGATAGAAGTAAACAATGGCAGGTCGCGCTGTGAGATCGCTAGATCCAGCATAGTGGTGTTAGAGATTTGAGTGCTATAACTTCAGTATAAAATAGATAAAGTACAAATTAACAAAAAAGTTAAATAGTAAAAGCCGTTCTTCAAATAATTCGAGGTATTATATCAAGGAATTTTATCACAATGAGGCAACAGTGCGAGTACACGAACTACTTTGCTGCGCCAGCTGAATTCGTTTGCAGGTTGCATACCACGCGCCAGCTTGTTTCTTTATTGATGACAAACAATTCATAGATAAGCTATTGTGACAATGAGTTTTTGAACAAAGAATGGTAAAATTAATGAACTTTTTAATTTTTGATACTGTTTTAAGTGTTTAAATTCTGGCAATTTTTAATGTTTATGTTTAAAAAAGTAACATAACTTAAACCGACTAGGAGTTTGAAAAATAAAAAAATAAATAATAAAAACTTCTCACATCGCAGAAATAATTATAATTTTTGTACAAAAACAATACTTTAGTAGTATTTATCCTTATTTCATGCGCAGCGCCAAAACCGTTCTTGCAAGTCATGTTCTGCTTTCACTTTGGTGGCATAAACTAAGGTATTCATGTATCTCTATAAGTAAAAATTCAGTCGATTTAACTCAGGTCTACGGGCTGGTCAACACCGCTTTTGCCTATTCAGAGAGTTTCAAAAATATGAATTAGACACTGAAAGAAATATCTTCGAACAGTTCTGGTAGAATTTTCTCCAAGAAATTCAAGTCTGTCTCTTCTGCCAAACTGGCTAGCAAGACAAAACGTACTATTAGATTATCTACGAGGATCCCACATCAAACACAAATTGAATGATGATGTTGGAAATATGATTTTTGTATGATGCGTGGATTTTCCTCTGCCCAGTAATGAATATTACGAAAATTTAAAACGCCATTTCTAGTAAGGCATGCCTCGTTTGTTGCCATAATTCTTGAACAAAAAAACTGTTACAAAAATTTAACCGAGGGTCGAAATTTCGGACTGACAATGCCTGAATGTACTGTAGGTGATATGGTAATTGTTGTCGTAGAGTTCTGTGGATGGTAGATTGGGGCACCCCGACTTCTCAAGCTATACCTCGTGTGCTACGTCGTGCATGGTCCTCTGTATTCACATTGAGCTGGATCATGATTTTCAGGGCGAGTAATAACAGTGGGTGTAGTGAACAAAGATTAAGTAAATGCTTTTACTAAAATTTCTTTAAATAAATATAAACTAATCTGATGTACTTATTAAAGTCTACTTTAAGCTTTTAATCAATAAATCTTCAAAACTACTGAACTGAAGTACCTACATGGTATTTTACATCATTATAAAGGGAATTGAAAGACCTTTAAAGCGATGTATCATTCGACCCCCCTTCCCATTTAAGATTTTAGGGGTGGTGCCATCCCCGCCTAGGGGGCTGCACGTGTAAAAGTGATTTTATGCCAATTTTGTGTCCCCCTCGAAAACAAAATCGACGGGTCTGAGCGTTTTTTAAAAAGAGAACTGAGCTGTCAGAAAATGTCTCTGTTTCGTTTTGGATGCGCCACCCTGTATATTAATAATACATCATAATACTCACGTATGTTAATTAATTTAACGAAGAAAGAAAAATTAAGAAACAAAAAGCACTTCTGACAAGCGACAAACACATTAACACACACACTTATGGTAAGATTCTGTAATTAACTGAATTTTTTTATCGAAAATGGTTAGGTTTAGCACCCATGCCATAGAAGATTTTTTTATTTATTTTGATACGTACACTATCCCTTGTTAAGTTTATGGCAATCAAGCCTCTAACACCCTGTATGTAGCTACTTGCTCAGTTTGCCTTCTTTTGAGTTTGAAAATGGTATACTAATGAAAGCTAACTAGCTAGAAACCGGCATATGTTTGATGGCGGCGCTGACGATTGACTATGCTTTCAAAATGTAATTATATGCTGATCGGGGCATTAGTTCGCATAGTGTTTCCTGCATTCCGATTTTCGATCAATAAATACAATTCCTCTATTATTGCTTATTTAAATGTTACCAATCAGTCACTAACCTAACAAGAGTGAGTTAGTTGCATCACTATTCTGCGCGGACTGTCATAAATCATTTGTAGATATGGTAGAAGGGAAGAGCATTTACTCATCTAATATTACGTTATGTTAATATTACTGCTGCACCGAATAATAATGGTTAGAGTATGTCAACGTAAGTTTCTCTTGAATGCATTATTAGCGTTTATTGATCTTATTTTCTATATTGCTGACTTAGTAAATATAAAACCTTCGCACACCCTGTGTATACCTTGGTATACTTCTTCAGAAGTGCACTCCTCTTTAGAAGCCGCAGTATGCATTAAGGATCTCGACATGATACATCAAAATTTACTTAGCGCTTTCGTTACCCTCCTGTCAATATTACTAGGAAGCATTAAGACAAGCATTAAGCGTTAAGTGGCGCAAAAAGTAAGGACAGAGGAAGCAAAACCAGCGCCGGATTGAAAATGGGTTACTTAAGACTTAGCTCTATATCTGAATTGAGGCGTTTATTCTTTGAATAAATTTAAGATTATCTACCTGAAATATGTCAGCCTTGTATATATCCAAAATGTTCAATAAATAATGGTGCCCCTTTTAACATAAGACAGAAAAATGTATTTTAAGCAAAAAGTTTCAGATGAATATGTAGCTACAAGAGCTTAATTCCCAAAATGTTAAGTTATTACGAACAAAAATAGGAAAATTTGTTCCTCTGTCTTGCATTGCAACGGTAGAGCCATCGTATGCAGCTGTGAATAATACAAAAAGTTGTTGTTTGCTTTGTGTCGGTTTTGAATCGCAGTAAATCTGTGTTCATATCGATAGCTTCCATCCCAACGATTCAGCTCTACTCATCTATATCCCTCCATCGACCACTCAGTTAAGGAAGGACGATAGTATGAGATTTTAGTTACACTTCCTACTTACAAATGGCGCCATTACTACGTAGCCCAATACATACGGCGTACCTCAAGGTTCTATCTTTGGGCCGCTATTTTTTGTTGTATTCATTAACGACTTTGTTGACCATATGTCACTAAATGACTTTAAATGTGTATAATTTGCGAATTATATGATAATCTGTCTAGCAGGTGTCAATTTAAATGGGGCGCTGAAGAGACTCGGTATAGCACGGTCGAGAGCAGGCAATTGGTTTTCTTATAACCATTTTTCTTTAAAACAAAGTAAAACTACAATGATAAAGTTTTTAGGTGCTGAATCTTTCTTGGAAACATGACGTAGATAATATCTGCAAAATTAGTGTCCTGTACCATTAAAATTATAAGCTTGTTGACAATATTTTGAACATAAAAATCTATATTTACGGTAAATAAAATTCCCCAATTTTTGCAATAAAAAATTGTCTAGTACGATTCTGGTTGGACTGGTTATAAGTGTTCTCATGAAATATGCGCTTGTTCTATTTGGTATTTTAGTTTTTTTTTCAAAATATGGATAATTTACTTGAAAATACGCAAAGATTAAGCTTTTCCAAATAAAATGTTGTATTCCAAATATTGCCAAGAAGTTGTCTTTTGTATACATTATAAATATCACAGTCTTTATACGCATGAAATGCCCGAAACTGAAATAATTTTGAGACCAAATAAACCTACTTATAAATAAAACACGCAAGCTCATTTTTTTCCCAGATGTAAACACCTACTTCTCAGTATTCTAATTTTGTTAGTTAAATTGGAGAATATTAGTTTATATAAAAATATCCTAAACATATTTTTGTGTAGGAATTCTGTTAAAAACTTTTTTCGTAAGTCGCTAGAAATACTAATCGTGAACAGAAAATTATTACCTCCCTGATATTGCTGACGTATTAGAAATATAATTCGGAATTATTACAATACAATACATGTAGAAAATTTAATTACTGTTATAAATACATTACAATTTTAACTGAATAATTAGTTACTAAATTAGTCGTGTAATGTTGTTGATTGAATACATAGAGCTTATAATTTTCAGCTCATTAAATGACTGAAAGCTTCATTAGAGAACCAAAAGGTACACTGCAACTACACCCAAAGTTTCTTCAATGTGTGTTCCAACTTCTATTTGCTGCATAAGAATATGCAACCACTTAAGAAAAAGATTGTTATGTGTTTTAGAAAATTAGTTTTTGTGGATTCGTCATATCAAGTAGATTGCTGTGTTTTTTTAAACTAATTGACTATGTTGCTGTTTTATAAATTTGTTGCTTGACTGACCAGCCGCCAAGGGCGGGCTAAGCTTTACAAGTTAATGCCTAACTTTTAACACTCTGTATGAGAAAGACTTTAAAATCATAAATCTGGGTAACTTCAACCTTAGACTCAAAAAGTGCTCGTGTTTATTGTCGATAAAATGAACCGTTTACGAGACTACCCTGACTTCTTATCCATAATAAAGTTTAATGTAGATACCTAACCATTTGTTAAGACATCATGAGCTGTTTAATTTACTCTTTAGAAAAACCAATTATACGGGCAATTTACCCATTTCAGCATTATTTTCATATGTTGCAGTTAAAATTTTCAATGATATTTCCCAGAGCATCAAATGTTCATGCAGTATTAGGTGATTTAAACATAAATATAAAAAATATTTGCAAGCCCAACGTAGTTATCCTTCGACGATAATTACTTATAGGAGTGTTATATCTCTATTAGCATAAGTATTTTGTAGTAGATCTGTTTGTATTTTCTTTGTTTTCAATACGTTTTTTTTGTTTGTTAGTGTATTTTTTATGGATGGTTAAGTGGAAGAGCACGTAACACGTGAACTTCTCCATCCACTTTATAAATTCATTGTATATGTATTATTATTATTATTTGTAGAATGATGCTTTCCTCTAATAATTTTTGTTCTGATATAGATTTTGTTACTGTTTCGGTTATATCACTAAAATTTAAATAAAAAAAATAAGTTTAATGTTATAAAATTGTTATATAGGTAATAGTATGATAAACTGTTATGTTATGTTTATGTGTGGTTGCTGTTTATGGGTGGCCCTAAATGTTTAAATAATTCTCATAAACTTGGGAATGTAAGCTTCTGAATCTAAAACTATTTTACTATATCTTTTTTCACATTTGTCCTTGGCTATAATTATAATAATATATAACTTAGTTTATGCGTATACGTTAAAAATTACCCTGCATCGTTTACGATGGATTTACTTTTTTGGATGTTCACATTGGCTTCATTAGACCTTCAACGTCACAGATACGTGGGTTGTCGGTTTGTAAAGTATTTGACACGATCATAATGAAGTCAGATTGCAATTATACAGAGTGGTCAGTTTTACAATGCTCAATTACAAGGATATCAGAAACGGTAATATACAGTATGTTTGATAATATAGGTCCCGAGTTATAACTCGGTTACCTATTTGTGGACACTCTGTAAAGATATGTATTTTAAATGAGATGTTATTTTCTTTACACTCACGCACAATTTTTTTTTGTCACACTGTAGATGAATGGTGACGTCATCGATATTTTTAAATGGAATTGCATTTTAGTTGCACGTTTTGATAGATTTTTTTATTATTTTTCCAATCATACAAATATATATACTTTTGAGAAAAAAATAAAACAAATTCAACACTTGATTTCAGTTTGCACTTCTCGCTTTCTAAATTATATCGAATAGAAAGCCCTGGATCAACAATTTTGCAAGTGAATATCGAAATGAAAGACATTTTCTTTTTCTCTTCATAACATTTTTATTTTTAAGGAAAATATTGTAGAGTTTGGTACCCATATATTGTCCCGCAGAAACTTTCCAATGCATGTGGGAAAAAAATCTACGCCAACTAGATGCTAGACAGTCAACTCTTGATTTTATTATGACTACAATAGTTGATGTTGATACAACCGAAACAGCGAAAGAAGACTATTTAACAATATACAGGGTGTCCCAGAAATCAACGTTAAGCCGGAAACGGGCGTGATAGTTATTAGAAAAATATAAAACAAAATTTTGTCATGTAGTTTTCAAATTATAAGTATCAAAAAATAACTTGGAAAAACTGACACCCTGTGATGATCTATCAACTCCTGTGACTACAAATATTAATGTTTCGTCAATCTTTTTTCTGTAATTTAATCATGAATAACCCTTCTGTAAATTACACTTTAACATTAAAACATAACTGCCTCAGTTTCAAATAAAATGTTGGATTTTTGTCCAACATTAAATTTAAAATAATTACATCACCCGACTTTAACCGAGTGTACTTTAAAAAAAATGTACTACACTATTTTAAAAGATTTAGTCCGGATTCTAAAATGTTATTATACTTGCTAGATTACTTCTTTGTTTAGGAAAAACAATTTTTTTTAGTGGAACCGGATTTCAGGCCAATTTTGTTTGACGTTTATTTCTGGGACACCCTGTGTCTTTGCCCGAAGAGTAGTAGTTATTTTCTAAAATTCCGTTCTTGCAGCATTATACGTGTTTACGAAGACACATGTGTCAAGATAAATAGTATAATAATAGGAAATTAGGTCAGTCAAGCAACAAATTTATGAAACAGCTCTATAGTCAATTAGTTTTAAAAAACACAGCAAACTACTTGATGTGACGAATCTACACCAATTATTTCGACCTACGTTTATATGATTTTATTTCACAAAATAACTTCGTGAACCACCCCTTAAAATATTTCGCACTTATTTACAAACACCCTGTATTAATTTCAGCGAATTTTCATCAAATGAATAATTCTGAGTATTTGCAATGCGGTCGTGGTGAATATTTATGGATAACAAAAATGCACTTTCAGCGACGAACTCCCGTTTAAAATATTTTCTAAATGGGAACAGGCGGAGTTATTTTAGAGCCGCAGTGAAATTATTTCGCTCCGGATTTTCCGGTGCGTTTGGCACATAGCCGGAACTCCAAATGCAATGAAACAGCGCCAAAAATGCGTGTTTTTCACATCACTTGATTTACTTAATTGCAGCGAAATGTTTACTAATTAAAATTGTGTTCGCGAGCACCTACTGAAAAGTTTAATTAAACTGGAATTATATTTGAACGACACATGAAGTAATTTTTGGGATTTAATTGCTACCGTTCAACGTAAAAACGCGAATTAGTCGACCTGTCAGGGGTGACGGATGTTGTTAATTTATTTTTTAATTTGTCGGCGTGACGCTGATGGCCCTCCAAAGTTTTTATTTTCTCACGTGGTCCAAAAATATCGACCTTAGGCTGGTCCCACATTGAGCGCAGCACAGCCTAGCGTAAGAAAACAGCGCATGTAGCCGAGACGTACTTAAGGGTGTCTCATATTCGATAGTATGGGTCTACTGTGAGAACACAAAAAATTTAAATAAAATTTGAGACGTGTGGGGTTAAATGGGAAGAGGGAGGCTCCATATTCAATCGATAGAATTATCTTTGGCATTTGACAGAAACGACTAATGGCGTTATGAATTATATTTTTTCTAAAAACAGACCAACATTTGCTCCCTGTCAAAAGCTCCCTTTTATTTTAATAAACTTATCTTAGAGATTTTTTTCTATATCTATCAATTCCCGTAAACATTATAAGCAGTATCGGAAGACAGAAATGGTTCTCTTCACGCGGGAGAGGAAAATGGGACCCATAAAGGCATCAACTCCCCTAAGCACTACGTTAAGCTTCGAATCGGATGTGAAATACCTTGGAGTCACGCTTGATTCGAATCTAACATGGAATCTTTATTTGGAGAGAAGACAAAAAAGGCGTACATATCCTATGAGCAGTGCCGCAGGACCGTTGGTAAAACTTGGGAAATGAAACCAAAGGTGGTCATGTGGATATACACTACCATTGTGAGCCCAATGTTAGCCTATAGAGCTGTTGTCTGGTGGCCGAAAGTCAAACAGATGACAGCTAAACAAAAGCTCAATCAGGTACAAAGGATTGCCTGCCTAAGCATAACTGGAGCTATGCGTACGACACCTACCATAGCAATGGAGGTGATGCTATGTCTGCCACCTTTGGATATTTATCTAAAAGAAGTGGCTGCGACAACTATGCTTCGCCTCAAAAATACTGGTATTATACCTGATGTAGGATGTGGAGAAGTTAGGAGTCGCCTGTGGTCGTCAGAAATATGCCCCTTTTGCAGGCAGACACTAACAGTATTTCTCCCAAGTTTGTGTTTGGCAGACTGGTATTTATCAGGAATGAAAATATCGTCAGCGAAAATGTTATCAACATCTTCACAGACGGATCAAAGAAGAAGGAAGGTGCAGGATGTGGGATTTATTCCAGATCCTTACATATTTGTTACCAGTGGGCAATAGATAGGCATGCTACCGTGGTACAAACGGAATTAACAAGTATAACCACAGCCACCAAAGAAATTGCTCGTAGCTGCAACAACGGGTAAAATCATTAGAATCTACACAGATAGTAGACAATCACTACTGATCTTACGTAATCATAAGACAACAACTAGATCAGCATGGGAATGCCATCAGGCACTGGTAGGGGCCTCAGCTAACAACAGCGTATCTGTATGCTGGGTAAAGGTAGACGCCCGGTGCAATGACAATAAAGTAGCTGACAAGTTGGCTAGGAGTGCAACGGTTCTCAATATTTTTGGATCTGGTTCCTCCAGTATGCTTCCGTTGTCAGAATTTTTTGAAATTATCAAAGGGGACACCCACAAAGAGTTGTTGAAACGTTGGGATGAAACAAATGGCTGTGAATTTGCTAAGGAGTTTCTAGAGAACTCTTGCAAAGATACAGCTACGAAGTACCTGGCTATGTCTAGGACAAATCTTTGTCTGGTGACGGGTATTCAAACTGGCCATTGTTGGCTAAGGAAGTACTTCTATTATATGAGGAAGTGCGAAACACCTTTTTGTAGGGGTTGCGAACAGGAAGACAAAACAATACTTCAGGCACTCTGTGAGTGCACTGCCATCTCGTCAATAAGAGAGTCCGTGTTGGGAGAACGATGGCCTTCTATGGCCTACATTAGAGAGATCCCCCTGAGCAACGTCACTACCTTTTTCTCCTTATTAGGTTGGTTGGCGGATCAGGTGGATTGATCTCCTAATGGGAGGAGGTGGAAGGGGTCCAATGGGGTCTAAATGCTGTAGCCTTTTTGCTACTTTCCTCTTAATTCCAGAATTCCAGAAGCGTCCAAAAGAGTCTCAATAGAAAAACTACTCAAAATCACATTAACGGTGGAAGGATTAAGTAGTCGTTGGAAAATAATTGAATGTTTATTGTTTAAAGTGCATAAATATCACAAAATACTTGTTATTACTCAATATAAACGTCATACGTATAACTTTTGTGCTTACAAGATGTCTTCTCATTCAAAAACAGTTGATATGTTACGCGGTGTAGAACTAACTACATCTATCGGCCATTCGCTACTCCATGCCGGACTGAAAATGTCACAGACACGAAGCGTTCTACATGCAGTAGACACCATTGAAAGCTGTCGACCTTTATCGCGTTCGGCGAGAACGATATTTTGCAAACACGGAATCGCGTAAGAGACAATGAAGACCAATAAGTATAAATTTACACTTTCGAGTATTTGCCTACGCGGCACATTGAAAACAGACATAATTTTATAGCTCTAATTGTAGTAAATGTAGAAACTGTTAATCAGAACCTTTGTCGGCGCGTTCCTTGGACGGATAAAAGTCATATGGTGTGCCAAACAGGCGTAACAAACACTATTAGTCCATTGAAAATCCCCACATTGTAGATCAAAAACCAAGGCCATTTTGGAGTAAATGTATGGTGCGACATTATCTGTTAATTGGGCGTTATTTTTATGAACATACATTGAACAACGTGAGTAACCAAATTTCCTACAAGAAGAACTTTCTGCGCTTCTGGAAAATGTGCCTTTGCAGCTAAAGAAAAACCTATAATTTTAGTACGACGGAGCTCCACCCCACAAAGCCAGGATTGTGCAGCAATATTTATATAACAGTTTCCCAGAAAAATCGATTGGGATTAATGTATCTATTCAGTGGCCCGGAAAGTCACCAGATCTAGCATCCCTCGATTTTCTTATAGAGGGTTTTAAAAAATAGTGTCCACAAAACGCTTTCGCAAGATATTAAGCATTTGAAAGAGAAAATCACAAACACTTGTAATGAGTTATGAGTTAATCGGCGAAATGTTAATATATGCAAGCCACAAAGAAGTCTGGCGAAGATTGGATATGTGTCTTGAAATGAAAGGATGTCATATAGAGAATAGCTTGTAATAGTGTTAAGTTTAGTTGTTAGTGTTATCTTTTGCTTTAACCGTATTAAAGAATTATCGAATTTAATCCTTTTCCTTTTATTTATTCACAATGGAATTTATGCACTTTAAACAACGAATATCCAATTCCACCGCTAATGTGATTTTTAGTTGCTATTTCTTTTGAAGACGATATTGCTTATAACTTTAATACAGACAAATTTCTGTAATAAAAGTTTACTAGAAAAAAGAGAGCCTTTTAACAGGAAAAAAAATTGGGTATGTTTTTAGAAAAATATAATTGATGACGTCACTAGTCGTTTCTATCAAATCGCAAAGATACTAGTTCCGATTGAAAATGGAACTTAACTCATCCCATTTAACACCACGTATCCCAAATTTTATTTCAATATTTTGTATCATCACAGGCCCATACTATCGAGTTTGAGACACCCTGTACACGCAGGTATATTTAGGACACTCTGTATAATTGCCCACATTGAAAATTTTTAACTGTAAAAGCCTCATCCGCAGTATGCAAATAGGATGATTAAACTAATCTAAATTAATTAAATATTGGTAGCATCATAGTTATAATAAAATTATGTGAAACAGTTTGTAAAAACTGTTGATGAGATTTTCATGGTGAAACTGATCCATAGGTAATTTTAACGATAAACAAAATATAATTAACTGCAAATTTTAATAAACGAACTTTGCTAATCAACCCGTTGGAGCTGATAAAAAATTAATTACGAATTTCTGTTTTACAATTAATACCGGGCACAATTTCTCTCTGGTTCGTTATTGGAAAAGCCCCGATTTCAATATATGTAAATACAAGTAATAAAAATTGAAAATTATCAGCTATATAAATTATTAGATATCTAATTGGAATATTTTCAAAATATCGCAGCACGGAATACTATTTATAAGTTAAATCGCTTTTGATGCAATTTATTTGAATAAAATAATATTTTTAGATAATTAAATGATTTACAAACTATCGCAATATGGAATAATATTTATAAGGTAAATCGCTTTTGATTTCTTTGAATAAAATGTATCCTCTTAGATAATACATTCTCTGGAAGCCTGTAGTCTTTGAAGTTAAATATTGTAATTTTATTTATTATTGCTAAACTATGCATTTCACTATGTTAGAAATTTAGTTTTTGATATTGTTTATTAATTACGTCAAGGTATAGGATAAACTGAATAAGAAGTGGTAAGCAGTTTTCCCTCATTTTTTAAATGTATGTTTGGTAATAGTATATTACAAAATAAGTGTTGTAAAATGCATTTTACGCACGAATAGAAACGTTCTATGAGTGCGTAATTGCATTACAATACGTATTACGTACCATACTTTACCTACGACCTACTTATTCACACAAAATCATTTAGTTTTAGTTCTCCATCTGAACTGGTAACAATATCAATAATTTAATAATTTAGGAACTTGATAACATCAACAAGAAGGTATATATTGTGTCGTAGTACATTTATGACAGAATATGATTATTTCAATTTACAAATTGTTATTTTTTATTACATTATTTATTCTTATTATAATAATTATCTATAGTTACAGAACAATTATTGAAGACAAAAATGTATACCGGTTGTTTTGCTTGTTGAAGCATAAGTAAGATTTACATTATTAGTTGCCTCAATACAACTTTTATCAATAATATTAGTACTCTTACTAGTACTTGCTATTGCAGATGATATTTTAGACGAATTGTTAGTTTGATTATTCAGAGAGTTATCCACATACCCTTTGGCTACGGTTGATGATTGCCATCCGTCGTGTTTTTTTAAATCCAATAAGTCACCACCCGCGTCAACAAGAATAGTCGCGGGCAAACGTTGAAAACAGTGTTCTGTATAAGTCGCTGCATTTGGTAGTCCTAGATATATGGCTATTTGTTTTGGAATTCTTCGTAACTTGTTAATACCAACACACTGTCTGGTACATTTTCCGTTTATATAGTTTAGAAAAAAAAAAGAAAATTTGGAGCTGTATTTACTGCAGAGCGAAAGTTCATATATTTTTTAACCTTGGGGTAATAATATTCAGATACCACCATTTAGTTTTTGAATCGGGAATATTAATAACACAGGCACACAAAAAAAAAGTTCTGTGCCCGAACTCCGACCTATGGCTCCCCATGTATTTTTGGCTCTCGAAACCGATCCCAGAGTCGGTATAGCCTTGACGTTCCATATTTGCGCGCTACGGTCAAAAATTCCCAAAATTTGGCCATTACCTGGAAATAAGCGCAAAGCTTTATCTCCGTGCCAAACATGAATCAGTTGTTGGATAGGACCTCGCACATCCCAATTGTCACTTGAGGGCCACGAATTGGCAGAAAATTGGTCCTAAAAAATTTCAAATTGCCAGAAAAAATCATATGATTTCACCATATTCAGGATCTAATTGATTTAAGAGGATTGTCTTTATGTAGCATTGCACAGTGAATAGACAAAAAAATAAAAAAAAATAAAGAAAAATTAAAAAAGTAAAAAAATTAAAAAAAGAAAGAAAGAAGCTACAATACTTCCTACGTCAACAACTAATTCATGTTTGGACCCTTTAATGGCAAGAAGATAAAGCTTTGCGCTTATTTCCAGGTAATGGCCAAATTTTAGTCATTTTTTTTACCGTAGCGCGCAAATATGGAACGTCTGGGCTATAGCCCCCGTCATCGATTTCGGGAGCCAAAAATATATGGGGAGCCATAGGTCAGAGCTCGGGCACAGAACTTTTTTTTGTGTGGCTGTGTAATTAGATTCTTCCCTGTGTCTTGAATATCTGACAGTTTTATATTACGCAACTTTTGTTTCCTGCACGCACCGCTTAGACCAATTATAAGAGCAACCTAAAATATGATTTTAAAATAAACTTACATATCTATCGTTATAATGAGCTCAATATATTACCTTCATAAACAAATATTTATCATTTGGTGCGTTTTCTTGAAAATCGTTTATATTTTTGCTTCTCTAAATCTTGATTTTTTTAAATTTAAAGCCGTCCGATATTTTCTTCAGGAGTAGTTTGCAATTCGACATTGCGATTTATATTAATGGGGAAATTGCATGATTTTTTCAAGTACGTAGAGATGAAAGAATGTATTATTTTTATCGAAATGGCGTTTGTCTTAGTCAATTTGATGTAAAAATAAGCTCAAAAACGGCATTTAAAATTTTAGTCTGACCACGCCCCCAGAAAACGGAGTCCGCCATATTGAATACTTGTGACGTCACCCGCCAGTTGCGGTTGACGTCGGACATCACCTGTATGCAAAAAACAATTGTTTTGTGCTTTCATTCGGACAACGCAGGCGCAATCCCATTTAAGTATGTGCTCGCAATACCAGTAGAATGAAGTTTAGGTTAGGTAGAAGAGTTAGTTTGTCGTGTGTAAAATTTATTAAGTGTTATTGTGTTAAACAGACACTGGTGTTGAAAAAATTTGCAAAATAGACTAGTAAAATAAGCCCAGAAAGTGTATTATCACCGGGAAGAAATATTGCATTGTGCAATTACAAATACTTTCCGTAGAGCGCCTAATAAAAAATATTTCTCCGTGCCAAAAATTGAAAGAAAAAAAAACAAGTAAAATGGGGTGTATGGCAATGAATCGCGACGAAGAAAAAAGTCTAAAGATTTCCATCATTTTAACGTTGTATGTTTGTGAAGACCATTTTAATGTATAAGGTTAATTGAAAATAAGTACATAAGTACGAATACATAATGGAAGAAGCGGTCTATCAAACAAATGGTTAGGTACAGAAATGTTTAGAAATATGCATTTTCTAAACATTTAGGATGCATTCCCCAATGAATTAGATAATCTACACTTATAGGGCTGTTCGCCTTATTTATTTTATAGTTTTTTTTTGAGTTATATAGGTTTTACCTCTATTCTTATGTTTGTAATAATAATAATTAACGCAAGATAATTTTCAAACGTGGCCAAAGGAAAAATACAGCAGGATACTTTTATAAATAAAGTAAATATAGCTGAGAAAATATTTAGAGAGAGGAGAGTCAAAGAGCAATTTGCTGATAATAATAATAATATTGTCGAATAAGCAACAATAATAACGTCGCTAATTTTTCGAGTTAAGTTTAGCCAATATTTAATAGCTGCACAAAAAACTTCAACATTACCATAAATATTAATAAATAGTTATAATAAACGTTTAATATGTGGAATAAGTTCAATAAATGTTATATTAGCTAAGTAAGGCATTTTTTGCAAAACACAAGTTGAAGGATGCGACCATTTTTTAACATCGAAATGAAGAAATGCTGTATGGCAAGTTGTCAACGGCTCATACTGTATGTAATAAGCGTATGTACACTATAAAAGCAACTCTTCAAAGTAGTTTGTTTGCGGTAAACGCGACATCTAGATGGCAAATTTGGTACTCTTTAGAGTAAACTCGGCCTCACGAAGATCGTAATCAACAGTTAAGCAAATAGATAATATGCGCTATCTGATGGAAATCGGGACAATTAGAAGAGATTCTATTGGCCGAGTCTGAAGCAGTGGTGCCACAATGTTGGAGTTCATGGCATCAGAGCTTATTCAACTAAGAAAGTGTTTATTTGTAAGATTCATTTAACTTTCGGATTAGGCAACTTTGATGGTTCCAAAAGATAGAGGATGTGACGAAATTCAGAAGATCATAGCAAAAATAATAGCGTTTTGCTAAATAAAAGAAACTACAGCACTTTTGGTATAAAAAATCATTAAATTAATTAATTAATCAAATTTAAAACGACACTGAATCACTAGATTATCGAGATGTCATGATTGTTTACTTTATAAAAATAAGATTTTTGGATAAAATCTATTAAACAAATATATTATTTAGAGGGTCCGGCTTCCTTCAAATATTGATCAACGTACGTCTATGGTCTTAAACCGTTCTTTTGATAGCAAATTTGATTTGCAAACTTTTACGTATCTTGACATTGTTTGATTTAAAGCTAAATTTTTTAGATATTTTACATGTTCTTATTCAATGTCAATAACTTTCGTAAAACAGTGCAAGATTCTTTTAACTTTCGGATTAGGTAACATTGAGGGTTCCAAAAGATATAGGATGTTGCTAAATTCTGGGAATTAAAGTAAAAATAATAGCGCTTTGGTAAATAAAAGAAACTACAGCACTTTTGGTATAACAAAATCATTAAAATTTAAAAACGACACTGAATCACTAGATTATCGAGATGTCATGATTGTTTACTTTATAAAAATAAGATTTTTGGAAAAAATCTTTAAAAAATAATAATATATTATGTAGAGGGTCCGGCTCGTTTCAATTATTGATCAACGTAAGCCTATGGTCTTAAACCGTTCATTTGATAGCAAATTTGATTTGCAAACTTTTACGTATCTTGACATTGTTTGATTTAAAGCTCAATTATTTAGATATTTTGCATGTTCTTATTCAATGTCAATAACTTTCGGCTGCAAAATCTTGTGTAACAAGATATTACAGAAAATGTAGATTAACATACATGCCCCATATTTTTTGGAAGCAATTACATACCCATAATAAATAACACAGTGAAAGGTGGCAGTAATAAAGAGTCCGATGATGCCGCGCCATACATGTACTCCAAAATGGCCTTAGTTTTAGAGTGGATTTACAATGTGGGGGTTTCCAATGGACCAGTAGTGTTCGTTGCGCGACAAACCGGCTTTAGTCCGTCCAAAGACCGTACCAAAAAAGGTTCTGATCAACGGTTTCGACATTTAGGTACTACAATTTGAGATTTAAAATTAAACCTCTTTTTAATGTGATGCTCAGGCAAATACTCAAAATTGTGAATTTTGTAGTCATGATACTCATTGTTCTGTCAAATTTGATTTATCCAAATGCAATTCTCGGCTAGCCTGCCGTATAGAATTTCGTTGTTTTTCTTCGAAATACTGTAACAGCCTAGCTGTATTAAGATTGTTTTTTACCATTCGGTGAATTATTTGATTCACCCGAACAGAAAATGCATCTTCATTTTGTCGCAACGTCGGCGTCGTCTCCGATATTTTAAAGATTCTGTGATCAGGAATAAGTCGCTCTGGAACCGTTGTCGATATAACTTTACAGCTCCTCTTGCATCTTCTGTGACTAGCCGTAAATTAGCAGTTTATCAACCTTTTTCTGAATGAGAAAACATTTTGTAAGCACTAAAATTTGACATTATAGTTCCAGGGTAGCGACCTTATTCAATTGTTTTTAAGGTAAATGTAGTTGGAATGAGGTCATAAAATTACAAAAAGACTTTATTTTACATCATCAACGTTTCGACATGTATGATGTCATCATCAGGATGTGAAAATTGTTTGTCTTTTATTAGTCTAAATGAACATATGTCAAAAATTAAATTTAGGGAGACAAGTAGGTAATCCATTAGTTTAGGAAATTAATAAGAATATAATAGAATTTCTCTGGATTTTGAAGTATAACTGGAGAACATTCATTTATAATCTGTCTTTCTCCAGTTATACTTTAAAATCCAGAGAGAAATTCTATTATATTCTTATTAATTTTATACACCCTGTACATTGTCCTCGAACAATAGCAGTTCAAATAATGTTAAAACATTTCGCTCAGTGTATAGAATGGTTGCGTACAGGGTCGTGTTCTTATCGCTTCATTCTGAGCAACTTGTTTTTATCTGCCATTAAATTCCAGTAATATTTGGGGTTATTGTTTCAAAGGACGATGATATTGTGAAGAGGTTTCATTAATAAAAGATGTCCTGGAAACTTAAGTGCTGAGTCCAACAATTGTAAAGTGTTTTCAGTGCTGTCAAAATTTCGTTTTAGTGTAATAACGTTTTTAACGCGCTCTAAAAGTTTTCCTTATTAGTAATCTTAATTTTTATGATTTCTTGGAATTGCAGCGTCCACATTTCTTGATTAAAACTGTTATTGCAGCTATTAGAACATCAGAATGTCGTTAAAGAATAAAAATAATATTGAATGTCTCTCTGCATAATATTTACTTTGTAACCTGTGTACACGAAACCGCTTTAGGGTTTCTTTTGAAATCCAGAAAGTCGTAGTATGTCTCTGGATAAAATATGATATTGCTTACCAATTTATTTCGAATAAAAGAACGTGAATTTCATAAAATTGAATACGCATTTAATTTATCATAGTTACTGTTCGACGTTGTTTCCATTATTTTTAATGCACAGTTGAGCTCGCAGAATCCATGAGTCGCCACTGTAGTCGAATTGCCTCAAAAGCAGCATGTATGTGACTTCACAACTCTTGTTCAGTGCTAACTTCGGTAACATACACCATACTTTTTATGTGACCTCAAAAATAAAAGTCAAGTGGATTTAGGTCCGGCCATCAAAGGGAGTACCCATTTGGACCACCTCGGCATATCCATCGTTCGAGAAACATATGATCTAAATGTTGTCGCACTAGTATCACAAAAAACGGTGAAGCACCATCGTGAAGAAACCACTAGTCTATAAAACTGAAAGTAAAACTATTATAAAAATAAAAAAAACAAATAATACTTTAATGGTAGTGAAATACATATAGGGTGATATAAATATTTAGAACCGCAACCTGAGAAAAAAGTCTAGCTCTAACAAAGTATTTTCTTAAATATTAAAATAACAACAACAGGTAAATATATACATTTTATTAATGGCATCCAACTGAATAAATTTTAACAATAACAATAACATAATTTTCCAAAACTAAATAATAAACATAAACAAAGTATAATCTTTTTAAATTAAATCAATTACTTTTGTACTGTTTAAGATACGTATTTTAAGCTAATATATATCTAAAGTCCTACATTTCCTATCAATGACGTCATATGTATGTTCTCTGAGACCAAACATCTAGGTATGCTATTGAACAATTCCACAGACAAAGCTCTATTCAATAGTTATCTAAAGAAATTAATCTAAATTTACTAACCTGGTTTAATGAAAACACTCTATAGATATCTAACTTCTGACAGTGGGAACTCGATATTCAACCACAATAGATGAGATCTGACCTATTTCTGCATTTTTAGGATTGCTTCATCAGGTGGCCTCCTTTAAGTTGAGTCAAATATCTAACTATAAAAATTATTATACCAATAAATTAAAATTATTTGAAATTAAATGTCAAACTGATTAATCTGTCAATGAATTTAAACATTATAACGACCTACTAAAATAAATAAAAAAAAATACCTTTTGTGTATAGTGTTTTATACATTTTCAGGTATTAACAATATTGTGTGATACTAACTACTCTGTGGGCTAAAGCCCCAACCAGCGTTGAATTACACCCACAATATCTACCCATATATTCTTTATTATTAGCTTTTGTAACATTTTTTACTGTTTAAGAAAGGAATTGTAGGAGATTAGATATATATTAGCTTAAAATACCTTTCTTAAACAGTAAAAAATGTAACAAAAGGTAATAATAAAGAATATATGGGTAGATATTGTTGGTGTAATTCAACGCTGGTTGGGACCTTAGCCCACAGAGTAGTTAGTTTCGCACAATATTGTTAATACCTGAAAACATATATAAAAAATAAATCAATTACAACAAAACAAGGCAGTCTTACTCAAAAAACAATAGAAATTCATTTTCAAAATTCAATTCTAAAAATCAAAATAAATATAATAAGAATAATTTCATGATATAAAAAAATACATAATCGTTATAATACATATGTAAATGTAACTCCTCCCCAGGTGCAAACAATTTTATTGCACTTTATTAGGTATATGTTGTTTGCAGATTCACAACACATTATTGTATATTTGTATGAAATATATTTTTACAGCATCGTTAATGTATTTTTAATAAAAAGATTGTCATTCGGCATAAAAGAAGTAATTCTCTACTGTATTCATCTGGAGTTTCTTGTAGTACAGTATATATTTAGTATTTCTTACAACGCGTAAATTTACTATCTTTATTATCAGAGAATAGCAGAATAAAAGCACTTATATTCAGAACGCCTTGTATAAAAGAGGAAAAAAGATTGAACCTCTAATCGTCCTGTAAACCCCATTAGATTAAAAAGGAACCCAAACAGGATTGCAGTAAATTAAATAATGGTGACGCAGCCGACAGAATAAGCGTATATCTCTCGCCTCGAGATCCCTCCAAAAGATAGGGTATGTTTTACATTGAATTAATTCGGAGGTCTATTTGATCATGGCAATGCGTTGAGGGCGGTGGGCCCCGCATAAAGAAGGTTTATATGTCACCGATCTAATCAGTTTTGCTTTTTATTTCGTAAAGAAATATACCACGATGGCTAGAAAATCATCCCAAAGAGTCGATATACAGTGTGATTCAGAATTTAGCTAAAAGAATTTGGGAATATCGTAAAAAAGTTTTTGTAAAATCCTTATAGTTTCCGAGTAAAAAACGATTTTGTATTTTCAAACTTCATATCGCTGGGCTACTGTAAAAATGCGTCAACAGAAAGATTTACCGGTTAACATGTGCCAAATGGAGTTACTCTTACGGCGGTGAGCAGTGAGTTCAAGTGGAGTGCAACGCGAGGGAAGTTTGAAACCGAATCGTGCAGGTCCAGAACGTCAATTGCGTATTGCAGCAGTGTGGAGTATCATATACACGAGGCTCAATTATATCTGTGCCAGGTACAGCGTCCAAGTGTTAATACCAAGGGATTGGACGAGGAGGACAGGTTCCATGGCCACTAGGATCTCCTGACTTTAAATCATTTGGACTTTTTTTGTGGGGATATTTAAAAAATAAAGAGTCTCCGAAGTGGATATTTACTATCAATGATTTACACAATTTATTATTGTTGCTGCCGACAACTTACGAGATCAAAACGGACATGAAGCAGAAACATTCGTGTTAGTTGGTAAAAACTGGCTAAGACTGGCCCAAAGTGTCGTTGTGAGATCAGTATGTCAAACTATTTTATTAATTAAAACCACAAATTAATTCTATTGATAATTAATTACAATAGCAACAAAAGTAGTTTGCTGCATAAAATAGGTGTTATAAAATGTTATTTATTTATTTCCATGGGAATTTTTTTCCATTTTTCTCCGGTCACCCATTTCTTTGCCGCCTTATCAGGTTTTACAGTGCCGCGCAGAAGTATATTTTTAAGTTATTTTCGAACTGGCCTTTTTGATTTTTTTTACAAAATTGTATTTGTAGGTCTCCTGTACTTTCAAAAAAATTTTTAGATAATATAATATATATTCATTAAGTATATTGAAACTAGACAGTACACCAATTTTCAAAATTTAATTGTAAAGGATTTTAAAGTTATAGAGAAAAAATCGTCTATAAGGTGTCATATTCAATGGGTCGTAGGAAGCATTTTCGGACCCATGTTAATAGGAACTTTTTGTCTTATTTTTATGCAAGGATTATGCTCCTGAAAGGATGCAGCTTACTTTTGAATCACCCTGTATATTCATTAAGTATATTGAAACTAGTTTTAAAACAACTCACGTTATAATAATACTTCTAGGATGCCCTACCCTAAATCGTATTTTTTGATACGAATAGACTAGGGTTTAAGACGTAAAAAGAATTAAATAAATGGGTATAATGGAAGCGCAAATTATTTTATTAATTGGTATACACTCTGTGTCTGAAAATAATTGATAATAACTTTGTAAACTAAGAAAGTGCAAAGTAACCTCTTACGTTCAAATAGAATCAGGCGATGAAAGATATGAGGCAGGCAAAGATAAAAACCCTTTGAAAAAAAGAGGACAGTGGGTGGAAACAATGAATCCATATAAAATAGCGTTTTCTTTGTTTTTCCACTCCGTAACAGATTTTCCGGTGTTTTCAGATTTTTGTTGGTAAGCATCGGCTGTTTTTTTCATTTCTATAATAATTTTGCTAAGAGAGATCCTACAAACACGTTTGCCTCTGATAAAACTCCAAAAAGTGGAGGGTGCAAATGGCAACCCACTCGAGGGGCGAAGTAGGGTGGGTTCAAAATAAAAGAAGGAGAAATTTTGGATATGTTTGGGACATAAAAATTTAACTTTTTTATGAAGAAAGTCTTGAAGTCTTGTATCTGACTTTTTTTAAATAAATGTTGATACAGCAAATGTGGACTTCATAAAAAAACATTGATATAAATTCTAAAGCATTTTTTGTCTTTTTTGCAGCTCGTATTCTTAATTTACTTGTAAATGATAATGCGAAAGTTCGCTTGAAATAACAAATCTCTTTTCCGTTTGTATTGTCACGTAATGTGGGGCCTCTATAGCAGGGAAGTCTGGGGCTTCCACCAAATCTCACAAAAAGTCCTCCACCAACCTTTAAACATAAAAATAATACCTCTCTTATATTCTTGGGATACTCGCTTGGCTCCTGCGAGAGGTAAAGAAACTCAACCTTTTAATAAAAATACAGATTTATTCAAACAAACATAACAACCATACTTACAATAATGAAACCTTTGCGCTGGGGAGTATCTCTTCTAGAGATCAGAGCCAGCCAACGGCTGACCGCCGACTTTTCGCCATGGACTGGCTCTGGCTGACATTAGCCCAGTTTCAATAGTATTTATACGCATTCGAAAAATGCTGAGTACATCAGTATTATATTACCTATTGAAATAATGGGAACAGCCAGCAGGTCTATCGCTTGGTTCTTTGCAAGAGCAAGAAGGATATACATAGTTTGGTTTGATAGTAACCTTTGCAACTTGACATTTTATTGTTTTGAATTTCACTGGTGTAACATTGACACACCGGTTACCGGTAACCGATACCGGTTTCGTACTTATTAGCTCTCGTCAGTATGGCATAGTTGAAAAAAAATCTATCTTTATTGTTTCAGCCTTTGCCAATCGTTGGCATATTCTCATGAAAGAATTTTCAGTTTGTAATTTTCCCTTTTCGAATAATGATACATCAAGAGACCACGCAATATATTCATACTGCAAAGTCACTATTAATAAAACATGTTCTTTAGTAATTTGCTAGCGTCAGTATTTTGTGAACAATGAACACCGTCAGTAAAATCAAGCAAAATCTAAAATTACTTTAACAAAAACTGTAAAGTAAATATTTTTCGTTGAAATACGATATGTAACTAGTTTTGGCTATGGTCAATGAAGCAAAATAAATTTCTCAAAATAGCCTTTGGGCGTTTTATAAATCAACCAATCAGTTTTGTTTAACATTTACCCTCATGAATTACAGCCATCATTATACACTTGTTTATATATTTTTCTTCAGTTCAGTACCTTAGTAGATGATTTATTGCCTTTAATTATGCTAGGTTGTAGATTTTACTTTATTATTACTGATTGTATTGTACACAATCTTATTCTTACGATTACGCTTTAATAAGAATATAGAATCGGCATTGAAATACATCTGCAATATTATATCTTTATAGGATGAATATTGGAATGAAGTTGGTCATATTTTTTTACTTGAATTAATCAAAATAAATTATCAGCACTTTTGACATAATCTTTTAAATTTTTTAAATTCCTCCAGCATTAAAAAGAGTCCAGCTATGCATCAATAAATATTTTAAACAATGCACAGCTAAATTTTCAAGCAAATAACCTGCTATTTCCTCGCGAACATTTCCTATGATGCCATATGGGCCCTAAGCAATAAATTCAAATTAGTATAAAAAAATCATGCCCAGAACTGTTTAATCAAGATCTCATATAGAGAAATAGAAGGTCACATAACTTTGCGTTACGATTTGTGTTCACGGCTATTTCGGTCCGTTACTTTTCTTTCTTCTTGAGGTTGCCCTAGCATGAATTTGGTAAAAGTATGGCCCTAGACGTTTTTCTGAATGCCTCTTCGGCAATAGAAATAAAATTTGATAGAAAAAGGCCGTTGTAAACTGTAATATCCTTTAATGGTATGCCTAAAATGGAGGTATATAAAACTAACCAGGGATTTTGTTGGGGCTGATGCTCCTGTGTAGTTGTCTCTTTTCGGGCTAGTTGTTATTAGCCATATCCATAATAAAAAACACTGTTGCACTAACTAATTTTATTTAATTGCAAACAAGAGGTGACCATTGAGTTACGTAAATTGAACTTGTACACAAATGTTGATGGTTACTTGCCTGATGTTAATATGTTTTGTATTGATAACTGTCTACGATTATCTATACATCATCCCCCTAATGCCTAGCAACCCCAACTTAAAAATTTCACATGCAACTACCCCACTTGTGGCACATCATTTTAAAGCCCTTTTCATTGCGAATACAGTGACGTACCGTTTCTAAAAATCTGTTGAGATTTGACAGATTTATTGGTTACAAACGAAAAGATGACAAACCAACTTACGCGTAGTAATTTCTACACAAATGCCCACCAATAATAAGTTTTTCATCTACTACAGATGACGGCATTACCTAATTGTTATTGATGTGTCTATCAGTTTACAAAAAGTCAGAAATGAAATAAAAAGCTGAAGCAAATAAAACTAGATACTAAAATAGTTATTAGTAGAAAATACTTAAGTTTATAGGAATTCAGACCTTTTCAAAATAACAAAAATCAGTACTACAAAAAAGTCGGTAATTTTTGCTTGTGACCAAGAAATCGTTAGTTTCAGCCGTTATTGAAAGTATTAACGTGTGTTCGAAATGGTTTATTCTATCGCGGAAAGAGTAGAAATTGTTGCAATTTATTATCGAAATCACGATTGCGCTAAAGCTACAGCACGAATTTTTAATGCCAATCATCCTGAAAAAAATGTAAACCACCAGTACGTTAAACACCTGACTGACAAATTTGTTGCAACAGGTTCGCTTTTAAACAAGAAACGTGAAGTAATTGGGCAGGTTCGAAATGAAGCAGTTGAAGTGGCAGTTTTGGGTCATGTACAGATGGATAATAAGCAATCGATTGCAACGGTGTCTCAAGAAGTTTCATCCATTTAAGATGACGCTGGTTCAAGAGTTCCATGAAGATGACTTTGATCGCCGTAACCAATTTTGCGAATACTTTAGTGAACAACTTCTACTGAATCCAAATCTTCTATACAATACATGTTTCTCCGACGAATTCACATTTATGTTGAATGGCGAAGTGAATAGACACAATTGTCGTTATTGGAGTGATACTAATCCGCATTTAATCAGGGAATTTCATACTCAGACACCTCAAAAATTTAATGTTTGGGCAGGCATTTTGGGCGACCATCTTGTTGGACCATTTTTCATCCAAGGTAATCTCGATGGAAATACCTATCTAGAATTATTGGAAAGTACAATTGATCCTAGAATAACAGAGATTTTAGAAAGTGACGACAATTTACTAGAAAATGAAATAACCTTCCAACAAGATGGTGCGCCCCGCACTATGCTGCTGCTGTGCGACAATTTTTGGATGACCATTTCCCGGGGCATTGGATTGGCAGAAGAGGTCCCGTCGAATGGCCACCAAGATCTCCGGATCTGTCCCCTTTGGACTTTTTTCTGTGGGGCCATTTAAAATCACGAGTGTACGCCACTCAGCCGGAAACATTGCAAGTGCTACGTCAGAGAATTGTAGAAGAATGCCGATTAATAACTGCGGATGTCTTTAATAATGTTCGAACAGAATTTGAAAACAGACTGTATTATTGTTTGGAAGTTAACGTGGGTCATTTTGAGCAATTCATCAAATAAATCTGATTTATTATTTGTTTCAGCTTTTTTATTTCATTTCTGACTTTTTTGTAAACTGATAGACACATCAATAACAATTAGGTAATGCGGTCATGTGTAGTAGATGAAAAACTTATTAGTGGTGGGCATTTGTGTAGAAATTACTACGCGTAAGTTGGTTTGTCATCTTTTCGTTTGTAACCAATAATTCTGTCAAATCTCAACCGATTTCTAAAAACGGTACGTCACTGTATCCGCAATGAAAAGGGCTTTAAAATGTGCCACAAGTGGGGTAGTTGCATTTGAAATTTTTAAGTTGGGGTTGCTAGGCATTAGGGGGATGAACATATCGAGTTGGCTTGACTGTCAAAAAAGCTCCCCCCAAGAACAAAGATCGACGGGTATCGGCGAATTTTGAAATATTATTCGGTTTTCCAGGGGGGGGCCAAATTTTCGTTGGAATACCCTGTATATAGGGTGATTCATTAAGAATTGGCAATCTTTGAACTGGAGATACTACACACCAAAATATTGCGATTGAACCAAATAAGCCTTATCCGAATGTTGCTGGTTTAAAAAATACAGGGTGTTCAATGCTAGAATTTTATTTTCAAATATCTCAATACCTTTGAAACCTGTCGGAGTATTAAAAAAGAAATTGGCACAATTATGTTTTTTGGCACGGCAAATAAGAATTTTTAACTAATTTTGACGTCTCTAGTAGAGGCGTTGAAGTCATTAGGAGTAACAGTTTTCGAAATAATCCTATTTGAAATATTCAGTTCACCGATTGAAAACTGTTATCGTTTCAGGTAAAGTGCCTTTTCTACTGAAAATACAGCAACATTTTACTTGAAAAAGTTGTTCAGAACGGTAAACTATCGATACGTACAAAATTTCAAGAAGATCGGTGAGGTTTGATTTTGAAACCATTTTTCAATACAGCACAAATATTTTATCAAAGCAGGCTGTCTGATTTCAAAACATCTGAAAATAGTATAACTATTAATGAAAACATATTTTAATACTTGTTTAAACTTTGTATTTAATATCGATGCGGATAAACAAAATTATATTGTTAAATACACTTTCTTTTAATCTTATGATAAACTAGTGTTTCTGAATTAAAATCTCCAAAAACTTAAGAAAGGTAGACAGTTTAGTGGTTTTTCTGGATATTTGATAATATTGCGTTAGACGCTCAAGGTTGAAAACTTGGATTAATCATTGCGACAACATCAGAATCAACTCGACTACTGCATCTGACGCATGGTCTGATGTATATGCTTACTGGACTATATGATGTGCTTTAAAAATTTACAACTAAAGTTTTTTGATGATTTTAAAAAAAATTATCATGCACTGTATCTAAAAAGTGAGTAGTTTCAACACATTAATTTCTTATAAGCAAACCCCAGTTATCCATCAGCTCTAGCAATATTATCTACCAAGTATCATTGAGTATCCCTGTATATTTTAGGAAAACAGCTATCCTAAATGTTTTTCTTTTTTGCTTTGGAGAATAAAATATGTACGATACAGCAATTAACAATGACTTTATTTTTGATCCTAGCAAATATCCCTAGCGGCAAAGTCCTCCATAATAGTGAAACATAGTCCAAATAGCAAAAATCCAAACTGCAACAATAATAAAGGTAATCACCTGCTGGAAAATATAACAATAGCAATTTATTATTGGAAGTAATTGCTCTAATCCCGTATTTTATGTAGCCTCGCTTAGCATCTCGATAAAAACAGCGGAATTTAGACAGAACGAACAGTTGTGGAATGTTCCGTGTAATGGGAGATTGCAATTTAGCGATTTTTATGGGTAGTGCATGAGAGGTGGTGAGCTTAAAAGCTTAGCGAAGTCGCCTCATAAATCATGCCCTGAAATATTAACTGAGTGGAATGCAAATTTTGTGCCGCGGCTGAAATGTAATTGTCCGTGTTGGTCGCGTTGAATTAAAATGTACAATGGAGAGGATTTATTGATACCTGCGATATGCAAGAGATAGGGCGGGGTTATCTGTAATGGGTGTTTTTCACTGTAGGGTGAAGGTGATTTCTGTAATTAATTCGTTCCAGATTTTTTTTCGAGATATACCGATGGTATTGTCACAAAAAAGTTGCTGCGTAAGTGAGATTATTAGTGTGTACACAAAATATGTTAAAATTACTAGTATTATAATAAAATATACTGAATTGGTGTAATATTTACCTGTAATATAATAATAATAATAATAATAATACTCCTTTGGAGTAGTGAAATGGACGCAAGAAGAGCTGAGGCAACTCGATGTAGGGACCCGTAAAATGATGCATCTCCATCGGAGTTTGCATCCAAGATCGTCCGTTCCATGGCTATACTTCCCAAGAGATCGGGGAGGCCGTGGACTCTTGAGTTTGGAGTGTCTCCATGGCAGAGTTGTATTGGAGGAGGCCTGAAAAGTCATCAGGAGCTCGGAACACCTACTCTGCATGGTCCAAGACCATGAAGCAGCAGGGATAGGAGCGGTAGTTTATAAGGCAGCGAGAAGAGCAGCCGATGAAATTGGTCTTGTGTTCGATAATGAGCGGGAAAATCCAGACTCTGTCGCCGAGTCGGATCCTGCTCAGTTAAAAGTAATTAAAGCTGCAGAAACGCGTCATCTTCTGCAGCTACATAAGGATAAGCCAATGCATGGTCTCTTCTACCGTCATCTAGAGGGGCTTGGCTTATCTGAAAGGCTGACCTTTGCTTTTGAGGTCAGCGGGGCTGAACTCTGAGACCGAGGGATTCATAATGGCTTGCCAAGATGGTGTAATTAACACACTCGTTCATCGTAGTCGTGTCTTGGGTATCGAGGTTCCTGACACCAACTGCAGGGCCTGCCGCCAGGCGCCGGAGACGCTTATGCATCTCCTGTCGGCCTGTCCGGTATATGCGGCCACAGCGTATATCCAAAGACACGATTCAGCCTTACGGGTGTTGTATTATCATTTACGACACTCGTATGAGATAGACGAGACGCCAGTGCTGCCTTATGCTCCGGGGGATATAGAATCCGTAGTGGGGAATGAGAAGTGCCGAATTTATTGGAACTATTCATTCCCCACCCTCAGGCAAATCCAAGCCAATAAGCCTGATGTAGTCCTCCTCGACCACCAGCTTAGGACGATGTTTGTGATTGAGTTCTCGGCTCCCGCAGAGAACAACATCGTCCTAAAAGAGGAGGAAAAACGGAGGAAATATCGAGATCTTCTCTCCGAGCTCCGCAGGCTGTATCCAGACCACTCTGTTAAGATTGTGGTGCTAATTATAGGCGTCCTGGGTGGAATGAGACATACGTTGCTTTCTGACTTAAAGATCATACCGGCTTGTCGAAATTCGGCAGAGATCTTAGCCGGCAGAATGCAGAAGGCAATCGTCCTTGGTTCGCTACGTCTGCTCAGAACACACGATTTACGGGCGCAATGATTACTGACTCCACGGAGTGGAGAGTAGTCATTGCTTGACTCTCCAGAACATCTCCGAATGTGTCGGAGCCTCGGAAGGTGTTTACTGGAAAAAAAAAAAATAATAATAATAATAATAATAATAATAATAATAATAATAAAAAAGACGGAATCAAGAAATGAGATTCTAGAAATCTATAAAATATAACAAAAAAAAACACTTCATTTAGACCAAATACTAAATACAAAAAGCATGTATACAGGGTTAACTATGACTTAGTACAAATATTTTAGGAGGGGATAGGAAAAAATAAGAATTAACGGAATAACCCTTTAAAAAAATTCCAAACTTATTTATAAAGCCAAAAAAAATTTTTTTCGTTATTATTTTAAATCTTTATTTAACGCCGCCAATGTTAACTTGCTTGTTGGTTGCATGCTCTACAAGCATGCAACAGTCGCTCATCAGTCAGTATCGCTGTCATGTCATAATTGAATTCCTGTGTTTACGTTGTAATTTTGTGTTCTTTTTCAGTTTTTAGTGCCCTATTTTTATTTTTAAACGTTTTATAGTTATTAAATAAAGACATTTGTGTTGGGTGCAGATACCTTCCCACAATATAGTTTGCCGGTTTGGTTTTCTAGGTTATGGGACAAGATTGTCGCGGTTACATTAAAACGTCTATAGGCATTGTATCCAATTGTACCTACGGGAAGTGTCTTTTATCGGTAGTGAGTGGCTGTAATGAGCGAATATGTAGTTCTACCAGCTTATAACGAAATAATGGAAAACGAATGCAAAATATTGGAGCTAAGTATTATTACTAATAAGAATGTTAATTTTTGTTTCTACATTTAGAAATGCTGCAAAAAAACGACGATGGTAGTAGATATTGTTGACAGATGTAAGTTTTATCTATGGATCTAAGCCATCTCAGTCCGTTCTTATCATAGGCGGCGACTTTCCATAGGAAAAAGGGTTTTGCCCCATTTTTTAAATATCGAGCTAAAATTCTGGAATAATTTCTTTATTGTCTTTTAGGCTTCCCTGAGCACGTGGTTAAATTTTTTGTATTTAGTCATAGTTAACCCTGTATATTAAAACAGATGTTGGTATTCAATAATAAAAAAACGCAATTGTTTAACATCTACAAAATGAATGTCACAAAAAATACCAATTTTATTTAAATTACTACACATGACATACAATGGAGAGCGCAGAATTATATTGGTTCTAGCTAATGGTAACACAAAATCAGCAACCCGTCTTGCAGAATATTGCGGAATATGAATATTTAATGCGTGCAATAGATCACAACAGTAAAGTTCATTATGTAAAATTTTGTAAATCAATGTACAACTAGAAATGACACGTCTAACTTCTAATAATGTAACATCAAAGGTGTTCAATAAACATCATGACTAAATCCTCTTTCCGGTTACAAACCATACTCCTTAAAAGAAAGATATTTCAAGAACAATCTTTATACACTCTCTATAATTGCAATATGACATCTATAAAACGAGAGCCATACTATCGAAGCATATTCAATTTTAGACCTAACCTTAAAACTTTGTGCATTACGAAAATTTGCACAATTTCTAATTAAAAACCCTAACATCTTTAACGCTGCTGATACGATTAAGGAAATATGTTCATTAAACGACCATTTGCTATCAAAAGTTATGCCCAAATCTCTATTACTATTACAACGAGATAACACTGACGAATTTAATCTGTATTCACATTTAATAAATTGTTTCTTCAAAGAAATACTCATAATTTTACACTTGCTAGTATTTAAGTATAATTTATTAATGGTACAAAAACTCTCAATTTTATTTTAAGCTGACCTTGAATAAATTCACAATCATTCACTGATTCCACGCTATGATATATTTTCAAGTCATCTGCAAATAAAGCAAACTTACACTAAACTGAATATTGTAAGTAAAGGTTGAACAAAAACGAATCTGCAGTGCTTAACCAGGAAATTAGGTATTTGGTCAGAACCCGATGTCATTTTATGTTTCAGTTTATTAATAGCTGTTAATATCTCATTCTCAGTAAATTCCGCAATATGCAAAACAGGCATGTTTCCCAAGTCAACAGCAGATAAGTCCGGATCGAAAGAATTTATTTATACGCCGCCAAAATAGTCTCTAAATCCATCAACTATTGCCTGAGGAGATTCGTACTGTAATTCATCCATACTTAGACAACCAGGTATTCTGGAGCAGCATTTTTTGCCCTGAATATAACTCCAAAAATAATTAGGATCACCTTTCAGTCTCTTTTCTACATGTGATAGGTATACATTATATGCATCCCTCGTTTGCTCCAAATCAAAATGACCTTGCCAGTTTATATTTACGCAGGGAACGATATTTCAGTTTTATGTTATTAACAATAGTAGCAGTGTGCATTTTGGAGAAATGACCAATCAGTTAGAAATAAACCGTTATATAATTCATTAAAATTGGCTCTACGTAAGTTAAACATCCTGCCATTAGGTGCATTAGAGAACTGATATGTTCAAGTACAGCATTTTATGTAAACTAATCACACCTGTGTGTTCTATATCCTTACTCCTGATTGGTCGGGCACAACTGCGCAGCTGCAGTATTTCAGCTGATCCAGCATACGTCACTGCGCCATGTTGATCGTGTAGCGTTGTTATATTCAGTTACTTCTCGTTCGCAGTGTTCAAATGGAAAACATGAAAATTTTAATTGAAGTTTTATCAAAGAAAATGGTAAGTAACTATAACAAATATTGCTAATTATTATGATATAGCAAAACTAATTATATAACATGTGTAGCTATTAATTGTCGTTGCAGGCAGTACCGTAACGACCTTTATTTGATTGAAATATAATTAAGTTGAAATTACCTGTGAGATCTTTGAAATGTTGTAGAGATTTATATAATTGTTATTACTTACTCGTGTTTGGCTTTATTATCCAGGGTCTCGTAGTCCCTCATTTAAGATACTTCTCAGACTTATTGAAAAGGAAACTCCATATTTCCACAAAAGTTTGTAATAACAATGAAAAAAGAAAAATGAAGAAGAACAACTGTTACAATAAATATTAAACGATACACTTTATGAACCTCCAATTTGGAGCCGGACTTATGAATTTACCCTAATGCTCCGCAATTACAATTTATTTACCGACGTAGAACTGTACTGTCTGGATACGAGAACGGAACTGCCTAGCCCGAGGTACCTACAAACTTGGTTCAATTCCACCCTTGAAAAGAAGAGTGGTTATTGGCTAATGCTTGTACTTTAGGGTCTCGTCCCCGACTCTACACAAGTCTAAAATATTTGACACTATCTAACCTTGTTTTCCAGAATTTATACGCCTCTTATTGAATATTCTCTTTTTCTGATAGTGCTAAAAGGGCATTACGTGGCCAAAGGGGTTTTTAGTCCGATTTCTCTGTAAACCGCAAGTGTTCCAACGGAAACAATAAATTAGTCGTTTGAGTGACCCTTTGGTGAGAAACTAGCCTCTTAAATTGACAGTTTTTACTTACATCTTTGAATTCTAAACTATAAATTATGGCTAGAAAGTCAGGTTCCCTTATTAAACCGATAACCCGCTTTGGCTGTGTTACATCTAGGATATATCTTAAAACCATTAGGAGTTCATTCTGACGTTTTAGATTATTCTGTACTCTGTTTATCTAGAGAAAGAAAATGGTATGTCCAGATCACTACCAGTTAATTTTCGTAAACTCATATTATGAAGTGCATAAATACACCTTTGTTTCATGTATTCATGTATGTGTATTATTTGTAAATCAAAAATATTCATTAAACTGTAACTGGCATCCAGTGACTGGAACCCTCAACTGGCACGCCGACTGGCATCCTGTAAATCAGCCATTATTAAACTATGGCACAAGAGTGCACGAACAACTGTCATTTTTCTACGGTTTCTCATCATCGAGCTACAAATAATATGCAGTAGTTAGTATTTTCAAATATGAATAACTCGGTAAATAAACTGGGATGATTCATCGCAAAATATTTTACGGTAGCGATACCTTCCTAATTTAAAAAAATACTTCTTTTTGTGATAAAACTGTTTAGGGACCTACTATTTAAGCTTGGTTCTGGAGAGCAGAATGCTTTTATTATGCATCTCATGTCCGATTTGTGGACGTTTCAAACAAATATCACGAATATAGAATAGGGTAATGTAAAACGTCGAAAGAGAGTATTGTTCAATTCATTTCAAGAAGAAATCTTTAAATTTTCAAATGCCGGCGTCAAAGATACAGAATGTCGAAGGTTTATTAAATTTATGTTTTACTTATTACTTATCCTATTAATTTTTGTTAGTTAATAAAACAGATCTAACGCCTATACGACTCGCTTCCTGAACCTCTCGACAATAACAGTAGCTATTTATGCAACAAGTGCAAAAAGTAAGTGTTTATTGTGACGTGAACTTGGCCAATGAGGCCGTCAGGACGAGTTAGACAACACGTCGAGTGCAATAAACACTTTTTGTACGAGTTGCATACAAAAATGTTTCTACGTTCACGCAAAAACCAAAAACTATGTTGTAATTCAGTTGATGTGCAAAGGAAACTAATTTTATTTTTAATAAATTGCATGTTCTAGCAGTTTCGTAATCCAGTATATAGGGTATTAAAAAAATAGTGTAAAATATTTAAAGAGGTAATAACATTATATGAACCAAAATAAGCAGAGAAGTCTCAATATACATGGGTCCGCAAAGTAACGGTTGCGGAGATATGGAATGTTTTATGTTTTGTAGCCTCATGCTCTAATAGAATCTGGACGTCAGGCACGTTTTACATTAAACATTTGAATGGGTATTGTAAGTGACAGGTTTCTAAGTCCTGTTGTTTTACCAAACCGATTAACAGGCGCTGCTTACCTCAACTTTCTGCAGAACACGCTGTATGAGTTTTTGGAAGACATTCCTTTGAATCAGAGGCAACAAATGTGGTTCCAGCATGATGGTGCTCCAGCTCATTTTTCCATGGCCGTTAGAGAGCATTTACACCAAACTTTTCCACATAGATGGCTAGGAAGGGCCGGACCTGTTTTATGGCCTCCAAGATCGCCTGATCTGAACCCTCTAGATTTCTTTATTTGGGGATATTTGAAGACATTAGTGTATGGTACTCCTGTAAATAGGCTGGAAGAGCTGCAGCTACGGATTAATCAAAAGTGTCAAGAAATCCAAACCAAGGAGGGTGTTTTCGAAAGAGTTCCAATATCGTTGAGACGAAGATGTCGTGCCCGCTTGGAAATGGACGGAGGGCACTTTGAACATCTTCTTTTTGTTTGTTAAAAGCTTCCTTTGTCGGTTTATTCCTAATAAAATAAAATGTTTGAAAAAGGAATAGTGGTCCATATCTCCGCAACCGTTACTTTGCAGACCCATGTTTATTAAGATTTTTCTGCTTATTTTGGTTCATACCTCCTGAAATATTTTGCACCCTTTTTTAACACCCTGTATAATAAATATAAAATAAGCAATTGGTGAAACGTAATACAATCTCACAGAAAGTAGGCTACATATGACGTCGATTTGAACGTTTATATTTGTCATGATCACAAAGAAGTAGAAGAATGACAGATGAGTGCAAGAGAAAAACAGTTTTTCCACTAAATATCAGGTTCAATTAAGTTTTGTATTTTGCATGAACGTAGAAAATATCGTACAAAAAGTGTTTATTGCACTCGACGTGTTGTCCTACTTGGCCTGAGGGCCTCGTAGGACAATTTTACGTCGCGTGCTATAAACACTTACTTTTTGTACTTGTTGCATAAATAACTATTTTCTACGTTCAGGCAAAACTTTATCGCCGCATTGTATAGCATGTATCTTAGGTATTATAACTAAATTATAGAAAAGGGAAATACAAAGCTATATCTGCTCCCTTTTGGGGACATTGTCAGTTTTTTCCACCTCTTTCATTATGAGAAGTTACCTAAGCGGCACCCCACATCCCAGACATCCAAATCCAATTCTCAACCCATTATTCGCCCAGTTTTTTTATTACATAAATAAAACACAAGACTTCCCAAAACCGAATCGGGGAACCCGATTTTATTGCATTTTTTACCGTTTGGCTGGTACATAACACATCCGGACGCGTTTCATCGCATCGGCACGATTCCTCTGTCGAAAAACAATTCGCGTGGACGCGGAGCGGAAGTAAACAGAACGTATTTACTTTGCGGTTGCACGTTGCGTCAAATTGGCCGCCGCATGCGACATATTACAAATTTTGAGTGATGGCACGCATGGCCGGCGCTCCGATGTACGACAGCTGGGACTAGCCGCAGTTTTCGAGCTCCCGCTTGCATCCGCGTCGGCTGTATGGAATATTATAAGCCAGGTACACATTGTCCCTGTAGCAGAACTGTTCGTCGCTTTCCGTACCGTGTTAAGCAAGTTATTCATTCAATGCGTATATGCATAAACAATCAAACTCTTATTATTATTCGAGAAGCTAAGAACCTAGGTGTAATATTACACTCTGGCTTGAGGTTTAAATCATTTGTAAATTTAGGGCCGGTACTTTCAGTAAAATTTAACAATGATTAACGTACTTTAACAGTTGATCAAATTTAACAGAGATCTTTTGAGTACTATCGGCATTAATTATGATTAATCATGATTAAAATGTGGGCGTGGTGCTGTTAAAGTTAACAGATCTATATACCCTCGATTAATGCACAAATCAAGGTTTCGTAACCTGACATTTTGGTTTCTCTGTCATTCTACTTTCATTTTTAATTGAAATCGTGAAATGGATCTCGAAGAGTTGAATGAAATATTCGACGATAATGATGAAGATATCATAGATTTTGTAATGAATATGAGGACATACACAATTCAAGAGAGAAAAGATTATTTTGTTGGTTTGGATGATAAAGAGTTTTTCCATAGGTTTCGATTAAAAAAAGACTGAATAACTTGTTACCTGAATTTGAACTACATTTACATAATGATAATACACAGTAAGTTTTTCAAACTCGCTCATAAATAGTAGAACCTGAAGCATATCATATTTATTATAGATATAATGCAATCGCCATTAGAAGTCAACTTTATTGACGTTGAGATTTTACAGCGTCGGAAGTTTTTATATTACAATTGGGGATTTTATCGGTGTCGACAAGACTACAGCAGGTCGAATAATAAAAAAATTGCAAATGCTATTCTATTTATTCATCTTTAAATAATGCAGAAAAGTTCGTCCTGTACCCTGTCACCACAACTATTGCACATCCAATATCTTACAAATTATACTTTTTCAAAAAATTCTGGTTTATTTTGCATTTGAACACCGAACACATATAAACTAAAAAGAAAACAAGGTTACATAACCTCAAATCAACAATCCAGAGAACTATTTCTCTCTTATTTCTGTGATACATGGTACATTAGAACTATTTTTTAACTGTTCATTGCTGCCAACAAAGGTTAACCAACGATTTGCAAACAAGCTGTTAAAATAGGAATAAAGTACAAAGTAATTCTTAATCATGATTATATTACTAGATTAGTTTAACAACACTGTTAATGAATCGTCTGATTAATTTCCAAATGAAAGTACCGGCCCTTAATGTTGAAAAATCATTTGCAAATCTAAAGCTTCTATATGGTAGTCAGCATATATTAAGTAAATTAAGATTCTACTGTGTGAGTCTATGGTTTTGACACAATTTAATAGAGCATTTACATTAACTCAGTGTCATTAAATTTAGGTATTAATATTAATGTTCTATGGTCTAGTTCATAATTTTTCATATTTATATATATTTAATCTGTGGTTCATGATTCGATAATTTTTTATTTGAATTTGTGTAAGTCAAATAGTGATTGTAAATCTAACTTGCATACGTATTATCAAAATAAAGCTAATAATAAATCAATAAAATGTTTGTAAACACACAAAGACAACAGGAAAAAATCACTTCAAAAGATTTATTTGCATTTTACATTAGCAATTTGGAAAGAGAAGTGATAAAACGTTATTTAACACATAAATTGTTAACGTTGGAGTGCCTAAATTATTTCCTGGTAATTTTTAATTTAAACCTTTTTGTTTTTAAAGAAATAATTTTATATATTACGAATCGATAGAAAAATGGTTAGTTGACGCTCAGATTGCAAAAACGTTGCATGTAATATGCCTAGTAAATAAGAAAGTACATTAAATGTCCAGTTTCTGAAAAAATACGAATATATGAAAAAATCTGTGTTTTAAATAATGTAATGTGACATAAATAAATAATAAACATATGCAGTTTTTATTTGGTATTTTTATTACAGTACAAGTACAATACAGAAAAAGCTAAAAATCCTGAAAGGTGTTTTAAACGGTTTTCATTTAAAAATTTGAGTGATATTAGTTGTGTCCTTTTGTAACTAATAACATTTTGAATCGCCATATCGTTAAATACCTTGTTACTACTAGATGCACTTTCTATACTCTCAGGATTACCGGCGTTATTATCTTTCAAGTAATTTTCAATTTGAGGAATCGTATTATCACATTTAACTCATGTTAGTTTAGAAGTCTATGAACTCGTGTCACATTTCTACTATTTCTACATTTTCATCCTGTTTCGCCTTTTCAAGTATCTACCTTTTCATGCGTTCATTATTTTTACAATATTAGTATCGTATTTTCGTGTACAGGTAAACATAATGTTGAAACAGCTGTTTTTAGAGAATTTTCCATTGTCCTAAAAATAAGAATGAAATCTTACCAAATAATGAAAAATATACACCGAAAATAGATCATGTATGCTTGTACTTACCCATGCTAGTAATAGTATAACAATGTTCTGTAAAATGTTTTGAGCAGATCGTTGTGTATTGGGTTGATTTCTTGCTGGATGCAATTGCTATAAACCATTTTTTTCAGCATTATTGGGGAACTTACGAAACATGAAATCTTTATTTTGATTAGCAACAGATAAACACTGCGGTACACAACAATTATATGGCTATTTTATTTACACAAATTGAAACACAACAAAAATTAAATAACAAATATTTGTGAGGTTAGATTTAATACCTAATTGATCGCAGCGCCGCCTACATGTAATCCTTGTATAGACAGTACTGATATGTCCAGAATCCAGAGAATGCAAAATATTTGTGTCCGACTTATATGTAGCATTAAAAAATATAATCATATATTTAATGCTTGCTGCAGACTATGCGTGAATTCGCGATTCGTGATGCGTAGTTTGTATAGAATTCGTACATAGTATGTAGTATTTTTATGAATGGATTTTTAACGAATTTCTCACAAACTACGTGCATAGTCCTCTATTATTAATGTTTTGCTCGAAAACGAAGTAAGATACCAAATTGAGTATAGAGACAAAAATGTTGTTTGTATCTTTAATGGCATAATTTAAAAATAACATCAAACCTAAGAGAAAGCAGTGGCGTTTCATATTTTTACGTATTAATATCAACAGTAGTGATCCCCTGGACGTCACTGGAACAAATAAAATAAATCAAATCAGATCAGAAGATGTCTATGGCTTTTATAAACAAACCTACGAAATTTCAAAATATTCAGAATTAGAGTTCCTCAATTAACAAGCGAAGCGAAGCAATTCCAGACACAGGTTCATGGCAACATTTAATTTTTGATCAAGAAAGCTTCCCCTAAATTTGTTTTCAATATACGGGACACACTGTATAAACTTTTTTTTCTTATTTTTAAACATAGAACCTGCGCTTAGATTTAAGAGGCTACACTTTTAAAAAAAAAATCGCACTTTGTTTATAAAGTACGAAGCCTATTTCCAGAACACGCTGTACGTAATAATTCAAAGTCCAAGAAATGTTTCTAGTTTATTAAAATTAATTACAGCATGACCCTTACACCTACATCTTGTCATTCACCGATGGAGCTGTGCTGAATAAACAAAGACCTGTTCGTAAATCCGACTGGATTACACCCTTTGTTAAGTACATCACTGTGAGTGTTTTCCCTCTTTATGTCCTCCGTGGCCCTTTTTATGTCCTTTGCCCGCCGTTTTCTTCTTCGCCGTTTTTTTCGACTTCTCTTCCGCACTCTCCGTTTCGTTACTGAGCCCGTGTTCCATCTCCTTCATCGCCTCCGCTGCTTTATTGCCTGAAATTCATCAAGGTATCCCGTCAGCTAAATTGTCAATGGATATTTACTTTCGGTGCTGTACTAACATTGTTTGAAAGGCAACGCGTCTAGAGTGATAAGAGATTATGTTAAGCGTGATTTTTTTTTGTTTTGCCTTTTTCTTAAAGCTCTTCTAGATTACTTGTATCCCTATTTAAGTGTTAGTGTTAGTTAAGTGTCAGTGAAGCTGACTGGCAAATCCATATCTTTGCACAGAGAAAACCATAATTAGGCACCAAAAATTAAAACCAAGCAATTAACAAAACTTTGGTACTAAAATACTCATTTTAAAAGTTACGGTTGTGCGAATAATAATAATAGTAGTAAATAGTAATAATACACTTATACAATAATACTTATTGTATAAGTGTTTTAAGTAACATTTTATCTATACAAAAATGTTTAAACGCGAGAACGTAGTTTGAGCGTTTAATAGTCTTAAGTGTATAAAAGGCAATTAAAACACGAATGCAATATAACGTTTTATTCACATTAATCACATCACGATCATTTGTGTGGAGTACAAAGGAAAAAAACTGCAGTGTTGGAAAAAGCACATATTGAAGAATTTTTAACTGTGGCTTCTGCTAACGAGTATTTTATATCTTTTTCTACGTTCATGCAAATAACAATACTTTATTGAACTATATTTAGTGGAAAAAGTGATTCTTTATTGCTGTAGAGCAATAAAATGTTTATTGCACACATCTGTCATTCTACTGCAGCGTTTTGTCATCATGACAAACAGAAACCTTCAAATCGACGTCGCATTTTTCTAGATTTAGTGCCATCTAAATAACATTTTTTTGTTTTTGCATGAACGTAGAAAAAATATTGTATGCAACTCGCACAAAAAGTGCTTACTTTTTGCACTTGTTGCATAAATAACTATTACCTTTTACATATTGTTAGGTATATAGTGAACTTTGAATTATTTTAGGTGTCGATGCTGCAAATTGACAAATTTTAAAATTACTGACTTAGAGGACGGTGGCAGTTACCTACTTGTTTCAGTACCTGACACAAAGGCGGATATTTCAAGAAAATTTGCAATTATAGAAGAAGGATTTTGTACGAATGCTGTTGAAATATGCAGAAAATATATTTCTCTGCGCCCAATTCTCTTAACAATTCTCTCCTTTTCAGATGCATCAGTCAAAGATGTACTTCTCGGCCTGTTGGAATCAACACATTGGCGAAGGTACCCTTAGTAGTTGCTGGCTCCAGAAGCATATACTGGCCATTGTATGAGGCGCGCTTCAACAACTTTATTGACCAAAAAAAGTGCCGATCTTACAACCATGAAATTACATGGTGGATGGAAGAGCTCCTCTGTAGCAAACAGTTATGTCGAGAAGCCCATATCTAACAAACTTGATATTGCAAGGAAAATCCAAGGAAAATATAGCTGTTGAGTTTCAACCTTAGGTCAACTGGATATTATAATACTGGCCTTAAACTAATTTTTGGCAATCTAACGTCAATTTACTGTTGGAGATGAGTAAAAAATCAGCCAGAACTTGGTTGACAGACAGAATTAGTACATTGAAATAAAATAAATATGTGGTTATTATCATGAACATGAATACTTATAAATATATATAAAAATCCTTGATATAGTATATTGATACTTATGCCTTCAAAGTTGAATCTCTATAATGCTTAGTTGAGCTGAAATGAGAGGTAAGAAATAGTACAAAAGTTCATAGTACTCACAGTATGGTAGCTCGCACTGAGTATCCAGTGACTACTAGATGTAAGCACATGCTATATCTTGCACAGGAAAAGACAAGTCAGACTGGAACACTAAAAGTAAGACTGGAATAGGAATATTGGGTGGAAGCTATAGTCTCGTGTTCTTGGGAAGTAACTCAATCATTCCAAATTGAAGGACATGAGAATGCATGAGAATATAAAAAAGAAAAGTAATTAAGGCTTTGGCAAGACTCCTCAAAACTAGCACGCAATTGCATCTAATGACTGCCTACAAGAGATCAGATTATGCAGGAATATTGGGCAATGTAGAAACATATACCTTTGCAAGAAAAAGATCTACACCTATTTTCTGGAAACTTCCTCCTAAACTTTAGTACAACCTAGTGGAGGGAATTATAATACCAGTCTCTCTTGAACTTGATACTATTGCAAATCAATGTTAAGACATCACTAATGAGTTAAAGCTCAGCGAAGCTTTAGGAAAGTCATCGATGAAGATGTCGGCAATGAAGAACAGCACAACGTTCAACCAAGCCTACATTTAAAATCTATATCTGTAATAGTTTTTCTTCTCTTGATCAAAAACTGAATTTCATGCACAACCTTTAAGAATTGTAGACCTATTGGGAACGTTTTAAAAGAGCCACCTTACCTGTGAGTAGTACCTGCATGGCTGGTGTCCAGCACGTCTTCGATCATATCTCCCATAGATTCATAAGCCTCATCTGATAGGTTGAACGCAGTGTGAGATTTCTTCAAAGGCACTCGGATGAGCTTGATTTCTTCCGCTGGTATCCTGTCCTGAACTACGACACCGACGTTTAGGTGTACTGAAGAATTTGAGCAGCTGTTCATGGAACCGTTTGAGTTGAGTTGATCCACCAGAGTATCCAGGTCCTATAAACGAACATATTAAACTTAATTTAATAAATTCAGTGTTTAGAATAAACTGTTATATAAAGCATCTTTAGTGATGTTAAGGGTAATTTACAAGAAATGAGAATAAAACCTATACCGCATCTTGGTTTCTTCTGTTTCTTCTACTGATCTGTGACCATACGTCCTCCATCAAAGCACTAGGTATATCGGAGCTTGGAACAGCGTCTTCCTCGTCGACATGCCGCGCTTTACACTTCATATGTGATTCACATAACTCCATAGTACCTGGTTTAGTCTCCTTGCACTTCTTATCATCTACAAGAATATCCTCGGCACCTACTGTTGGTGACTCCTCGACGCATACCACTTCGCGCATCCTCACACCTGAACGGTTCTTACAAGCACGGCACTTACTCCATTTCCCTACCTTCCACCTGGAAACCAAATTACGTTTGTTATATACTTTGGCATAAATCAATCATTTGTAGGTACTCACTTAGTCTTGCATGGGTCCTCGTTACACTTCTTCGTGGAAGACTCCGGTTTTTCCATTCCCATGCAAAAGTTGCTGCTCACTTTACCGGCTTTGTCTTCCACACAATCGAACTTGGCGGTTTGGTCGCCGCCACCACACTTCGCTGAACAGTCAGACCACTCCAGCAGTTCCCATTGGTAATGAGGAGTGTAGCTAGTGTCGGTACTGGGTTCAGCATACTTGTAACGATACCCCACATTTTCAGGTCTGTAGAACACAATCTACAGCAAAGATATTATAATGTATACATTGCTCCTTCTACTGTATTGGTCTGTTGAAGACAAAACTATTATATTTTCATACACTGTTCTTCATAATGTTATTTATTTATTATTCCAACAATAAAAGAAAGAAAATAAAATATAACATCAATAAAATAATCATGATAAATATATCACATTGAATGAAATTCTATTAAATAAAATGCACATTAAAAATAATGGTGAATTTTCTAATGCATTAGTACTGGAAATGCCACAGCAAAAAGTTGTATGTCTGGAATTGCCACGTGAAACCCGAAAACGAATCTGACTTAAAAGTTCAGAGGAATGAACTTTGCTGTTCAGTATGTTGTGCAGATAACCAGTGCAACATCATGACGCACATTCAATGATTCTATGCTGGAACGTTTTATGGGTGGATATAAGCCATATTGTGAAAAAAAAACTAGAAACTTTAAAAATTTCCTCTGAACTGACTGCAATCTTTACCAATGTATGTTATATATAGGATACCATATAATGAAAGCATACTCCAACTTAGATCTAATAAGTGAGTAAAATAAAATATTAAATGTATGTACGTCTTTAACGTCCCTGCAATTGCGGTATATATTCCAAATGTTTGGAGTACACTTGCTGCAACATTATTGATATGGTCCACGAAAGTAAGATTTTTATCAAAAGTAATACCCAGGTCTTTCTATGATTCGATATGGCTAATTGTGTATTAATTAATTGAGTAATTGTAAATAATAAAATTAATTTTATGTGAAAATGACATTGCTTTACACTTGAAGATATTCAGAGACAAACGATTCTATTCACACTAATTCGACATAGGTCTAACCAAAGCTGTAGATGAAAACAATCAGACAGAAAGTTTATTACAGAGTATACCTTGAAATAGAAGTGAACGTCAGTCAGTTACATGAAACAACATCAGGAAAATCATTAATGAAAAGTAAAAATAAGACTGGCCCTAGTTTAGAGCCTTGTGGCACACCAGAAGAGAGAGAACGAACAGGAAGAGAAATTCAAATATCTGACCATGAATTGGCCGTTTGATAGATACGATTCAAAAAGATTGATTAATGAATTAGAAAAGCCAAACCGAGATAGTTTTACTGGAAGTATATGATGATCTATCTGACCAAATGGTTTCTGAAAATCGGTAAATATTACATTAACTTACCCCCATTATGCAAAACCTCAGATATATATTGTGAAAAAAACGACAAGATTAGAAACAGTTGATCTTGTAGTAAACATTATAGCAATCAAACCTTTGAGTACCACAATTGTGTAGGTAAAGTAAAATTTCAAATATAGAGAAAATTTTAAAATGTAGTCAGTGAAACTTACTGATTTATAAATGTTATTAGTTGTTTCATAAGAACAAAGAAGAACTGACACACCTTTAAATCTTTTTCTTAAAGTACACATTTTTCCATAGAAAGCCATCATCCTGGTTTGACTTCAGGCAAAATGTTTCCATACTAAATACGCTAGGAAGAAATCCTCAAATATTCATGTTTCATTACTGGTACTCATACTATTTCAATATAATTTCTCTAACGTGATTCTGTACGCTTTTTTTGCCATTTATTGGTATTTACTCCTAATTTGGAATAGTCTAAGATCCCACTATAAAACGACCTTCACCGAGCTGGTTAATGGATGAAAAGTATTTTATATCCAATTATATATGTCAATAAATATATTGCAAATGGGTTGTCTAAATATTTTCAGTCCAGAATATGATTAATTAACAAATAATTTTTTTTAACATTTCACTGGTTTGGTTAATAGACAAATTCTATACCAATCAAAAGTATGAAGTCCATAGAATATGCAAACGTTAGGTTGACTATTTTTTTCCCGTCACAATCTTGGGTAGGCAGATATAAACAGGTAAATCGATACTAGTAATTTGCACCGGTGTGGTTAATAAATTAAAGTTAAAATAAAGACTATTTCAAAAAGTGAAATATTCCCCAGTATTGCAGCTGTGTGTAGTTCGTCCATACCGAAAACGGTCCGGGGGCGGCGGTATTATTATTAATCTGCCCCTAAGAACCCCTAACGCCCTTCAATGACAATAAAACAACATTTTTGACCCTACTAAATGATATGTCAAGATCGAAAACCCGTAAACGCAAGATTTGTGACGGAAAAAAAATAGTCAACCTAACGTTTGCATATTCTATGGGCTTCATACTTTCGATTGGTATGGAATTTGTCTATTAACCGAATCAGTGAAATGATAAAAAAATAAACATTTAATTGTTAATTAATCATATTCTGGACTGAAGTTTTTTAGACAACCCATTTGCAATATAGGTATCTATTGACCTATTTAATTGGATATAAAATAAGTTTCATCCATTAACCAGCTCGGTGAAGGTCGTTTTATAGTGGGATCCTATACTAGAAGGTTTTTGAGCTCAAAGAATATCAGGGTTCGGATTCAGTGAGTCAAAATACATAAAGATAGGTGGGTCTAGTAAAAACTATAGACATACCACTTTTTTGGAATAGTCGCGTCAAATTAGCATTTCACTTGCAAGTTTTTGCGGAGAGGTCCGATTGAGATGCGGTTTTGTGCAAAATGTTCAGGGATTTGTTTATAACAAAAGGTACATCTAACCTCTGTATGCTCGCAAATTTTTAATTGTTTATTTAACAAATGACCCATTTTTGTTGAACATATATATGGCAAATGTCACACACGATTCAACGAAAATGTCTGGAAAATGTTCTCTCGGGGGTTTTTAAGGTCCGTCTTCATCACTTTGGTGTTAGCTTTATTATTTATTGCTAAATTGTTGTAACTGGGCTAATTAACAAATTAAAAACTACACCCCCGTAATCACTAGAGAACCGGAATGTTTTCCAAGATTTCTGGCTTATTAAGGCAAACCATCGGAACAAGATTTTTGCAAATGTAACTGTTTATTGTTCGATTGTTGCAACCCCGCTAATTAACAAATTAATAAGTTAACGCCAGAAATAACTAGAAAAACAGATTTTTTGCAATAATTCTAGGATGATGAGGAAATTGATCAATTGAACAATAAACAATTATATTTGCAAAAATCTTGTGCGATGGTTTGCCTTAATAAGCCAGAAATCCTGGAAAAAATTCCGGTTGTCTAGTGATTTCGGGGGTGGAGTTTTTAATTTGTTAATTGGCCCAGTTATAACAATTTAACAATAAATAATAAAGCTAACACCAAAGTGATAAAAAGGGACGTCGAAAACCCCCGAGAGAACATTTCCAGACATTTTTGTTGAGTCGTGTGTGACATTTGCCATATGTTGAACAAAATGGGTCATTTGTTAAATAAACAATTAAACATTTGCGAGCGTACAGAGGTTAGATGTACCTGAACATTTTGCAGAAAACCGCATCTCAATCGGACTTCTCCGCAAAAAGTTCATTTTCACTTTTTTCATGCTAATTTGACGCGATTAGTATGCCGGTGTTATTTTGAAGTATAGATATTATCTATTACTGGCAAACGTTTTTATGAAGCAATGCCTACCCTTTTATGTAAGACCTTCTCTTATTTGTATCTGTAAGAACTATTAATATTAGTTGGGAATCACTTTAAATAAACATAAAAACTTTGTAATCCTAAAGAAAATGCATCACTCCACCCATACAATCAATAACATTTCTCAATTGCGGCTGATTAAGAACCTCGTGTCGGATTAACGTCCAGATATTTACTGAGCGATGATACTTCCATCCGGCTTAAGCCGTGCGGTCGACGTTGTATCACCTCATTAACGCCACTAGGATTAGACGGATGCGGCAGATATGCCTGGTCGTTCCCCATTAAAATTAGAATTTCAAATGCATCTCGTTATGGTACTCTTAGAAGATCCCCATGTAAGACTCGTGTTGGGTCCCTGTAAATGCCGGTTTACAAATTACGAAGGTAGAATGGGAATCTGGTTCGATTGGAGAGGGAGGATTGTTAGCTTTATGTCGAACATATTAATCCCGCATGTGAGTCACCCTTTGAATATACATATCCAAAATGTATGGATATGTAAATATTGTATTTGACTAAAGTAAGTTTGTAGTGTTTTTCGTTTCTATAGCAAGAGTTCTTTGGAATTCATTTGTTTGACATATTATTTTAATGTCATACTGTTGTTTAAATGAATAAATACTGAATAAAAATGGTCAATTCTGTATCCTGATGTTAAATTTGAACAGGGTATTAAAATGTTGACAGCTCTTTAAATATTAAATGGTATTATGTAAAATACAAATTATTTAAAAGTTTAATAGATACCTGTTATCTATTTTATATATGCGTTAAATTTTTAACCCTACTACTTCCTAGCTACTAATTTTTTAAAGGAATTTAAAACAACATACATAAAATATATAGTTTTAACAGAAAATAAAAAAAAGAATATATTTTTATGATAACTTGCACATTGCAGCTACAATTTGTAAGTGAAATAACTCAATTTTTATTATCAAATGTCAAATTTACTTACTTGGAATGTGGCATATACAATTAGATGAACAAAATATGAAGCGTAGGCAAAGAGGTATGTAGCAAGCACAAGGTTGGTAACATACCTATATCCCAAGACGCATAATAACAAAGATACAGAGTGTCAAAATTAAAATTATATTTTCGATATTTGTAGATAACTATTTAAAATATCCAGATATTTACATAAAATTTGAAAATAAAGGGTTTTTGTGGGCGAGAAATTCAAGTTTGTTTCTAATTTTGACGTCACTAGTAGTGGGCGCCACTTGGGACACACCATATTTCTTTTAAATGGTAGAACTTTTCTGCAGCTTAGTGTATCCGTTTGACTATCGAAACAATCGATCCTCCTACCTGTTTATTTGAAAAAGGTATACCTTACTGAAGTCGGAGTAACCATTTTTACATAATCCTATTTGAAATGCTTAGTGCACCGAGTAAAATCTGTTTTGGTTTTAGGTATAGTGCCCTTTTTGCTGAAAATATAGCAAAATGTTACTTGAAAAAGTTTTTTAGAATGGTAAATTATGGAGGCGTGTAAAATTTCCAGAAAATCGGCGAGTTTTGATAAAACCATTTTTCAACAAAGTAGGTACAAAGATTTTATCAAAGCAGGCCGATCTTTTTGAAATTTTGCACGTTCCCATAATTTACCGTTCTGAGCAACTTTTTCAAGTAATATTTTGCTGTATTTTCAGTACAAAAGGCACTTTTCCTGAAACGGTAGCAGTTTTCAATCGGTGCACTGAATATTTTAAATAGAATTATTTAGAAAACTGTTACTCCTAACAAATTCAATCTACCAAACGTTTTGAGTCATAACAGGTAGGAGAATCGACTGTTTCAATAATCAGAGAGATACACTAAGCAGCAAAAAAGTTCTGCCACTTAAAAGAAACATGATGTGCCACAAGTGGCGCCCTCTAGTATATCGAAAATAAAATTTTAATTTTGACACCCTGTATCTTGCAAACACGGAATTCCAGAAACAACTACTCTGCGGGCTAATGCTGACCAGCATTGAATTACACCTGGAAAACCTATAGCAACAGCTAGAGTCATTCGTCAGACGCCCACCAGACATATACCGGTTTCGAGCTTATTAGCTCTCATCAGTATGCCATAGGTGAGGTATCTGACGAATAATCCTAGCTTTCGTCTGTCTAACTCGACAGAAGGGACCATGAGTACGCGGTGTAGAACTAACTACATCTATCGGCCGTTCGCTACTCCATGCCGGACTGAAAATGATGTCACAGACACGAAGCGTTCTACATGCAGTAGACACCATTGAAAGCTGTCGACCTTTATCGCGATCGGCGAGAAACGATATTTTGCAAACACGGAATTCCAGGAAACAACTACTCTGCGGGCTAATGCGAACGGCCGATAGATGTAGTTAGTTCTACACCGCGTACTCATGGTCCCTTCTGTCGGGTTAGACAGACGAAAGCAGCTAAGATTATTCGTCGGATACCTCACCTATGGCATACTGATGAGAGCTAATAAGCTCGAAACCGGTATATGTCTGGTGGGCGTCTGACGAATGACTCTAGCTGTTGCTATAGGTTTTCCAGGTGTAATTCAATGCTGGTCGGGGCATTAGCCCGCAGAGAAGTTGTTTCCTGGAATTCCGTGTTTGCAAAATATCGTTTCTCGCCGATCGCGATAAAGGTCGACAGCTTTCAATGGTGTCTACTGCATGTAGAACGCTTCGTGTCTGTGACATCATTTTCAGTCCGGCATGGAGTAGCGAACGGCCGATAGATGTAGTTAGTTCTACACCGCGTACTCATGGTCCCTTCTGTCGGGTTAGACAGACGAAAGCAGCTAGGATTATTCGTCGGATACCTCACCTATGGCATACTGATGAGAGCTAATAAGCTCGAAACCGGTATATGTCTGGTGGGCGTCTGACGAATGACTCTAGCTGTTGCTATAGGTTTTCCAGGTGTAATTCAATGCTGGTCGGGGCATTAGCCCGCAGAGTAGTTGTTTCCTGGAATTCCGTGTTTGCAAAATATCGTTTCTCGCCGATCGCGATAAAGGTCGACAGCTTTCAATGGTGTCTACTGCATGTAGAACACTTCGTGTCTGTGACATTTTCAGTCCGGCATGGAGTAGCGAACGGCCGATAGATGTAGTTAGTTCTACACCGCGTACCCTGTATCTTATTTATTATGCGTCTTGGGTTATAGGTATTGTCACGGATTTCCCAATCCGTCTTTTTCTTACTTCCAGAAAAACAATCCGTTAATTAATTACTTCTTTATTAACTACTGAACACTACTAATTACAGGTCAACTAAACACTTATTTAATTAATCGCTATCTAAATCACTTTGATATCTCCAACTAAACACTTTAATTCAGACTGTAATACAAGACTAACTAACTCGGTCGTTTATTCTTCTTTTATAGACCCAACGAATGTTCCAGGTATTTTCTAGCATTTCTAGACCCATTTTCTCGAACGACTGGAACGCTTCTCGTCGTTTCCACAATTTTCTAGTAACGCCTCGATTCACGGTATGTTGTTTGTTTACCAGAATGACGTAGGGGCGATCGGGGCAATCTTAGGCAATTCGCGGTGCCACAGTCGTCGGTTTGGGAGTGAGTGGGGCAAATTCCGTGACAGTATGTTAGGTTAAATCGATTTACTTTTACCTGAGGAACCTGTGATCTCATTTTTGCTAGTTTATTTAAAATCACCCTGTATATATTTTCATAGAATTTTATACTTAAGACTAATAGGTAAGTACCTACCTGTGTGGCATGTCTGGATATAAATGGGTATCTAATTCTAATATATATTTTATTTGATTAGGTGTCAGAGATGTATTCAAAGAAATTTGCGCCATAGGATTTTACTGGATTAGAAAGGTATTTTAAGCTAATATAAATCAAATATCCTACAGTTACTTTTTTTAGATAATTATTGAATAGAGCTTTATCTGTGGAATTGTTCATTAGCATCCCTAGATGTTTGGTATCAGAGAGCATACATATGACTTCATTGATAGGAACTGTAGAAGATTTGATTTATATTAGCTCAAAATAACTTTCTAATACAGTAAAAAGTGGTATAAAAGCTAATAATAAAGAATATATCGGTAGCTATTTTGGGTGTAATTCAACGCTGGTCGGGGCTTTAGTCCGCAAAGTAGCTTTACATAATATTGTTAATACCTAAAAATATATAAAAATAGGATTTTGTTTTGCCCAGTACCCTATTCTTAAAATTGAATTACATATGGATCAACGACAACGAAACATGGATATACCGAAATTCTAACTGTTTTGCATTTTTTTGGTCTATTGACCATGGCTATTCATTTGGTTCAAGTCAATCAGCAGTAAGCCATTGTGTTGCAAACATAATTATTACATACTTTTACATGAATGGATAAAACTTCCACAAAACAATATACAAAAATATTTTTCAACAGGAATTCAATTTTCCAGAGCATTGTTTGAGTTATGTAATTGGCATAGTTGACATCCACTTAAAACTAAGAAATATGTTTACTGCTCCAGAATTTGTCACTTTGCAGTTGACAGATTCTATGTTACCGATAGTCAGAAACTATATCCAGGAGATTTGAACAACTCCAACAAATATTTGAACAGGCCTTTAAAATTATTTTCTCATTAGCGGTTCCCTTAAATCTTAAAATACAGAATATACATTTACAATTGACACTTAACGGAACTGTTTAATATTGAAATTTTAGCGACCCTTTAAAATTTAACAACACGATACAGAATCGATTCTTAATTACCAAATCTGTGCCGGGATTGTCTAAATTATTTGCAAAATAAATAGGATGTCAAGTGGAGAAAAAACAAGACATGTCCTTTCATTTCAGTTAGGTAGATATATATTGGGACCTCATGACCATAACACAATTTTTACATTAGGTACATACATCCACAAAGTTTAGAAAATTGTGAACTTATTTTGTGTCAGACTGTTACTAGTGATGAAGAAATGGTACTGCTACATCAACACCAGGAAAAGAAACGAATTGTTTGTATTTAGTGAAGAAGTAGGTAATTACCTACTCTGATTAACTTAAAGGAATGTAATTATTACTGTTGAGGTTCATTGGCAATAACTTCATGGTCTCAAGACCAGAATTTAAGTCAAAAATGAGAAGATGCCATTGTATGATTTTGCAATGTGACATCATCCACTTTCAGATTGAAAATATCGCAAAATGAAATATTTAGAAACTCAGTTGGACGGTTATTTCCAAACTCACTGGATTTCTTCAGACAAAACGCTACACAATTACAATAGTGGTAGAACCGTTTTCCATTTGAATAATTTTTTTTATTAAATCACTGGAGAGTGCGAAAGAGGTTTCTTCTCCCAAATTTATGACTGTACCTACCAAGGTTATATGGATTGGTGCAAAGATAAAAACATTAAGTTGTATTATACAGAAATATTGATATATTTCTCAAACTTAGCAAATAAAATGAAGTCGCCAACGCTTTGGTCACAATATTCAACGTTGCAGTCAACGTTGGATATAAAGAAGGTGATATAAGCAAATAGTCAAGGTTACGTGCTTTTCTCAAGAGACAAAATGAGGGATATGTACCGAAAGAATTGCGAGTATTTACAAAGGAGCTGATTGCTTTTTGAATAGTGCATCTGATAATTTATATTTGATAATGATAGTAAACGTTTTAAAAATAGAAGAACATTTTAAAAATATTTTATAGGTCATTCTAATATTGGAGGTTACAGGTGCATGCCGTTCTGATGGATTTGTCAATTTAACAATTGATAATGTTTAATAGGTGAAATCTGCTTTAATTATAAAAATTCCCAATACCAAGAGACCACGATCTTTTACTGTGTTGGGAGATAATTATTCAAGTTTCTTTGAAAATGTTTGAAGCTGAAAAACTGGAAAGAGTACAGGGCACACGCATTACGACGAACGTTTGCTACCCTTTCAATTGATAGCGGTGGTGACCATAATTGTCTTAAAAGACAAGTGGAAGGCTACATTGAAGACTCACTTTTGAATAAAGAAAACATTGCGAAAAGAATACTGAAAATTGACAGTGGTAATGATAAACCAAGCACCGTTGTCATTTCTGATTTCACAACATCTGAAAATAATGAATTATTAATGAAAACGACTGCTTTGAGAATAGTGGCAGTTTCATTGGTTTATTTAATTTTAATATTTGTTCAAACTATGCATTTAATATCAATGTAGATAAACAAAAATTATATTGTTGAATAAGCTTTTATAAATTAAAACTTCATTAACACTTTTAATCGAAGGATTAAAAGTGTCAACTTTAGCTCCAAGAATTTAAGGTGAATACTTTTATTGCCAAGATACCATTTTTTTTGTCGGTAAGGAAAATGTCAACCTTAGTAACCCTTGACAGTCAAAATATGCCATAGTTTTGCGACGATCGGAGAAAAAAATATAATTTAGGACCAATCTTACGTACTAATCATTGATGAAGTATTATTCATATATCGATTTAGTTTTGGGGACGTATAATCAAATTTTACCAGCATCGTAAAGTATGAAGAAAAGCATCATAAGTAACTTTAGAGCTAACTAAAATATACATGGCGATAATGCAGCGTCCCGTGGAGATAATCAAGTCAAACGCACACAGAGCCCACTAAATCTTCCGGAATCCGGATAATTACACCCCCAGGGGTCTCTGTACGGCGGTGCAACTTCCCACATACATATACTCATACTCATCGTTCGTACGCAGAGCAAGCTCATTGCTATCGGCTTTGCGCGAGATACGTCTCCGTCCTTCATGCATAATTTATTTTTAAAGCTGCTTAACGCTCGCGCAGTGCTGTCTCTTGCAGCTTAAGGCGGGTTCCTCCGGATGATCCTCTACCGGCGTGTTAATTGGCCCCATGTGTGCCTTGTTGTGGAGAATGAGCCGTCGACGGAGCGAGGTGGCTATCAACGCGTTAAGAAAGTAACAAATGACATTGGTACATTATATTAAAGGTAGGATACATAAGGTATTTCATTTTGAGGTGGAGGTTTCAAAAGGGGTTATAAGTATAACAAGAGGGCCCTTTGTACTTCAAAAAAATTGGGGGAGGGCTTGGGTAAATTTGTTTTGGAGAAATCGTGAGGGTATTTAATATATATTCGGTTTTCCGGACCTCGGTAAATGGTAGCTGCTAGTAACAGAATAAATGTGCGTATCCCTAGTTATAGCTTGGATTCTTTGACCTGCTCTTATTGTTCTCGGGCTAGGCTCTGTGGGTACAGACGTATCGGTATCCCACATATTAATTTCAGCTCCTGTTGTTAGTTTACGATTGCTACGGTCGGAACAGTTCCTCGGATAATGGTGGTCTTCCGAGATGTTCCGTAGCCGCCTCTGTATCTGGTCGCATCCCATGCTTCCAAACGCTTTGCCGGGGGAATCAGAACTAAAGATCCTCGGTCGCGGCGAAGCTTTTGCGAAGGCACCACTGAAGATGCGACAGTGAAGAGCGGCAAAACGTTTGGAAGCATGGGATGCGACGCGACTAGTTACAGAGGCAACTACGGGACGTCTCGGAAAACCACCATTATCTGAAGAGCGGTTCCGACCGTATCAGTCATGGCACCACTATTATAGTGAGGATAGTTCATGTAACGTTTTCTTTATTAGATGCGCTTTTGAGGTAGAGCGTATTAAAGTTGTTACTCGAAGAAGGTTTAACTTTCATAAAGCTACAGATTTTGCTTGAACTCTCTGTACAAAATACATGTCTGTCAATTCACTTCACGGCCGGCATTATAATATCCAGTTGACTACAACTACATTCCATAAGATGCCAGAACACTCCCTCCATAATCCAAAACCGCCTGGATTTTTGTCGGTTTGACAAAAAGAAATAGATGTATATTGTGATATCAATATTTTGTTTACATTGCGAAAATATTTTTCATTGTGTAATTTAGAATGTGTAAAACAAAAAGAGACATGTTAGCAAAGTTTTATTGCTCTTCTATGATGTGTACAACTCGCTATGCCAGCTATGTGGAAGTAGAGGGATACTTTTAACAACGCTTGCTGTGTTGATAGCTGGAACAAATCAGTCTATTGCATTGCATGACGCAATGGAAATTTGATGTCAGGGTTTTTCTCTAACCTCAAAAAACCCAATAATTAAGGCTTTTTAGCACTATTAAACGCATATAACCCTATAACTTAAACACAAAATCCAAGCTGTTAACCTATAAAACAATCACCCCAAAAACCCGTAACCCCACAACTCGATAACCAGTAAACCCAACAACAGCGTTACTAAATACTTGAACTTGTCTTACATCTCGCGGTTAGTCAGTGCTCTATAAATATGACATATCCTACTCCATAAATATTATAACCCCAGAAATCCTATAACCCCACAATCATAATCCCATAACCAATAGACCTAATAACATCGTTACTCCCTTTTACCGCCTTTTAAAACACCATTTTAAGGGGTTACATGATGTACAAAAACCGCTCGCGCAACCTCTTCGTAGTGTACATTGAGTAACTCTAATTCTGACTGCCCCGTTTCGTGTTTAGGGAAAAATACAACTGTTATTGTTTATGTGATTGTGGGGTTACTGGGTGATTTGTGGGGTAGGATATGTTTTGTTTGAAGGTCACTGACAAATCGCGGTTATTGGCTTTATTGGTTATGGTGATGAGATTCTGGGGCTATGGGTGATTGGTTTATGAGTTTGGGGATTAACAGCGTGGTAAAGTTTGAGTTATAGGTTTATATGCATTTAATAGTGCTAAATCTAAATTATTGGGTTTTTCCAGGTTATGGCAAAGTCGTGACATGATGGGGTTAAACAGACCCTGGATCTCTGAAATCCAGATCTGAGAATTTCTTTCCTCTTTGTGGAGCTCTGTATTATTCAATAATGTGTAAACTTTAACTTTAAATACAAGTACACTTATATATGTAAAAATTTCACATAACATTTGTCATATGAACACTATGCATTGTGTCAAACCTTAAACACACTATTCCTCATGCCCCTCAATGAACACAGCATTGTGTGTGTTAAAATGTTTTATTTTTTAAGTGTAATAGTAATGCCATTACCGACTTCTACTTTTACAACTAGAGTATCACTGAACTTAAAACCTTAAACACACTATTCCTCGTGCCCCTCAATGAACACAACATTGTGTGTCTTAAAATGTTTTATTTTTTAAGTGTAGTAGTAATGCCATTACAGACTTCTACCTTTACAACTAGAGCATCACTGAACTTTTTATTGTGATTTTAATAAACAAAAAAGCATGGGATCTAGGTGGCAATGACTAGTGCTACTTTCATGGCATATTCCAAATAAATCTCGTTGACTACACGTATTTGTTTATCTTCACGTAACAAGCAGTTTGCGCTGTACAAGAATTTGTTGCTCCCTCCCTGTTCATCTTGCATTTACCGCCCCACCGAAGAAGATACACTGTAAATCTAAATCTTTCTTCATAAGCCGCGGGGGAGAATATTTCACGTCCACGTTGGAGCGTCGTTACATAAATCGCGACGTCGCGAGACCTCCGCCGCTGGGAAACAGCGTCGGAAACGATTTTTACTTTGGGCTTTTATTTTTGAAATTTGTTATGCATTCAAAATTTAGTAATATTTCACAGGTGCGCGCCCGCAACAACATTGTTGGGGCCTGTGGTCATATCTGAACTCTTGATATATAGGACAAATAGAGTGACCAGGGAAATTTATTCCTTTAAAGTTTAAAAGGTGTTGTATTATTTATTGTTTTGTGGATATTGCACTCAAAAGGTATTCTAGACTTTAAAATGAAACAAAGTTGTATTTGCATTTTTTTTCAGTACAGTTCTAGCGCTATATCGAATATCATTATTCATTATTGATTTATTTAATGATACTGCTGAAACAAATCGCCCTAACCTAATTATATACTTCTTTCCGTACACAAAATAGAGCAACAATTAAGTGAAGATAATAAATAACATCTAGTATAACATCAAAATGTAAATACATACATATGCAGTGTGACCCATTTCAAATGGAAACAAGCCTGTAGAAATGGTAATTATTATCCGATTTATTTCGCTTTTTTTCCAAAATATGGAGCAGTAAAAAAACTCTATTCTAGCACAAAATATTAAAATTTGTATTTTGTTCTGAAGGCCTACTTCGAATTTTTTTAACGGTAAAATTTTACAAAAACTGTTTAGCGATTTTTTATTTCAAATTTAACTGCGGCACTGGATTTAGCATCCCGTAAAACGGTTTTATGCCAAGTTTCATAAATAAATATTTAATATTGAGAGATTTATAACAATTTTAATGCAGGCTTCATTTTATTAAATACTTTTATAGTAATTTTCAAAAAATACAAGTTGGCTATGAAGAATGAATTAAACATTTTGTTAAATAAATTTACGCTTTTAATTAATCAAATTAAATATAAAAACTTATAATTAACGGTTAGCAATAATTTGGTATTTTAATAAATAACTAAAATAACAACGGAAAATTACCGCGTTTCATTAAAACTAGGATACAAAAATAAAATAAATTTAACGTCAAAATACAATGAAATTTTATATTTTTGTAGCATCTACTAGGCCACCGTTGATTTCGCACTTTTCGAATCGCTTAAGTTGTCTTATTATTGCACACAACTCTTCACTTATAAACACTGAATATTATGATATCACATAAAATGTCAAATAGTTAGGAAAGTAGTACAAATTTAACTGAAAATGAACATTTACTCTTTCCTGTACTGGAAGTTCATGTAATATATTCCAAAATTAAATTCATAGGAACTGCAAAACTGTTTGCTTTTCATATTTCACTAAAAAGAAAAGGCCAATGATTGTTTCATTGAGTATCCCAGTACAAGAAAAAGTAAATCTTCATTTTCAGTTGGATGGATGTCCTGTCCATAATACAACAATGATCACCGATTGGATTAATGCTAACATTCCTAACCGATGGATAGGTAGCAACAGCCCGCTAATTAAATGGCCACCGAGGTCCCCAGACTTCGTTGGACTTCTTTTTATGGGCTGTCATAAAATCTAATGTTTATAAGTCACATCCAGGCAACAAATACGGGTTGTGTGCAAGAATAAGGCAAGCTTGTAACGAAATTACCCTACAACTACAGAATGTTCAAAAAAATTTTTGCAAACGATTCGAAAAGTGCATCCAAATCAACGGTGGCCTCATAGAGGCTACAAAAATTTAAAAATTATTGTGATGTTAAACTTATTGTATTTTTGTATAGTAGTTTCAGTGCAATGCAGTCATTTCCCTTTGTTATTTATTAAATTACCTAATTATTGTTAACCGTTAATTATAGATCTATACATTTAATTTGATTAATTAAAAGTGTAAAACTAATAACTCACTTTTTATAGCCAACTTGTATTTTGAGAAAATTACTATAAAAGTATTTAATAAAATGAAGCCAGCATTAAAATTGTTAAATCTCTCAATATTAAATATTTATTTATGAAACTTGGCATAAAACCGTTTTAAGGGATGCTAAATCCAGTGCCGTAGTTAGATTTGAAATAAAAAAATCGCTAAACAGTTTTTGTAAAAATTCACCGAGAAAAAAATTCGAAGTAGACCTTGAAAACAAAAAATTAATTTTAATATGTTGTGCCAGAATAGAGTTTTTACTGCTCCATCTTTTGAAAAAAACCCGAAATAAATCGGATAATAATTATCATTTTTACAGGCTTGTTTCCATTTGAAATGGGTCACACTGTATAACAAACATCATCAGCTAACCAGGGGTCGGGCACAACAGAGAAAAAGAAATCAATCTAAATTTGAATTCAACATTTTTTCAAATTTAAAACGGCTAACATCATAAACTCCACAAGTAAGAATATTAAGATGCTTGTTACATACAATACTAAAGCTCTTCACAAGAGAATAATTTAAGGAAACTGATAGTGCAAGGAACGTGTTCTGTGATTTGGGACATATAATTATAATTTAGATAGTAGATAAGGACTGCCCACTATACTATTCATAATTTTATGCAAAAAACATTAGAATAATTTGTTCCCTTCTAATATCAAGTCGTGGCACTTCAAGATCATTTCGAATAGCAAGATAATGATCAAACGGTGAATTGGTGCAATGTTTCTTATGATAAAGGTGTTTAATAAATTTATTATGCAGTTTCAATGGTTTGCTAGGACGACTGTTTAGATAGACAAATAACAGCACCATATTCTAGGCGAGACCGAGCAAAGCTATTATAATATAAGTAATTTATGGTAGATATGAATGTTTTTAAAATCATAGGTTGCACGCTTAAAAAACCTAACAGTTTATTTGCTTCAGCTGTTACAGTTTGAATGTGATTAGTAAATTTTAAATTATTTTGGAAAGTAATACTTAAATCTTTTATAATTAAACATCTAGTTGTGCAACTAATTTTACAGAAATAATGCTAGGATCCTTGGACCTCGAATATATTATTTTATATTTATCTAAATTAAAATATAATTTACTTAAAACAGACCATTCATACAAATCCTGCTGCATAGTTTCAAAATCCGTCAGCTTTAACATCACTAAAGATCTTGAAGTCATCTGCAGAAAGTAAACTCTCACACTCAATACATTTGGAAAGTTCATTAACAAAGGCTAAGAAAAGAAAAGGCCCAACATTGGATCCCTGCATTACGCCAGGCTTTGCCAAAGATATATTGGACTTCAGACCCTTATATGACACAAACTGATACCTACTAATATAATAATATCTCTACCTCTCATTCTAATCACGAGAATTACCCCAGAAGTCGTAGACTTGTGCGGGAGAGGAGGTGGCATATAGTTATTAAGCAGGCCACATTTGCGCCCGGGAACGACTTACATTGGTAGGCCTTAACCGTCATTCAGTGCAGGAATGAGGGAAACCTGTAAAACTTCATTAATTAGAGGGGTAGTCAAACGTCATCCGGTATCAAGCTCTCACATTGATCCAAGCCAACATTCTTCCACCCTACCATACCCGCAGAGAGGGTGCCAATCCTCTCCACGAATATAGCTTATATACGGTCTACCGGTTGCGAGGACATCCAAGACTTGGCTGATTTCATAAACAAACATACCAAGATTAGTTTCCAGGAACCTCAGTTTACAAAATCCATGTTTTTATTTTATTTATTTATTTGGGATACTTACAGGACAAGCCCATGAATAGTATCCACTAAGATAATAATATAAAAGTTATTTCATATATAATAATATACAATAATATAAGTAGAGTATACAACAACATATTTAAATTAATATTCTAAATAAAGTAAACAAGTGAAGAAAGGAAAAAGTGCATTATTGCAATTAACAGAAATAAAAATTACTATACTAAGCAAACTGAATGAATAGAGAACATGAATATTTAGTTTTCTATGTTACATAAGATCTTTCTTTAATTTGCTTTTAATGGCAGCGTACGAAATTGTTTGAAAGTCAACATCAGAACAGTAGCAGTTCGCCAATCTCATCATTCTACAAGAAGGTGCATTTTGTGAGTTATTTGTTCTCCTAAAAGGCATATTAAAGAGATAGGTGGATCTAAGGTGCCGAGGGGCAACATTAAAATTAATACTGGCCAATATTTGAGGAGCATCAATAGCATTAGTGACTAGTTTATACATAAATATGAGATCATTTAAAATTCTCCGGTTCTCTAAACTTAATAGATTAAAATTGTGTCTCACAGCATCTATATTAGCGGCAACTAAATTATAATTATACTTATAAGCAAGGCACTTTAAGAATTTCTGTTGAACAGTTTCAATTTTGTGAATATATAAAGAATACATAGGATTCCAAATAGTAGATGCAAAATTTATTCTGCTATAAATATATGCATAATATAAGTGTAAATATGATTTAACATTTCTGAAAGGTCTCGTCTGTCGATTTATAAAGCCTAACAACTGAAAACATTTAGTGACCAAATTATTAACATGCGAATCAAATATTAACTTCTCATCAAAAATTACACCCAGATCCTTAATCTCTGAAGCTTTTTTTATGTGACAACCGTTGATAACGTAATTGAAATTAAAAGATGATCGATTTCTTGTAAAGGAAATGCATGAACACTTGTTAATATTTATGAAAAGGCTATTCTCTTCACAGTACTTTAAGAAACGTTGCAAGTCTTTTTGCAAATGTAGACAGTCAGATAGAGATTTAACTGTTGTAAATATTTTTAAGTCATCTGCATATAGAAGATATTTACAGTAATGGAAACATTCACTAATATCATTAATATAAATCAGAAAGAAAAGAGGACCCAGATGGGATCCTGAGGGACTCCAGATATAGTAGATAAAATGTTGATTACAAGAAATACATATAGTTCTTAAGATGGTCATGGAGCTTCTCACATAAAATATATTCATAAAGTTTGACAACAGCATTTACAATAAAAATTGGACGATAATTACTGCATAAAGTTATGGCAATTTTTTAATGAATTGGAATAAATTTAGTTTGCTTAAATTTAGTAGAGAATAATATATCACTATTAATTGATATTTAAAATAATTATAATAGCAATGGTAGTAATTAGATAATCTTTACAAGCTTTAATGCTACATAAGATACCATCAAGCCCGGCAGCTCGTTTAGGCTTGTTTTTAAAATATATCCAAATATCAACTTTGGAAATAAATATCAGTAAGGTAGGTGCTACCTCCCTGTGCTATCATATCGTGTTTCTAAGTAAATCATTAAATAATCAGCTATGTTTTGTAAATACATTGTTTTCATTTAAAGAAACGTAAATCTATACACGTAATAACGCGCTGATAGAAGGCCAGAGTTGTGAATAGAATTTTGTTCTCTTTATAAATTAGTTTGCAAATTTTTTAATAGTCATATTTATTCGACAATACTTACGAAAAAGTTAATGTCTTCAACAAGGGGACCGCTTATAACAAGAGCCTCTTTGCCTGGTTCAGGGTGAGAATAAACTCCTTCGGCACCACCTATTTTCTTTTCGCCATCTGTTTCCTCATTACTAAAATAAAAATGTGGGTCTCATGAGGCAATCAAAACCCTAAGGTATTAAATACGTTACCTATTAAAACCAAAACTAATGTATAAGGTAAATGGTAAGAACATGAATTATTTTTTAAACCCTTCAAAAATGTGTATAAACATATCGGTTATGCAAAGCCTTCAATAATATACGAGATATACGTGACTATAAACTTTAGGCAATTAAGTATAAACAGTAAAATTTTGCTCAAAATACTCTAAAAAGATCCAGTGGTACACTCAATTAGGTACAAATTTTTATAAAAAAATTAGGTGACCCGGCAAACGTTGTTTTGCCATATGAATTATTTCTAGTGAATATTTTGGTAGTCGGATTCGTTCTCATCCCTACTCCGTGCTGTTTACTGGGTGAGATGCACCAACCTAGAAAAAATATAGACTAGGCCAGTGTCATATTAATTGCCGGCGACCGCTAATTCATGGCTGCCCTAAAAGGTTCAGAATCACTAAAACTTGGTTTTTATGCTAATTTACGTTGGTTATATTGTAGCGTGAATCCTAATTTGTTTACTATGATTGGTCACATTCTTTAATGACATTTTAGTTAATTTCATATTGCAATACAGCCATCATATTTGCACAACCGCCAACATAAAGCAAATAAAATATCAATTTTATGGACCATAGGTCCCTAGAAAACGCGGCCTATATCATGAACCGACGCTGTCTATATTTTTTCTAGATTTGTGGTGAAAACTGACACCGGTAGACGCCTGGCGGGGATAACTGATCTAGTGATAATCGATGTACCAGGGTTAAAAATGATTAAATTACTGAAATGGCTATTAAAAAATAGGGGTTTGTCATAGAAAATTAAGGGTTGTATGTATTTTTTAATGCCACATTATAAAAAAATAAAAATAAAAACTTTTGTCCAATAAATAAAAAAAGATTTGGGGTGGATCACCCTTATAGTACGGGATCCGGCTGCAAAATTAGTACATTCATAATGTAGTTAACCGAGATTTAATTCTTATGTAATTTTATAAATGGAGGAACCCATTTCTCATGAGGTGCCAATTAAAAAGTGTCCGCGATTATTATTAAAATATTATTAATTGAATTGAAATTAATATACGCCATGAACGTAAAAATTTAACAAAATTATACCTGCTTACACCTGGCTGCGGACAGATTACGGCTAAGTGATCAATAGCAACTGTGCCTTTTCAAAGTCCTTAAATACATTGCCGTAAAGTAGAATATACTTTATTTCCTTAGGAACGATATGTTTCACGAAAAGCCAATTAATAATATTTTAATTAATAATAATCGCGGGCACTTTTTAATTGGCACCTCATAAGAAATGGGTTCCTCCATTTATAAAATTGCATAAAAGTTAAATCTCGGTTAACTACTTTATGAATGTAATAATTTTGCAGCCGGATCTTAGACTATTATCACTTGGGGGTATGAAAAATATATTACGACCGATTCACAGACCTATCGAATATACTTATAAAATTTTATAAAAATCGGTCAAGCCGTTTCCGAGGAGTATGGCGTCTAACACTGTGACACGAGAATTTTATGTATTAGATAAATATTGCTTAAGACCGCCGTTCGAAGATCTCTCGACACAAACGACCGCATGAGGGTCTAGTGTCAGAGTAGTTAATGTAGATTTTTCTACAGCTCAGAAATACTGACTTGTTCGGAAATAGTTCTACTTACAGGTAGGTGGCGGTAGCGCTGCTACACATATTGTCATTTAAATTAACCGGGTGGCCCAAATATAGTAAAAGCATTGTTGTTTAAATAAAACCTGGATTACGATGTATGTTTGTTCTATTATAATAATTGCATTAAATAATTAATACATAGCAATGTACTATAATGAACAAATATTTATCACAATTATATAAAACACAGTCTAGAGGTAATGACAATTTAAATTGTTCTAGATATGTGTTTAGTTATTACCAATAACATAACTATATTTACTAAAACACCTGCAATTGCATAAAATTGCAGATCAATTTAGAGCTTTGATAAATCGTAAATCATTATGTCTTAAGTTCTACATAGTCAAGTGTTCTACCAACGTTGAGGGAATATATTCCGTATAAACTTTGCTTCTATCGAACACCCTGTTCAATCAAGGGGGTTTCATTACATTACCACAACGTTTATTTTTTTTATTTTTAAATAAATAGCTTATTTTGATGTACAAATTTTTGGCTGAGGTATACGAGTACGTATACACTACTTCAAGGCCGTTAAAATCATGTGACATTTGTTTTGATATAGCATCAGGGGAAGCGATAGCTAACTCATATTAAAAGTTTTTTCCTGACGAATTTTACGGCCTTGATATTTTTGCAGTCTCAAATAGTTTTCTTATAGTTGTGATAACCATTCAGGGACTTGTCATGGCTGACGTTATACAATAATTGTTAATAAATACTGTATTTCTCGCCCTAAAATAATCAAGATTGTGGTGTTTTTAGGTACTAAAATCTCGAAAAATAAAACACGTAGAGCAAAAGTAATATCAAAAATAAAATTACTGATGTTTTGTTTATCTACTTTTACTATTAAAACTCTCCTCAAATAATATAATAACTTTTAATTTTAAAATGCATTTGTATGACGCACATTATTTCGCTATTCTAACCCCACATTTTAACAATTATTTTCACATACTTATAAACAAAAGTGAACAATCTTATATGCAGAACTATGTAAGTTTATGTTATGACAGTGTTTACATTTATAGTTGAATTTAAAAAAATACGTATTTTTAAAGATTTCATACATTTTCATAATTGATTGTAAGTTCTACTTTGGATTATTACAAAAATATATTTTAGTTTCATATTATGAGGCAACAACATAAAACAACAAAACTATGTAGATACTAACAAGAAATACCTACCGAAATCCCAAAAAATACCTATATTATTTTACTTCTTGAGATGCAAGGCAGTCAAGTCTAACTTTTTTAACCTGATATCAGAAAGTTTGGAGTAATATTTACAAGGTTAGGTAAATAATTTCAGTTATATTAAGTATTGTACCACATATTTTTATGTATGTTGTATTTTCATAAATTTAGAAAAATCTCTTTGTTATTTCACACCGTTAATTGGTAATAATAAATAACGAAATAAGTATCAATTCGCTAAGTGTTTTTATTTCTCTTCTTTTCTGGTTAAAATAATTTAGTGACAAAAACCTAAAAAAAAAATTGCGGCAACTCTATTCATGCGAAAAGTTATGTACATATTATTAGATATCTCTCCGTAAAAATTAATTGCAGTTAGAGTCGGACTTGAGACTATGAGATAGTACTTTTAAAAATAAGTAGGTGATTTGTTATAAATATTCTTCCAAAAGCTCACTCACTCTCTTTGAAATACAGAGACCGAAATTTAAAAACAATTTTTATGTGTACAACCGTTTACAACAATAATGGCACTCTTTAAAATAAATTTTGCGATTTCTTTAGAGCTTCTGATGTATTTGTAATAAAATCTACTTCACATTTTAATATTAGTTATTAGTTGTTTGACTCATAGATTTAGATTTAATTAAATTTCTACTCGGAACTTCCAAGTTCAAAAACTCGTTTAATAGAGTGTCATTATTATTGCAAACGATAGTACGTGTCTGCTCCCGGTTGCCCCACAATTTGACCTACATCAAAAATACGCTGGTCATAAAAACATCGTAGGTAAAAAATCAAATATAAAAACCTAGCTGTATCGAGGTATGCGTATGCCTCCGCTGCAGCTGGCGGAACATACCTACCTACGTAGCTAGACAGTCATACACATTATTATCACCATCACTTTAGCTCGCACCGTTTACGGTTTCTTATATCAACGTGACGCATGACGCCAGAAAACAACATAAAAGTGATTGTATAATATACATGAACTAGTAATTTTTGTAGACAGGATAATTGTTTTGACAATTGACAGGGCAATAAGTAGAAACCATAACTAAATTATAATGAATATAGGTATTTCTACAACAAACTAATTATGTACCTTGCTTCCTTAATTTTTTTTTTATGGAAATAATGTAAAATTACAATACGTATACGTATGTATGAAATATAGTTTAAATATTTTCATTAATTTGGGAAATAAACATGTCACGTTTTCATGAAAAGGGTTCGACGTTTCTCTGACTTGCCCTGTATTAGCAAATATAAATAATAAAAATGATTCAATAATGTGTGACAAACACACACAGACACACATACCTACATAAACATAATAAATAGGTAGTTACGTACAAGTATTTTAATTAGCACCAGATAGTCACAGTCACAGTATAATTGTGCTGAAATATTAAAATCATGTAAATTAAAAACCTTTTTCAGGCCACTATGTATAAAATAGTATTTATCATTTTACAGTTATCTGTAACTAAAACTTTTAAAGAGTACATTAAGCAGCGGCGGCGCCATCTTTGAGGTACATGCTGTTACGGGCTTATTTTTAATATCATACTAATATAGATTATTTTAAAAATAATCAAGAAATCCGTGACTAAATTAATAAATCTTCTAACCACAATTACTCTTAAAATTGCTTATGTTACCGCTAAATTAATTTATTATAATAATGTAATAGTTATTATGTATTTGATTGTTAATTATGGTTCAGCCTGTACTATTTTTCAAACAAAATTCAATTATAATTTATCATATGTTCATTCCATTGCACCTGGTATTTAAACACGCTTTACCGGCAATCAGACTTTTCTTGCGACCTTTTTTGTTGAAATTTTTGCTTACCACGGCCGTCCTGCTTAGCGCGAGGCTAAGAAAACGTCGATTTAATTTTTAGCAGCGTGTGCTCTAGGCACGACGAAATTATCGCAAAATTAATTGCGGATCTGGCTGCTTTTGTGGGCAAATTTAGTTTGGTACGTTTGTTAATTCTGGTAGTCCCAGTATCGACCTTCTTGGTTGGATTTATGCCCACAAATAAGACGTAAAATAGCTATTAGCTCACCGCAAGGCCGCGCTACAACCTAGGTAAGGTTTTGAGTTATTTTCCATATTTCGTTGCCATATTTGTACCCTATTGTGGAACCTACTTATACGCATTTATCTTTTAGGCCTCATTATCTCATCATTATCTGCTCAATATCATCATATCATCATTATCTCATCAATATTATCATTATCGTCACTCCAGTACTCTCCACATCGTTTTATGTACAATCTTAGCTACACGTACACTACCTACCAACGTAGATCCAGTTAAGACAGGGTGACTCTCCCTAGCTTTGTTGCTGAAGACCTGCCCTTGTATGTAGGATTTCTCTTCCTGCTGCTGCCTCGTTCGATACCATCTGTAGAGGTTCCTGCATGTATCTTTGGTCTCTGTCTACGATGGATATATAGCTATCTACCTTATCCCTGGAACCTGCCGCTTGTGCTGCATAATACATCAGATAAGCCTAATTTTAAGATTTGCATACCGCTAGTCATATTTAGACATTTCTTGATTTTAATTGCTTGCATATTATTATTGCTTATTTTTGTTGGCTAGTTTAGCGTGTCGCTGCCGTGATTATTTCAGCCTATTTCGCTTATTTAATTTTACTACTTTAGTAATTACGTTACTCACCTTGATATGCTTGTCATATGAGCATAATATTAGTGCTTGCTTTATTCCTGCTTTGCTTGTTTAATATAATTTATTAGCTTAATTATTAACAGTGCAAATTATCTAGAAATTTTGCTGTTTTCTTGTTTTTTTATTAAGTTTAAATTAGTTCACTATAGTATTTATAAACCTTTGGCTTATTGCTAAGACTATAAATGGTACTTATTGTTTACTTAGCGTTGCTTGCAGTAATTCATGCTTAAATTGTTTTTGCTAAGTTACCCTTCTTTATTTAATAGTATAACGAATAAACACTACTTTGTTATAAATACCCAAACTCTTCGATACCATAAATTCATCATATATAACATATTTATTACCTACTGCTAACATATACCTACGTGTCTACTACCTGTTATATTTTGTACTTCCTTGTTGTAACAAAACTTGTACACCGAACCATAGTGCTATCAGGGAAGGTTATTTTATAATTATTATTTATTTTCTGCCTAGACACCATTTAGGTATATATACTTTTGCCTAAATTTTATTTAAATATTTATATAACAGAGTATTTGTTTATGTACTAAGTACTCGTATACCTAACCTAAATAATACGCTTTATAACCATATTGGTTAACCAACAACTGGTTTTGGATCAGATATGTTACTATGCACTGCAACTTGAGAAACTATTATTAAAGTTACCACTTAGTACTATAGAGATTATCAGAGCTTTTATTTGTACCTTTTTCCCGTTTTTTTTAGTTGTATATTCTTGTAAGGTATTAGCATCAGTGGCTTCTCTCCAGCCCGCATGTGTTTTGTCCAACGGGTTGTAAAACGGGTGGCGCCTTTATAAAAGTTATCTAATACATCAACCCACTCCCGTCTCCTCTGAGCTAGGGCCAACCCTATCGTTGGAAGAACTGATAGCTCTTAAACAATTAGTTTTATTTAACCACCCACAAGCACGTGGCAATGCCAAACTTCAGTTTTCTACGATTTGGTAATAAACATCGCTAGAAATATTCGAAACCGGCAGACATGTTGATATAATTGTCAAATAAAAATTTTGCGCTTAATTTTTACACATATGGCTTGATTTAAAGCAACAATATTTTCAGAACTTGTTTCTTGTCCCGTAACTTAGGTAATGAGAACTTTTCATCGCGATCTGTGACAAAAAATCTGGCAATGTTTACCGTATAGAAATACTTGTATTTTATTTTCTAAAGAATAATTTGATTTGAAATTTCTTCATTACCTATTCTGATCTTTTATCTAATAGCACAAGTCAGTTTTATGACTGTAAAGTTATCCGAACGACGAAAATTATGCTTGAAATTAGGTCTACACTGTCCGACACTTTGAACGCCCCTCTTAATGTATTTTTAAACTGGATATTTCGAAAGCAAACATGAACATAGTTAACAAGGGACAATATGCCTGTATAATATCGATGACGCACGCAATATACACATTAAAATGAAACTAAATTTATCCATACAGTGTTACACATACACTAAAAATACAAACACACATCTTAACATTATATGACGCAAAAAAAAATAAAATATGGCACATTAATGTCCACATAATGCGAACACGCGGAATGTTGGGGGATGAGACGGTTACTTAAAAGAATTTTATTAGATTTCGGGTCTCTGCTCAACAAGTGACAAGTGGGTATAGCTGTATATAAACTAATATTTTTTTACGCGGTGTAGAACTAACTAACTCTGTCGGCTATTCGCTACTCCATGGCGGACTCAAAATGTCACAGGCACGAAGCATTCTACATGCAGTAGACACCATTGAAAGCTACGTATTCCTACATCCTCCAAGGCCTCTAGCATCTGAGCATAACTTACTATGTCGAAGGTCTTGGCTAGATCTAGAACGCATAAATCGTAGGTTTACTTTTTTCTAGGTGTTTTGAAATTGAATTTATAGCTTTGCAATAGCGTCATTAGTTGATAAGCCTTCCCTAAATCGAAACTGATTTTCGGAAATAATAATAATATCTCTACTCCTCATACGAATCACAAAGATTAGCCCAGAAGTCGAAGACGTGCGCGGGAGAGGGGGCGGCATATTAATATTAAGCGGGTCGCATTTGCGCCCAGGAACGATTTACGTTGGTAGACCCTAACCACCATTCAGTGCAGGAATGAGGGAAATCTGGAAAACCTCATTAATTAGGGGAGTAGTCAAACGCTACCCAGTATCAATCTCTCAGATTGACCCAAGCCAACAATCTTCCAATCTACCGGCTGCTGGAGTCGAACCCACAGCGATTTAAGTACTGAAGCCTTAAACCGCGCGACCACTGACCGGATCCTGTTTGCGGAAAAAAAATTTAGCACTCTAGTTTTTTAAGTTTCCTCAAAGATTTTTGCAATGGTTGTTATAACTGAAATCGGTCTATAATTGTTTATAATCTTTACATTTCCTTTTTTGTGTATAGAGGTAACAATTGCTACATTAAATTGTTCTGGGAATTTATTTGAAATAAACATATGACAAATTGGCATAGATAATATTTCTGATGCTTTAAATACTTCTGTTTTATATTATCAGTACCAGGAGAGTTTTTGGATTTTAATGAATTGATGATTGTTACTATTTCTTTTTGATTTGCTGGTAGCAGAAAAAAGAAATTGTGGTTTAATTTAGTTTGCGGTGGCGGAGTATTAGGTTTTTGAATACCTATTATTATACCTACCTATATTATACAATAAAACTAACATGTTAATGTGTAAAGTTTACACCTTTAACGATACAAAAAACACTAAAATATTAGGCCGGCTACAAACTATGCGTGAATTCGCGATTCGTTTTGCGCGATTCGCGATATGTGAGGAATTCACGAATAGTGTGTAGGGTCTTGTTCGTTAAAAATCCATTCATTACACACTATGCAAGAATTCTATACGAATCACGCATCGCACATCGCGAATTCACGCATAGTCTGTAGCGGGCATTACACCTATCGTTTGTTTTGTTACAGTATAGCAATCTGATTCTATTCGTGTGGAATATTGTCGAAGCTATTATTTACTTACTGGTCACCGTTAAGGAAAAATTTCTTTTCAGTTTTGTCTGAAATGGCAATGGTGTTCATGGAAGTACCAAGTTCATCAATACGAATATTCCTACTAGCTGCTGGTATAGTAACTACTTTTTTGTAATCTGAAACAGATAAAATTGGTATTATATTTTTTGCTTTTTATTTTTTTTATAAACGATTTTAAGACTGCTGCTTTTTCTCAAGAAATAAGTTAAAACCAGGCAAAACGAATTCAAAAATATCATTTTAATGATACCTCTTTGAGCGAAATGTTGACACATAGAAATATATCCAATTAAATAAAAATATTGTATAGAAAAAAGCTGTACTTTTTGTCAATCGTGTCTATAACTGAATAAACATCTTTCAGGTTGTTCGCAACGTTATCGGTTTAAATTTTTTTACGTTTCGCTAAATATAGATCTTTTACTGGGAAAAAAACGCTGAAAATGTGTCTTAAATAAATATTATTTAGTGTATTAAAGTCGATTGTTGTGAAAGTAAAATTACAGGAACTTTTTTAAAATAATGGCGGATGCGCCAATGTAAATGTGTATGTACGAATTAAATACACTATGTCCGGAAATGATGCGTCAATTCATAGTGGTGATTCTACATGAAAAATTAATCCTCTTTAACATTTTTTCGGAAACTCAAAATTAGCGGTAGTAAATAATTTTTTTTATGAATTTTTTTTGCAAGTCTACCGATTTTTTTTCTAATTTTGTGTACGTATCACTAGTAATCCTTAATATCCACATTCTTAAGTTTACCCATATCCTTCAACGGCAGAGGATCTAAACTATCCTTGGATTGCAATAATGACTTAAAATTTTTATAAATGTGGACAGAACGTAATTAAAGATCGCCGAAAGATTTTTAAAAATATATTATCTCGTTAAAATTAGCCGTTTTGATGAAAAATGATTTTAAACGGATTGAATGAACGCATTTTCAAAATTAAAGAATAGAATATTCACTACAGATCGTCGTTACTTCCATCCAGCGTCGTTTTGTTATTGTTTCATTATCTACCTTAATTTAATTAAAGTCAGCACAAACAAACTTTAAGGACGCTCACTTTGCCTCAGTCATTTACAAGGAAAACGCACTTCCTATGATAAAATAATCATCCTGTATATACCTAATAATGTGTGCACAATAGATGAATAAGAGCAGTCAATGTAAAAAAAATAAACCAAACATTTAAATCTCTATATTTTTATAGTAGTAACAGTATAGCAGAAAAAACTACCTACCCGCCGCTACTTCTTTATAAACATCTTCTACAATTTTGCATTGAGTACCATCGCCATTGCAAATACCACAGACATCTTCTACTGCGTCAGAGTCAAACTGGAAGTCACAGCCGACTTTCTAAAAATATCATTGGATACAATACAATAAGAATTTGGAAAACCTTATTATCTGAAAAATACAGGCTGAATGGTAAGTGGACTAGAGTAAATGTATTTGTTTTACAAAAAAAGCCCCTGGTATTCTATTATAATCATATTATCTATTAGGGTATGAACTAACCAGGGAAATCGTTCGTTGTAAGGGGCATTAATTGTTATGCATCAATTTATTAAATTTAATATTGACATAACGGCAAAAGATTTATTTGTGAAGTTACAGTTAATATATTTTTATATTGGCTACCTAAACTTTGCTTGACAAAATGGCGCATATCGCGAATCTTACTTTATAGTCGCTTGCTCTAAGAAACACAACTTGAAAGTAATTACTCCAACTTTCAAGAAATAGTTACTACATACTGTCTAATGGAGCTGCAGCGTTATTTTAAAGTAGCAATAAAGTTGTGATTACCACACATTGTCTGTTCAAAGTTCCCACTGCCACTTACGTCTTGAAGTTTTGTCCATACTTATCACCAAGTTATAAAAAATATGATAATATTCACAGAGACTCCCCACACGTGACATGTTAGAATAGGTACAGACATTACACAATGAGAAACAGTATGAAGGCTTTCAGCATGGGAATTTACACGGTAACCATTTACTTCATTGTTAATTTAAGAGGTGATACGCACTTTGTAGTTGTTATACGTGATGCTGCTAAATACTTCTACTAGTAGCAATAACGTTGTTTGGCCTAATAAATATTACTTACAAGTTCCACGACATTAAACAAACAATCAAGGTTCTTTGATCGTCGGGGCAACTCAATCAAAACTACTTGAAAGTGATTGCAATTTTGAAATCATGTTTTAGTAATATGAATTAGTCGCTGCTACGAACACTTGCCACTTTTAAGTTATGAAAACTTAAAGGTCGTCCCACTGGTAACTGAGACGGTTCCAAAACCAGAGGAGCTACTTATAAGTCATCTAACTGTAAAGTAACCAGAAGTAGTTGCAAATACGTAGCAGTGGCTGCAACTTTGTTGTATGAAGATAATTATAATTAATTTATATACCGGGTGTTCCAGAATGATGGTCAAATATTTTACCAGTGTGTTCCAGAAGCCATTTCAGGGGAGATCTTCATATAAAATTTTTCTATTTGCGTCCTTCCTGTTGAGATATTCGAGTCTAAAAATGGCGGAAAAAATTGTTTTTTTATTTTTCCTTAAAAACGGCTACACTTAGAAATTTCAATTTTGCTGCATATTATCAGCTAGTCAAAAGCTATTTTGTGGTGGTGTCTATTCCTTAGCTTATGCTTCTGGAGGCCGGGAACATTTTCCTGCATTGGCCAATTTCAACAAAACGCGGAAAAAAATAAAAATAGTTTTCCTTACTCGAAACGTCTTTTCGTCACCGGTTACTGATAACCGCAATACGCGGTTACTATGTTGATGTCTCTCTGTTGTCTTATGTAACAAATCAGTCTTGACAGTTTTTGCAAATATTTGTAAACAACTGACTCTTCCGTACAAATATTAGCGAATAAATTGATGGAATATGCATACGGTAGGATTGGCAACAGAAAAACCTTTGTTTACAAATATTTGCAAAAATTGTCAATTATAGACCTAATGGCGATTTGTTTGATAAGACAACAGTGAAACATCAACATAGCAACCGCCTACTGCAGTTATCAGTAACCGGTGACGAAAAGATGTTTAGAGGAAGGAAAACTATTTTTATTTTTTTCCGCGTAAACTGTTGGTTGCATGAAAAAATTACAAGAGGGCAAAAAGTAGTAAAATTAGGTGAGGTATTTTTAAAAAATCGGTTGTTGCAGGAAAAATTTCTGAAAGAAATAAATCTAGGGGTTGTTTATTCCCGCCCTCCAGAAACATGAACCAAGGAGTAAACACCACCACACAATAGCGTTTGACTAGCTTATAATGTGTACTAAAATTGAAATATCTGAGTGTAACCATTCTTAAGGAAAAATAAAAAAAATATTTTTTTCCGCCATTTTGAGACTCGAATATCTCAACAGGGAGGACCCAAATTGAAAATTTTCATATGAAGATCCCCCCCGAAATGGCTTGTGTAACACACTGGTAAAATATTTGACGATCATTCTGGAACACCCTGTATATTTCGTTTATGAATATAATTGATAATAACTTTGTAAACTTGGAACTAAGAAAGTGCATTTTAAGTTAAAGCCTGCTAAAGGAGGTGACAAGGCGTACATTTTAAAGAACTACAAATTATTTCTCTTGAAAGTTTTTTTATCATCCACAACTGTACGTACACATTCGTAGTTGAAAAAGCTCGCTCCGGCGATGAGTTTTGTGTACAGTGGCTTTTTCAATGCATACAGAATGCAGTCGTGATGAATTTCAGGACGTCTATTCCGAGTTTGGCCATTACAGACGGCCATATTTCATGAAAAGTATGCACATTCCTGCCGGCGTGCACGGAGAACCGCCGGAAAAGAATACATTGTTCCACCGCAAAGTCTCTTTAACCCAACAGCAGAAATAAGCCAATATATTGAATTTCCGGTCGGAGACGGAAGTGAGGCAAAAGTAAATTTATTCAGAATTACGATCGAATCAGTTTTATCTGTAGTAAATAAGATGACAATCTCAGAAATGGGTTCCCGTGTGTTGTTGGTATCTCCTCCGCTTTAGGTAATGCCGCAGGAAATAATCTCTTTAGAAATACGGCTAATGTTATTTTCTCTTTCGGAATCAATTTGTTGCAGCTTTGGAATAGCGGAGATTTACCTGACCCTTTATTTTAAATCTTTAGGCGACAGGAAAAACTGACATATTGTAGTTTCATTCATACCAAATGATAATTTAAGGAATGTATTCAGTATAATGTAGATTTAGTGTAAAAAAACAATATATAAGTTTCTTCGAATGTGAGGTTTTCCTTTTATTAAGTATAAGTAGTAAGAAACTTCCAAATTATCCGAAATGTAGTGTCTACATCAATACCATTTGCAGGTGTAAATCAATTGAATTTCATAAAACGTCAAATGTAATTCAGATTAGTCACATGTATTTTACATAATATTTACTACTTTGTACACTAGTGAAAAATATACCTAAATATTCTATTGATTACGAGTTTATTCGAAAGATAACATTTTTTCGTTTCATTTTTTCCTGAAACCATCAATTAAATCTACCATCTGTAGATTAGAAAAATATTGTTTAAAATAGCATTTTGTGAATAATAGAAGTAGTTACGATTTTCCAACCGACTAAGACCCTTGTCTGAGTTTAACTTCAATTTGACCTCGTGTATTTCAAAAACGACTTATCAGTTCGACATCAAATTTTCTGGGTTGACCATACATCATAAGTGCATAATAATTAGGCAAATAGTGTGATCTCATATTTGACCAGATTAAATCAATTATACTCTATAAGCAATTTGCACAATTGAAATGTTTAGAACTTCACAATGATGTGTTTTAAAATTTTCCACTTTAAAAAGATGCTACAAATTACATTGGACAACACTATGCGATAATCAACTACCTAAAGAATTTCTCTGAGCGTTGACCTTGAAGAGATACAATTATTCTTACGATAAGTACTTACCCTGCATACGCCATCGATGCACATATCTTTGGTTCCTGGTTTACAAGGAGTTCCGTTTTCAACTCTTTCTTTCAGCTTGGAGAAAGTGCGTTTTTCGTTTATACAGTAGAGGGCGCAAGGCGCATCTACGGAAAAAGAAACAAAATCTAGTGACTGAAATTCCAATTATTTGAAGCAATCAAACGATGAAATTTACAGGGTATTACAAAATGATGTTAAGAAAATATAAGGGCAAGTTCTATATTTAAAAATAAGAAAAAAAGTTTATATAAACATGGGTCTGCAAATGCCTTGTTTTTGATCTACAGGTTGTATACAATTTTCTGTCATACACAGTATAGTCTTCATTTCTGGAAAAGCGATTCTCTTGTAATATAAACTTCTGGACAAAATTAATGCACCAATATAAATTGGCAACAAATTTCATGCTGCTGCATTTCTGAACTGATGGTCTGATTTGAATGATTTTTCTTTAAATTGTACGTAGATTCCTTGGGAATTTGACTGTTCTCATTATTATTTTATAAAAATTTGATTTCGGTTTTATACAGGGTGTAATAACGTTATTGGTTTTTCTTTCGAAAATTTAAAACACCCTGTGAAGTATACTACCAACCAGAATATACCACAGATGAAATTAAACTGTGGCACCGTCTTTCCTGAGCATTTTTTTGTTCACTTCATTATTATTCATACGCCTTGGCATACTGGCTTTTAAAGTTTCAATTACATCTTGGGGAATATTCTCCCATTCTGCTATTGCTGCATTCACCAGTTGATGAGGGTTAACCGGTGAGGGTGTCCGACACCTAATCTTATTTTAAGATCATCCCATAGATGCTCTATGAGATTTAGGTCGGGACTGAGGGCAGGTTATTCCATCAACGGAATAACAACTGCATTCAAGTAGTCTATAACCTGTCTATCCACGTGGACACGAGCGTTTTCTTGCATGAATAAATAATTGGGTCCCAAAAAAGGGACAAATGTCATGACATGTTCAACTACAATGTTTCCTAAATAATAATTCGCGCTCATAGACCTTACACGTATGGGAACTAACTCTGTGCGTCCATCGAAGCAGATTGCCCCCAAAACACCTCTACCAAATGGGAACTTTGGAGAGATATTGCAAACCTTTCTCCCGACCTTCGCCAAACACATTTACGCGCATCAGGACAGTTGAGACTAATTCCCGTTTCATCTGAGAATAAAAGCTTCTTCCAATCATTAACAGTCCAGTGTTGATGATATCTGACAAAACGCAATCTTTGAACTCTATGCTGCCTGGTAAGTAATGGCTTCCGGTTTTCCGGTCTCCTGGTGCTTAATCCAGCTTAATTTAATTGTTTTCTAATTATCCGACATGACACGACACTAGAAGATTTCGAGTATTTGCGAGATCATGTTTTAAAACAGTTCCAGTGATTATCCTGTTTCTAAGAACGGTTTGCCTAAGAAAACGTTCATCCCTTAGATCGGTACATCGTTTTCGCCCTTGTCTTGCCCTTCGAGAATGCTCAGAAAAGACGATGCTACGGTTTGACTTCATCTACGGTATGTTCTGGTTGGGAGTATATTCCACAGGGTGTTTCGAATTTTCGAAAGAAAAACCGATAACTACCTATTCTGCTGTCCCTCTTAATGTTCGGTGTCGTTTATGGTTTATGCACGACGAAGCATCAAGTCATTTTAGTTGCAATGTAATAGACTATTTAAATCTTACGTTCTAAAGAAATTGCATTAGTCGGGGTGGGTCTACTCATTGGCCACCCCGATCACTCGTCTTAAATCCGCTCAATTTCTGCCTTTGGGGCCATTTAAAGCAACATAGTGAATGTGAAACAATACGCAAAAAACCGGGAATATTGCAAAGAGTTAGATAACAGATGCAAAAAGGACGATACCAATTTGTCTAAAAACAATCAGTGGCGTAGAAAAAACGCCACTGATGCTAGTATATTACAAGAGCAATTTATACACGGAAAAGTAGCCCTTCACTATACATTGTTGTGTACCAAATATCTTCCCAATATCCGATTTCGAGAGTATAGTATTTAAGACAGAACATTTTGAACAACCTCTATCTCCAAGACGAATCATTTCCAAACCTATGTTTATATAAACTTTTTTTTATTTTTAAACATAGATCCTGCCCTTAGATCATTCTGTAACACCATGTATATTTCACTTTAGCATTACACCACTGCCAAAGTTTAATTTATTATGAGGAGAGCTGATAATTTTACAATTATGCGTAATGTTAAAACGTGGTGGTAATAGCAAATTTCAGTAAATGTATTTATATTTAATAATTTTAATCGGGTTATCTCCACAGTTAATATGAATTTCATAAATAGTGTATTGTAATTATAAGCATGTTATTTCATAAATTAGTACTACCAGTTGCGTAGAAGCAGTATGGCTACTATACTACTGATCAACTTTCACTATTTGATTTTCAAAATAAATGGGATAGTTCAAAAAATAAATTGGCAGTTAGCCATTCGTTCAAGACAATTCCCTAGGACACGGAAGTGCACATTAATTCTGTAATTCACGGCGATCTGTTACCTATTGAAGATTATTCGGCAAATTATGCAACCATATCTACTTTATCTAAGTATTGAAAATCACTGAAATATACGATATGGAATGCGTTAAGTCCCATTGCGCATCCAAATAAAGGTACCAACCCTAGGAGCAGCCAAAAGGAGGCACATGAAACTCAGCAAAGACATACTTCATTGGTTATGTGTGTGGGTGAGAGAGAGACAACAATCTGCACGTACGATATGAATTGTGTTCTTAATTTCCTATTATTTTGTTTGTAAACACGTCATTGGCGTACAGTGTGGCTTCTTCTTTTATCTTGTATCTCAGTGTTATTCTTTGTGTATTTTTGTGGGTGTTATTGTTGGAACATGTCATGTTTTATAAGGGACTGTAAAATTAACCAGCATATAGCACGAAATAATTCTTCATATACAGAATTCAATTCCATTTCAATTCACAATCAACTAAGCCCCTACTGCTCCGCCATTGCTAGAGGCACAAAACAAAATATGGCGCTGATCATAAATAATCCATTCGCGCAGCTTTTAGAGCATTCCAGTCATCATAATATAAAATTACATTTCAGTGTTGAAAATGAAAAGATGTATGCAACCATATATACTTTATTCAAGGTACTAAGACTGTAGCTGTGTACCTGTTTACTAATTGATAACCGTATGGACATTTATCATCGATATAGTCAATTTTTGTAATTTTATATCATCAAATTTCACGCATTGAATCACAGTTGTGTTATTCATTGCAATTTCAATAAATTAAAAAAAAATAAAGGAGCAGCTCTGTCCTAGGTTAAAATATTACCTACTAGAAGTCGAGTGGCCTCAACAAAGGTTAAATAGAAATAATGTTCAAGATTACATTTTGAACAGAGGTCTAATTTAGGGTACTTTTGACTTTAGAAACACACACAAGTTTATTTCCTCAAATCACATCAAAAATCCGATTTTCCTCACAGTCTTCATACTTCTTCACTAGATGGGCCAGGTGACATCTAGCAATATATGCACTGACTGAGAACGCTTACACATTTAAGAGCATTGTTACCAATAAAATATATAAATGTAACAAACTGGAATGGTAAAATTTTCGGTCATCCTTGTTTCATAAAATTAGCTTCAGCCGTTTGTTTTCTGGCCGTTTACCCTTTGAGCTTATTGCTCATTTGAGCAGGTTTTCATATAAATCAAGTCAGTGGAAGAGGTCGGTGACACATCCTCTACAATATACAGGAAGTACAATATTTCAACGCCTTATGACAGAACGACGAAAAACTCGGTCAGAAGTTTCATCAGCCAAATTTTAATCCTTAATTTTAAATCTTTTGGAAGAAACTAAATAAAACTCTAAATTTATAATCCCCTGTTAAGGGGAGACTCATATAAAAAAATTGAGTATGCAGGACCTCTGGCAAAATAGAAATTTTTTTACATATTATTCAGGATCACTCTATACCTATAAATTGAATATGTTCCAATTTAGCATTAATTTTCATCTCAATCCTTCTTTAAATCATATTTCCACAAAAAAAAAAACAGTATTTTATATATTACTGCCACGCCGCGATTTCTTTAATTCAATATCTGCTATGTCACAAGACCCACTACTTTTACGAGGTGTGGCAATTAAGTTCTGGGAATTTAGTTATAACTCGGAAACTGGCAACGCTGCATCGTTTGTCAACGTTTTTCTAGAGAGGGAGGGCCTTTCCTTTAGTGTCACTCCAAGGTTGAAGTCGATAGCACGTTTGGTTTGTGCTTTATGTATATATTTTTAACTAACTTAATTAGTAGCGTCGTGAAAATGAGTGACTCAAATTACAAGCAACGTGTTGTGATTCAATTAAAGTGAAATCTGGCGAAAAACCCTTGGAAATCCTTCGAAAATTGCAGGTGGTATGGAGACTAGTGCATGTCGATAACACGCGTGTTTAAATGGACAAAACGATTCAAGGAGAGGCGTAAATCGGTAGAAGACGATCCACGTGAAGGAGCTCGCGTCACCTCTCGTGCTGACGCGAAGGTTGACCGTTTGCGTGCACTGATCACTTCTGACCGGCGCGTAAGCATTCGTGCGTTGTCTGACGAGTTAAATCGCTCGCAAGGTTTTATACGAAAATTTTAATATGCGAAAGATTTGCACAAATGGTGCCAAAAATTTTCACCCGTGAACAGAAAAACATGCGAAAATCGATCTCTTGTCACTGGAGATGAGACCTGGATATTTGAATATGACCCCGAGACCCGTAAAAAAGACAGCAGTAGGTGGAAAATTGTGGAGAGCGGTCAACGAAAGCGAGGATGTTCAAGTCACGACTGAAGGCAATGTTGATCGTTTTTTTTTTCTATATCTACGGCATCATTCATCGTGAATATGTTCCTGCCGGCCAGACAGTGACTGGACAGTTCTATGTTGGCGTCTTGGAATGACTGCGGGCCACCGTTTTCCGTGTGCGATCCGAACTCGCCGAGAATGGCTGGATCTTGCACCGCGACAACGCGCTAACCCATTCTTCGTTCACTGTGAAAGAGTTTTTGGCAAAAAAGGCATTCCACCGTTGCCGCACCCACCCTATAGCCCCGATATCGCCCCCTACGATTTTTTTATGTAAAGAATTTTGTACTTTGCGATACGTTCACTAGTGAATTAGTTCCCAAAACATATTATTCAGACATACGAGTACGTTTTAACAACGAATGCTGCTCAGTTATTTGGCACCCCCACATTTGTCAAAAGCAGCTAATTGAAGGTACGCATGCTTGTTTCTTTCGCTAAAAATTAATGGGGTCTATCCTGAGACAGGGTATGAACATTCTATTTTATAGAGCAGGTTTAATATATCATCCTTAGAAATACGTAGACTAATTAATAGCCCTAAAAGCACAAGTTACTACACGATAATATCGATTGCCCACAGTTGTTAGATCTGCTACATTTTCAAGTACCTCGAATGACTTCACGTTTAATTCTCTATCAGACAGTACTAAAATTTTGCCTTCTTACATAGGAAAGTTTTCGAGTAAATGACCCATGAATGTTAGAAAACGTAAATCAATTAAAATAAAGCAAAAACATTATCAAGTTTAGTTTTCGAATTCCATAGTTCTTTTATGGATCACGTAGGTGAAAATCTTTGCAAAGTGTCATTGTCACACCGACTTTCTAATAAGTATTGTAAGCGACATAGAAATTTATTATGTATTATGGCACATTTAACTGTTACTCAAAGAATTGAAATTTTAATTCTTATCGGATGCGGGAATATGACTAGAACTCAGCAGGAAGTTTGCGATTTATTTAATGAAAAATATCCAGATCGCCCTATCAGCCAATCAACAGTCAGTAAGGTAAAGTCTAAATTTAGAGAAACTGGCAATGTTGTAAATATCCCAAAACCTGGACGTCCAAGCATTAATGAAAATCAGAAACAGAACATTTTGATAAGTATGGTGGATAATCCTCATAATTCTTCACGATTGGTTGCATTAAACAATGACACTAGTCAGAGCACAGTGCTACGTATCTTGAGGAAGGAATAATATCATCCTTACAAAATTGAACTTGTGCAGGAACTCAATGAAGATGATCGCGATCGCCGCTTACACTTTTGCGAAATTCTAATAGATTTATGTCAAGGAAATAGAAATTTACACCGGCAAATACTTTTTTCAGATGAGGCCACATTTTGTCTGAATGGTACAGTAATCCGTCAAACTTGCAGATATTGGAGGAAAATCCTCATTGGATGGCAGAGGCACATACCCAACACCCTCAGAAATTAAATGTGTGGGCTGGAATAGTTGACGACAGAATAGTAGGGCCTTTCTTCTTTGAAGGAACCCTTACAGGACAAAGATATTTAGAGTTTCTAGAAAATGACCTTGTTCCAGCCCTTGCAGTAATTTTTCCTAACGATAATGACCCTGACATTCCTGACGATACCATATGGTTTCAGCAAGACGGTGCACCTCCGCACTATGCGCGCCCTGTACGAGATTTTTTGGACAATTTTTTCCTGGGAGGTGGATCGGCAGACGCGGATCGATAGAATGGCCTGCAAGATCGCCAGATCTTACACCTCTTGACTATTTTTATGGGGATACTTGAAGTCAAAAGTGTACATTAATAAACCACGTAATTTAGAAGAACTTCAGAATCGCATTTGGAACGAAATACGCAGAGTTACCCCAGAAACTAGTCATAATGTGCAAGAAGAATTTCTTCACAGACTTGAGCATTGTCAAGAAGTTGGTGGATGGCAATTTGAACATTTAATTTAAGTATAAAATTTAATCAATTGTATTTTATTTTACATACCTCAGAATTGTTACTTTTTATGGATAAAATTTACGTTTTCTAACATTCAATCGTCATTTACTCGAAAACTTTCCTATGTAAGAGGGCAACACTTTAGTACTGTCTGATAGAGAATTAAACGATCTTTCAGAATCAAGGAAAAAATATGGTGTTGCCATTTAAAAAATCGATGACGTCATTACTCGAAAACAAATGACATTTAAAATCGCATTTTACGTTAAAATATATATTTTTAAATTAAAAATCGATTTTTCCCAAAAATAATTATTTCGTTTTATTGAATTTATTCCATACCTTTGGCGCATACTGTATATCGGGATATTCTCATGACGCGAACTTTTATTACTTCAAACTTTATTCTGTTGTGGCAAAAGTTCTAAGAGAACCTTTTACGGTAAGTATGTTGAGGGTACTAGTGATTGTTATGTATAGTAGGGCTGCGACGTTATCACATATTCAAAATATGTTTTTTTTGTCGCAACTCTAATACTGTTGATAAGAAAAAAATGTAGAGAGAAAAGATAGAGACTCATTACGGTTATTTTTTATATTTACATTATCTACTTTAATTGTCTTGATACTAGATTGTTAATATGTTGATCAATATATTGGAAATTATTATTATAATGCTTCCATATGATAAAATACCAATATTGTAGATATGCTGAGTTTTTAAGTCGCCCTAATGTTGCAAACGAGGTGCCTATCAACATCGAATCGAATTTTTATTTACTATTTAACTGCTACTATATTTTTTTGCCATAGCAAAATTAGACTCATTCTATTGCAAACATCTTGTATAATTCCTCATCGCTTTATTGGCTAAAAATTGATCCACAATTAAATAAAAATTGTGTAGTGACGCTGCCGAGCAAAGGCAGTGACACATTTCTTGTTGCGTTAATTAAGAAATGTTTCAATTAATTACAGTCTTAAATATTAATTGTTTCCATAAGTTAAATTACTGTTGCGCAAATTGGAATGTTGATTAATTTAGTAACCTTATTTTTCTCCGAGTAGCTGCTACTGTGGTTTAATTTAGGATGGCTTTGATATAGACGAAAGGAAGGTTAAATTTGTTTGTGAAATGGTATTCAAAGAAACAGTTTTATTTATTAAATAAAATTAGATGGTATTCTATACAGGGTGTCTCATAATTAGCTGCCAACCCAGAACAGGGTCGATTCTACGATCCAAACTAAGTAAAAAAGTTCATATGATCATGGGTCCGGAAATGCTTCCTAAGGGCACAGGGACCCATTGAAGAGGGAGGAATGGAAATCATTCTTTTGCAATATCTCTCAATCGCGTTGTGATAAATGAATGAAATTTGGTATACACAGCTAAATTTTGATGAGAAATTTGATGGACTAATCCATTTATTTCCACAAGGTCCATTGGGGTGGGTACGGGGGCGCCCTTGGCATTTTGCGTGTGTAACTTTTTTGCTTAGTATATCCACCTGACTATCGAAACAATCGATTCTCATTCTCTCTCTCATTCTCCTTATCTAAAAGGTATACTTTGCTGAAGTCGGTAGGAGTAACCATTTTTGAACTGATCCTATTTGAAATGCTCAGTGCACCGAGTAAAAACTGTTTTGGTTTTAGATAAAGTGCCTTTTCTGCTGAAAATATAGCAAAATTTTACTTGAAAAAACTGTTCAGAATGGTAAATTATGGAGACGTGCAAAATTTCAAAAAGATCGGCCTGCTTTGATAAAATCTTTGTACCTACTTTGCTGAAAAATGGTTTCATCAAACCTCGTCGATCTTCTCCATAATTTACCATTCTGAACAATCACTTTACCTAAAACCAAAACAGTTTTTACTCGGTGCACTGAGCATTTCAAATAGGATTATTTCAAAATGGTTACTCCTACCGACTTCAGCAAAGTATATTTTTCAAATAAACCAGGTAGGAGAGTCGATTGTTTCGTTAGTCAGATGGATACACTAAGCTGCAAATAAGTTACACACGCAAAATACCAAGGACCCCGTACCCACCCCAATGGACCTTGTGGAAATAAATGGATTAGTCCATCAAATTGCTCATCAAAATTTAGCTGTGTATACCAAATTTCATTCATTTATCACATCGCAATTAAGAGATATTGCAAAAAAATTATTTCCATTCTTCCCTCTTCAATGGGTTCCTATGCCCTTAGGAAGCATTTCCGGACCCATGTTCATATGAACTTTTTTACTTAGTTTTGATCATAGAATCGGCCTGTTCAGTGTTGGCGGATGAGACACCCTGTATAAGCAATGTGAAAATTAACTAACCTTTATTGCTGTGTACTTTCCATTTATGCAGTTGGCCATTGAATGGTTCGCTATTCTGTTTTGCGCACTGGACTTCTCTGAATGAAGGCGTATTGGTCGGACACGGCTGAAAACAAGAATTTATCATAATGGACCTTATTGTACTTTGAATAGTTCCTCACATTTTTTAACAAATGGGTTGACGTTGGCAATATTCTTTTCAATATGTAGGCTATCCCAATATACTATTATCACAGCATAGGTAGACCAGCAGTTTTACTCCGTTCTTGGCACTTTGAAGTGCCTTCAGTTTTCTGCGGTGACCTCGAAATGTGAGTGCGATAGCGCATCCGATGGAATTTACAGAATCGGTGATCAGGTTCGGAATAAGAATTTTTTATTTGCTCGTAAATGCGTAGTAATTTATTCCACATGAAAGTTTACGTTATATCTATCGACATTATGTAATAATTCATTATACAGTTGTAAATGGGTAATTCAACATGTATTATATACAATCATTACTAACATACAGTGTAAAAATTCGATTTACTTCTTTGGACTCTTTAAAAAAAAGAGTTTAAAATATATATTATTGCACTACAAAACATTTTTATTTATGTACTTACTTTTTTGTTATTAGTGATAATTACATATTTTTGGAATTTTTTTTAATTTAGAATCTGACGTTTGAAGTTTAGTGAACAAATTTATTATGATTTTTTTTGTCTTAAACGATCTACGTAATCCAGAAGACAAGTATTTTTCAGAACAGAAAAATTATGTTTACTTAACTGAAAATTGTTAAATTGGAGATAAAAGTGCAGTAAAATGTAAATTTGGAATAAAAATATTTTTTATTATTTTGTTTTGAGACTTTCATTATAGTGACTACAAGAAATATGATCATCTACATAATTTGAAGATGAGCCGTCTTGTGCAGGAAACGTTGGAACGGCCTCTTTGCGTAATCTATTGCGCGAATCGTTAGAAAACATTATTATTTTCAAATGTATTTGACATAGTTTCTATGAACTATTACTAATCCTGAGCAGTTTTTCTAATAAATCTTCTCTATTAAAAGCCACTGCACAGAACTTTGCTCTAGAATAAAAATTTGTATTTGTGAAAAATATAAATATGTATATTTTAAACTTCACTTTCATGAGAAGTATTTATATTCCAATGTTATACTTAAGAAATAAGTTAATAGGTAAAGCAATAACAGTAAAATATTATTTATGGTTTGTACAGTATATTACAGATTACTTATTACTTATTTTTTTAAGAAATTTAAAGAAAAATTTATAGATGATATGTTTAAACATCTAACTACTGCGCAGCGACTCGTTCCTCGATCAGACTCAAAATATTGCTTTAATACGGCTCTGTATAACGATGCTCCCAGACTGTTGGATGTAACTGACTCAAGCTGTATGCGCGAGTTATTATATTGCGCTCCAATATTGCTAGTGTGCTTTCTACTGCTATACTATTATGCTGAAAAATCTACAGTGTGTCCCGCAAAGAACCGTATACCAATACTATTGATAAATTAGATAATTATTATGATCTATATCCCTAGAACATTTCTAATGCACTAATATATTTTATGACAATCGAAAGCAAAATATTTAAAATTTAGAAAAACAATTAGATTGTGAATCTAATGTTCTAAAACAATATGATAATTAATTTAAGGCGCGCCAAACTGGAGGGAAGTATAATTAAAAAAAACAAAAACAATTATAAAAAAAGGCTAAAAACTGGAAAATAATAAATTAAAATTATTTTACAATTCTATTAAAAAAAATTTTTGTTTTTACAATATTAATTTAAATATGATATTATTAAATTTATGCTAGTAGGCTTTGAAAAGTTATTTGTCAGTTTGTTTGACACATATTAGATGTGTTTTTAAAAATATTTGAACCATTAATGGGCTATATTAAAATTAAAATATTTACAAATATTTGCTTTACTGATATGCATTTTAAAAGTACTTTAAAGTATGTTAAAGTGCTTGAATAACACCTTTAACTTGTGTTAAATAAGTCGACACTATTTTCTCAGAGGTATATTATGCCTATTTATTAAAAGTTTTCATCTTAAACTTTTGTGGTGTCACAAATATTTTTAAATTTAGATTACTAGAAAACAGAGCAAATTATCGGATTGAAATAGGAGTACCTTTTTCATGTAAAATAGACCAACATTTTTAATTTTTGATCAGACGACGAAAATCTCGAGATGCAAGAAAGTTGCAATATTTACCTTCTGATCCCCCAGTTTGGCACGCCTATGGCCAATTATGAATAATTATTTTCAGAACATTTGATTTGCAATCGCTGATTATCAATTTCAAATTTGAATACTTTTATCTTCATCCCTTTTGGAAATATTTGGAAAAAATCAAATTTTGATCTTAGAATCCGCAGTTAATTTTTGACAGGCTAATTTTGGGACACCCTGTATAGACCGTGATTGGAAACATCCCTGAATGCTGTTATCAGTCAAATGTTTAAATGACTGGGTGATTTATGTCACATGACAAAAAATAACGAAATTTAAATGACTGTTAAAACTGTCAAAAATTTTAATTTCAATTAAATTGAATTTAAGGTCAATTTGTAATCCTAGATATATCTAAACTGGTACTTCTAAGTTAATGTAGATTTTTTAAATTTAGAGCCTAACGATAAAGACGTAAATGCTTTGCATATTATGTAACTTTTGTTGAATTACAATATTTTGGGCACCCCTACATCTGTCTGCTATATATTGGTTCTTAAGCGGACCACCCTGTATATTTTAACTTAGGCTTAGGAGCAGAGAAAGTTCATCTTATTATCAAAGACCACTAGTGTACCCTTTAATGGACAACAATAACAAGTTTTCAACGTAATGATAGAGTGGAACTCTCTCAATATGAGGAGTTCAAATACCCTCTCTACTTAAACTTACACTTGTGTTGCAGATCTTGAGCTTCTTCCTTTCTCCCAAACAGAACTTGCCCATGTTCTGTGGCACCGGGTTGGTGCAGTCCCTCTCTGCTGTAGAGACTCCTCCTCCACAAGACCTCGAGCATTTTGAGTAAGGACCCCACTCGCCCCATCCACCGTTGACGGCAGCCGGCCGTCCTCCTATTTGCACGCACTTACCATGAAAACACCACTGCAAAAATTGTTTGAAAGTGAAGCTGTAATCAGATTTATTATCAAAGCCACCAAAAGCCCACCACGTTATCTAAAAGAGGTATTCCTGCTTCAGATGAAGCTGACGATATTGTCAACAAAAAGGATCTTAGAGGGATGGTTACAGATGGACACACGAATACTAAATTATTTTATTGAACCAAATTTACAAACATATTTACAATCGATTGTGTGTCAATGTTACACAAGTAAAATTCAAAACAATTAAAAGCGTCCAGGGTTCCTATCAAATCAAACTATGTCTATTCTTATTGCTCTAAGCATTTCTCTAATTCGTATAAATAATATTGAACCTAAGCTAATGTAGGCCAATCCATGGCCAAAGGACGGCGGTCATATGTTGGTTGGCTCTAGTAGAGATTATCCACAAAGCAAAAGTTCCTCTATTGTAAGTATGGTTAATATTACGTTTTGCAAACACGGAATTCCAGGAAACAACTACTCTGCGGGCTAATGCCCCGACTAGCATTAAATTACACCTGGAAAACCTATAGCAACAGCTAGAGTCATTCGTCAGACGCCCACCAGACATATACCGGTTTCGAGCTTATTAGATAGGTGAGGTATCCGACGAATAATCCTAGCTGCTTTCGTCTGTCTAACCCGACAGAAGGGACCATGAGTACGCGGTGTAGAACTAACTACATCTATCGGCCGTTCGCTACTCCATGCCGGACTGAAAATGTCACAGGCACGAAGCGTTCTACATGCAGTAGACACCATTGAAAGCTGTCGACCTTTATCGCGATCGGCGACAAACGATATTTTGCAAACACGGAATTCCAGACTCTCTTAAAACAGTTTTTGACGTTCTGAGTAGAAATTTCATTAAATCTCTATCGGTGAGTGAAACAACTAATAACTAATATTAAAAATGTGAAGTAGATTTCATTACAAATACATCAGAAGTTTTAAAGAAATTGCAAAATTCATTTGTCATTATTACTGCAAATGATAGTACTTTTCACATTCATTTAAGAAATTAAGATTATTGAATATTTGAATAAAGCTTTTGAAACATTTGTTAGTAATATTTCAATTGATGCTACAAGGTACTCCTGTCAGATCAATAATTAAAAAAGTAACATTAACACTTCACGTTTTTCGAGTAGTTGATTTTGCCATGGTAACTTTAAAACACGTACGTTTTTAAAAGTTGGATTTAAAAATTCTGAGGCGTGCTTTAAACAAGCAAAATAGGGTACTAATAAAAAATACTGTTACAACTAATAAGAATGATGTTTCTGAAATAAATGGGTTACTTTAAAGGATTTACTGATGACGTAAAAATAAACAGTAAGTTCTAATAAGCAACCAGTAGTGGCATGTGTACCAGAAGATAAATCAAGAAATATTACTCAATATCGAAATAATAGAGGTCACTAGCTTCTTCAAGTTCAGTTCCATAATGCGGAAGTTATATTGGTAACTGTATAATGACTTACGGACTTTGATTTAAAAACTCCTTACTCAAATCATGAATTAGCAGATATATTGTCCGTATGTGTATTGTGTAACAAACGTTTTTATGCCGTGTTTTTTATGCAATCGATAAAATTCTGCAACAAACGCAAAAAAAAATTGTAGAATTTCGTATTTATGATAAACTGTTTAATTCGATTACTTTATTAGCTTCAGTCTCAGCGATACATTAGTATTGTCTAATTTTTTAAAAAAGTGTTTAAAAGTATGGATTTCTACTGTTAAAGTATGTTGCAAAACAACGTCTCTGATGGACTCAGTTGTTCTCCACATAACAAGGTCTTGTTGCAACTCAAATTTATTTATTTTTACGTTAACTATTGACTCTTTGAAGCAATGCGTTTATTTCAAAAACACCCGGTATATTGTATTCCTTACTTTATTTTCGCCGCATTTGGTGCCGTCTGCAGGAGGTTCTTGATTGCCTACGCAAGAACCTGCGTTCGGTGTCAGTTTGCACAGTAACATTTTGCAGAACTCGTTGTCATTCATTTTACACACAGAAGCACCCGGATTATTCAACTGGCATTGAGCGTCGGCGTCGTAAACCACTCCAGGTAAGACGTTCTTGAATTTGTATTGGCTAGGTTCCGGTTCGTCGTTCAAGCAATCACCCAAACCGTTTCTGAAATGCAAGAAACGCATTTGTTAGAAAAAATGAGAAAGGCAAACTGTGAAACAGTTATCGAAACGTTTAAATATTTTAGTCAACGATGGCAGACATCCTTAGTCTTTTAAGAAAGAAAGAAAGAAGAAGAAAGTTGCAAGCTGTCGTCTTCTTCAGAAGTAACTGTGGAACTGGTCGGTATTTATATTGAATATTTCCTGATATTGACTTCAATATCAATCAATATTGAGTAGGATGAAAATGGTTTCTTCCAAGGTGTGATTGTGGAAAGAAAATCATACAGTCCATTAGGACATAATGTTTACTTGCACACAGTGAAGATATTTTAATATTGAGTCACAAAGTATCATCAACATTTTAGTGCGTCCAACATAAGGCATATTTGAATTAGAACACTTGGAACAATCAGCTTTTAAACGAAATAATATAAATATAAATAATATAAATTAATATATTCTCAGAAATACAAAAAAAAAATTATCGAGAGGACGACTGAAAAAAAATATGATATACCTGGTAACAACCTATCTACATTATATACAAGAATGAACTGTGAAATTTCAAGAAAAATAGGTTAGATTAGATTAAATTAGATCCTAAGGCAAACTCCAAGATCAATGTACTCCAATATACAGGGTGTTCCAGTTTGTTTGGAAGAAATTGAAACGATAGATAGAAAAAGCAATTTTAAGTGGAAAACTTTATATGAACATGGTCTTTTCTCGATCAGTAACGGAATTACAGGGGCTAAAGTTTAAAAATACATTTTTTTATTACCTTATTATTAAGTTCATATTGCACACAGCCTTCCAAATTTGATACATGTACGGCTCAACTAGTCTCGGATATTATACAAGTTTATTTTTTTAAATCGTTATACAGGGTGATATTTTTCAAGGATCTGCTATCATGAAACCCTTCAGAAATTTTTTCTTGCACGTCCCTGGTAAGGTTTGAAATGTTTTTTTACTCTCTTGATTCATTGTCTACATTTCGTGCCTCTTCACTTTTGAATAAATTCTTGTAAATTTTCTTGTAAAACGTTAATTTTCATGTATCGAAACTATCAAAAAGTATCATATTCGAATATTACGTACGATAATATGTAAAAATATCAAACTTTATCAGGGACGTACAAGAAAATATTCTAAAGGGTTCAGTGACAGCAGAACCTTAAAAAATATCACCCAGTATAACGATTTTAAAAAATTAACTTGCTTAATATCCGAGACTAGTTGAGCAGTACATGTATCAAATTTGGAGGCTCTGTATGCAATACGAATTTGATAATAAGAAAAATAAATTTAATTTTTAAATTTTAGCCCCCATAACTACGCTACTGATTGAGGAAAATACCATGTTCATATAAAGTTTTCGTCTTAAAATTGCCTATTCTATCTACGGTTTCAATTTGTTCCAAACAAACCGAACACTTTGTATATAGCGTTATGTATAGTCATGGCAAAGTATACTTGGACAAATGGAGGGATGTATTAACAGGAAGTTAAAGAAACATAAGCGGACAATGAGAAGTCAGCAATTGCACAGCAGATATAGGGTATTCGATAGACCTTGATAAAATAAAAAATACAGTGAGAAAGAGAAAATCTTACCAACACTCTACAGGCAGCATACATATTGAAAAATATAATTAATTCCAAATGATGATGTTAAACTACTGTAAGCTATGTTCGAAACTTGAATGAATTCAGACTTTTCTTTAATGGAAACATTAGTTTGAAACGAATTCAAATTAATCACTTACGCTAACAGCAAGATAGTTTCAGTTCTAGTGTACTCATTGAGTTTCAAACCAATTTAAAGTTATCAACCAATTTACGTCCGACTTAGTTTTGTCCTAATTTCGAGACGACTTTAAAATTATTCGAGACGACTTTAAAATTATTCGATTTTAGAACAAAATAGGTTTAAAGCTCAGTTTTAGAGTAGAGTCCAGTTTGAAATTATATCAAGCTAGTTTCAAACTGGCTCTGAAATTTAAGTTTCATCCAGTTTTGAGCAACTCATCAGTTTAAATCAGTTTTTGCTCCAGTTTAATTTCTACCTCAAGTAACGAGCAAATATTCTGCAACGTCATGTTATCTGTTGACCAAAGATAGTGTAACTGTTTCGTAAACCATTCTCCTAAACAATATATTTCACCTAGCTTCTTATTCAGTGTAATCCTACTTCTTGGTGGTCTACATTAATAGTACTTACTCGAATAGAGCGGTCATGAATCCCCTGCTGCAAGTTGACCATTTGGTCGTGTATATATGAACGTAGGGTGCCATGACGAAGAACGACTCATCAGCAGGATCCTGGGCCTCACAAGTCGAATCGCCTTGCTTGTCGTGCGAGCATCCCATTCTAGAATAAAAATGAATAGTAAACTACACAAAGACTAACGTAAATATTTCTAATGCTTTCTGTTCGTTTCGAATATTAATTTTTTATCTGACAATATATAGATATTTATTATTTCTCTGTTCTGACGAAGACAATAAATTGACCAAAAGGTTTATAAATTATATCTATGAAATATAAAAACGTTAAGCCTATAAATCAAAATGTGACATATAGTAGTTACTTATGAATTATACAAAAAATTAACAAGTCTTTAATCCACGAGAAAAAATAGACACTCGAGGCGCATTTGAGAGTTACACCTTTTCAAGAGAATTACGGACTGGTTAATTTGCCGAACGTAATTCAAAGTTTTATCCACGACGCCGGCCAAAACCGATCAATTAGGAAAGTGAAAGCCGTGTGAGTGAAGGTGAAAAATTATGGTTTTGAAAAACGTCATATTTGAAAATTTTATTTTGATAATAGTATATTAAACAACCAGGTTTGAAACACTCGACTTGTGGACCTCGCCTTCGGCTCGGTGTCTCGCTTGTGTGCAAAGAGGTTTTCAAACTAGTTTTTTACAATACTTTTTATACAACTGCAATTAATTATTACTACAATAATTGCCAACACATTAACAAAACAAATTAAATACAACTTTTAATTTAACTCGTTTTTATTAAGAAAATTGCTAACTCATTAACAAAAGAAACTAATATTTATGGTAACATTTGAACATTCCTGGAAAAAGCAGTATTATTATGCACCTTGTTTTCGGTAATAGAGAATATTTTTGGTGTAGTGTTTTTAGTGCAGTTTTTCAGCGTGCGGTCGTTGTTTTTTTAGTGTATTCCAGTAGACGATCGTTGTTCTGGTTCTGTGGCAGCAGAAGACACTGAAGACTCTATCTTTTTCGAAACTTCCATTTTATTTCTCAAACAGTCATCAACGTAGCCTTCGGCAACTGTACTGGATTTCCACTCTCCATGGCGTTTGAGTGCAAGCAGATTGAGCCAGAATTGTGTTTGTGGCCGATGAACGCCGAAAACAATGTCCCGTGTAACTTTCTGGATTATCTAGCATCAAAAACTTGGCGATTTCCCTAGCCATGTTTCCAATTTTGTTGATGCCAACGTTTTGGCTTGAACATTTTCCGTTTTGATAGTTTAAAAAACCTACCTGTTTTCAAATTAGGAGGACGAAGAGAACAGTACTTTTTAAGGTAGTGTAAAGATTTCCTGTAATTGTAAAACACCTTGGTACCTTGGCTTTGTATTCTTCAGTTTAATCAGCATAGCACTGCCGAAATATTTGGTGTCTTCTATTTTGAGATAACATAATTCCTCCCTTCGATATGATCCAGATAGTCCAACTGCCAACACCGCCTTGGTAGGTCAATATTTGTCGTCTGATGCTTTCGTCAAAAACCGGCAAAAATCATCTTCTGTGAGGATTTGGGACTTCTTTGGGACGTAGTTTTCAGATTTTCGTTTGATTAGCTCTTGCAACTTTTTATACTTTCCAAGATCTATGTTGTGATTGGCACTTAACGTTGACTTGAGCATCAAATCGTCCATAACGTCGAAGATTTATACTTCTTAGATAGTTATTCAACATACAGCATTACTGCGTTTTCTGAGAAAGTTTGTACATTTTTGGCTAGTCGCCAGTCCATAAATCGGCTTAACACAGCTTCATACCTCCTTCTGGATTTTGTGGGCGCTTGCTTTCTGTAAAATCTCTTCAGAATGACACATTTTCACACCCAAACTTCGGGAATCCAAAATTTTTTGAGTATCTAATCAACAAAACAAAGAAGCCGTGACGGCTATGAAACTCAGCCAACTTGAAACATTGCATAATTTGGGTGACAACATCAAACAAAAATCACAATCTGGAGACGCGTGTGCAAAGATAACATAACCGTGTGCAAAATACCGTTTCAGAGCGTGTTTTCCGTGTGCAAAACTCCCTTTTGCAAGGCAGTCGTATAAAAAGAATATTAATTATTGTCAGATGAATACTAGAAAATATTGGATCCGTTTCTATGATACGCGTTTGTTTGTCAACAAGAGTGACAAAATTTGCAAAATCGACACAAAAATGAGTGAGAATGCTGAGAATTTCTTCATTCCGCCTGAAATGCAGCAATAAGCCCAAGAAGCAACATTACGTATGTTACCAGCGAAAATCAAAAATGTATACGATTGGTGGAATTCGATAACTAAGGGAGAAAAAAAGGGGCATAGCAGAAGGAGCAACTACACAAGAGGTGCTATTACTATCCCATTTTTTTAATGTGGAGAAACGATTTGCTGACTTCGATGTCGACAAAATATTTCGTACTAATGTCAATGTTGAAAGTGCTCAAAGGTATTGCTATTTTGAAGTATAGTAACTTGCTCCATATTTGAAAGTAGAATCAGGAAATTCAAAATCGATGAATTTTTGAAATAAGCACCGCATGAGGAATATTTACGAGTTAAGGTAGAAAATACATGATTTTAATATTTCAATCTACACATTGAGCGTATTATTTCGAACTCTTTACAGGTTGCAACGATCATGGGTGCTTTTCGATGCAATCAATTAATCTTTTTGAATCACCCATGTTCCAGACAAAGGCTTACGTACTCATTCCGGACACGAAAACAAATATTTCAAGGAGTTTGATGTTCATAAAAGAAGCTTTTTTAGTTAATGCTGTAGAAAAGTGTCGAAAATACATCAATCTGCGACCTAGGAGATTTTTACGATATGTGGCCGGAAAATGTACTACACAATATATAGGCATCGACACAATTTCGAAAACGTTTTAAAAAATTACAGTATTTCTTGGTTTCCCTGATCCAGAAAGTTTTACCGAACATGGAATGAGGTGTTCTTCGGAAACATTACTGGCCAATGCTGGAGGTGGCATTACCACTATGAAACGTCATGGTCACTGTCCAGCAAGATGGCAATTGCTGAAAGAATCCTGGTTCGATCTAGCGAATTTGTGGGCCCCTCCAGTCCTTCAGAAACTCATTATCGAGTGAATTTGAATAAACCCGGTCAAAATGACAAGAGCGTTCTTGATATAAATGCTAATGTTAATAATAATAATAATAATAATTCTAAATAAAATGCTATAAAATCGAAGCGTGGTATTATGAATTCTAATCCATTAGTTTGTTGAAAGTTTTTTAATCCACGGAAAATAGACTTATTAAAACTTTTCATTATAGTGGTCGTGGATAAACCATTTTTTTTTGCCTTATTTGCAGCTATTAACTTCAGAAACAAGTACATTTATAATAAGCTATGCTTAAATAAAATAATTGTTGAATCAGTCCTTATAGTATAACTTGAGCTTCATCTCACAAAGTACGGTAAGCTAATTAAAGAAGAACCTCCGTCATAATTCATTATAATTAACATTTGGGGTCCATATTCCGAGTCTATTTTAGTCGAGATCAATAAAAACTGTGAATTATTCATTAATATCAGAAGATAATAGACTTTGCGTGGGCACGGTCCGCCTTAATTATGTGGTTACTAAATACTGAACTTAAAAAAAGTTAAATACGGTACAGTAGCGGCTAAAAATTATTAAATAATAAAACATAAAAAATAAAAATAAAATTTAATAAATAAATATAATGAAATAAATGTCACCTACATCTAACCAATCAAATTAACAAAACATTAAATAAGAAAATTAAATAAAAATAAATTAGAATTGAAAAATATGTATACAGGGTGATTTTAAATAAAGTAGCAAAAATGAGATCATGAATTCCTTAGGTGAAATAAAAGTAAATCGATTTAACGTAACATACCTATAATCCAAGACGCATATTAAAAACGATACAGGGTGCCAAAATTAAAATTTTATTTTAGATACGTATTTGTAGATAACTTCTTAAAAAATCCAAATATTTACATAAAATTTGTAAATCAGGGGTTTTTGTGGGCGAGGAATTCAAATTTGTTTCTAATTTTGACGTCACTACTAGACGGCGCCACTTGTGGCACATCATGTTTCTTTTAAATGGCAGAACTTTTTTGCTGCAGTGTTTCCATCTGATTATTGAAACAATCGATTCTAGTGTTATGCATGAAAAAGGTAGGTAGGTTAAAGTTGTTAGGACTAACAGTTTTCGAAATAATCCTATTTAAAATATTCAGTGCACCGATTGAAAAATGTTAACCGTTTCAGGTAAAGTGCCTTTTATACTGAAAATACAGCAAAATATTACTTGTTAAGTTGTTAAGAACGGTAAATTTTGGGAACGTGCAAAATTTCAAAAAGATCGACCTGCTTGATAAAATCTTTGTACCTACTTTGTTGAAAAATGGTTTCATCAAACCTCGCCGATCTTCTTGAAATTTTGCGCGTCTCCATAATTTACCATTCTGAACAACTTTTTCAAGTAACATTTTGCTATATTTTCAGCAGAAAACGCACTTTACCTAAAACAATTTTTGCTCGGTGCACTGAGCATTTCAAATAGTATTATTTCAAAAATGGTTACTCCTACCGACTTCAGCAAAGTATACCTTTTTCAAATAAAACAGGTAGGATAATCGATTGTTTCGATAGTCAGATGAATACACTAAGCTGCAAAAAATTATGCCATTTAAAAGAAACATGGTGTGCCACAAGTGGCGCCCTCTACTAGTGACGTCAAAATTAGAAACAAATTTGAATTTCTCGCCCGCAAAAACCCTCGATTTACAAATTTTATGTAAATATTTGGATTTTTTAAGAAGTTATCTACAAATATCGAAAATAAAATTTTAATTTTGACACTCTGTATCTTTTTTATTATGCGTCTTGGGATATAGGTATGTTAGGTTAAATCGATATATTTTCACCTAAGAAATCTGTGCTCCCATGTTTGCTACTTTATTTAAAATCACCCTGTATACTATTAAGTTGCAATATTGAAATTTTGTTTTTTTTTTGTGAAAACTGCTTATTTTTACTAAAATATGAAATATTCTAAAGAAAAGAACTGAACAAAGAATTAAATACTATTTGTTTTATTTGAGACCTACCTATAAGAAATTTTTACACTTAAGTGATATGTGGTTATTAGATATTATTAATGAGGGATTATTTTAAGTTTTCCAATAAAATATCATATTAAACATAGAAGGATAGAAAAAATGTGCCCCAAATGTAATAAATCAGTCAATATAGTATTTAGAATTTTCTGAAGTTAATGGAAGAATAATTTTTATTTCGTACATAATAATTTTTGATAAATCCTGAATACATTTCTGTAAACTGAAAAACATTATTGTACTGACTAATTATTCTATCTGCCTTTCACATACATATCAAATTTAATTCATATTCAAAAGATTTGTACAAGATACAATAATCTTGCATACAATTATTGTTTCTCTTACATTACTCTCAAATTTATGAAAAACTCTTTAGGTTTATCAATTTTTAATCAAATATATTGATAAAGAAATACCACATAACGTTGATTACGTAATAAAATCACTGAAATTTTCCTCCAACGAAACTAATTCTAATTTATCGGTCAGCTTTGGGAATTTCTAATAATTTTTTAAATTTATTCATATCAATTTTAGACACACTTTAGATATGTAACAGTTTTATTTGAAATATTGCATTAGTTTAGTATAAGTTATAACCTTGATTTGTGTTTAGTTCTCATCGTGATTAATTTTCAATAATTATTCATATTACCAAAAATAAATTTAAATTTTGATATAGAGGGTGTTCAGTCCTGTCACTCGTTGCTACGAGGAGTTTCAGTATGCAGTAACACATTTAAATTCAATTATCTCAGAAAATGCTGCTGGAAGCTTCAACTGCTAGGTACACCTTTATGGACAAAATATGCCAAGGAAGAATAATATTTAACTAGAAATTGAATATATCGTGCGAATCATTATCATTATTAAGATAAGAGACAACTGACACCATGCATTTCGGAAACTATCAACTTTGGACTAAGGTAAATTGGGCTAGATCCTCATATTTTAGCCTCAGGAGTTTGTGCTAGTATTTTGTACAGGCACTCTGTATAGTAATTATTTATTTAAATCGATACTTACAGTTTCACTTTTACACCACTGCCTGATTCAAGTCTTTGAACATAGCTAAGCATTCTGACAATCTGCCTTTTGAAAACCTTCCTTTTAAGTACATTTTCTTACCTTATTTAACATTTAAAAAAGTACAGAATTCAGACTTTAAACTCTGTACAGCAACGGCTTTTACCTCTAAATTCAGACTTTTATGTCTGAATTCAGACATCTCTGAACTTATGAATTTATAGTATAATTATATCGCAATTATTGCCGATGGTGTTTCAAGTCAATGCCTTCAATAGTATCTGAGGCCCAGAATTCAGTATTCAGTGAGTGTCAAATGTAGACTGCTACGTCTCGCGTATTTATATGTTATAACAGAACGCGAACAGCTAGAGTTGGCCTCATCAGTGACATACTGATGAGAGCTAACAAGTTCAAAACTGGAATATGTCTGATGGCACCGCTTACGACTAACCGAGTCTATTTACTGGTCAGGGCATCAGTCCGTCAGTAAATTCCGCTTTTACAAATGTAGCAACCGCCATTGGCGATATAGGTTGGAGCTTTTAATAGTATAGATACTCTCAGTTTAGTGGGTCGCTTTTTGCTTGCGATTATATTCAAGCCCTGCATTGAGTAGCCAATGACTACTAGTACTACGTGTTGCGTACTGATGCCCTTTTAACGATTATGACAGAATGTGAACAACTAAGGTTGCAAGTTACCGGCGTCACTTGTGGTATAGTGATAAGAGCTAACCAGTTCGAAATCAATAAACGCCTGGTAGCACCGCTGACGACTTACTGCGAGTGTTTATAGGTATTTCAGTTGTTCATGACAAATTCAAATTCAGTGGTACCTACAATCAAATTTAATCATGAAATTGATGTTAGTAGATCACGGTAATCTAGATCCAGAAATAAAAATAGATCTAAGGAAATCATGTGGGCTAAATCATTTTCCAAACAAGTGCAGTCTCTAAAATCAAAAACAGCAATATTATACAGCGTTCCATTTAAAATTTCATAGTTGATGGCAAATATCGCAAAAGATCCATTTTCCTCTGTATAGTATGTGCTCTAATTCTCACTTCTCTATCTAGAAAGCCCCGACTGCTGCGACTTGTCCAATAATTTCGTTAGTAGTGTAAGTTCAGAGATTAAAGTCTGAGTTCAGAGGTTAAAGTCTGAATTAAGATATAATAGTCTGAATTCAGAGATTAATGTCTGAATTCAGAGATTAAAGTCTGAATTCAGAGTTTAAAGTCTAAATTCAGAGATAAAAGTCTGAATTCAGAGATTAATGTCTGAATTTAGATATTAGAGTCTGAATTCAGATATTAAAGTCTGAATTCAGAGATTAATGATTTAATTTAGATATTAGAGTCTGAATTCAGAGATTAAAATCTAAATTCATAGATTAAAGTCTGAATTAAAATACTAAAGTCTTAATTCAGAGATTAATGTCTGAATTTAGATATTAGAGTCTGAATTCAGAGATTAATCTCTGAATTCAGAGTTTAAAGTCTAAATTCATAGATTAAAGTCTGAATTCATAGATTAAAGTCTGAATTCAGAGATTAATGTCTGAATTTAGATATCAGAGTCTGAATTCAGAGATTCAAATCTAAATTCGTAGATTAAAGTCTGAATTCAGAGTTTAAAATCTAAATTCGAAAAATTAAAGTATGAATTTAGAGATTGAATACTGAATTCTTAAAGTCTGAATTCTTAGTTTAAAGTCTGAGTTAATAAAAATTGTAGGAATGGCCCTTTTAGAGCTTCATATTATAACGTTTAAACAAAATTTAATTGATCTGCCTGTTATTACCTTCTAAAATTGAAGCCATGATACACCCTAAAAAAATTTCATGGTTGAAGAACCAGTGGCTTTGCGCCCGGACTATAAGCACTAAAAGTAATCCAGACTTATCGTCTAATAGAGGATATTGTGTATCCCACACGCCGCCGTTATAAATTTGAGCAGTAGAAGCTATTAATCTGTGGAATTTTAATGCAGTAAAATAAGAGATTTACACCTAGCGCCCATATGCTCGGCCGAGTTGCATCCAATAACGGCGCACGGACGAGGTTGTTAACACTTTAATGGGGTGCAAAGTGTGTTTATAGACGCGAATTGCTGCACTTCAAACTGCTTCAAATTGCATTTGGCTCAGCCCGTGATCATAATTAATGGGGAACAAATCGATGGAAGTTTCGGCCTGAGGTGATGAATGGTTGACTTGGGAGAGCGGTTTCTTGAATTTCAGGTAAAATGCGACGTTCTGTTAAATACGTTTTACAACGGATTGAGTAAATTACTATTTAATCGACTCGTTTGTTGGTTTCGCCTTGTCCAGATAGTTGAATTGGTAATTTATTGCTGCTCGAAATGTATCGGTATTATACATGTTGTCCAAAATCAGCCTGGCAAAATTTTACTGTAGATTTTACGGTAACAAATAAGAAAAAAGTATACAGAATATTTCAAAAAGACAAGGCAATATCACTAGGGCTGATAGATCATTGAAAAAATAAGTGAGGTTTGTTTAATAGACGTATGTCCTAGACCACTCATTTTTTAAATAGAGGGCGTGTAAGATAATTTTAAAAAATCAAATTTTGAATGCTTTTTTTAAAGAACAACATATTTGATTAAAATTTGACACAAATACGTTTTTGGCACATAGTGGTGAACACGCTTGTGTTATTAGTTTTATTCACATTGAGGAGACTTAATACGTCCGTGGATTAAAGGCCTTTTAACGCACTAGTAGATTACAATTCATAATACCACGCTTCGATTTTATAGCATTTTAGTTAGAATTATGATTATTTACATTAACATTTATATCAAGAACGAACTACGGGATTATTTAAATTCAATCGGAAAGGAGTTTCTGAAGGATTGAAGGGCCCCACAGTTTTTCCATGTAGGACTTGAATTTTTTCAGCAGATGCCATCTTGTTGGACAGTGAATTTTCACTATAACTTTCTGCTACCGTGGTCGATTTCCAACCACCATGATGCTTCACAGTGATACTATCACCCCCAGCATTGGACAGTAATGTTGCGGAAGGACATCTCATTTCATGTCCGGTAAAATTTTCTGGATCATGGAGCCCAAGAAGCCACTTTTGAAAACGTTTTGGAAATTGTATTAATGCCTACATGTTGTGTAGAAGGAAAATCTCCCACCGGCATTTTAGGTTGCAGATTGATGTATTTTCGACACATTTCTGCAGCAATGACTGAAAGCTTCTTCCATGATCATAAAATTTATTAAAATATATATTTTCGTATCCGCAATGAGTATGTATATCTAACTGCCTTTGTTTTGGACATGGGTGAAACCCAAAAACCAAGAGTTCAAAATAATACGCTCAATGTATAAATTGAAATATTAAAATCATGTATTTTCTACCTTAACTTGTAAATATTCTACATCCGGTGCTTTTTAAGAAAAAATGGATATAGGTCTTCAGTATCTTTGCCACCTTTGGTTTATAACTTTTTAATTCTCCATTCAAATATGAAGTTAGTTTACCATACTTTAAAATATCAATACTTTTGTGCACTTTCAACATTGATTTTAGCATGGAAATTTTTTGTTCACATAGAAGAGGCAGCAAACCGTTTCTCCACATTGAAAAAGTAGGATAGTACCACCTCTTCTGTAATTGCTATTTCTCCTATGCCTCTTTGTTTTCACCAATTATAGAATTCCACCAATTCCTTTTCGTACACACTTTTGGTTTTTACTGGTAACAGACGTAATGTTGCTGCTTGGGCTTCTTGGATATTAGCCGGAAAATTCTCAGCATTCCCACTTATTTTTTATGTCAATTTTGCACAAGATTATTTTTGCAAATTTTTCCATTCTTGTTCATAAATAAACAAACGCATGTCATAGAAACCATTCCAAGACTTTCTAGTATTCAGATGACAATCAATATTCTTGATTAAATTAAAAAATTTGTCAAATATGACGGCTTTCAAAACCATAATTTTTACCTGCTCTCACACGGCTTTCACTCTCCTATTAACCAGTTTTGGCCGTGGTTCTGGATAAAACGTGAAGAAATTTACAAAATTGACACAGAAAATGTATGACAATGCTGTTAACTTCTCCATTCTGACTGACATCCAGCAAGAAACCCATTCCATTTACAAGTTAAGGTAGAAAATACACAATTTTAATATTTCAATTTATACATTGAGCGTTTTATTTTAAACTCATTACAGGTAAATGATCATGGGAATCGCAGGTGCTTTTCTCTGTAATTAACTAACCTTTTTGGATATCATCCATGTCCAAGACAAAGGCAGTTACCTATACGTACTTATTATAATATTTCAAGAAGTTTCTCGACCATAGAAAAAGCTTTTTCAGTCCTAAAAATACCGGTGGGATATTTTCTTGCCAACACAATTTCGATAACGTTTTCAAAAGTGGTTACATTTCTTGAGCTCCCTGATCCAGAAAGCTTTTTTACCGGGCATGGAATGAGGCGTTCTTCCGCAAAATTACTGGGGGGGGGGGGGTGATATTACCACTGTGAAGCGTCATGGCGGTTGGAAATGGACTATGATAGCGGACAGTTATATTGAAGATCCACTGTCCTGCAAGATGGTAATTGCTGAAAAGGTCCTACCTGGCGAAGTTGTGGGCCCCTCCACTTTCAGAAACTTCTTATCGAGTGAATTTAAGTAATCCCCGTCAAAATGACAAAATCTTTCTTCATATAAATATTAATGTTAATTATAATAATAATCCTAAATAAAATGCTATAAAATCGAGGCGTGGTATTATAAATTTTAATCCACTAGTGTGCTAACTTATTAAACCTTCTTAATATAGTGATCGTGGATAAAAGCATTAAGCTTCTTACTATAACATGCTTGGCACTCGGTGGCTCTTAGTCTATACGGTTTATCTTGTAAAAATTGAATGGATACTCACACATGGCCCACCTCATGAGTCACGACGATGCCCAGGTTTATCCCCCCATCTTCGTTGATGGCACAGTGCTTATCCTCGTTGCAAGCCGTTGCGACGTAGGCCAGTCCCATAAGACCGCAGCCGTCCTCGTCCGAGGAGCAAATGTCGTACCTGATGGAGTAATAATACAGGAAGTTTCGGGTTAGTGGTCGATCCTACGTACGGATGCGGTAAAAATAGTTGGCATGTACACGAGTTCCTTCTCACGTAACCGTGTTGGAAGGTGAAGTTATGGTGCCCATACATTATATAATTTTAACTTTCCGTGCTGTGCAGAGTGATACGTTATTCTCTTTTTATTGCGATATACTTATTTCTTAATATATTTATAAATATAGTAGTAAACTATGGCAACATTATGGGTAGTCCGTTTTTTTTTAACAACAAGCCATTGACGTATAAACCTCGCTCTATAAAATGACGAAAAATTGTTCACCACTTTCCATCAAGTTTTGCTAATTAAACATGATACAAAAACCAAGAGTTAATATGAAAGATACGCATTACAGTTGGAAGTCCATAATGAATGGTCGGTTTATGTTTATATTGAAGACACAGGATCCCCCCTAAAATGGGGTGCTAGCATTAAGACAGTCCCAAAGTAATTGTATATTTGTATTGTCTTAACCAATTCATGTATACAGGGTTAACTATGGCTAAGTACAAAAAATTAACCACGTGCTCAGCGAGGCCTAAAAAACAATAAAAATATTATTTCAGAATTTTAGCTCGATATTTAAAAAATGGGGCAAAACCCTTTTTTCCTACGGAAAGTCGGCGCCTATGATAAGAATCGACTGAGATGGCTTAGATTCATAGATAAAGCTTACATCTGTCAACAATGTCAACTACCATGCGGTCGTCTTTTTGTAGCGTTTCTAAATATACAATCGACACCTGATAGATAGATAGGTAACAGTTAATCCAGTTAACTCCACTATTTTGCATTCGTTTTTTCATTATTTCGTTACAAACTGGCAAAACTACAACATTTTCATTCATTATAACTACTCACTACCGATATTACACACTTTCTGTAGGCACAGCACAGCTAGATAAGATATCTATTTATTCTAACAAAATCGAACGAAAGGAATAGATTCACCGCGGCAGTCTTGACTTATAACCTAGAAAACCAAACCGGTGAACTATATTGTGGGAAAATATCTGTACCCGACACATATTCCTTTATTTAATAACTATAAAACGTTTAAAATTAAAATAAGGCAATAAAAACTGAAGGACACAAAATTACAACGAAAACACAGGAATTGAATTATGACATGACAGCGATACCGACTGAGTGACTGTTGCATGACTTGCTTCTTGCTTGTTGGTTGCATACTCTACATTGGCAGCGTTAAATAAGGATTCAAAATAATATTGAAAAACATTTTTTTTGGCTTTATAAATAAGTTTGGAATTTTTTGAAGGGTGATTCCTATCCCCTCTTAAAATAGTTGTACTAAGTCGTAGATAACCCTGTATAAATACCACTTGCAGCCAAGCAAGTAAAAAAATTGTAAAGTTGCTGTAATCGGCAGTAATTTTTCTGATTACACATTCCGTTTCTGGCTTTTGCATATAACTAACCGTCCTATTCAAATGCATTAGCGGCAAAGAAGTAGAAAGCAATAAAAAGAAAATTGCCATGTACGGTTACAATGAATAACGTGCGGCAATTATCACGATAGACTGGAACTTTGTATTGTATGGGGCACATTATAGCTTCGTGTGTGGTCGGCTACTGAAAATTTAAAAAACAAAATAATTATATGGAGGAAGTTCACAGTAAAAAAGAAATTATTTCTTTAACACGAAGAAACGATACTGTTTTAAACGTAGTTCAATACAATTCTGCTTTTTAACTTACACAATTAGTTGAGTTACATTGTGTGGTGCACAAATGAGATAATAAGACCCACAATGACAATGTTGCAAAAATACAGATGGAAGGCATGTTTAAGATATGGCTGATGATGACCAAAAGTTATTGGGAATGAGAAGTTTTCTATCTTTTTTCATTGGCTTCACACCAATATTGTCTAATCCTTAATCTAACTGCTATACAGGGGCTATTGTCATTTACTGAATTACTTTTAAGTTGTACAGAGTGATTGAGAAATACTAGGAAAAAAATTGGTGCCTACAGAATCTACGTGAGAACTTATTTAACACGAATTTTTCATTTTTCCGATTTCTCATTTTGGGAGCCTACGTCCCCTTGAAATTAGGCCTATCTCCAGAACCACTAAGCTGATTTTAATGGAATTTGATATGTGGTTGCAGATAGTCTATCTGGACATTATTAAGGAAGTGTTTTTGTCAAGTACCACGGGGGGCGCTTGTTATGCGTACTGCCACTCATTTTTGAGCTTTAATAAAAAAATAATGGCCCATGTACAAAAATCCAATATGACGCTCATAAGAAAGTCAGAAGTTGACTATAACGACACGTAGATTTAACAGGGTTTAATTTTTTAAATCTTGCAACAAATAAGAGATATCATCTAATGTATAGGTATTAAAGTTCATTATTCTAACTACCAATAAAAAAAAAAAGAAAATTAGTAGAATTGCATTGTTCTAGTTAAGAACATTTGACGGTGTTCACTGTAAAATTAATCATCCCGTATATTTAGTCATATTGTTATGTCATGCCAGTTTAGCTTGGTTCTAATAGTCTTTTTAATAAATTATATATTGGCAGCAAAGAAAGTTGAAAGACAATACAATTTTATATCAAAATGATCAGTTGGTGGCTTAGTGTATTTACTTTTGCTTAATAAAAAAGTTTTGCCTTGGATTAAAACATTCTAAGTTTCTTTCTAAAACCACTCCAACTTTCATTAATATTCAATTCTACATCTACTTATTGTCACCAATTTCAAAAAATGTCTTAATATGTTCTTAGAGTTGTAAATATATAGATCAGTAATGTTTTTTTTTATTTGTGGGATATTCTCTCTCTTCAAACTTCGATTTCATTATAAAATACAAGTGCTAACCAGTTTCATTTTAGATAAATTGTAACATGGACGATTATATACACTCAATGGCAAAAAAACGGCCACTGAAAACTAACCCCAATTTTAAACTTGGCTTCCTCGCGAACCGCTCATTTGACTTTGATGATCTTTTTTTTAAATTGTACAGGGTGATTCTTTTATCATGGGAAATGAGTTTCTCTCGTAAACGGCTGCAGCAAATTGAGTTCTGTAAAAAGTATTTTATTTAGGCTGATTGATACTTGAAATTGCGATGGATACGAAAGTTATAATTAAGCGACGCTGGGCGTTGCGAAGCTTCAAAAATTTTTTTGTCAGAAGCATACCATTTTTATTTCAGAAATTGGAAGATCTATTGAATAGAAACACTTCTTCCAAATACCATTTTTTTTTTTTTCATCTAAAACCATTCAAACCAGTTTTTATGTGTTAAATTGGTCGATTGCCATGCAAAGAATGCATGGTTTTTTAAATTTCACTAAAGCAGGTAGGCTTTGAAAAAACAAAATTGACTTATATTAATTTATGTCTGAAATTGTCAGTGTAATTTTAATTATTTCTATTAAAATAGTAAATAATAAGAAATATGTTTACACATTCAGAAAAAGTTGACATGCTTTTGTTATACGGAGAAGCCCAAAAAAATGCTTTAACTGCAAGAAGATTATATGCGGAAAAATACCCCGAACGCAGCCTTCCAGACCACAAAATTTTTGCTAGGTTAGAAGTTTGCGTCAAAACCCTAAAGCATTTGAAGGTAGGTTTTGTGTTTTTTATAAATCTCCATAAATTCAATAAGCCAAATTTGCAGGTAAAAGATTAAAAACAAAAACTGTCACGACGGATGAAAATGTGGCAATTATTTTAAATTACTTTAACAATCATCATGAAGCTTTTATAAGAGAGGCTTCAAGAGACTTAAATTTAAATTATAGCGTGATACAAAGAGTTTTAAAAAGCAACAAATACCATGACTATAAATTTCATAATTTGCAAGAACTTTCGCTAAGAGATTGTGAATTGTGAGCGGAGGGAGGATTTTATTTGTCAGTTTTTGGTGTCTTTGGATGATAATCCTAATTTATTTTCTCATATATTATGGACAGACGAAAGTCATTTTGTTATGGATTACCAAACAAAAAAAATACCCATTATTGGTCGGATGAAAACCCGTATAAAATCAGGCAACATCAAAGGCAGGGCCACTTTGGCATAAATGTCTGGTGCGGAATAGTCGGGCGGCACTTAGTAGGGCCATACTTTTATGAGGGCACCTTGACGGGCGCAAGATACTTAGATTTTCTCCAAAATCACCTTCCTCTTTTGCTGGAACATGTGCCACTGCAAAACTTATGGTTTCAACTAGATGGAGCTCCTTGCCACAATGCGGCCATTGGTCAAAATTATTTGAATGAATTCTACCACGGAAGATGGTTGGGGACACACGGACCCTTGAAATTTCCGCCTAGGTCCCCGGACTTGACACCCTTAGATTTCTTTTTATGGGGAACTTTAAACAATATAGTGTATAAAACAAAATCTAATAATTTAGATAATTTAAAACAAAAGATTATTGATGCGTGCAATGGAATATCTGGTGATGTTATAAGAAAAGTTACATCTTGCGAAATAAGAAAGCCGTACAATTTATGTTTAGATAACGATGGCGCCTATATCGAGCAATTGTTAAAATAAGATTTGTGAATTAAGAGTTAATTTTTACTAAATACAGTTCATGTTATTCTTTAGTGTTTTATGTATTGGTTGTTGTTAGTGTAAACGTTCATTATTTCTTAAACAATTAAATTAGTGTTATTAAATGTAGTAACATTTTGTAAATTGTTTTCTTTAAATCCTAAATTATATTTGTGGTCAATATCAGCATAAAAGTTAGCCTGCCTGCTTTAGTGAAATTTAAAAAACCATGCATTATTTGCATGGCAATCGACCAATTTAACACAAAAACTGGTTTGTAATTTTTGAATGGTTTTAGATGAAAAAAATGGTATTGGGAAAAACTGGTTCTATTCAATAGATCTTCCAATTTCGGAAATAAAAATAGTATGCTTCTGACAAAAAAAAATTTTGAAGCGTCGCGACGCCCAGCCTCGTTTAATTATAACTTTCATATCCATCGCAATTTCAAGCATCAATCAGCCCAAATAAAATAATTTTTACAGAACTCAATTTGCTGCAGCCGTTTACGAGAAAAACTCATTTCCCATGATAAAAGAATCACCCTGTACTTTGATTTCACGGGAATGGATATTATGTCGGAAATATTCGTTTATCTTTATTTTTAAATTTCAATTGTTTTCATATTAGTCTACGTTTTCATGTTTATTTGTTTATTTGATTTGTTTCCTGAGTTTTTCCGAGGCGTTTGTTTCAAAACAGTGTATCTCCAATAGAAATAGATATACTGTCGTCATTAAAAAAACAAAATGATCACAAAAGATGAGGCTACAGTGTGACTTCAGTTAGCAACAGCGGTCAGTATACAACACAGGATGTTTACAAACTTCGGGAGGATTTTTAAAACTAAGGAAATAACATATTAATTCATAAATCAAAATTATCCTAAAATCTGCAAAACTGTGTATAGAATTAATAATTATTGAACATTGTTAAAACTTATTGAGAATCCCTGTAACCATCCTTTACATACACTAAAAGAGATGAATACTATTAAGTAAAGTAAAGATACCATATTATCCTTTTATTTTTAATAGCAAACAAAAAAAGAATTAACTTAAAGTTAAATTTACGTAAATGAATTCTACTTTAATTTTCATTACTTTTTCCAGTATTCAACAGTATTCTAGTGTTTCCTTTCTGTGAAAAATCAGTCTGCCTACGTGTATTTATTAGATATCAGTCAGAGGTCACGCGGTTTAAGTACTTGAATCAAGGTGACTAGATCGTTGTGGGTTAGACCCCCGCAGCCGGTAAACCGTATATAAGCTAAATTCATGGAGAGGATTGGCATTTTCTCTGCGAGTATGGTAAGGTGGAAGAATGTTGGCTTGGGTCAATGTGAGATATTGATTAGTTGCCGTTTGATTACCGCCCCTCTCCCGCACAAGTCTTCGGCTTCTGGGCCAATCCTCGTGATTAGAATGAGGGGTAGATATATTATTATTATTATTATTATTATTATTATTATTATTATTATTATTATTATTATTATTATTATTATTATTATTATTATTATTATTATTATTATTATTATTATTATTATTATTATTATATACAACAAGTATACAATGAAAAGGAGCAACAATTGAATAAGATATGTTTGGCTCAATCGCTTTAGCAATCTGCCCGTACGGTATGTACCATTATTAATGACACTCTGTATATTGACGAAAGTGAATGTCCCATATATAAATATTTAATTTATATTAATTTACACACGGACAAGCGGCATACTTGATCCCTTTTTTAATTGTCTTATATCTCCCCTCTAGATTACGGCCAACTGAAGGCATTATGCCATTTGGTGTGTCGGCCACAGCAGATATCTCACCGTTTTTTTTTCTTAACTGAAGATACTTTATGGCTCTTTATATTATAAAGGCTCTGGCTGATAAGTGTCAGATATGAAAAATGTTGGACGAACGCTCAGCAAAAAAGTCGGTTAACGTTTTAGCGCAAGTAATAAAAGTATAATGTGGATTGATGTTTCGGCTAAAATGGAGATTACAAAGTAAATATAAAAAGTATTCGGTTCTGAGATGGCCGTTTCCATTGCAAAATAAATGTTTAAAAAATGTTTGATGACATGTTCTAAGAAGACGAGTTTGGCAGAGATTCAGCACTCTTTACCCGTTATCATTGTACCTGTTCAACAACCGCTGTCCATATCTTACCGTAAATGAGGTAGTAAGTGAATTAAAATTCCAAAGGAAAAATTAAATAAACGATAATTATTTAAAATGTTGCTTGAAAATGATCTTCAATCGAAGAAATAACGTGTTTCGAATTATGAACTAATCCACTAAAACTAAAAAATAATCGATAACATTCTTTGTGAACGACTATATTATAATATACAGGTTTTGCTAAGACTATGACTAAGTACAAAAATTTTAACCACGTACTCAGAGAGGCCTAAAAGACAATAACAAAAATTGTTTCGAAATTCAAGCTGGATGTTTAAAAAATTGGGCAAAACCTTCTTTTCTCTCGCAATATCGACGACTATGACCACCATCTGCTTAAATCTGCTGTGCCATGTGCTGGCTTTTTATACAGCGCTGTCAAATCTAGAAACCACGCAATTAAACATTTGTTTTAATGATAATAATACCTAAGTACCTGATAGATAACAGTTAATTCAGTTAACTGTATTATTCTGTATTCGTGATTTGTTTCTTCGTTGCACACTGCCAAAACTACATTTTCACTCATTACAGGAATTATCCACTAACAGAATACACAGTCCTTGTTAAATAGAATACCTATTTATTCTAAGAAAATTGAAATTTAATGTAAGGAATACCTACCAATAGAAAACTCGAAATGCACCTGCGGCAGTCTTTAATTATAAAATTGTGTACGATTGACGTAGCTCTCAGCTTTAGAAAAACAAGCAGCATATAACTTAGGGGAACCATGTTATAGGGAAATATATATGCTCCCGACATATTTTTATTTGTTTAATTACCATAAAACGTTTAAAACTGTTAGTCACATGTGCACATATAAATCATAAATAAATGGCGTGTAACTTTAAGATGCTATATAGTATTTTAGGTGGAATCGGACTCAACTAAAGTTATAGATGAAAAGATAGGTAGTTATTAGTTACTAAATTTAAAGATATAATCAAAAATGAAAAGATTATTATATCATATAAGACATATAAATATGTAAAGCAGTATCTCAGTATACTTATATATTGTAAATATATCTGAATAATGACCAAATATGGCAAAATATTGTTAAATAGTGGTGTTCGAGATGTCCAACGACACGTTAGATCTTAAATTAGGCTTATCTGGTTTTTGACAGGAGTGCCTCAAATTTCAAAGCATCCTGGGGTTGGTTGACAGGGCCTCGGACTATGGGACAGTGTCCCGTTTTCAACACAGTGGTCCACGCTGACAATCTGCCTCGTATAATCGACAACAAGCAAGGGATGATGGTAAATGTGCGACGAGAGATTTCAGATGATAGATTCACGATGAGAAGGAGAATGAATCAAAAATAGGAGGCCTAGATCAAATCATGCTTATAAATATTTAAGCTAAACAAAGTAGATGCATTTTAATAACAAAAAGAAATGAGATTGGCATTACCTTTGATCTAGGGCGGCCTCGTGGTAGAAGTCAGAGACTTATCTGGTTTCGAACTTTTGGGAATGAATTTAACACAAAGTTATATCACTTGCAATAAACACTATTGCCAAATGAATTTACTTCCCAAATTATAGCAACAAAATCCGCATAAGCGTAAAATTTTTATGGTTCACACACCAACGTACTCGTGCTAAGAAAACGAAAAATATCTCTTCCGAAAAACAGGCAAGCAATCGCTGCGCAAAAAGTGCTGATAAACGACCAAGGAATCTATGCTATAAAATCAAATACGCTATACAGGGCCGTATATTTAACTCGTACCTTTTTAAAGTTGTCTATGCATTTATTATTTATTATATACTCAAATTAATTATTTAATCTAACCTAATCTAATACTAAAGAATGAATGAAACCGAATGTGTTATAAAGGTTAAGTGTCATTACAAGCAAAGATGTTCGGTCATCCTATTAATATGGCCAATTTTACTCTTGGATTCCTTATGGCATCGTATTATGTGGTTCTTCTCATTTTTCTGATAGAGTGTTTAAGTTACAAAAAAAGCTGTGGGGAATATCATGGGAATTAACACTCAATCATCTTGCAGGCCTTATTTTAAAGAATTACAGATTTTGCCCCTAACCTGTGTTTACATTATGGAAGTACTGGTACTTGTATGTTTAAATTATAATACATTTATAAAGAAAAACAATAATAATCACGATTACAATATCCGCAGACATAGTGACTTAGTTATACCCTGTCACAACTTGATCCTTTATGAGAGAAATCCTAGGTACATGGGAATACAATTGTACATACAATAAATTACCCGATATGTATAAGAGGGCCGAGAGTATAAAGTGGTTTAAAATCCATATTAAGAAATTGCTACTGTTTCTTCACAATTGGTGAGTTTTTGCATTATTCCTTTTGATTTGTAGTATTATGTTTGTGTTATTTTTATATCTTATTAATATCTGTTGATGTATCTGTCTGTTAGCTTTATGTTTTTTTAACTTTAATATGCTATCTCTGTAAATTTGCTTACTTTGTCGTGTGGAATACTATTTTGAATATAACACAAATCTATCTATCTATCTACTGGTCAAAGCTGAGAATGTTATACTAAAGGTCAAGAATCCAGATTTTTTACAGAAAACTGTAAATATCTCAGGATGTTATAGTTTAAAATAGTACTAATTATTTATGCAAACATCGTCGATTATTGTTAATACTATTAACAGAATTATATACAGAATTTACGCAAGACGTTTAAAAATGTATCGGCGTGAAATACACCTAACGCTACTGGCCTACAGATGGCGATTGCATCAGATTCTATCAAAAATAAAATTTCACATACGGTGAGTTGTTTCAGATAATTTTTCAGTAGTTGTCTAGTTTTTCGTTTATTTACAAATATGTATTCCAATGCCGAGAAGACGGATAACATTCTGACTTATGACATGAGCATGACATGAGGTGATGGATTAGTTAAAACATGACAGGCAATTTCTTTCTTAACTTTGTCAGAATTCTAAACCAACAACATTTTACTAAGACACGTTTAACTAAACTCTATTTGGCATTTGCAATCTACAGTTACTAAATGAACCATTTATTACGGATCACCCGGTCGGATATAGTAATTTACGTAGTAATAACTTCTTAATAATCGTCCCTTCTCTCACACTAGGGTGAAACGTGATCCATCACTTTCAAGCTGTTGAAGATAAACCTGTTTAAACTAAAACATGGACCTTTTTTGAAAACAGATCACGTTTTCTCTCTTTGCACTGTTTCGACTTGGCTATTGCTATTGCCATTTACAAAATACAGTTACACAATGACCCATATATTATGAATCATCCTGTAGAATATTCTCATTTGAGCAGTAATAACTTCGCAGTAAATAACATGCCGCCCCTTCTCTCACACTAGAATGAAAAGTGATCCATCACTTTCAAACTGTTGAAAATAAACCTGTGTAACCTAAAATATGGACCCATTCTGAAGGAAGATGACGCAGAGTTCTCTCTATTTGCACTGCCTTGACTTCTTCTGTTTACACCAGAGCAGGCAGGCATCAGCACTTGCAATAAATGTCGCACGTGGGAGGGCCAGCCATAGCAACTCCTTTGTAGGCCTATTCCAGTGGAAATAAATATCAAAGGCAAAATAAATTCGCCAACTCCAGCTAAAGTTAGGTCCGTTCCCTTGTTTCTATTTGACCTGCATGTTAAATAGTCCCACTAAACAAAGTTTTGAGTTACGGACACGGGCCAAACACCCGAAAACAGAATAAATTCGGCCTTTCTTACGGCTAACATAACTTTCCCTGAAATATCGCCCAACTTATAACTAATTTCTGCCATGAAGGACGCAAACTTCGGGATTTATCCCCGGATTCGTTCGGTACCGGACCGATCCCACCAGTTTTAATGATTATTATTTAGTGCTCTTTCGAATTATGTTGCGAATGTGGCAGTTGAATAATATTATCTCAAACTATTTTATCTTAAATCTTATATTAACGTTTGTGTTCTACCAAAAAACATTGTGGAGAAGTTACATGATCATTTTCCTTAGAGCTGGACCATTCTAAACCTTTCTTCATCACCCATTTTAATGAGTCAACTGATTGCTATTCGTGCAGTTGATGAATATCGACGTTGCTTCCCGAACAGAAGAATTCCAGTAGAACTGTATTCCAGACAATCTTCAACAATGCATGTCAAACTGGAATGTTTCCCAGTGTGGGAATTACATCTGAGAGACATGCTGGTCCTGGTCTAGTAGTGGATAAGGTAGAACGTAGTCCGTGATAAGGAATTGCGGTTGCATTTTTGCAATTGGATAAAAGCAAACCATACACTTTACAAATTCTTTTTGTTCACTGATGTGGCTCAATTCACTCGTGATGGAGTAAATAACTGTCACAATGACCATCATTAGTCAGATGAAAATCCACACGCCACGTTGGGAAGTAAATTTCAGCATCGGTTCAACATTAACGTATGGTGTGGTATGATTAATAATCAATTACTTGGCCTAGTTCTGTTAGATCGTCGTCTCACTGGAGCTAGATATGTAGAATTTTTATTAAATAATTTGACAGATCTACTGGAGGATGTTCTATTGGATATTAGGCAAAACATGTACTTTAGACATGATGGTGTACCCCTGTCCATTTTAGTCGTGCTGTGACCCATCATCTTAACAATCGCTTTCCACAAGGCTGGATTGGCAGAGGTGGTTCTCAAAATTGGCCACCAAGGTCACCAGATTTGTATTCCTATCTTTGGAGATGGTTTAAATCATTAGTATATGCAACAAAAGTGAACACAAGAGAGGAGCTATTGGATGGGATTGTCAACTGTGCAGCACTCTTAAGAGACAATCACCGTGCACTTCAAAGAGCTCCTCGTGCAATCCACAAACGACTTTTGTGGGTTGCACTTTTCTCTACTGATACATTACAATAATTAACTAGGGTAAAAATATTTTCATTGCTATCTCAGTAACCGTTGTTATTCGTTCATAATATATTTATTAGGCATTTTTATTCACTTTTGCCCCCTGAATACCCCTTTCGAATAATGGGGTTACCGTCCCCCCCCCCCCAATCACTCAGCATATTAATCATGGAAACGTGTCAAAAGGCCATAAAAGCTGCAGAAAGTTGTCTCGCAAGATTTGGGTAAACATCTAAATAGAAGCTATCGAGAAGCAGTTCTAAAACCAAAGCCCTGGTTCAGATATTATGTTGACGATACATTCATTGTATGGTATTATTGAAGTAACAGTATAGAAGGAATTCTAAATAACATTAATAGAATACATTCAGAGATCAACTTCCCTATAAATTTAGAAGAAAACGGCTCCCCTCTGCTCCTAGTTGCTCTGCTACAGAGAAAATCAAATGATATTAGCCACAGAGCCTACCTTCTCCATCCAACTTAAAAACTAGAATTCATGAATTAGAGCAGTAGGAAGAAGAATTACATTATCTTCAATTTGATGTCAAAAAAAATTGATGTAGCAACAAAAATGTTCATCAAGTCATCAGTACACTTAATGATAACTAAATGGTTTATTTTTGCTACCAAAATTGCCAGTTTTCATGAGATAACTTAATTAAATATTAAAAACCTGTCCTTGTACAAGACACTACTTGAAGAATACGAGACCGTTAAATAATCTATTTTGTGCAGTACATCATTACCAGTTCGTTTATGAACATGTAAACTTGTAAAAATCATAGTACACACACATAAATATTCAAAATGGCTAATGCCTGGTCTAATTGATTTACACTGACAGTAATTCTTGGGTTACCTTAATCTGAAGATAACCAGTGATTCTTATATTAATCAGTAACTGAAAAATTCAATATATCACCTAACTTCTGGTAAAGATCCTCCATAATATTACCTTTCATCCAAAAGTAATCGTAATTTTAAAAAGAATTATTATTGTATTAAAGGGCAGTACTAAAAAAACTGGGTCTGCGTCGGACAAGACGGTGGAAGTTATACTTCTTTAAAAAAAAAACTTCCTTTCAAAGCCTGAACGTACAAAAAAAAAAGTTCTTAAAAATGTGTTCTTCCTTTTGAGCGTGACGCGGTTTCTCGACCAACATCCCATCCCAATGTGTCTAACGGGCGCAAAGAAGTATAACTTCAAAAATAATCTAGAACTATGTTTATATAAAAATTTATCTTTGTTTCCATTACCAATCCAACGTTACATGTGAGCCATAAAATGATACATTCAAATTGAAATAATTTTATTGTACCTTCTATACTAATTTCTAAGACTCGCCACTTTATAACGTTAATGTTTTTTTTTTATATTAAGCTTTTGATACACCAGAGTATAACGGATTCATATAATTTATCGCCTTGTTCGCCTTTTACTTAGTTCTTAAACTTCACAACGCATGAACGAGTACGATTATTTATTTAATGAATGGTAAGACGAGAGTACGTTAAATGCTTTAACCTTAACAAAACAGACGCTGGTTTTCAATATATATGCTTAGTTTAATACAAGAATATGTAATCAAGAGGATGTGAGCAATCTTAATGTCAAAATGGATGCCAGTAATAGATTTAAAAGTGATAAATTGCCAGCGATTCTATATGTATTTCAAATCGCAAGACAGGTGGTTTAAAAAATGTATGCCTTAACTGGAGATATCTGTACAACTGTATTATCGTTTCTGCTGTGTGTATAATGCAATATATTATATTTACTGACGTTGCTGGATTAGAGAGCACATAATTATTTTGTACTGTGTAAGAAATATTTCTATGAATTAGGAAGAACATTAAAGACAAGATAAAATTTGACGGATTAATATAATAAAATTGGTTAGCGATATTTTCTTAAATGTGAATATTGTAGTACAATAGCTATTTTCGACAGCAAATAATGGTGTTTTAATATGTTAAGTGCCTAAAATTCCAATTTTACAAAATGTATCGAACAAAATTTTTCGTAAAATCGTCAAATAAATATTCAAAATAGTTTCGACATAATCTTTGACTGCGTCTGCTAATATGATCGCTAGACTATTTAATTTAAACAACTTTAATTAAATTGTCAATAAGCTTGTTGCTATGGAGCATTTGCTATGGTATGATGTTTACAAACAATACAAACATTGGAAAACATTCTAAAATCTGTGAACGTTTGTGAACACTAAACCCCATGTTCCTAGTTTATTTAAAGTACCAGTGAGCGATATAGAAGAAGTTGTCAATTTTTTGGAAACTTTCCTAAAATATGCAAGTCTACGTCTATTTGGCCATTGATCACAACCACGATTCAAAATGTATTACATAAGCAGTGGGTATAAATAACATAGGTTCAATTCCTAAAAGGATTTCCGAATTTCTTAGATTACTCAATGTTACTGAGTATACTGACTTCCTGACAGATGCATTAGCCAACATATCGATGCTCAAGAGACACGGGGGTTGGCGTTCGACTTCTGTGGTAGATGCGTACATAGATGTTCCATACAAAATTAACAGGCGATAGCAAAGAAAATTCTCGAGGAGAAAGAAAATACCACTTTCATTCCAAAAACTCAACACCGGGATGCAGGTGTTATTTTCTTTCAATATTGAAGTTATACGGAGTGCAAAAAATATATGTTCACCTAATTTCCAGTTATCCGATTTGATAGAGTGGGTTATTAATATTTATAATACGCACATGTACGTAAAAAAGATTGTTTTAAGCACATGTGCCTAAAAGCCTTTCGATACTGGAGTGTTAATCGGAATGTCATTACTATGCAACGATTTTACGAAAAATTGTATAGGCAGCAATTATTCGGTAACTGAGACGAGATAGTACATCAAAAACTGAAACTACACAATACATCTCACCTCGTCAGCAAAACAGCGATATCGTGGTGAAGGGGATTCTCCTTTGGCGGATTAATTTTAACCTGCCATTGACAGAAACTGGCCAGAGTTTGCTCTGCAGCAGGACTGATCTCCAGGTCTATTTCCTTCTCCTCCTTCTCCAGAAACATCATCCGCACTATCACGATCTCCATCACGTTACCACTACTAGCATCGTGGTAAAAATCAGAAACCTGTGAAAAAATTTCGAAACTTAAATAACTTTCCCACTGGTTTGATTTTGATCTGATAAATATTACTATAGAGAAGACATTTAAAACGTTATTGATACAGAAAGGATCATTTATTAAGATAGTAATAATCCATGTTTGTACAGATTCGGATTTGATTCGATTTTGGAGTAATAAAGTCAGTAGACATCTGTGTGATAGACAATGATGGCTATATGGTCAATTTTCGCGATCTAAATATGACTGTTTATTTGTGGTAGGAAGATGTCAAATCATTCCTAAATAGAATCAAATCTTCCACACCTGTTACGGGACACAAGTTGACGCGACTGCATAGGCAGGAAGAAGAGCGTCGATAGAAGGAAAACTTTGGTAACAGAGATAGAGCGAAGAAAATATGAAATAAACAGACATTCCCACAGTTTGACAATGTTAGAAGTGCATATTTCCCTGTCTAACTACCTTACCACTAGATTATATTTCTTTATTTCTTATTGCAGACCAAAGGAGTACTTTTCAGATATGTATATATCCTCAACTACTTATATATTTGAAATAATATGGTAACATTTTTATTTCACTCAGTTTCATAGCTCCTGAAAGTGAACTAGACTTGTCGACTAGATGTTTGTGATAGTTACTAAAAACCCTAAGATGAAATAGTATTCAAATGTAGCAACAGAGGCAGCATATCAATAACAGTATACATGATCTCTATTAAGTAGTCAGTCAAAGATTATTCTTTTATTTTGGAAAAGAATATAATTTTAAATGGTTTAGAAACTGTCTTGTTTGCGTAGTATAATTTTTTTAAAAGAATCAGATGTTTGGAAATGTACTGAATCATTTGCTATTGCTGTCATGCATATAACTCATGGAAATGTAACAGAAAGTTATGTCTGATTTATTTTTTAAGTACAACAAACAAGACTGGAAGTATGGGGAAGGAAGATATTGAGGAAATTTTTGAAGGAAAAGGAACAGAGGAAGAGCAGTCAGAAGAACGAATAATATACAAAGAGACGAACATGGTAAGCTTGGTAAAAGCACAAAGATTAAGATGGTTTGGCCAAATTGAGAGGATGCGAGATATAAGAACAACAAAAATGGTAATGACACAAATAATTGGGGTAAGAAGAGGACAGGGCGACCGATATCAAGATGGAAAACAGAGGAGGAGGAGGATCTACAGCAACTACACATTGACAGATGGAAGGAAAAAGCGTGGGATATAATGAAATGGAGAAGGATAGTCAGCCAAGCCATGGACCTTCTAGATTTGCAGAACTAGATTATATAAATTATATAAATTACTGACTTAAGGTCCATGGGTATCTTATGTGATCTCCAGATCTCCAAATTCAGCACAAGCTAAGTGAAATACTGCACTCTATTTAATATAACATTTTTTTAAGCAAACTTTTACTAAATGAGGGAATTTATCTACATTATTGCCATAAATCCGCATTTGAAATGTAGGGAAACGATTAATGATATTGTTACTTGAATTAGACTTTTAAAGTTTCTGTTAAAGCTGAGAGAAAATGATTTAGTATAATCGTACCAAAAAATTGGCTCCTACTTTCTTTCATCGCTAAAAAAATTTTCCACTGGTAGTTTTAAATAAAACGCAAATATCTGATAGCATCAGGATGTTGTTCGCTGAAAGTAAATGCAAAAAAAAAATTAAGCGCAATTGGAACATTCAACTAGTTTATATTCCACGCGATATTATCTAATTAATTGACACCGGCAATCTGTTTACTTCACGAAGATTATATATGAAGACCGTAACAAATAGGTGATATAAATAATAGTGATTAGTAAATTTTCCATGTACACCTGCACCTGTGTTTAATAATATTGATGACAAAACTACATCTAGCTGTAACGTTCTGGAAATATTGGAGCGTGGGAGATTTACTTTTTGCATTGGGATTTTCCCTTAAACTTTATTAATTGGCGTAAATGAAGATAGGTGGAATATCGATATATCAACAAATGATCGAGTGTGGATCAAGTAACAACTCGAAGTCGTTTATATTAAATTTATTGTCACTCATAATTGCACAAGAGGTTATTAGCGACAATGGAGCGTTTTTAGGTTGACAGTTTTTCAAGTCAAATCGCTAAAGAAAATAGAATTTAACAACATAAATTTACCCGGTATCAATACATGCATTGTAATTCGGCAAGACAATTTAATGAATAATAAATTTAGAAACATTCCAATGCAAACTTTATTTATAAAACACTAAAATAGTTATTTATGCAACAAGTACAAAAAGTAACTGTTGTCCTACTCGGCCTGACGGCCTCGTTGGACAATCTCAAGTCGCATGCATAAGCATTTTTTGTACAAATTGCATACAATATTTTTTCTACGTTCATGCAAAAACCAAAAAATGTTTTATTTAGATGACACTAACTCCAGGAAAATATGACGTCGATTTGAACGTTTATGTTTGTCATGATGACAAAACGCTATAGTAGAATGACAGATGAATGCAATAAACATTTTATTGCACTAGTGCAATAAAGAACCACTTTTTCCACTAAATATAGTTCAATAAAGTTTTGTTTTTTGCATGAACGTAGAAAATAGTTACTTACAATATTTTTCTACGTTCATGCAAAAACCAAAAAATGTTATTTATATGACATTAAGTCTACGAAAATGTGACGTCGATTTAAAGGTTTATGTTTGTCATGATGACAAAACGCTGTAGTAGAATGACAGATGAATGCAATAAACATTTTATTGCACTAGTGCAATAAAAAAACACTTTTTCCACTAAATAAAGTTTTGTTTTTTTGCATGAACGTAGAAAAATAAATAAATATTTATTTGAGCGTACAATTATTAAATACGCAGTTATTGAAATTCATACAAGGAATACTAATATCGCTTCGGGTGCCACATCTAATCATTTCTATAGTAGATGTTGAAGTTTTTCTTCTTCTTTCTTTTTTTTACGAACGAATCGATTGAATAATCCTCGAATGATACTCTTTGTCAACTGGTAAGTATGGTTTTATTGATGACGAATTGATGTGTCCTGTTATTTTTATTAGATCTTGTTCTTTAATTCTGCTTTTACTTAATTCGCTAACTTCTACCGCTAGATTTGAGAGATTTGTAATTTTGCCACGTTTGACATCTATAACTATGCATTGTGCTGAGCAATTAGTCCATTTGGAAATTTCTGTAATTCCAATCGGTACATTTTTATACTTTTAGAATTTTTCTTCTTCCAAAAGGGATTTGGTGTAAGAAATACTCCAATTTTACAAGTGCCTCGTTTTTCCATCAACCGTACTGGGCAAATATCTTCCTCTGAAATATTAGGCGTAATCCATTTTCTGTCACATAATTTATTGTCACCGCTTGGTCTTGTTTTCGAAAATAGAGGATTATACTCGATACGTCCAGTTTCTTTTCTATTATTTTCAATTTCAGATATCAAATGAGTGGTTTTGCAGTAAGTTGCTTCTCCGCCACGCCAAGCCAATTCAAACGTCAAAAGGTGATATAATTTCTTTTGAAATCCTTCCGGTTCATTTTCGTCATATAATCAGGCCTTTGCAAATATTTCACATTTATTAAGAGCTGATGCACAGGATTTCTTCTCTTCTAGTTATGCTTGTAGGATTTTACGTTTGGCATTACGTGCAGCTTTTAATCTATTAAACTGTACGTTGGTGAAATGGTTAAATACAATATTGAATTCTTTATAATATTTACTTTGTAGCATTTTAGAGGTAGTGTTCCAAATTGTTTTAACTATCGCTTCTTTGTAGTCTTTTCCGTCATATCTTCGCACATTAAAAGCCCAATCACGCAATATTACAATCAATTTCTCGATGGAAGTATCTGGCTCAAATTTATATCCTTTCGCATCGCTTCTCTAAAACTAAACGTATGACATAAAATTGTGACGCCAATAAAGAAGTTGGCAGTGAATTTTAAAACAATCAATAACTGTGGTCGTGACATCGTCAAATAAGAGCATCTAATTACTTTGAATTTCAATTTATGAACACGTTCTGATATTTCAAGGTACTCGTGGTTTAATGTTACACACGTTTCATTACAGTGGTCATATCGAACTACTATCATTAATCCAAAACAATATTTCAAAAGAATACAAAAATAGAGCTAAATGGGAACATTCCGCTTTACCTAGCTAGCGTTAACGTAAAAAATTCGATTTATATTTGATCCCTGTATTCCAATATTGGAAAAGTGATTTTAAGACTTGTGCAACCCTTGATATTTATACTTCAATGTTATTTTGGGGTGTTATTCTTTGATTTGGTCGCTGCCAGGTCGACTTGCCTTTGTTGTTCTTGGGCTAGACAGGTAAGCCTTCCTCTATCAAAAGCCTATTTGATTCTTATTGTTGAGTAAGGCTTTCAATTATGCTTAACGTTCCTCCAATCTTCACTGTATGTATTCTCAGGTGCAAAGATTTTCACAGTTAAGAAAAAAATTGTTTAATTTCACGTTTACAAATTATGAAGCGCCCTGCTGACACGATTTAAATCACATTTTTCATTGGAATTGGAATAGAAAAAATCACACGGTGACGGCGATATGATCTCATTAATATACATTTTAATTAATATTAACAAAGGTGCTAACTGAATGAGTAATTTACACATGTCGGAGTAATACGAGTATAAAAAATTAATACATTCAGATTAGATAGATAATTAATTAGTAAAGCGCTTTCAAGGGCATAGTTAGAAAAAAGAGGAATGGCTTTTTCAAAGGTACGGAACGGCTCAAAAAAATTTTTTTATTTTTTCGCAAAATGAATCCGAAAGAAAAAACACTTACACTTTAATTGGTTATCACTACGTTTAACCATTTGCTATATTGCTCTATTACAAAACTGATTTATTGAAGACAGCTAAATTATATCGGACCAAAAATGGCGTTATATGTAATTGGTATGCAGAAATTGTTCCATTTTAAATTAAATTAAATATATCATGTTCGGTACCAAGTCGGGAGAATTACAGGAGTCTAATATATTAGCTAAAAGAACAGCGTATAATTATAAGATAAATAGTGAGATACTACTGGAAATGATAAATTGGTGAGGAGGACTGGATTTGGATCGTAATTGAGATGGGATATATAAGCTGCATGGCAAAATTTAGGATACACTATTTGAAGTTGGAGTATTTCTCATCAAGACAAAGTATAATTTAAGTCGAGAAATTATATTCATCAATTCAATTGAGCAAATAAAAAAATCATATTACGTATAGAAGAATACAATGAACATTTATGATTGACTCCAAAATTTGTAACCCGGTAGGTGTGAAAATATTTCTACAAACGGCTGCATATGATGAATATGGGTCAACTTTCGTTTAAGAAATCAGCTATGAAAAAAAAAACAAATGACAAATAGCATTCAGAGGCCTCTCTGAATACAGAAACATTAAAATTTTCCCGCGGAAATGCGTCAATTCCATTATAAAGGAAATTTTGTGGACTTTAGAAAAAGAGAAATCAGTTACATAAATATTTTTAGCTGTGTGTATATCCCTGTCAATGTAAAACATCTAAAATAAATGTGTATATTCCTCCTTTGGCTTACAGGTTGTAGCTATAATGGGTTTACATCGAGCGTTCCATTGGGATGAGTTACACAGTTTAAAAGTTGGAAACACTGACGATCCACAATCTGTAATGCTTGTTTCTCTTCTCGACACCAAAACCAAGAAAGAATTGTCATGTTCCATAACAAACTCTTCATTAACTACTGACAGAAGAAATGCACTATGGAAATAAATACCATTTATAAAATTCCACAGAGGATAGCTCAATTTTGTCTATGACAAGTTTGACAGAAACTTTGACAGGCTACCGCCTTTGCTTCTTGATTTTGAATCAAAACTTACAAACTGGATCTGATTTAGAATTTTTTTCAATTTACGGTATTTATAGATAAATTTTTTTGCAATTTTAGATAAAATTTTATATTGTACACGTGGGATAACGGCCTTTTTATTACATTCCTGAAATTACACGACTCAGACTCATGTATAATAATGCCTATATCACACTTGTACTATAAATAACTATTACTCCAGTTGTTTAAGAAAAATCCAAAAGTGATTTTGTTTTACTTTAGTATCACCTTTATTGGCATTTGCATCATGCCTAAACAGAGTTTCGATTTCCATCAAATCTCCAATCTCTACACTGTATGCATTTTTTTTAATTTACGAGCTTCTAAATACGAGTCGCCTATATTTTTTTGTTCTCGTCTCTCGCAAAATATCATTCTCATCGTCTCTAGGTTATTTCCGGCAGTTTACCTACCAGTTTCGATGCCTATCTGACATCGATTATTATTGATGGCCATGCTGTCGCATAATAACCATACGAGCGTCATTATTAATGACATCAATATGTTATAATTACTATTCAAAGAAATTGCAGAACGAATCGGCGAATTTGAATTATTAGTAGGTACCTTAATAGGATAATGGCAGCTTCAAGGTTCTTTTTTACCGGGAGGATCGAAGGTTTCTTTCTGTGCTGATGAGTCAAAGAGATGATGTCTCTGTCGTTGAGCGTTTGCATGTGCATACGAATAAGTTTTTGAACGCTTTCTGCAACGCTCTATATGTCTTTCATTTCTTAATAACTTGTTCTTTATGTAGATTAATTATACCTTAAGCATCCTATGCATGATTAATCTAAAATCTATTTAAATTGCTATAATGAATTTATCCGTTTCTTGCTAAATTCATTAGTTCATATTTGTCCCTGCAGTAATTAAGCATTGATGTAATTACACATCAGTGGGCGTTTGTCTATTATTCGGTTCTTTAAGGAATCCTGAAGCATCGATGTCCAAATCAGTCTTCCCATTGGTTATTTGTTTGTTTAACAGAACAGCTAGTGGCACCCGAGATGTGTGTTTGTGTCACACGCAGTTAACAGCCTTCACAAATAGCACACAAAACAGTAATAGACATACCTAGCCAGAAACACACTGTCATTTATAATCTCAATTCATTAATCAAATACTAAATCAGCCAATAAACAAATAATAAGTATGCCAAGATACTGATACTGATAGCATATATATTAATTTACACAACACAGCTCACTAAGGGCCGGTTTTACAAAGGCGGCTTAGTAACACTGAACCTGCGTTGAGCTCCTGAACTAGCATTATTGGCGTTTTACAATTGAGGTTCAAGGCTAAGCTCGGCTCATTCAGTTAGTTCAGTTGAGCTTCCAATTTTGACGGTTTAAGTTTGGTTCACGTTGACATTAAGGTTATAAATACATAAAGTTGTAAATAATAAGAAAGAACATCAGGTTGTCTGCCAATAATGCAGTAAGATTAGAATTAATTAACTACTTTAATGAACTGATGAGTGTTGAATATAAATAACGTATGTGAATGTTAATTATAAAAATACCATTTTTAAATTTATTGTTCATATTCAAGTTTAAATAAAATAAATAAAAATATAAACTAAATTCTGTATTAATTTTTATATAACGTATATAAGATTTACTAGATCACATTAAAAAAAAGTTTACTTTATCCTGCTACTAACTTTTTATTCTTTTTCTTCTTGGTTCTTTTTTAATATTTTCATATTTCTTTTTCAGAACCTTATGAGAACGATAATTCTCTCCAGCAATACTATTAAATTCATTTTAAATTGTTCTCCAAGTTTTTACTATTTGAAAGTTTGCCTTCGAATCTGATAGCTTACACTCCACAATTTCGTTATATTTTGTGACTAAAGATATTAAAATTGATTTCTCTATAACGGAAAAATTTGCTGATCTTTTTCTATCATATTCTATAAAATAAAAAATAATATAAATATTTGCACGAGGAATGAATCCCAAAAAACAGTATATTTTCTTTAAAATATATACTGCAAACTATTAACTACTACTACTTACCTAATTCTTTGACAGTTCAGAATTCAAACTTCAAATCACATAAAACTGGCTAGATTTCACAAAACATTCCCCTAATGCAAGCGCCAGCAATACCAACATATACATGAAACAACTGAGCAGAGGTTTTACTAAACTAAGTTCAATTGTGTTTTGTAAAACGTAAATTATTCTGAACCTGTGCTCAGCTTGAGCTGTGGTTCACTTAAGCTTGTGCTGAACTTGGTATTGTAAAACCGGCCCTTAAACTTCAATTGTCTTATCCACTATTCAATAACTTAGTTTAGTACACACGCACACATGCTTAGAGCCTTCTTATAAAAATGAGGCCATTCGGCACTGTAAAAATTATATTGGGGTTCAACTAAAATCTTAAGACGACATCCTCTTTCATTTTTATTAATGTGTCGAGTAAATAGTTAGTAGCTTATAAAAAATATACTTTTAACGTAACACTTCTATTTTCATGTTGTAGGGTAGCTTCTTCAAACTTAAGTTCCTCTCTCTCTCAAATCCTACAATTTCACTAAACCTAGTTTTATTCATACTCAGTGCCCTTTTTTTGAACTCATCTATCTACAATGTTTGTTTTCGAACCCATCTCTTTAAATTATGTTTTACTTTAAGAGGTGCTAAATATTTGGGATATGTTTTAGATGTACTGGTATCCAACCCAGTCTAAGTATATTGGTGCTTAATGCTTTAACTTTTAAAATTATTGATGCTACTTTGACATTTTCTTATTTTTAACTCTGCTAATAAGTCCATATTAAACTCTTTTGTTGTTATTGATGTTGTAAATGCGGTAAGCTAATCTGCAACACTCACACCCTGTAACCCATTGTACATGCACAAACCCAAACTTACCATATTCAGTATGGTCATTATGTACAGCTCCACATCCTTGTGCTTGTGGTGGTCTATAAACTTCTTATCAGAAACTATAAGAAGTTCCAGATATCGATGCTCACTGGCTGTGCCTCTCTTTTCCAGGTTACCGTCCCTCATCATCTTATCTCTGAAGCTGTCCTTCCAGGCCTCCTCCCAATTGTCCTTGGTACCGCACATGCGTCTTTCATACTTTTCCATTTCTGGGGCAGGTTCGTGAACCAAGTGCAAATGATGGCCCTGTTCATTGGGTTCGTGTTCCTCTACTGGCTCTATGAAGTACCTTACATTGCCCAACATGATGTATCCTGCCTAGAAAATTTCTCATTAGTACAAGAATATACTTAACCGGTAAAAAGCAAACATTACCAAACCTGAACAGGTAGAAATTGCGGCTCTCGAGTTCTCATATCCTCGAACCCTTCCTGTATAGTGACATAGCTTTTTGTCGCCTAAAGATCTCACTTTTCTATCTTGTACTTTTAGAGTGGGGTCTCTATCTTCGAATACCAAATTTGGGGATACGAAATCATGGTTAGGCCAGAGCTCTATGTGGTAGTCTTGACCGGCTATGGAAACACCGTAGTGTACCAGATCTGGGTCCTCTAGACTTCTCTTTCTCCGGCTTTTGCTGGGGTTGTGTGAGAAGTGTTGGGGCAATGAAAAGGATAGGAACTCACCGTCAGGCGAAAGTCTGTGTGGCACGGTTAGCTTGTAATTTTCGATTGATTTGGTATATCGGCCTGCAACAAAAGAATTAATGATACTAGAAAGTTGTTGAAGTGATTTATTTGAATGTTAACAGTTTCTTTACTGAGCAACAAAATGGTATCTTAGGAAGAAAAGTATTCAATTTTAATCCTAGAAGCTTAACTTGACACTTTTAATTTTCAGATTAAAACTGTTAATAAAGTTTATTCAAAAATATTTATAATAATTTTTGTTTTAAATACACAGTTTGAACAACCACTGAAACTGTGAAATCAGAAATGACAACGGTGTTTGGTTTATCATTACCACCATTAACTTTCAATGTTCTTTTCGCAATATTTTCTATATTAAAAGTGAACCTTCAATGTAGCCTTCCGGCACAGTGTTTGATCTTCATCCTCCTTATCTTTTAAAGCAAGTGAAGTCACCACCACCATTTAATACATAGTGATTTTCTGAGTTGTTGTGCCGTGAGCTCGGTAACTGCTAGCTGCCAGAAACAGAGTTAAAATGCACATCCTTAGTATTAGCCGAGATTCTTTTACCTGCCCTGGTTGTTCTCGGGCTAGGCTCTGTGGGGACAGAACAGCTATCGGTGTCTCTGGGCCCGTCCATATATTGATTTCGGTTCCTATTGTTGGTATTACGACTGCTACGGTCGGAACCGTTCCTAGGTGGTGGTGGTCCTCCGAGGCGTTCCGTAGCCGCCGCTGTAACTGGTCGCATCCTATGTTTCCAAACGTTTCGTCGCTCTTCACTGTCGGCACTCCGCAGAAGCTTCGCCGTGACTGAGACTGGTTGGACCACCACCACCGTCAACTAACAGACGTTCATCGTAATGCGTGCCCTTAGTACTCTTTCCAGTAGTTCAGTTTAAAAAATTTTGCATTTCTTGCAAAACGGCATTGATGTTATGAATTCCATGAGATTTTTCACCAACATATATGAGAAATAATCCGCGGTCTTCAAACCACAAATTGCTAATTAAATGGGAATTTCGGTTGGAGAAAAAATAGCATGTTTTATTTGAATTAAACGTGTCTTTTTGCCTCTTAATCCTAATATAACGATATACTATTGGTTAGTAGTTTATAGCCGTCTAGTGATATCTGTACGCACAGAAAATGAAAATGTAAAGAAGCGCATTCAATTTGGTTGCGTTAAATGCTAATTCCACGCATTTCTATTACAAAGATCTGTTATAAAGCATCAGTCAAACTACTTTATTGTCCATCTATAAATCTACAGCTGATGCATTGTACTGTCGATAACTGGGATATTATTTAGCGTGTTTGTGTTTAGCCAGTTGTTCAGTGTCAAAAATTTTGGATTTCTTGCAAAACGGCATTGATGTTATGAATTCCATGAGATTTTTCACCAACATATATGAGAAATAATCCGCGGTCTTCAAACCACAAATTAATAATTAAATGGGGGATTTCGGTTGGAGAAAAAATAGCATGTTTTATTCGAATTAAACGTGTCTTTTTGCCTCTTAATCCTAATATAACGATATACTATTGGTTAGTAGTTTATAGCCGTCTAGTGATATCTACGCACAGAAAATGAAAATGTAAAGCGCATTCAATTTGGTTGCGTTAAATGCTAATTCCACGCATTTCTATTACAAAGATCTGTTATAAAGCATCAGTCAAACTACTTTATTGTCCATCTATAAATCTACAACTGATGCATTGTACTGTCGATAACTGGGATATTATTTAGCGAGACCGGTCGTTCGTCGAAATTATGCGCCCATGCGTTTTTGCTACCAATAAATTAGCTATTAAATTTACTAATTGTGTAAACATCAGTACCAGGATTGTTTACTGTTGAATGAGAGTCCTAATTAAAATTGCGGCTTTGGTGGTCCGGACGCAAATACGGCTATTTTAAATATCAATCGGAATGCCGCTGCGGTACATATTCATGGAGACAGATTTGATAATGAGCGGGAAATTTATGAATATTTAAAATTTGTAATGGCCCATATTTTTCGTAACGGACGGTGATTTCATTAATTTGCCATTTGGCGTAATTATTTCATGCGGTTTTGCAACGCGATAATTCATTTCTATAAAATGTACCAGATTTATTCATAATTTGAGGGGTATTAATCATGGTTAATCGCTTTTGCAAATGCAGAATATTACATGATTCTATAAATTTATTAAAGGCTTATCTTCAAACTGTATTAAAGTTTCAATCTTCGACGGTGTCATTATGACATTTAGCATTCTTATTTAGATGCCATTATGGCCATAATAATACTCAGTGCCATTATGAATTCATAATAACAAGCAAATTTTAAAGTAAAAAATAAATAAAATTCCAGTTAATGATAAGTTGTCTGTATTTTAAGAAAGTAAGTTTATTTCCGGAGTGCTTGAACTTGTTGAAGGGTCATCAATGCCTGAAACGTTACCAAAATATTAGATGCCACTTTCTTTTTATTTTCTTTGGAATCTTCTATATAGCTTTCTATCACTAGGTTAGAGCGCCAACCACCATGAATTTTAACCCTGAACCAGAGATTATAAATACACTAGATAATCACCGTCCATGTAGTTACTGAACGCGGTAAAAATGGATGCAAAAATTGATTAGTGTGGAAGCAGGCCATCAATGCTCTCCTAGCGCTGGTGTATCTCATTCGGTTTTTTGTTGTTACATCTGCCAGCGATTACGGGCCTGTTCAGATTTCCCGGACGATCCTTTTCTACCTGCACCAGAGATTGTGTATTTATAATCTCTGGGTAGTGCCCTGTCATCTCAGGAGAAGGGCCCGCTTGACTGCACTACAAGTCTGGTTTAAAGAATTATATAAATTTCTGAATTCGGCATGCCACCGACCTCTACATGGAACTTATGAAACTATTTTTACCGCATCCAGTAACTACATTTACGGTGATTATCTAGTGTATTTATAATCTCTGCCTGAACGACTCCTGAATCTGCAAGCAACGACGCAGATGATATACGAAAACAATGTCCAATATACTGTAAGATTTGGAAGACCCACCCAGGAGCAATGCTATAAGTATAACATGGCATTTTTCGTGTAAAGTTTTAATGCCAACTGGCTGCTTGAAGCATTTTCCATTTCTGTACCCCACAAAAAATCGAGTATGATCTGTGTTGCTTGGTACTCATCTTCATATATCTTCGAACCATTTCCACCATATTTATACCTTTCATGTTTCCGTTTGTAATAAAAAAGATCTTATGATATTTCGTAAACGGAATAATAATACGAATGCAATATCCTTCATCTTTAACGTTTTGTAGGTGCAAATTTGTCAATTCAGTACACCTGCAAGTGCAACTATTAATGCAACTTTTATCATAAAATTAATTTTATTGTCTGCTTGCAGCAGAAAATAAGTTCTGTTTTCTTTTATTAAAATCTTTTTGACCGAAATTCTTCCAATTTTCTTTTTAGAACCTCAATTAAATGGACGTACTTACTAATGTCTGTATTTGTTTTCATTGATATAACTGAACGTAGCATAGAATAATATACCTAAAGCATCAAAGGTTTGTTATGTTGAAATATATTCGAAATATGCCAAGGAACCTTTTCATTGCTGTTATTCTTGATTCCTTTCGCTTGACACTAATTTTCAAGTTTTGCTCGCATGTCTTGACTTCTCAGAAAATAGGAAATCGACACAACTTTGCGCAATGCCTTCGATATCCGAAGGCATACTCTCGGTATCAGAATCACCCACATTAATATTATTTTTCACTAAAACTGAATGTATGACACAAAATTGGACGCCAATAATGATGTTGTCAAAGCTTTCATTATACGAGTCATGCTAAATACACGTTAAAATCAGGGCATATGTAGAATTTTTGGAAAATAATTTGACAGATTTACTGGACGATCATTTGATGTTAGACAAAACATGTACTTTCAGCATGATGGTGCCCTTGTCCGTTTTAGTCGTGTTGTAATCAGTCATGTTAACAATCGCATTGGGCAATCAAAGCCACCAAGGTCACCAAATTTGAATCCCCTTGATTACTGCGTTTGGGGATGGTTTAAATCATTTGTATATGCAACAAAAGCGAATACAAGAGAGGCGCTATATGATTGGATTGTCAATTGTGCAGCACCCATAACAGAAAATCACCATGCACTTCAACGAGCTACCCATGTAATCCACAAATGAGCTGATGTATGCATTGAGGTGGATTGTGGTATATCTGAAAATTTCATTAATTAATGTTATAATTTATAATACCTACAGAATAAACACTTTCTCTACTGACGCATTACAATTATTGATTCGGGTAAAAATATTTCCATTGCTGTCTCAGTAACTGCTGATATTCGACCACATGTTACTGGGCTTTTTTGTTGACTTTTGTCCCTTGAACAACCCTTTCGAATATTGGGGTTTTCCCCAATCACCCTGTATAGTGCATGTCTGAACTATTTCTCATAGTGACTGTTGTCGACAGTAGACGTTGAACGGTCATTTTCTGTACAGAAGTTAATATTAAGTGATAAGCGTCACCATTTCACTGCAGAAATCTTAGAAAAGCACGAAATATGATTTAACCACTTCCAATATACCACGGTAATCTTTTCTCAACACTAACGTTAAGTAAGTATTGTTATTTTTACGTTTTATCGTATTTATATAGGCATTTTATCCTCAACTTAAACTTACTATTTGGTAATAATACTATGTTGGAACATATTTTCTGCGCACGTAAAAATTTGTAAACTGACAGTTACTAAACATTACATAGCTAATAAATTAGAGTAACGAGGTTAAGAGTACTATATTAAAACAATACACATTCTATTATCACGTCTACATCTTTTCAAAGATGTACCGTGAAGCACTATGACAACACAGGACTGCGCTCAACATCTTCATGAAGTTTCCTTCATTGCTAACGATTGTAAAGAGGCTAATGATCACCTTATATTTGCATTGCTCTAATTTTTATAAGTAGATAGGCATTCGGGAATATTAATATTTGCTTGTCTATAAAGACCAGCTCTGTCTGGCGCATTTCCTTCAGTGCATTAACGCGCATGTCCTCGCATTATTCATATATGCAGAACTCGGAACGAACTATCAAGCAATCCGTCGGCGACAAACAGATGAATACATCATGAAATGCATTGGGCCGCGACAGGCAAGCGGTTAATTTATTAATGAAGCAGCGATTAGGGGACAACGTAAAACAATTATTTCTCGGAATGTGGAAGAGCGCGCGCTGCCATTGGTCGACTGGCCACTCTCCTGGCGCGCCGAGGTGAAAAGTTGTCGTCCACGGCCAACTTGCTCCTACGGAGACTGTCGCGGGCGAGCCGCTGCGCGCTGTCTGGACCCCAACACCGATAACGTCTCATAACCCGATGGGACAGTACATAAGTTTCATTTCAGTATCAAGATATATGGTATACAAGATACCTTAAAGGTTACAGCTAATTATATTGGAGGCCTATGATTAATGATGGTATTGTTATTAAAACATTAGATTCGCAATCTAATTGCGATTCGTTCGAGCATTTAGCATGCGATCAGAGTAGACTGTTAGCTATTGCTCTCCCTCAAATTGGCTAAATTTTGTGGTTATTTTGGTAAATTTAATCTGCAAACTTACCCTAGTTATTCAAGGCGGTAATGCACGTTGTTGTTGTGTTTTTGGTGGTATGCAGTGATAAGTCTGTGCAGAAATTATTAATTTCTGTCATTTGGTGTTTTCTCGAATACAGTGCTATCGGGTTGACTAAGTTATAGTCTACACGCAAATGTCTAAATCTGGGAAAATGGCTACTCGGCAAAATACAGCGGAAAAATCCTCTGTTTCTGATGGGGATGACTTAGATTTGCTAATAAGTAAGGTCTGTACAAAGTTTATATGTCAATTGGAAGATAAGCTGTATGCGAGAATGGATAAATTGGAAAACAAATTTGATCAGATTGCTAATACTTTACCAAATCTTAGTAAATCTGTGTCCGAGAATAAAGAGGAGATTTGCAATCTTCAAAAGAAAGTAGATAATTTGGAGCAGGACAGGAGGATGAAAAGCATTCGGATATGTGGTATTACAGAAAGTCTTGATGAGAACTTAAATGATGTGCTTCTGTCTTTTATTAATGATAAGCTAAGTATTCAGTGTGGTAAAAGTGACATTGACTCCGCTTACAGAATGGGAATAAGACAACAGAATGGCAAATATGGGCCGCGTACAATTATTGTAAAATTTAACCACAGTGTAAAACGTAATGAAGTCTATGCGGCAAAGAAACTACTTAAAGGATCACCATATTCACTTTATGAAGATTTGACCGGTAAGCGGTTTGAGCTCTTAACCTTGGCGAAGAAGAAATTTGGTAGTAATCAAGCCTGGTCTTATGGTGGAAATATTTTCTATTGGAGTTCAACTGAAAATCGGAAAGTTAAAATCAATGATAAGTCTCAATTGTAGATTTATATGTATTAAAGATTAGTTGTTAATATTTTGTGTAAAGGTGTTGCTCACACATTTATTGTCATGGTGGGTCTTTGTATTTGGTATTTACTTGTCCTCGATAAGAATTAAATTTCTTTAATGTAGAGTACCTATTTTTGCATAGTTTTTTTTTCCTTTGTTCTTTTTGTGCTTACTGTTTTATGGTGATTAAAATACATAATATGATTAAATTTAACATTGTTGATAGCTGCTTTTTATGAGGATAACATTGAAAAATGAAATAAAATATTTATTTTAATTTTTATTTTTTTTGTAAACTATTGTTCGTTACTTAGACATTTATAATGTAATCTTCTTTTTCTTTTATATTGAAATTTTACTTAATACAGTAGTATGTAGTATGAAATTTAGCTACCTTTGATAAGTATATTCACTTCTATATTAACGTATTTCTAGTTTTCCTTTGTTAATTTGTTGTATTTGAATTTTAGTAGTTAGTGCCGTTTATGTTTGATTATTGAGGTGAGAGTAGTAGTTTAAGTTTTAGGATAGTATTATAGAAATTAATCGAACTAATGTTGATGATAGTAGGGTGTTAAATTTCTGTCACTTTAATATTTGCTCCTTAGGTTCCAAACTTGATGTATTTTCTGAATTTGTTGCCGCTGAGCAGTTTGATATTTTGGGTTTGTCAGAGACATGGTTAAAAAATTCGGTGCCGAATGCTGCTCTACAATTACCTGGTTTCAATTTGATTAGAGATGATAGGGATGGTAGAGGAGGAGGAGTGGCCTTTTATATCAGGGACATTTTTAAGTATAAAATGTGCGATTTCCCACGGGGTTCTAGTGCTTTAGAGCAGATATGGATTGGGTTGAAAGTGCAAGGTAAGAACGTGTGCTTTGGTTCACTGTATAGACCTCCAAAAGTGAATTTAACTGCCTGTATTGACGATCTTGAAAATAGCCTTATTGCATTAATTCCAAATTTTGATTGTGTTATATTTGGTGGGGACCTTAACGTAGATCTTTTGTCTAATAATAATGGGCGTATACTCTTAAACAAATTTTTGAATAAATATAATCTGTTTCAAATGATTAGGGATCCTACAAGGGTTACAACAACTAGTCAGACATTAATTGATATTTTGGTGAGCTCGTCTAGGGATTTGATTTTAAGTCAGGAAGTTGTAAGAATGGATGATATATCGGATCATTCTCTGGTAAGATGTTCAGTTAATCTGAAAACCAAGTACTGATTAAATTTAAAACATATCGTGATTTCAGAAATTTTAATTACGATGATTTTTTGCTAGATCTCTCTAGTTTAAACTGGGATGTTATTTACGAGCCAAATGAGGTTGAATCTATGGTTGATATGTTTGTTTATATGGTGAATAATCTTTTTGATAGGCATGCGCCTTATAGAACAGCTCGAATTACTAAACCACCAGCGCCTTGGATCACCGATAATATAAAATTGATGATGCGTCTCCGAGATAAAGCGTTAGCAAAGTATAAGAAGTTGAAAACAGAAGTATCCTGGTTGGATTATAAACAGTTAAGAAATTTTGTCACAATGTCAATCAGAAGTGAGAAAAAAGCTTATTTGAATTATCAATTTAAGATTGATCCTAAAGGTTTTTGGCGGACTTTAAAATGGCTTAATATTAACTCGTCTCCGGTTACTAGTCCAGTAGAATTTGGTTCTGCTAGTGATTTTCATAATTATTTTATAGATAGTGTGCCATTAGTTGATATTAATTATGGTAGTAATGTTTTCCTTAATCGTTATTTGAATAATTCATTCTGTAATTATGATAATCAGTTCACATTTTCTAATGTTGATCAGGTGCAAGTTGAGAGAGTTATTGCTAATATCAAAACTACTTCCAAGGGCGTTGATGGTTTGGATATCAAGATGATTTTACTTCTTGTTCCTCATTTATCTTCCCATATTACGTATATTATGAACAGGTGCATCTCATGTAAGACATTCCCATCTCAGTGGAAAAAAGCTAATATCATACCAGTTGCAAAGATAACTAATCCTACTCATATTTCACATTTTAGACCAATTAGTATTTTACCAGTTCTTTCTAAAATTTTGGAAAAACTTATGTATGAGCAATTAAAAACGTATCTGTTCAGTCACAATATAATTCCTCCTACTCAGTCAGGGTTCCGCAGTCAGCATAGTACTACTACAGCTTTGTTGCAGGTGAGTGATGATATACTGCGTGCTACTGATGAGAAGAAAAATACTTGCCTTATATTACTTGATTACAGCAAGGCCTTTGATACTCTGGACCACACGGTTTTGTCTGCTAAGCTGAAGTATTTTGGGGTTGGCCCGGCTGCTTTAAATTTTATCAATAATTATTTAACCGATAGACAGCAAAGAGTGGTCAGGTGTAGTGATGTTTCTGGTTTTACTAGTATGATAAAGGGTGTACCGCAAGGTAGTGTTCTTGGTCCTTTGTTGTTTTCAGTTTATACTGCAGATTTTAGTAGTCAATTGCAATTTTCGTCAACTCATCAGTATGCAGACGACATGCAAATATATTATTCTTTCGGGTTGGATGATGTTGGTATTGCTGAAGATCGAATTAATAGAGACTTAAATATAATTTATGAAATTTCAACTTTGCATGGTCTTAAGTTAAATGAATCGAAAACTCAAGTTTTAATGTTTGGCAGAAACAAAAGCTTAATCAAACATGATGCCCTATTACAAATTAAAATCAATGATGTTGTATTAAATTATGCTGAATCGTGTAAGAATTTAGGAGTATATTTTGATGATGATATGAGATTTAGGGGGCATGTTTCTAACGTTTTACAAAAATGTTACGGGAAACTTCGTACTCTTTATATGTTTAAAGGTCTGCTCTCTAATAATATTAAATTAAAACTGTGTGATTCTTTAATTCTGTCTGTCATAGCGTATTGTGATGTTGTTTATTGGCCTGCTTTACTGGCTGAAGATAAAGCAAGTTTGCAAAAGTTGCAAAATAATTGCATTAGGTTTTGTTTTGGGTTAAGAAAGTATGATCATGTGTCATCTTTTTATCGGGAAGCGGGTGGTTTAAGTTAGAGCAAAGATTTTTCATGCATTTGTGTTCACTTATATACAAAATTGATAAATTTCAACAGCCTGTATATCTCTATAATAAACTGGTCAAGAGGTCAAACATACATGTAAGGGATACGCGGCAGCGGGGTCTGTACAGTGTACCTAGACATTCCTCAGCAGTATTTTCTAGATCATTTAGTTATAATGGCCCTAAACTCTTCAATTCTCTGGCACCTGATATCAAATCTTGCTTAGCGGTTACTGGCTTTAAAAAACGATTAAAGAAGTATTGTAAAAGTGACAGTTAATTTGATACTTGATTATGGGTATATATATTTATATATTTGTCCTAAATATTCTGTCTGATCGCATTGTTGTTGTTGATGTTTTTTTTTCCCTAACGCATTGTATTTATTGGTTATATTTTTTGTTCTACTTATTTTTACCGAGTGGTTAGATGAGTAGCTTTGCTAGATCTCGCCACTATTTGCATCAATTTGTTATGAATTCTTTGGTAATGAATAAAGTCATATTATTATTATTATTATTATTATTCTCAATTTTAAATTTGATTACTTTATCTCGATCCGTTTTGAAAATATTTGAAGAAAATCGAATTTTGGGGCCCCCTTTAAAGAGCAATAGCTCCGTTAGGAAGCGTTTACAGACCTATGTTTATAAAACTTTTTTTTAATTTTTGATCATAGAATCCACTGTTAATTTTTTGGCAGTCTAATTTTGGACACCCTATATAATAAGGTGGTACCTTGTGATTGTTGAAGAGAATTCCCGAATAAATATCAGACAAATCGTTCAACAAGGACAAGGAATCTCCGAATCAACAGTGTGATGTATCATACACGAGGCACATTTATATCTGTACAATGTATGGCGTATCCAAGATTGACACCAAGAGATTATCTCTCACGAATTAGATTTTGTGAATGGTTGCTGCAAAAAAATTTTCAATATCCCATATTTATAGCTGACGGTTACAGATCAAGCTATTTTTACACGAAATGAGATGTTTAACATTCATAATACTCATGTTTGGGATATTGAAAATCCGTACATAATTTAACGAGATCATCTCCAACAACATTGATCCTTAATTGATTGATTGATCGCTTGATTGGGCCATTCATACTGCTACATAGAAAGAATGGTGTTCAGTATCTCTAATTTCATCGAAATGGTCTGCCTGGACTTTTGAAAGATTCGTCCTTAGCTGTCCGACTTCGAATATGGTTTTTCCACGATGGTGCTCCTCTTCATTTTCAGCAAACTGTCGGGAATACCTTAATGAAGTTCAAGGGGTGCGATGGATTAGATAAGGAGAAACCAGTACCATGGCCGTCACGATCTACTGATTTAAATCATTTGGACTTCTTTTTGTAAAGATATTTAAAAGATGAAGTAGACACTATTGATGATTTATGCCAACGTATCATAGATACTGCCAGTAATATACTTGATCAAGACGGACAAAAACCAGAAACATTTGTATTAGTTCTTAAAAAATGGTTAAGACTTGCCCAAATGTTTACATGTGGATGGACATCATTTTGAACAGTTGTTGTAACTTCAAATATTTTATAATGCAACCTCGTACACATTTTACACGTCCATATGAAAAGAAAAGACGATTGGACAGACCAACAAAATAAGGCTAGAAAATAGTGTTAAAAAAACACCATGATTGTCATTCATTGCATTGAAATTAATGGCTCTGAAATAAACTCAAGGGTACTAAAATCTGAACTTTTGTCTGCCCAATTTTTTAGACAGGGCGGGTTTAAAACGTTGTACACATCATGCCACACATGTACTGTGGTGGAAGGCTACATTGAAGACTCACTACATCTGAAAATAGTATAACTGTTAATGAAAACGTGTTGGACTGCTTTGAGAATTTTTCCAGGAATGGGGTAGTGGCAACTGCAGTCGTTTATTTAATTTTAATGCTTGTTCAAACTGTGTGTTTAATATCAATGTAGATAATCAAACAGCATTGTTGAATAAACTTTTTTAAATTAACGCTTTTAATCTAAGGATTAAAAACGTTAACTTTAGCTCCTAGGATTAAAAGTGTATAATTTTGTTGCTGAGATACCATTTTCTCAGTAAGGAAAATGTCAACTTTAGAGCCTCCTGACAGTCAAATACGCCGAAGACTTAACGTATTATCCTAATATACTGCAAAACAAAACGCTACGCAAAACATATGACTGCTTTAAGCCATTGGCACTGCCCACTTGATGCGCCAATCAGTGTTAATTCGATAAACACAAATTGCGCGCGATAAATTTCCGGTATCGGGCAATGTAAGTACTTTGTTATCTAGATGTAATGCTTACAACTACTTCGTTACGTACTTAGTTACATTAACGCCATCTGCGTCTCTGGATTTAATCCACCATTGGAAACCATAAAAACCATATCTTATCATTCCTGTGGCGTTAACGCCTACTTGTTGTGACTACTTCAAAACCTTAAAAGCAGCGAGATCTAAGGTCGGTCGTACATGTGCAGAGGTTAGTGCCAGTATGGTCGAGTAAGCTTGATCAAATTTAAAATCGCTGGTAGAGAATAACATATGGATTCATCAACAAAGGCGTAACGTTAGTTAAACTAGCGGAGGTTACGCGAAAAATTTACGCATATGTTGCACAAATTTAAATAAAATGCATACTCCTATTCACTACTATGTATAATACTTACTTTATGATATGTTAACTAATCCGTAGCACTGAAAACTACTGTTTTTGAATATAAATACTAAATATACAATGGGAAACGCAAGGAACTAGAGGCCGAAGTTACGCGATTTTTTGACAGATACAATACTGGGTCTAACTTTTGGCGCAAATATGGACGTAAATAAACAGCCTACCTAGCAACGCATGTTTCGCTATCTAGCAATGCATGTTGCGTGAATGGGCGCAAGGATGGTCAGTCCAACTAACGCGCTTTACACAGGCGCAAAGCTGGTTAGTCCGACTAACGCTACGCCCGTTTCATGAATCCGACTGTAAATGTCTAAGTCTAAGCTTTCTGGGCCCTAAAATTATTTTACATCATAACTTTCTTAAGTAAGTATTTATTAATCCAAAAGATCATGTAAAATGATATAGAGCAAATAAAAAAAACATGTGCACTGACATACAAATTTTTAAACTAATATAATAATAAATACACAAAAATGTAATTGTAAAGACATGGTAACGGTAATATTTTTTCATTTCCAAATGTTAGTTTATAGAATTCTCTATATTTGAATTCAAAAGTAAAATTATGAAAACTCTGTGTGTATAAGTAGAGTTTCCCCAAAAAGCTAGGCCATATCTACGATAACTTTAAAAACTTGAAAAATAGAAAGCTCTAACAGTATTATTGACAGACACCTGACGTAATGGGTTTAAAACATACCAACATGTGCTTGCCAATTTAGGGCGTAATCAATAAATTGAGTTTTCTGTTGGACAGATTGTTTTTTAATTTTTAAAAGTGAACTAGATATTTATTTCCAAAATAATCCCAAATAGATGATATATTAGAGTTTAAGCTACGTGTGGTATCATTCAAACATTCAGCAATTGATACAACTGTAATATGATAAGCAAAGGCACAGTGACAAATAGTAATTGACTTTCCTATGTCATTCACATACAGCGAAAACAGCAATCCAAGACTTAAGTCACTTGACATAGGATTAAAAAACACGCCGTTCTGCAATGCACATTTAATTAGTCTACAATACAAAGACTCACAATCACATGACATAAAACTAGGTAAAAGAGTAGAGTCCTTGTTCTCCCTCTCTCTCACACACGCAAACAGACACACATTTCAGACAGCTTCTATAGGCTTTCTTAAGGTGGTAAATGGTAGAGCGCCATGGTGATACTTTTTCCTTCCATTGCACAAAAGGTATATCAATATTGAACCGGTTTTTATTAATTATAAAATAGGTTTCATAATTTATTAAATAATGAAATATGTAAAGCGTGTAAGGCCCACCAAAACTGAAAATAACCTGATCTAATGAAGACCAAATTGATAATTTTCACAAGATATGATCTATTGATATAACTAAATCAGTTTGGAAAAGGAAGAATTCCTGTTCTAATGCTAATTAGGAATAGAAGTAGTCAAAAACTGTTGTTAGATTCAATATTGCATTACTATGTATCACTCGCGGACTCCATCTCTATCATTCACCAAATTTTAAGAATTCACCATCTATTTTATTGATGGTTTAATGGATATATGGGTGAGGGTATATAATTTTAAAAATCAAGTTGATTTATACATGTAGGAGTGGATTTGTTAGTAAATATGTATTGACAAGTAGCTCTGGGGTTCCATTTCACCGATGCAAAGTTCAAAACAGAGCAATTAAATATAAAAACAACAGAAACAGTAACAATCAAAGGTTCTGTTCAGTTACGAGAAGAAGAAAGTCGATAGTAGATGTTATTAAAATAATTTTTCTACGATTGTGCAAGAAGTTAATACTTTTTGCACTATCTACTGTGCCTAAAGCTTAACTTATTATACTAGTTCAAAATGTTACTTACTGTTTGCACTAGTGAAAAAAAAAGTTTGATACTCTATTGATTACGAGTTTCGTCTAAAGATAACATATTATTTGTGCAATTTGAGTATAATTTTGAACGTGGTGGAAATATTCTTCAAAACGTTATTGTTTGATAATAAAAAGAAACATTTTTTACTCCAATTATGACTAATTCATATGTTGTAACTAATGAAAGCATATTCATAGTTACCTATGGATGGCGTCTGACATTGAGAATTTCCGTCATTAATTTCAAGTTGTCAGTTTAAAATTACTCGATAATGAGGAAAAAACTATTTGTACTCCTCCAGATATAATTGAAACAGCAAATGAAGTAACAGTAGATTTATTACTCGATAAATCTAAAAAAGTGTATGAAATTTATTATAGACGGTTTATAGACTGGTGTGACAGAAAGTTTGTTAAGAACATTACAGAAAACATTCTCCGCGCCCTTCTATAGCATTTAAAAGAAAAGTCAGAGATACTAAATCCATCGACCTTATGATCAGAGTAGGTATTCAATGTTAAAGGCTACACTTTTAATCAATAAAAATGTGGAAATTCGACATTTTAACCAATTAATTCCATTTTTAAAGAAGTCAGTATACCTTCCCACGATATTAAAAAATTTTGCCCGACAGGAATTTGAAAAATTTTTAATTGAAGCTCTAAATGATAAATATCTATTGATGAAGGTATCACATGCAAATGATGTTAATTTATATTATATCACTAGGTAACCCGGCAAACGTTGTTTTGCTATATGAATTATTTCTAGTGAATATTTTGGTAGTCAGCTTCGTTCTCATCCTTACTCCGTGTTGTTTACTGGGTGACAAGCACCAACCTAGAAAAAATATAGACTGTGCCAGTGTCATATTGCCGGCAACCGCTAATTCATGACTGCCCTAAAAGGTTCAGAATCACTAAAACTTGGTTTTTATACCGATTTACGTTGGTTGTATTGTAGCGTGAATCTCATTTGGTCACATTCATGTCACATTATGTAATGACATTTAAAATGATAGCAAGTTAGTTAATTTCATATTGCACTGCAGCCATCATATTTGCACAACCGCCAACATAAAGCAAACAAAATATCAATTTTCTGGACCTATATCATGAACCGACGCTGTCTATATTTTTCTAGGTTTGTGGTGAGAAGTGACACCTGGCGGGGATAACTGGTCTAGTGGCTATCAAAAAACAGGGGTTTGTCATAGAAGGGTAAAAATTAAGGGTTGTATGTATTTTTTAACGTCACGTCATAAAAAAAAAATTAAAATAAAAACTTTTGTCCAATAAATAAAAAAAATGTTTGGGCTGGACCATCCTTATCACTTAGAAGTATGAAAAATAGATTACGACCGATTCTCAGACCTACCGAATATACATACAAAATTTCATAAAAATCGGTCAAGCCGTTTCCGAGGTATATGGCGTCTAACACTGTGACATGAGAATTTTATATATTAGATAACTGAAAAATTCCGATTGCTTGACAAACAAACCTCGATCATTTGTAATATGCGGTAAAATTAGATATTTTAATTTTGTTGACATGTATCGCAAATATGCATCCCTCTGTCGCCAATTTATCGGTCACACTAGATTTTTAGAAGATATTACATCGAAAAATGTTCAGTTTAACCTGTGATAAATGATATTGCAAAATACTTAAATATCAATAACCCAATTCTTTACACAGGACTCTGTTTTCGCAGATCTTCTGCAACACTGCTTGTGGAATCGGAGGCAGACATTAAAACGCCATGGAGAATGCCAATCTTCAACTGTCGCTGACGGCTACATACAGGAGCTAAATTTATAAAAAGAAAACTGAAACAGAGGTTCAACTTCTGGAAGGTGAACCAAGTACCAGTACCGGAAACTTGACAACAATTCGGAAAAGAGTTTTAAGTGAAGAACCTGAGATCTCCGATAACAAAAACTACAACAACATTAAAAAATGACTAGAAATGAAGTTTGTCGATCAGTTACGATATAGAATTGCTCTAACTGGGATATTAAAATTGAAATTAACTCAAAAAAGTAAATAACTAATTTTATAAAAAATACCGCTAGTTTAAACTGTTCATGTTATTCTAAGAACTATTCTAGGAATTAGTAATATTTTTTGTATTGTAAAATACTCTTCCATAAAATTTAAAATAAAAACAAATTTAACTCTATCGTAAAAATATGTTGAGTGCAACATGTACTAATAGTACAAGAGAAATGCGTTATTTTGGCAAAGGTGCAATTTGAAGTCCGAGGGCTACAATGCACCGAGGATAAAATAGCATCTCTCCCGAATGGTATATACTATTTTTTCCACGGTCTCATTAACTTAAAAACACATATTTTGTCATTATGAAGTAAGTAGCACCAGAATTATTGTATTTGGATTTGAGCATTTATTTAGTAGTCGTTGAGTTATTGTCATAACTACAAAATAAACAAACAAAAAGAATTGTCAAATTGTGAGTCGGAAGAGATTGTGGACGCTGCAAATATTGCAATAAGCAATTTGCTGCCTACGAAGTCAAGATCTTTATACGATATAGCCTACAATCGGTTCAAAAAGTGGTACGTCGAGAGAAATGTTCAAGTATACAGCGAGAATGTTTTGTTGGCATACTTCAGTGAAAACGCAAAGATTTACAAGTCTTCCACATTGTGGGCGCAATATTCTATGGTTAAGTCATGCTTGATAATTTACGACAACATAGATATAAGCAAATTCCCCAGGCTGATCGCATTTTTGAAAAGAACCGGTGACGGATATCAAGCGAAAAATCGATCTTGTTGTTAGGTATTTCAATTATTAAGTATTTTGATTTTTTATAGGTTGGATTAATTCTGGGGATTGCCGGAGCTTGTCAAACTGATGAACTAGTCAATTTAACTGTAGATGATATTGAGGATGTAGGCTCTTCCTTGATAGTAAAAATTTCAAGGACCTTTCTGGTTACCGATGTGGGAAATATGCTTGAATTGTTACGAAAATACCTGTCCCTTCGTCCTCCCCACGTCAAGCATAAGCGCCTTTTTTTGTACTATAAAGCAGGAAAATGTAGTTCGCAGCCAGTTGGCAAGAATACCATGGGAAAAATTCCTAGTGTAGTAGCTTCGTATTTAAAATTACCTGATGCTGCATGTTATATTCGTCACTGCTTACGAAGATCTTCAGCGACATTACTGGCAGATGCTGCTGTGGATATCACGACAATAAAGCATCATGCTGGTTGGAAATCAACGACAGGCGCTGAGGCTTATGTCGAGAACTCCATTGAAAATAAGACCAAAATTGCTAATCAGGTTTTAGTAGGTACCACTACTAGCGCAATCACAAAAACTGTAAATGTAAGCGAAAGTAATATTCCTTCTAATATTAATTTTTAAAATTGTACAAATGTAACATTTAATTTAAATATCAATAAATAATTTCAATGTTATCTTTTTTTTGCATGAAAAACGTTCTCCATAATGTAAACTCCCTTGGGAGGATTATACTCCCTTGGGAATAATCCACTACTTCTGTTTTAATTTTGATGTCATAGAAACTGATTTCTACTCCCGACCGTGGAAAAAGGCATATTTGTTGCATTCAGCATGATTGCAGCTCTACACTTCATCTAGAACTGCAAACTTCATGTATCGTGCAACAAATACACACTTTTTGCACTAATTGCACGAATAACTCTTTTAGATAAATTCACCCACGACTCAGCAAAATTTTAATGAACTCATCAAACAACTTCTATCAATGATAAAACAACTGACTGAATACTCTTGAAGTCAACATATTGTGCGTCTTAAGTAAAATTAAATTGTATTATATCCTAATTGTTTTGCAATTAAAGTCAATCTCCATACTTCATCCAGTCCAAACTCAAGCGCCAGGATTGTGTATGGACACCTTCTGGTAGCTTATCGGCACAATAAAACTTTGTATTTGGTCAACACTAATGTGAATTGATCGTAAAATAACTGGAAGTAATAAAACGGGTATAAAGATAGCTTCACTCACCATTAAGTGTAGATGCGCAGATAACTTGAGATTTTTGTACATAAATTACTCCCACAAACACAAATATTAAGAAAAAATAGCGCGTTAACATTTCTGTCGAGCGTTAGATTGAAGTACAAAAACATATTTCAGTTATGACAGTAACGTTACGTGTCTTGATTTTTCAGTATAGATCTAAGTCTAAGCGTACAAGTATGTGAACTAGGAACGAAAATTCTTTTTCAAACAAGTATTTTTCATCCATATTTCCTTAATTGAATATCAGTAAATACGCTGTTTTTTTAAGAACTAAAATTTTCTCCTATTAGGCAGTTTCAAAAAAAAACTAGTTGTTGCGTTATCTACTGAGTGTTTTGAAAAAAATAGGGACAATAGGGTACAGTAACAGTACAAAAAAGAACATTTATATAAATCCAAATTTCGAAGGCTTTTTATACAGGGTGTCTTGCAAGTCGTTACAATAATTTTAGGAGGTGATAGAATACGTGACTTTGAGTCAATTGAAACACACTTATATACCATGTGTTACAATATTTGTGATAATTCATTTTTTTTTATTTTACTGTGCTTTTCTACAATTATTAAAGTGTAGAAGAAAAACAGACCTTTTTATAATACATATTTCTATACTTTTTTTTATTAGGAATGAATGAATTATTTTAATGATTTAACCAATAAAATCCAAAGTGAGTTTGTAACTTACCTAGAATTTCATACACATGGTTTTTCTACCTTTTAAAAGCGAAGAATCAAATTTAAACGTAGATTTTATTTAAACATTTATGTGTAGGTTTATTCAGATATTATTAAAAACTCAGGTACCTAAGCAATGCTCTTTCAGTTCTTAGGAAAGGTTTCTTAATAAGCATTCTAAAAGTTAGGGAAAAAGGAATTACATTTTCTTTAATAACTCTGGACTGCCTTGAGTTAAAGTTATGAAATTTTGCATGCAAAGGTTTCTTGGGATAGGACATTCAAATTTTATGCACAATTGGCTGTATCTCCAAGAGGGAGCTACAAGCGACCAATAGGATCCTTTTAAATCGCTTCAACTTTTTTGTGCCACGGTGTATGTCATTTTGGAATAGAAAAACATTTTCCCCTACCTTTACTACCTAAAAAATGTACACCTTATTGAAGTCCCTAGAAGCAGCCGTTTCCGTAAGAAACTCATCTAAAAATGGTGATGCATGCAAATTATGTATTAGAGTGAATCGAAAATTATGGTCAGGTTCTGTACATTTTGTTTAGTTAGAGATTTTATTTTTGCAATTCTCACAAAAAAATCAGATTGTTTTGATTAAAAACTAATAGTTCTTAGTCTTTAAAGTGTTATACCCTGTTTTTTTAGATAAAAGTAAGGTAGCACTGTAATACATAATTTGCATGCATCATCATCATCTTTAGATACATTTTTAACGGAAACGGCTGCTCCTAGAGACTTTAATAAGGTATACTACTCACAATATAAATTGTACCCCCAAAATTACAACGCAACATAATTTGAGATTTGACACAAAAATGTGTCTTCTCAATAGCACTGAAATAAAAACCAAAACGTAACGGTAACAGATACCAGAACAACAATTATTACACCAAAACACGTGAATAATTCCAGTAACACAAAAATAAGAACACCGGTCACAGGAATACTTACTTCTAAAGTAGAAATAAAAGCCAAACTTTATTAGCAAGTAGGTAATATTTGATATTTTCGTTTAAAATGTCACTTGTGAGTTTGTGAGCGGGAGGAGCGAAAGGAATCAGGAATTTGTAAGCAGCCTACTTTGTTAAGGGAACTTGGGTTAAAGCTGTACTAAAAAGCTTTCTTGCACTTGAAGTTTATTAACATGATAATATCAAAACACACACATAACAATTTCATATAACAAAGATATTAAGCAGCTCCTGCTACTCATGGCCTTTCTATTGCATATACTTATTTACTAGGTCTTGTTTAACTTCCGATGGTGTGTAGCATTGTTTATTAATTCAATAAAAAAGTACCGTCAGCAATTTCCATCTGTTCTGTATGATCCCAAGAAACAACCTATTATTATTTATAGCCAAAGAGATACCTACGACTTAAAGAGGAAGGATTATTACACCAATCTATGCTTTCCATTGAGTTCATTTCTAAAAGAGGTAATGATATTGGAAACGATAATAATAGATCGCAATGTATTCTATTATGATATGCAAATTGCAATGTACATGTCTATTATTTTGCTTGCAATAACATTATTGTGACTTCAGGCGCTCTAAGGATTTAATAATGAACATTTTTAAATTTCAGACTTCATTTTTATCAAATAATCTATTTTGCATTTCACACATATCATTATTTTCTTAGAATGTTAAGGATTAAGCTGCAGCAGCAATATGTGCAATGTGCATCGTGGCTGATTGAATACCTATGGTATGATTTTCTCTAAGGAAAGTTTCAAACAATGAAATTACGTTTATGCTTCAGACAATGAAAAAATTGTTCATTGAAATATTTCAAAAATCTGGAGCTACAAGACATATAACAGTACTAAGTATTTTTGTCAGTGGCGGTTCCTAAGAGGGATACAATCTCGCAAAGGGGTAATATCGTAATAGTAAATTAAATAACAATACGGTACTTTTTATACAACTGCAAACGGAGACCACAAAAATCAAATTTTAATTAAAACTCAGCCAACTTGAAACATTGCATAATTTGGGTGACATCAAACAACAATCACAGCGTGTGCAAAGATGACATAACCGTGTGCAAAATACCGTTTTCAGAGCACGTTTTCCGTGTGCAAAACCCCCTTTGGAAGGCAGTCGTATAAAAACAATTTTTAATGCATTTCATCAAACGGCTCGACATTAAGTCATACAATTTTGGTGAGATATTAACCTTGACGTGCTTGATACGCTAAAATTTGCTACAGGGGCGTGAGATAATGCAAAGTTCATGGACAAATTTAATCATATCTATTTTGTAGGTAATTTTTTCTAGTTCCTGACTTGAAAATATTGAAATTATAAGTACTTAACATAAAATATGATATTCTTATTAAATTTCAATAGAGGCTGTGCCGTTTTCCGATAAAGTCATTCCTAACGTGCTACACATTAAACTGTTATTACATAGCACAATAAATTAATTGCAGTGTGCTATGGGGAAAACAATTTAGTAGTATGGCAGTTAGCAGAAATGTCAAGTAGTTTTAACGCTCTTAACAATAACAAACAAAAACCATCATTCAAACAAAAATACAGTAGGTATATAAATAACAGAAAAGCTAAAATATAGATGCATATGAGATTATTTATTAAACTATTGTAAACAGCTGAAACTTTTTCGATAACATGAAGCTAATTCTTTCAATATTTTTTTTTAACAATATTTCATCACTAATGAACAGAGTCATCTTCTGGAAAAATATCATTCGGCCTCGCCTTTCGACATTACTTTCTGCTTTCATACTATTAGTACTGAAGATATCATCAAATATGTTTCAAGCTCATTATATCTCATCTTATTCATCACATTACCTTCATTATTAATACATTAATTTTGTCATCCACTTTTCCCTGTGCTTGAAAAAATGCTAATGCTCTTGCTTTACCTAAATTGTCTAATCCATCTGAACTGAGCCATTTTCGTATAATAAGCAATTTCCAAAGTGTTAAAATCACAAATATCACCATATGTTCTGGATAATAAGATAATTCTCTCTCTACAGTCTGGTGTTAGACCTTTACATAGTACAATTACTGCCTTGGCGCATATTACTGACGAAATCCTCAAAGCTACAGAAAAAGATCTAGTTACATGCCTCATCCTTCTAGATTATAGCAAGACATTTGACACTTTCGATTTTTTGTTTTCACATCACCGCTTCTTCTTGCTTTCATAGCTATTTAACCGGGAGGACACAACCAGTTATAGTGAATTCAGATATGTCTGACACCTTGCCGGTGACTCACGGGGTACCTCAGATATCTATATTGGGGCCTCTACTATTTTCTTTATATATTGCTGAATATTTTTATGAATATTTAAACAAGTACAGACTGCATCACTATGCAGACGATTCACAAGCTTATTTCAGTTTCCCGATAGAAGATGTAACTCCTTCAAATGATGTTATCATATTTAATATAACGTTATCATATTTAAAACGACGTTATCGATAACGATCTAAAATTATTACTTAACATTTCAGCTGCTCACATATTACAACTAAATTAAAAAAAGTGTAAGGTCTTAATATATGTTCATTATATAATATGTTTAAGCAACTCTATCCGCACAGGAATATAATGAGCTCTAAGTTAAAAATCAATTTATGCATTTCCATAATTTTTTCAAGATGAACATAATGCGATTGTATTTATGGGCCAGCTCTATTAAGTACTGATATAACACGCTTGTAGAGGATACAGAACAGTTGCTTTAGGTTTGTTTACGGTGTCAGAAAATATGAGGGAGGTGTAAGTTAGTTAATTCAAAGTAGCGGTTATCTTAACCTTGTAAATTCACAGAAAGTACGTCTTCTTAGTCTAACTCACAATATATTGGTCAACTGCACTCCTGAATATCTGCACAGGAAATTACATAGGCTCCATGAAGAAAATGCATCTTCTGCATTATAGTAACTATTCACCAGGTTTTTGTTACTTTATTTATTTTCGTTGTTATTTTGCTTTCTTTATCTTACCATATTTTTAATTTATTACTTTATTATATATAAATGTTTATAGATATGTACTAAATGGTCTCTTTTCGTTTTTGAGTATATTTGTGTTAAGCTCTGATAGATATTTCTTCTTAATAGTTTTTCATTTATTTGACTTATTATTATTTTGTACCTATTTATTTATTGGAGTGGATAGAGCAGAATTATATCTTTATATGTACTGGTGCATCCACTCAAAGATTCAGTTCAAAACCAGTTTTCACTGACACTTTGCCTGCACTTTGTCTTCATATTTTTTGTTATTTCTTTTTCCCGCAATTTATAATTTTTTTCGCATTTTATTGTCTTCAATTTATAATGTGATGTTACTTTTATGAAATTTCGATTTACTTTCATAAAATTCTTTTACTTTTCTGATCACTCTGTATACGAAATGTTGACTTTGTCTATGGCAGGGTTTTTCTTTTGTTCGCTCTAACCGTGCGAGTGTAAGTACCGATATCTAACACTTCCTTTGTATCAGCGTTGCCCAAATAAGTCGAGTGATCATTAAGCAAACACTACTTACAACTAAATAAACAATAAAAATGTATCGGAACACCTCTGTAGCACCTAATTCGTAAAACCGATCTCGATCTCGACGCTTCCTTATAGAGAAAGAAGTAATTAAGTTCTTAAAAATCTGATAATTAAGATATATTCCGTTTGGCAAGCCGAAGGTGGTTTTTACGAATTACAATGGAACCGTGTCTGATTAGTAAAAGACTAGACCGAATACGAATGAATTTTTTGTTGCATCATTTTTCCACACCATCTGGCAGTTATTCTAATACGAAGAAGCATATTGCTTATGATTATCTGCACCAATACAGAGATAACCAGAAAAAATAACCGATATTCCACTTCCTCTATAAATGTGATGCAGAGAGATTAAAAATTAAATATATATTAATGGAGATCCTTAGTTAATACTATCTGAGACTAATCACCTGACCTATTTTGAGTCAAACATGTGTTGCAAGTTTCTAACATTATGCCACGCTTTGATATAAAGAGAAAAGTTAGCAGCCATTCTTTTTGTGATAGAAAAAATGCATAATGAATCACCAACTGCCAGCTGACCTAAAGAAGTGCATAATTTAAATAATAAATGGCAAACGTTAGCATAAAATTCACCCCAGCATGGGATCCATGTAATATGCATATCGCGCAACAATTTAAAACAGTAATGTGCAAGTTTCTTCAAATAGCATGCATATTTGTTTCAATCTCAAACGGTTAAAGGGTGATAATTCATAATACTACATCATTTCAGTAAAATCTTGCGCATAATAATGTAACTTAGACTTAGGAATAAGTCGTATAATTCCCAAAATCACATTTGACAGGTGTTTCTAAATAAAATCACTAATTATACAAAAACAAATTGGAGGATATTTCTAGTACAGGGATATTCCAAAACGAAGCACAGTATTTGATTATATCTATTGAGTGCATTGTGTAGATAAACATTGATCCAGAACCTTTTCAAACATTGGTTTAATTGTATATGACGTACAAATTTATATGGAAAGGTAGAAGAACTGGGAAAAGTTCCCAGAAGAAATGAGCATACAGATGCAACAAACCATCAAGCTTGATAATAAGCAAAATGAGGAATATTTAGCAAGGACCTGTCTACCCAAGGATACATTTTTAAGAAAATTCAATGTTAATATCTTCGATAAGACAAGAAAAATATAGGTAGCCTTTTTTAAGGCCAACTGGAAGGACTCTAGTGAATACAGCATTCCAAATAGATAGATAAGATATACATTGGACAATCTGGAAAAAAATTTAACATGAGGCAGAAGGAACACAATTACCATAGTAAGGTATATGAAGTTCGAAAAATATAATAGAATCTTCATTCTAGTGGGAGAAAATATTTTGCCTAAGACCCTAGAAAGAGATAAATCCCGAATATAGATTTGATTTCAACCAAGAGGAAAGTTCAGATCTACCTGGATTTTGGAACATCAAATATAAATACCAACCAGATGGCACTACATATTTGAATATAAAGCACATAGATGGCCACCAGATATTTATCTTTTTACTTGTTCTTAAATATCATATTGATAATTTTTTCAATATTTAAGTTAGTAGATTCATCTTCCTGATAACAGTTCATCTAACTTTTGTTGCTGAAGTCGAAGGTTTGTGCAAAAGGAATCGAACTATCATACATGAGTTTAATTATGATTGACGATTGATTGCCACCATAAGAAAGAATAGTGAAGAAGTCAGCTGTTAGGAATACTGTGCATTCGATACACCTTGATTTAGTTAAGATTAAAGTAACGTAGATAATATTATGATCAAAATTCTACAGTCAGTAGAAGTCCAAAAAATAAAAATTGAATCTGCTTAAGTCGTAAATGTAATACTATGCACATGCAATAGAACTTATTAGGATGACAGATGCATTCTCTGTAATTATGAGATAGACAAAGAATAGAATTAAATGGAAGTCTTTTAGATCTCGAATGTATATAGTAAGATGTTATAATTTAGTTATGAATATCGTAGCGAAATTTTCAGAAGCATAGTGAACAATTCTCGCTGGGAACGATTTTCGGTTTATGTTTTTGTGAAATTTAACAAAGAAAGTGTTGAAGACATATTTATGCTTATACAAATAATATCACACACGTTAATAAAAGAGATTTATATATTTTCAGGTATTAACAATATTGTGTGAAACTAACTACTCTGTGGGCTAAATCCACAACCAGCGTTGAATTACACCCACAATATGTACCCATATATTCTTTATTATTAGCTCTTGTAACATTTTTTACTGTTTTGTAAAGGTATTTTAAGCTAATATATATCAAATCTCCTACAATTCCTATTAATGAAGTTATATGTATGTTCTCTGATACCAAATATCTAGGTATGCTAATGAACAATTCCACAGACATAGCTCTATTCAATAATTATCTAGAGAAATTAATCTATTTAAATTTACTAACCTGGTTTAATGAAAACCCTCTATAGATATCTAACTTCTGACAGTGCGAACTCGAAGATTCAACCACAATAGATGAGATCTGACCTATTTCTGCATTTTTAGGATTACTTCATTAGGTGGCCTCCTTTAAGTTGAGTCAAATATCTAACTATAAAAATTATTATACCAATAAATTAAAATTATTTGAAATTAAATGTCCACAATGTCAAACTGATTAATCTGTTAATGAATTTAAACATCATAACGACCTACTAAAATAAATTTTAAAAAATTACCGTTTATGTAAAGTTTTTTATATATTTTCAGATATTAACAATATTGTGTGAAACTAACTACTCTGTGGGCTAAAGCGATAATTATTGAATAGAGCTATGTCTGTGGAATTGTTCATTAGCATACCTAGATGTTTGGTATCAGAGAACATACATATGACTTCATTGATAGGAATTGTAGGAGATTTGATATATATTAGCTTAAAATATATGTTTTAATAAATACATTTATATTTATAAAACAGTAAAAAATGTTACAAAAGCTAGTAATAAAGAATATATAGGTAGATCTTGTGGGTGTAATTCAACGCTGGTTGGAGCTTTAGCCCACAGAGTAGTTAGTTTCACACAATATTGTTAATACCTGAAAATATATTAAAAACTATACATAAAGGGTAAATTTTTTTATTTATTTTAGTAAGTCGTTATGATGTTATAGTTAGATATTTGACTCAACTTAAAAGAGGCCACCTGATGAAGCAATCCTAAAAATCCAGAAATAAGTCAGATCTCATCTATTGTGGTTGAATCTTCGAGTTCCCACTGTCAGAAGTTAGATATCTATAGAGCGTTTTCATTAAACCAGGTTAGTAAATTTAGATAGATTCATTCTTTAGATAATTATTGAATAGAACTATGTCTGTGGAATTGTTCATTAGCATACCTAGATGTTTGGTATCAGAGAACATACATATGACTTAATTGATAGGAATTGTAGGAGATTTGATATATATATATATATTAGCTTAAAATACCAATAGGGATAGATTATATGGAAATAACACTTTATTGTCAGTTACTAATATAGTTTATTTTAAAGGCGGCACTCGGAAGACGTCGATGCGATGCAAAGAAGAGTTCGTGATGTATTAATTTTTATACTAAGTTTATATTCCATACACACACCAAGCATTATGCAAATTCAACATTTTGTCCCTACTCGGCCCTGTTTATATCTACAGGCCTTGGCTTAAACTTAAACATTAAACAATAACTGTTTTTTAGAATACTAGCCTAATTGATTATTTTTTAAAGAATATTTCTACAATACCTTTATAAATCAGTAAAAAAATAATAAAAATCTTCTAGAATTATCAATTTAAATAATTCATCTACAAGAGAAGAACCCATGCAGATACATCTTGTACATCTAAGACTATTTAGAGACTATGGTCCATCCGCTACCTATAAATTACTCTTGTGCCACACTTTTTCGCGTCTATTCCTCAACATCAGCCAGGTGTAATAGAACGGATGGAAAAATTATGTTGATTTTGTCCGATATAATAACATGTAAATATATTTATAATGGGTTCTTGATCCTGACACGGATTTATGCCCCCCTTCAAGCCGATCATTAACTGCATCTGACGGCTTTAAATTTGATATTTAATTATTTCTAGTTTTTGTTCCTGTTGGCTTCTTGTGCGTTTAATAGTTTATGCTCCCTTCCCTTCCGCGTTCGTCGAGCGTTATTTCCTGTCATATCAATCACCCGTTACGCCTCTAATAAAATTAACTAAAATAGAAAAAGAAGTGGGACCACCAAAAATATAGACCTACTCAGACGATACTTACATTATACAGTTTTATAGAAACCCACAAATAAATAAAAATTATACTTTTATTAGGCGTTATTGGTCTTGCACAGCTACGGCAGGCTACAGACTATGCGATATGCGCGTATTTGCAAATCGTGAAAAATTCATAAACAGTGGGTTTTATAAACTGATTCTTAACAAACAAATTCCCACACAATATTCACGAAATTAATTCCTTCAGTAATCTACAGTAAGCTCTCTATTTTACTGAAGAATAAGAGATAAATAAATTAATACTATTTAGTTACTACTCGTACTAACTAACTACTACTACTAACTACTACTATTTTTATTAATACTATTTTTGGGCCAAGATCTTTTAGCCAGCAGAATTTGGTTAGTCTTAATAAAAATAATCTTCATTACACAGGGTGTTTGGAAAAGTTGGTACACAACTTAAGGTAGTAAAAGTAGAGTAGAATAGAATAGATGGAGTGAAAATTGTAGATAATAATCATATGTAGTGCGCCCCTTTGTGAATATAAAGTGTTAGGTTAAGTTGTTTTGTGAAGTGCAGTGCGCGGGAGCTCGTGTGTGATGGGCCATGCAAGGGAGAGAAGGGAGAAGCGAGGTCCCAGTCCCTAGCAAGTAGCAACAGCAGAGTCGAGGGCAGTCAGCCCTGTGAAGTAGAACTGGCTTGCGCATCGTAGTTTCAGACGTCACCGACGTACTGTAATTTAAGTATTGAAGTGTTTATGTATTAGTTGTGGTAAAACCATTCTGCGCCATCAGTAACAGGTGTGTTAACTTAAATTTGAGTCCATCAATATTGTCAGCAGTTGCTGTAATATATCGATCAACTTAGTATTTTGAAGTTATTGCACCCACTTGTACCCCGCCTAAGCCTCAAGCTCACAAAGTTTGTTCATTAACCAGTATATCAAATCAACAAATGAAACAATCTATTACTCATACCATAAGGGTCTTTAACTATCATAAATTTTATGAAAATCGGTTATAAATAAGAGTAGCTTTCTAACTACCCTTTACAGGAATTTTTCGATTTTTTTAATTCTTTGAATTATCAAGCAAATAATATTATTTTTAATTAATTAAACTTTTGAAAGAAAAATTTCTCTATTTTTTCAAATTCTGTATATTACTGGCAAATAATTATTTTTTAAAATAATATATAACAGGAACATTTTTTTAACAATTTCACATAGGCATCTGTCAAGGTAATAGTTTCATTGTAATGAATGTCACTTTTGCGTACTATTATTTAAATTCTTACGTTTTCTTAGTTGTAACCCTTTGTATTTTATTCGATTTTTTACTTTTACTAACCGTGAAATGCATTTTATTTATGGTTTATGTAAGGGAAATAGTCTGGAGGTTCAAAGAGAGTATCAGCAACGTTTCTCTGATAGAAGGAGCCCTCTGCAAGATTGTTTAGGGAAATCCATGCAAGAGCGATGGAATCAGGAGCCCTAACTCCAAGATATCGTAAATGTAGCCGTCCAAGAAGGCGCAGGCATGATTTGGATGAAGTAATTTTTTATTAACGTGATCTTACTGCGAGTGTACCTAAAAAGAGCATGTGCTCTCTTAACAAACAATACTTATGTATGGCAGTTACTAATGAAAATGGGTGATATCCTTACCATTTTCCAAGTGTCTATAAAGTACAAAAACATAGATATTAGAAAATATAACAGGTTTACTGCTTATTTGAAGAGTAAATTGAGAAATCAAAGAAATGTTGTATTGGAAAGAGTAACATGCTGAAGACATTTCGACTGGAGCTTCCGAGAAGAATATTTAATGATTAACGTAATATCTCTTTACTTTTTACATGTTGTAAGGTATATAGTGAACTTTAAAGTATTTTAGATTGCACTAATAATGGCGGTTTCTGGTGCCTGTCGATGTTGCGAATTGACAAATTTGAAAATTGCTGACGTACAGGATGTTGGCAGTTACCTACCTGTTTCAATATCTGACACCAAGCCGGACATTTCAAGAAAATTTACGGTTATAGAAGAAGGATTTTGCATAAATGCTGTTGAAATATGCAGAACATATATTTCTCTGCACCCAATTCGCTTAAACAAGACAGATTTTTTTTTAAGATACATCAATGAAAAATGTCCTCAGCCTGTTGGAATCAACACATTGACGAAGAAACCCTCACTAGTTACTTCATCCCTGAATATCGCAAATCCAGAAGCATATATATTGGTCATTGTATGAGGCGCACTTCAACAACTTTATTGGCCAATAAAGGTGCTGATTTTACAACCATTAAAAGGCATGGCGGATGCAAGAGCTCCTCTGTAGCAGAAAGTTATGTTAAGCAGTTCATATCTAACAAACTTCATATTGCAAGGAAAATCCAAGGAAAATATAGCTGTTCCTTACAAGAAGAAACATCCATAACATGTGCAAATTCTTCACAAACTTTGGCAGATATTATGCGTTCCGAAAATGATAGCAGCAATACTACAAAGGTTTTTATTAACGGAAAGGCAGTTAAATGTAAATGTTAATGTTAATAAATAAATAAATTGAATTTGATTTATGGGTGTATTACTTTTTTCATTATTCTACTAATGAAATAAAGCTACTTTATTCTACTAGTAGATAAAGGTATCATCTTAGACAGTTCATGTGTGGATGAAAGTTCAATTATGAGGTGATTGTGGATAAAATAATTTTTATTATGCTTGGTACATGATATTATATTGCAACACTAATAGATATTAACAAGACTTTTTAATTGGTTAATTTTCCTCAGTATATATTAAAGAACTGATTTTTTTTCTTTAACAACACTATTCCATATTGACATAACATTAGCACCAGTAACAACAAAAACATAAATTATCTGTCGTTAAATTACCAAATGATTTGTAATTTCTTGGAATTCTATTTTATACATCCATATTTTGTTCACTAACAAGACGGAATATTTATTATAAAAGTCATTTTGTGATTTATCAAGTAATCCTTCGTTAACAAGCCTCGTTTGGTTTTTGCGCAGCTAAAACTGCAATATAAATTTCTCGAAACAATAATAAATACAAAATGACAGCAATAACGTTTTTGTTTATTGTTATGGTTCTAGAAATGATTGGATGTTTTGATGTAGGTACCGTATTTATTTCATATAAACAAGGTAGGTTTTATTTATAATATTAATTATCAGGAACACAATCGTGCCTAGCCATGTCCAGCGTATTAGTAATAAAATTCCTGCTAATGAGAATTTGTTAATAATTTGTTTATGGTAATTTCTAAGAAATATTCATTATAGATTTATTTATTTCGAATATATTAATTAAATTAATAGTAGGTATAGAGATAATTTAAAAAGGTATATGTATTGTATACGTTATGGTGAGTATATTCCATTTTAAAAAGTACACTGAATGCCAAAGAAAATGTAAATATCAGAAAATTTATATAATTAATACCATATTTCAAAAGCAAATCAGTTGAATCCAATCCAAAGAAGTCCAGAATTCTAACGAAAGAAGAAATTGAGAGATATTTACAAGAGATATCTGATAATAGATTTGTGCTAAAAAAAGGTCATTCAAATTAATTTAAATCGGCCGATTTAATTATTTTGGCCAACTTGCAGGTAATTTTAATAATTGGTGTTTGTGGGGTTTTGAGAAAATATGAGCTACTAGATAAAACAATCGATGATATGGCAGACAAAGATTCTATTATTATTATGAGCATTTCCGATTCCAAATCTCATACGACGAGATTGTTACGAAAAGAAAGATTTTGTTTGTGTCAAGGGGAGAATTTACTATTGAGCGCTGAGAGGGTATATGCGCACGCATGCCTCTATCCGTAGATCGATAATAATCAATGCGAGTCGACCGCTAGAGAACCCAATGAAAGGTTGCGACGAGATACCATTCTTACAGTGTTGCTCTTGAGTAATACTCAATGTTTTAAATTTAAGAATGACAGAATGACAGATTTAGTACTGTTGTATAATAGCTATTTTCAATACAAATTGTGAAATAGGCACTCGACACATTAAGTACCTAAAACACCTATTTCGCAACATGTATCGAATAAGATTTTTCGTAAAATCGTTAAATAAATATTCACAATTGTTTCGACAAACTATATAAACATTTAATAAAATTCTGAAATTTGTGAACGTTTGTGAACATTAAACCTCAATAATTAAACTCGGCATTAATTTTTCATAAAACTTCAGTATGTCAAAAAAAAATTATTAATTTCAATAAAACATCTACACACCACTTTGACCTGATTAATTTTGAAACTTTTTCATCTCTTGTTTTTTTTTTCGACGTTTGGTCTTGTTTCTGATATATTCAAAGATATTGGTGACAGTGTAGCGCACCAGCCGCGTAAATTTCATTTAACAATGCAACCCATGAAAACAAAACTCAGTGATTTGTGTAAACTGGTTTGAGAAAATCATTGTTAAAAGTATTATTTAAAGAGCATTTTTAGTATTAAGAAAAAATGCCAGGAACGTTTACAAATGCTGAATATGCCGATATACATTATGTTTATGGTTTCTGTGACGGAAATTCCAACGCGTCAGTTCGAGAGTACCGAACACGCTTCCCTAACAGAAAAATTCTAAATGCACAAGTTTTTGTAAATGTACATCGTCGATTTTCAGAATATGGTTTTGCGCCACTACAATGATCATAATCGTAATGTACCGCCAAGAAATAATCAACGAATTCTTAATCACAGCAGGTCGGCAACTCCATTTATCTCAATCAAAAGTACTGAGGACACTCAAATAACATCATCGAAGGGCGTTCCATCTCCAACCAGTTCAAGGTTTGTTACCAGGAGATGCTGAAAAATGTTTTAATTTTTGTAGATGGGTTTTAGATTCAACAGAAATTAATCCACAATTTCTGCATAACGTTTTATGGACCGACGAATCTAATTTCACAAAAGCTGGAATTGTGAAATTCCACAACATTCACGTTTGGAGTGAAGTTAATCCTCGATGTGTCAGACAATCTTCATTTCAGCAACAGTTTAGTGTAAATGTGTGGGCCGCATATTTTGCCTCCTCGTTTATGGGGATTTATTTCATGAGTTTCTACAAAACTCTCTCCCCGACGTGCTTGACGATGTCCCCTTAAAAACGCCAAGGGAACTGGACAGTTGGATGGTGCCCCTGCACATTACGGAAGGCAAGTACGGCAGTAGTTGGATGAGAATTATCCTCATCGATGGATTGGACGGCAACCCAACAACCACCCAAATATGTAGATTCCTTGCGAAGGACCAGAGGCTTGACCTCTGCGCTCGCCAGATCTGAATCTTCTAGATTATTTCGTTTGGGGCCATCTAAAAGTAATTGTATATGATACGCCAGTACATACCCGTGAGGAATTGATCCAAAGGATAAGACATGCTAGTGATGACATAAGAAACAATCCTGTTCATATAGCAGCTGCGGTTAATACACTAGTTCGTCGATGCCAAAATTGTATTGAGGCTGGAGGAATGCACTTTGAACAATTATTGTAATTTTTTTAGTAGTCGATGAGTTTGTTGTAAATCTTGTAATAAGTAGTTGTTACTAAATTTATGTTGGAGGTTATTGGCATTTTTTCTTAACACTAAGAATACTCTTTAAATAATACTTTTGACAATGATTTTCACAAACGTCAGTTTTTTTTTGAGAGCCGTCCGACAGTGTCCCCGGAAGCACCGCAGCCTATAGACTTATTGTGCATCTCTCGACGAGCACAAACATCCATGGTACTACAGTGGGATTCGAACCCACACCGAAATAGCCCATCCAGACTGGTTCCACGAGCAGTCGTCTCCCAGGCACCTCGGCAATCGCGGCGCCTAAAACATCAGTTTACACAAATCACAGAGTTTTGTTTTCATGGGTTGCTATAACGTTAAATGAAATTTAGGCGGCTGGTGCGCGACACTGTCACCAATTTCTTTGAATATCTCAGAAACAAGGCCAAACGTCGAAAAAAGAACAGGAGACGAAAAAGTTTCTAAATTAATTAGGTGAAAGTGGCATGCAGATGTTTTATTGAAATTAATTTTTTTTTGTAGTTTTGAAATAAAGTAAAAGGGGGGTAGCATACAAAATACACTTCTAAGAGGGGTAGGTAGTTCAAACTTAAGAAGTTTATGTAAGATCATAAGGAGTGTTTGTGTTCCGAATTTCACTTAAATCGGATAAGTGGTTCAAAAGTTATGAGGGAAAAACAAGAAAAAAATTCCTACTTCAACGCCCTCTATCTCGGAAACGATGTGTTTTAGGAAAAAAGTTTATATCACAAATGAACATTATTTTAACCGGTTCTATCGATTCCTGAAGTTATCAAGATTAAACCTGAATCACCCTGTATTGTCACTGATTTTTGTAACGAAATCATTATTTCGAACTGCGTAGAACCCAATTAATATATCTTGCATTTTATGTGAATTCTATCGATACAGACGCATATATTTAACTCGATCCGTGAATGATCAAAGTCGTCTTATTGCTGCTTTGTGGAGAATGTAGCGAAATCAGTGGGAAAAAGAGAATAAACTCATCAAATTTCAAATATATTAAATCTCGTCTGTCTGCTCCTTCGACCAAAAAAAGAACATTTTATTTTATAATTCTGTTATACAGCGGCATAAATTAGGATAAAAGTCAAATAAATTCGTTGATGGAAGCGAGACTGTAAAATTTATGCTGAAAAAATGTATATGTTTGCTTTCATTACACTGATTTAGGAATACAATTATATCAATGGCAAATAGCAGTTTGATATATGCTCAGTGGTGCTGGTTGATTGTTAGCGTAACGAATATTAAAATTCTGATACAAAATAAAAAGAATGATGAATTTATGAATATAAACCATATAGTTACTGTTTCAGTAAATAAGAGGAAACAAAATTGTGTAATATAAGTAATTCACTGTTTATCTAACATCCTAATAAAATATACAACACTTACAAGCAAAAGTAGATAATTTAAGTCGAATTGTACTAAAAGAAAGTCAATAAAAATTGAAAAATAAATTTAAATTCGCAAATACCTAGATACACATAATACATTAACATATAATAGATGCGAAAAGATTTGAACAAAAAAAATTAAACTAAAGAAACTAGTTGTGAGTCTCCTTATTTATTATAAGAAATCAAACCGTTTTTAGCACAGCACCTCCGGTTTTATCTATTTTACTTTTTTGTCGGAATAAATCACACCGTTTTTAGTACAGCAGCTTTGGTTTTAGCCATATTAGTACAGAGAAAACTGTTCCAAGTTTTTCAAAATGTACATGACTATCAAAAGACTGATTTTTGTCAGTATTCAGTGTTTATTTAGGTGTTAAAAATATTCATAAAAACATTAATTTTTGTCGGAATAAATCAAACCGTTTTTAGTACACCAGCTTCGGTTTCAGCCATATTGGTATCTACAAAAGAGTTTCAAAATGTACGCATCTACCAAATGACTGATCTTTCTCAGTATTTAGTGTTTGCTTAGGTGGTGAAATTTATTCTTTAGGAAAACTTTTCTTTTCTGTCGGTATAAATCAAACCGTTTTTAGTACAACAGCTTTGGTTTCAGCCATATTGGTATCTACAAAAGAGTTTCAAAATGTACGCATCTACCAAATGACTGATCTTTCTCAGTATTGGGAGTTTGCTTAGTTTTTAGTACAGTAGCTAGTAGTTTTAGTCATTTTAATACAGACAAAACTGTGCCAAGTACTTCAAAATAAATATAACCACCAGATGAATATAACCACCCTATTTTGATGGAAAACGTCCGCATTTTTGTTGTCAATATAGAAGAAATGGTCGACGACGCACATTTCTCTCAGTGTACTCCATCCAAATCACACGAGACCAGTTAAACAAAGATAAAACCCGACCCGGCCGATATCCTCGTCGACGACGCGCATCGAATCCACCCAAAAAAATATCCGGGGCAAGTCGGGGCGGATGGGAAGTCGCCGTGTCTTGAATTGTAGGTGTCAAGCTGCGGCCCCGGACCGTCAATAGGCTATCTGAAAGTGGAATCGGTCCGACTGGTCTCCGCAGACACTACAGGCCGTCATCTCGGCGCGCCAGACGGCAGTGCCTTAGTACAGGTGCAATTCGAGTGCGAGCGAGTGCGGCTACTGACCCAATTAGTTGGTCTGGTGCGCGTTTCTTTCTGTAAATAATCCTCAAGTGAAGCTGTCAATGAGTGAGGCTGTTTGGGACGCTTCTTAGCCTTATCTTGTTTACACTAGGTGCGTAATCTACTCCACAATTCTAGATAATAACACCATTGTAAGGCACACTGATAAAAATATTTACTAGCCTACTTTTATTTATAAGTATTCATATAGATTATCTTAGCCTATTTAAATACACAGTGTCTTCATTGAAGAACGGGTCCTACTTTAAGGTTATCTTCCTTAGACAAAAGTTATGTGAATTAAATCAACTTACCTTAGTAAAATTTTGCTTCCTTAAGGGCGCCGTATTCTTGAAATAGTGTTTTCTACTAACTTTAGACATTTAAGAACTTAATAATGTAGAGTTGAGCAAACAGAAGGAATGTTATCTCATGCCACCTGCAAATATTCAGAGTCAAAGGTACCGGAGTAAGATGAATATATACCGACAGAAATTGGTATAACCAACAAATTTTTTTTTAAATTGAACTGTAGATATAAATATTGTTATAACATAAACTTACATGGTTCTGCATATAAGATTGTTCACTTTTGTTTATAAGTATATGAAAATAATTGTTAAAATGTAGAGTTAGAATAGCAAAATAATGTGTGTCTTACAAATGCATTTTAAAAGTTATTGTATATTATTTGAAGAGAATTTAAATAGTAAAAGTGGTTAAACAAAACATCAATATATTTTTTTTTGATATTGCTTTTGCTCTATGTGTTTTATTTTACGAGATTTCTTTACCTAGAAAATACCACAAATTTTATCATTTTACGAGGAGAAATAAGGCGACCTTAAGAAGTTATAGGCCTAAGAATAAATTTCTTATTTCATTTTTCATAAAATTTTCTTGTTTGTCGGGTAATTATACTCACATTTGGAAAATAAGGTTTTTTGTGAGATAAACACGAATTTTTATTTGATTTTTTAGTTAAATACTCAGGGCGTTCTGAGCAATACTATATATTTGTTTCAGATTTTCTTAAAGCGTTTAACGTACATATTTGTTTGAAAATTAATACATAAATTGTAACAGATTAGCAGTTAAGAAAGTGCTTATAATTGTAAAGTAATTTAAAATATAAAAATTTGTTTTTACTATTGCGTTTTGTTGTTATGTGGTAATTTTTTATTTTATTATTTTTTAAATGTTGGCCTTCTTTCATGTTGTCGTATTTCTTTCTGCAAATTATCCTCAGGTGAAGCTTTCAATGAGTGAGGCCGTTTGGGACGCGTCTTAGCCTTACCTTGTTTACACTAGGTGCGTAATCTGCTCCACAATTCTAGATAAAACCTTTACATACCACACTGTAAAAAATATTTACTAGCCTACTTTGATTCATAAATATTCATTTAGATTAACTATACAAATATACAATTGTGTAGCCTATTTAGATATACAGTGTGTTCAGTAAAGAATGGGCCATATTTTAACTGCCTTAAACAAAGGTAATGTGAATGAAACCAACTTACTACCTTACAGTGTCTTCATAAATGATTACAAGCCACGTGATCAGAGCCGAGATTCTCAAATCAATCGCAGAGCAACTCATATGCAAATATCTTTTTCCTCACTATGGAAATTGAGAGAGACAAGAAATATATTCGCATACCAGTGCTCTTCTAGAATCACAGTCCTGGTCACGGGGCTTGTAATCATTTATAAAGACTACAATTTTGCTTCCTTAAGGGCGCCGTATTCTTGAAATAGTGTTTTCTACAAGTACAAGTATTTTTAGACATTTAAGAACTAAATAACGTAAACGTAGTGTTTAGCAAACAAAAGGAATGCTATCTCATGCCACCTGCGAATATTTAAAGGTACCGAAGTAAGACAATATATAACGACAGAAATCGGTTTAACTAAAAAAAATTTTAGGTAAAGAAGGGTGGATTGCCTGTCAAATATGTAAAATGTGGTTCCACAATTCTTGCGCTGGGATAGACGAAGGTGACCCGGCAGACATCAGCCACACGTGTGATTTTTGTAAATAAGCTCGTAACCCCGTCTTACCCCGGGAGCGATCCCCGAGCATGGGGCAAGATGGGATGTTTCTTTATTTTTAAATAAATATATTTTTTCGTTTTTTGGTGTAAGTTAAGCCAAAAATTTGTATGTCAAAAGATTTCTGGATGTTATCCAAGTAATTTTTAGAATAAACTAATTTTATTAATATAAGTCCTTAGAGTCCCCGTCTTGCCCCAAGTTCCCCTATATATCTGTTTGGAAGTCAGTACATAAGTGTAACAAATTATCAATTTCAAAAGTGATTATACTTAGTAGTGTCTAATAAGTAATGGTTTAGCTGTTATTTTCAAAATAAATTTGAAATAGAGAAATTTGCTTGTCCCATAATTGCGTTTTGGGTTTAAGGCCGCCGTAAAATGATCAAATTTGTGTTGTTTTTAGGTACAGAAATCTCGAAAATTAAAACACGGATAATAAAACTAATATCAAAAGTTAAGTTTTTGATGTTTTCTTTGTCCACTTCTCCTCAGATAAAATAATAACTTTTAAAAAGCGTTTGAAAGACACACATAATTTTACAATTTTAACAATTATTTTATCCTACTTATAAACAAAAGTGATCAATCTTAATGTAGAACTGTATAAGTTTATGTTATAAAATTATTTACATATGCAGTTAAATTTAGAGAATACGCATCTTAAAAGATTTTTGCATATACAAATTTGTTGGTTAGGCCGCTGCATATTATATATATATATATACTATCCTCTGTATTATTCAGTTCTTAAATCTTTAAAATTAATTGTAGTTGTAGAAAACACAATTTCAAGTTTCCTAAATTTGGGAAGTACCTACTTAATACCAAACTAATAAGAAAATTCTGGTAAAAAATTAAGTAAAAAAGTAGGTACTCTCAGGCCCATAATTCTAAAAGAAAGGAAAATTGTTGTTGATTGTTTAAAAGAGCTCGTGTTGAAATATGGCCCATTCGTTTCTGAACACCCTGTAGGTATAGTGAAAAAAAATTACATTTGTAGATAATTCCTCTATACCTACTCTTAGTAATGTTGATTTTTTATACAGAGTGTTTTTTTAATCTGCGTCATAATTTGAGACTTGAGTCGTTTCAAGTCAAAAATTCTAAACCTTACCGATTTTCAATCACAGTGATTTAAATATTACTTCTGGGTTCGAGGTTTGTATTGTAGACGGTATGTTCTTTACACCAAAGCTATGTGTAGTTGAAAAGTAACAATATAATTTAATTCATATTAAAGGAAGTAGTGTAACAACAACAGTTATAAATGTCTCGACTTAATTCAGTCGACGTGAGCGGAAAATAAGTAATTCGATATATGTGCATATAAATTAATGAAATATTATACTTTTGTTAACAATTTATACTTGAAATAAAATGTTCATTGAAGAAATTCAGTACTTGAGCAGATCTGAAAAAATGTATCATAACTTTTCAACGCTTCAATACTTAATTGCTTTAGACTCCATATATCAGTAAGGCTTTAAAGTGAACAAACTCTCTGTACATTATACCAAGTTCATTTAGACAAAAACGCTTGTTAAGTGACTGTTTAGGAAATTTGTTACAACCCAAGAAAGAGTGCAACGTAACTGTATTAAATTTATAGCGGAACTAAGCAAAACAAATGTTTCTTCTTGTTCAGCTTAAGATCATCATATCATCATCATATGCTGGTGTACATTTTATCCAGAGTAAATACGACTCAAGACTTATCTATGTTTACATCTTAATTACAATTTAATCTGCAACATTGTTGATCTCGTTCAATATAAAAAGATAACGTCATTAAATCTGAGAGGCATGCTAGTTGAATGATATATTTGGTGCAGAAATTTATATCGTGAGTATTATTTCACACTGCTTATGTTGAAACGCCACGAAGGCGCTTACCTTTGAAAATATTTCCATAACTTGTAAAACACAGGCGATATTCTGTTGACCCAAGATCCGTAAACAGAGGAGGTTGCCTACAAACTGCTGATTCCCTTCGCTCCTCCCGCCCACAAACTCACAAGTGATGTCACTGGTATTTTAAATGAAAACGTTAAATATTGCTTGGTAAAAAATTTCGGCGTTTATTTGCATTTTGAAAGTATCATTGTCCCGTGTTGTTATTTTTGTGTTATTGAAATTATTTTCGTGTTTTGGCGTAATAATTGTTGTTCTGGTATTTTTGGTCCTTACGTTTTGGTTGTTAATCAATTCTGTTGTGAGTACATGGTTTTATGTCAAATATCAAATTTTTTTGCGTTATAATTCTCGGGGCACAATTTTTAATGTGACTACTTGTAAAACCAAAAAAATAAACTAGCGAATCTATTACTCTCCATAATGCCCCAAAAGAGCTTTAATTAAAAACAGATCGGAATAAAAGATACGTTTTGTATAGATAACCAAAGAATTTGCCTTAAACATTTTCTTGCAGAAGAATTTACAGATATGTTGTAGAAGAAAAATGGACTCTGCTTCAAAGAAATTATAATCTACGGCTATAAGTCTTTCTCATGTGCTATGGAGATATTACATTAGATCAATCATTTTGGCATCTTTTTGCCTCAATCTGAAGTGGATATCGTGCAATTCCAGTTACCAATGTAATTTTAAATTATTTAATCAAATAAAATAAATGTAGATACAAAATCGCACAGATAAAAGTAAGTAGGTATCTACAATTATCTCTACAGTAACTGGGATTGCGTTGTACCACTTGTTGTTACTTGTTTGTGACAATTAATATACCTATTTTCATATTGCATTTCTTTTCTATATTGCTTAAGCAAATAGATAATTATTGTCAAGAAAGTTATGGTATTTTATTGCCTAAAATTGGTGCACCTTCCTTCTTTTTGACCTGATAGGTCTACAAAAGTTCAAGTTATGGGTACATTTTTATTTAAATATGTTTCCGAACGTGTTAACCCTTTAATTTTCAAAACCAAGCGTAATATAAATGTATACATTTGTACTAGAGAGTTTTTTAAAATGTTTTAATAAAAATATATGGTATTTTACTATTTTTGCCGAGATATGTACCATATTTTAGGTATACATCTTTGTATGTGTAGGTAATGCCAACTGTACTGCTGCATATGCACTCGATGACATTGTAATTTTTTAGAGGTATAAAATATGTTGCTTCTCGAACCTACATGATTCTCCTCTAGCAAGATTCGATCTACTCTAACGTCAGCTGTTAAATATCCGAATATCAACATGGCTTCATGAAAGGACGGTTGACTACTACGAACCTGCTCTGAATTACCCAGAATATAGCTGAAACGCTTGACCAACGGCAGCAAATGGAAGGACGTGGTCTATATAGATTTTGCTAAAGCAGTCACCATAGTGTATTACTTAACAAACTTGCTAATTTCTGTTTTTCTTTTAATACGCTGTTATTCTTCAAATCATACCTCTCGAATAGGAAGCAATATGCAGCTTACAGTGGTTTTAAATCTATTGAATATTCCGCAACATCTGGTGTCCCACAGAGATCTATACTTGGACCCTTGCCATTTAACATGTTTGTTAATGATATTGTGAATGATATTGAGGTTAACTGTTTGTTGTATGCTGACGACTTAAAATTATTTAAATTAATTACTTCTCAAGATGACTGTGTACTTTTGCAAATTAACCTATGTAAAGTTAATGGTGTTTTCGTAACAAACTTGAGTTATACGTCCCTAAATGTAATATAATGACATATACCACCATAACTACACCTCTCATTTTTAATTATACTTTAGCTACGGCACTTCTTCAGCGACCATCTACTTGCCGTGATCTTGGAGTAGCCTTCGATAAAGAATTGTCTTTTGCCGCACATATTGATCAAGTAACGTCTGATTTATTTAAGATGCTGGGTTGGTTAATTAGATGTAGTAAAGATTTTTCTAATGTAAATACTTTGAAAATATTATATGTTACTGATGTCCGGTCAAAAATTGAATATTTTTCTCTTGTGTGGAATCCTAAATATAACGTCCATATTAACCGTCTTGAGGGGATTCAGTCTCTAAAGTTACTATGTTACAAAGCAGATTCCGTTTATCCACAAGTTGGTGTTCCGCAGGAAGTGCTTTTTGACAATATTCTCAATTGCGGTACTTGAACAGAAGTGTAACTGTTGTTCTCAATTATTTTAAGTACCTGCTGCAATTTAGGTCGCTTCCTGTAAGTCGAGCCGCTTAGGCCGAGCAAGAAGAAAGCAGACCACGTATATCTCACATTCACAATAAGATTAATTGTCAACATTTATTAGGCAGATTGAATTTTCGAGTACCTTACTTTAATACTCGAAGACTTCAGACCCTCTACCTCTCCATCCCGAATTGAAAAGTTCTTAAATTTTGACCTCTTTTTTATGTGCAATGTCTATAATTGGCAATGTGAGAATTTTGACATTTTTAATTGTTCTGTCAGTTTCATGAAAAGTTGTATCAAACCGTAAATAAATCTTTATTTTTTCTTGTTTGCTTTTGTTTTCTATTGTATTTTTTTGTTCTTGTAGTTTACTATTTTTTTTTTGTATTAAATTATATGTTGTGTTATATATGTCTGTTCTACTCGTTAAATGGATTTATCTGTAGAGTAGTTGTATGTAAAAATAAAATAAAAATAAATTGGTGATTTGTAAGGTAAACGCATACGAACCAAAATCTTGAATCATATTTTGTAGCAGCATCCAAATCACTTGGCATAACTACTTATTTGATTATAGGTTGCAGATTAAACAGTCGATTTCAGATTCTTTGTTATGTGTTTTAAGCTGTTAATAATATCGTAACAGTGCATCTTCACAGAAATGATTAAAAATACTGAAAACTCAAATATAAATCAAAATAAATACCATCGACGCCAAACCGTCTCAAAAATACTACAATTCTGTTATTGGCCGAAAGTTTATAGGCGACCTCTTTTATTTAGGGATCTTGCTGTTGACTAACGCTGCATTTTGCAAAATGTCAACAGTTGTAACAAATTCTCCAAAACCTACTCTTCTAGATAATAATATAGTGAATAGTCGATAAGTTTTTAATGGAAAATAGCTTATACATTTTGCCTGATCTATTTTTTATAGAATATACATAACTAGGATAACCTAAATATACAAAGCGCATATTTTGCATATTACGCATGTTTGGAAATATTTGAATTTACTCTTAAAAATAGCATATTGAATAAATTGAGAATTGCAGGATCCATCATCATCACAAAGCTATTATCTCGGATAATATAAACAAAATCTTTGTAAATTATATTGTGAGAGATAATGCAAGTAGACAAGTAATCCATTTTCTGATTGTGCATTTGAAGTTATGACGTCGATTGTGTTTTGTGTCTAAGTGATGCATATGTTTAATATTTTCCCTTAGACACAAGTGCCAAAGTAAATGTAATAAATAATTATAAATTGCTTAGATGGAACTATAGTAAATAAATAATTTTTACAGACCAAATTTCTTTCCAGAACTTTAGATAGATATGCCTAGTATTTACATTTGTAAACTAATAAGCGTATACAAGCAATAGTAAAACAAAATGAATATTGAGAAAGAAAAAATCTGTAAAGAAAAGCAAAAGTGTTGAAAAATCAAGAATCTTTGTAAACAGCAACAGTATTAACATTCACAAGTGGAGTGCAATTAAGTCACTGACAAATCGTTGTCAAAAAGATATAAATATTTGCCATGAATCATTCAACTTGATACCTAACAAAAAGAGGACGCGAACAACTTTATTTTGAGCAATTGTTGTTACTTTAATTTACATTATCCATGCTAATAATAATGTACATTCATATAATTAAATGAGGTAAAATGCATAAATTAATAAAAGATACACGAAACATTATAATTGTCATTGACGATTGCAAATTCTAAATATTTAAATAATATTCTTGCATCTTCACAATATTAATACTAAGTACTAAATACTTAACATGATCGACAGTTAGTTAATAATTAACAATATTGTTTACATAGTTTTCGATACAGGCTGGTATAAGTATTATATTCCTTTGTAACAAGTGCACTTGATACATCATATAAAACATAAATTTTTTCTGTCTTGTTTGTATTATCACATCATACATCAATTATAAATTCGTATACAGAGAAGGTATTGACAAAACGAATCATCCTCTTGTTCATGTTTACAACATTATCTTTCCACTTATGATATCAAATTACACTACTCTTCAAATTTTAATATATTTACATAATTCACCGACAATATTTTGGAAGAATTATTGAAATTACCGGATCTAAGATATAAATTTGAACATGGAAAACGCCTTCTTTTCACATAATAAATATGGGCTGCCTAATCACCGTGTTACCAGAAATTCTTGAACTTAATATTTATTGTAGCTGACATTTATGTAAATTGTTATGTTATTACTAAGATTTTATTTTATTTTTTATAATTTTCTGTGACTAATGATAGCACATACCGTGTGAAAACTTTTACAAATTTAATCAGTGTAATATCATAGATAATTTTTACGTCATTTGATGTCTAAATGGAGTAATAACCACTTCATAAGCTATTAATACAGGGTGTCCCATAACTAATGGACAGCAACGAGTTATAGTAGAGGTCAAAATAGGCGTCGCTGCTTAATTTCTTATAGTAAAATATTTACCGTTAAGGAGGTACGGGGTGATTCAACTAAATCAAATTTAACGAAAATAGGCAAAACTCGAAAACGGCTGAGCAGATGTGAGTCAAAAGTTTTAGAGTGAAAACATTTCCATTTTATAATTTGTTCAAAGAAGTACTTTAGACAATAGTTACACAATATGGATTGCGTAAATTCTCACATTTTTTATAAGTTGATTTTAAACCTCATTTATATATAAAGCTTTTTACAGACTAAGAGCTGCGTTATTGTCCTCCACTACGTTCTGTTTCTCGCATTTCCTTCCAATCCCTTAGATCTATTGCCACTGCCCCTCTCCATCGCTTCCTTGATCTCCCTGTTTTCTTCTTAGAGGTTAGGTTTACTCCCAACATTTACTCTTTACATAGCTTCTCTCCGTCTTGTTTTTCACTAGGATTCCTCTTAAGATTCCCATCTTAACAGGTTTTCTTTTAACTCCTTATTGAGAGTCCAATTGCACTGCCATATAGCGCTGTCGGCCTTAAAATTGTTTTGTAGTTTTACTCCCCTGGACATTTTTTTTATTTCATTAAGTTGATAACTGCTGCCGATCTCGTTACGTTTTCTAATTCCCTACTATCTCTTGCAATTATAGCCACATCATCTGCATAACTTACTATTTGATGACTTTTCATCAATATGTGTCATTCTTTGTACAAGTCAATATCGCTTATGACGTTAAAAATGGGTCCCCTTGTCCTGTCTCACCTTCTGAACAAATTTTATTCATACTTTGCATTTGGTAATTTCTAAGGCCATTTTCAATGGTCTAATCAGTTTAACTGGTATCCCACATTTTACTTAATTTATTCCTTTTGACAGGATCATAATATGCTTTCCTGAAGTTCACCAATAAGACCGTTGCTATAATCCCATATTCACAGCATGTAGTAAGAATTTTCTTCGCCATGAAGATTTGGTTCGTTGTTTATCGTTATTATCTGATTAATTAACATTGCCATAATTGTGTACCTTATATTTAGCAATGATAAATCTTTATAGTTTCTACAGTCTGTTGCATCTTCTTTTTTGAAAATTGGTATAATCATAGCTTCTCTCAAACTTCAGGCATACATTCTCTTCTCCAAATCTTTAGGATAATTTCACTATATTCTTTGCTTTAAATTCTCTCCTGTACTTAATGTTCCCTGCCCTTATTTCATTTTTCCCTGGACTTTTGTTATTCTTTAAAGCTTCTATACTTATATCTATTTTCTTTCTTCTAAATCAACTCTGTGTTCCCTTACCAGAATCATCTCTTCCTGATCCTCTCCTTCCTTTCGTTCTCTTCATTCAACATCACTGCGAAATATTGCATCTTTCTCCCATCTTCTGTTTCCTCTCCTATTAAATTGCCACTCTGATTCCTCACAAATATTACTTACCTTTCCCTTTTTCTCTTTTCTCTTTTCTATGTATCTGTAGAAGTTACATATTTATGTCCTCTTATAATGACATTATAAGTGGACATAAGTATAAACCATTGTACTAAATAATTTCAATTAATACTGTTGGTAATAACTTAACTAATCTGGTTTGATAAAATCTATTATTTCTTTCGTGATTTTTTTTGTTACAGTTTACATGCTCGCTTTGTAATAAAGATATATGACGTAATATCATAAATGGCACCTATTAGTATTGTCCATATCAAAACAAAAACAATTTTTTTTCTGACATTTCTAAAGTTTTATCTTAACGCGTGGGTCGATCGCAGTCATTAATCATTTTTGCAAAAAAAAAAAAATGTTTATTAATGTCACCACAATTAATATAACAATCCTACGTTCGTCATTACATTTGTTGTTATTTCAGAATTGTAATAAATTACTTAGATTATTACTTGTGTAATAAACATGTGCGACTATGTAATTACATTTTGATAGACCGTGTCCTCATCTTCGCTTGATAAAAGGCACGTACCGAGACAACTGCAGTATCTCTCAAATGGAATATATAATAATTACAACATAACTATTTCGTGACTGTTTGAATGATCATCATTTATTAAGTTTATAACGAAAAACTTACACCATGTAGACATACAAATGCAATAGATATATGTATACAATCATGGACTTTCTTCTTACTATTATATTATATTGTACTCAGTTGCTCCTTATTTCAAGTCGAATATCACTGAATGTTTTCAAAAGTTTATATAGCAAATTCGAAAGTTCCGCGGGGTTTCAATTTGGGTCCACTCCTGTATTTGTATTTTATTAATTATCTCGATCGGTCAGTGGTCGCGCGGTTTAAGGCGTCAATACTTGAATCGAGGTGACTGGATCGCTGTGGGTTCGACCCCTGCAGCCGGTAGACCGTACATAAGCTATATTCGTGGAGAGATTGGCACCCTCTCTGCGGGTATGGTAGGGTGGAAGAATGTTGACTTGGGTCAATGTGAGAGATTGATACCGGTTAGCATTTAACTACCCCCCTAATTAATGAGGTTTTCCAGGTTTCCCTCATTCCTGCACTGAATGGTGGTTAGGGCCTACCAACGTAAGTCGTTCCTGGGCGCAAATGCGGCCTGCTTAATAATAATATGCCGCCCCCTCTCCCGCACAAGTCTTCGACTTCTGGGCTAATCCTCGTGATTAGAATGAGGGGTAGAGATATTATTATTATCTACCCCATTGTGTTCAACTCTCTAGATTTTGGTATAGTGCTGCTACCTATTTTGGTTATTAATTTGTGTTAGTAAATGTGCTTGCTTTAGGTTGTGACATATTGTACAATTTAGTGTAATTTGCCTGTAATTAGGTACTTCTTCCTGTGGTATATTACGTACAACTATGGAAAAATTATTACAATGACATGCGACTTCGTTAATGTAGCTCTACTTGATGAAATCGTATGACAAAAAAAGAACTTCGTTTGACATAAAATTAGATCTTATATCCTAAATCCTAAGTTATTTTTGCTGCTAAAATCCATCATATTATGCTTTTTTACTTAGTATTTCTTGATATTCTTATATTCATCATATCAGTTCAATAAGGATTAAAATAAAATGAAGGTATTAAGTTTTTGGATGAAATTTTTATAAAAAAGGAGCTCTCAACATGAAAAATGACCTGTGTAGAGTGTTGTCTGCCAACACTGACAAACAATTGTACCTTTCATCGACACAAAAAACTTAGATGAGGGGTTCAAAATATGTTGGAAATCTGTCAAGGTTAATGATGATAATACTGAAATGATTATCTATAAAAATGTATATGTTCAACTCGATGTCAGAGAAGAGAAACCAAGGATGCTGAAATCTCAGGAATTTACATGGACTGTCATTTGAAGTAGCATATTGAAATATTATTGAGTTACTAAAAAGTAGTAGTAGTTACAATTTTATAATAGAAGCGTAGAATATAAACTACATATGTAATAAACCATATAAGTTCGTGTTGTGGTAAATGCAAAAGCTTAAAAGTATTGTAGTGCAAAATAATCATACTTATAGATTGTATATATAACACTTGCAGACATCATTCCGAAAACTACAGAGACACATCTTAGTATTATTTACTACAGATTATATTAAAGTAGTGTGAACAGGTGATCATGTTCAAAAATAGAAAGCATATTTTTTGTGAGACAGATCCAGTATGGAGTAGTTAGTGGCCTCTAGATGTAGCTACGTGCTACATAACGTCTACTCAGGTTCCTTTCTGTTGGGTTTGACAGATGCGAATATCCAGCAGAGCTAGTTGTCGGTACTCGTACAATTATTGTATAAGCAACTACTATTCCTTTTTCTCACTGTGGATGCGAGGGAACTAGGAGAAGTATCGGTTGTCAGACTTTTAGACTATGTGCAATGAACAAAGTTATTTAAAAATATATAATCAGTGAATGAATCCATTCCTTTCATCAAACATAGTAAATTAAACTCCAGTTTAACATAAAAATGACGTCAGTGATGTAATATTGATCAACAAAATGACTTAAATTGGCGATTGCAGCAGAAAATCTGTTGTACTATCAGTCATTCATTGTAGAAAATGTAATAGGGAATTAAAAATAATGTTCTACATATCATTGCTTATTGGTTACTTTAGAAATTATAGTGCCAAAGCCAACAAGTCATCAAAAATATACCCCTTGTTTTTACTCACAAATTTGAACTAGATATGTCAGCAATAATTTCCTCCGTTTCTTCATTTATGTTATATGCAAGTTTTATTAAAAAACATTGTAAATGGTGTTCTTTCCTCCTTTTCGTTATTCCTCCAAATAAAAAGCATAGTAATATTGAGAATTGTTCGCCCAACATTTTTTAATTAAATATGAACCAAACTTGGCCACAGCCAATTAAGCCTTACAAGCTTATATATCGTTAAATTTGATCCCACCACGAAATCTACACCATTCTAGCTCAAAGCTAAAAAGGTGCGCCAATGATAACCATTCAGATAGCAATCACGACTGGTAACAAAAACTTTATAACCTGCTGTCATTTCCTTATTTGAATATAAAATAATTTTTTATTGGAAAACGGCAGTTGTAAGGTAACGGATCATGATGCTCAGGTTTTATTGGACAAGTTGCCTGACTAATTTATTAATATTGTGAATAAAAAAATATGTTTTTACAGCGGCGCTGTACCGTTGAATACATAATAATATACCGAATGTTTCAAACAACAGCCTTTCCGTGGTTGTAATGATTTGAATGATATATAGTTCATGGAATATATGTGGCGTACTAGCATTTTTGATATAAATCAGTTTTGGGAGAGGTAGACAGAAAGAAAAATATAATTAGAATATGCCACGAGTTCTCTGATATTGATCTACTTGCTCCACCTTCTAAAATGTAGGAAACAATACAAAATAATGAAGAAGCGCTGGTATACCGGTACAGTAAAGAGACTGGAGTAAATGTGGCTCATATTTGTAATTTTTGATAAAACAAATTTTCTAATAGTAGTTGGCCATAAACTATATTAGGAGGTTGTAATGGGTATAGTGCAAAGATACAGATCGGAATACGAGTGTGGTGTCGACATTAAGGCAAGATTTTGTAGAAAAGAAATTGCACAGCCTGAGTGAGCGAAACGGCGAATCAATGAGACCTACGAGACAGTATACAAACCGTATAGGCCCGAACCACAAGGTTTCCTGAAGTTTATCATGCATTTTCCTGTACATAAATATGGAAGGCGTAATATATGTTATGATTTTATTTGAGGACACAAAATGTAAAATTAACCATAAATATTAATCTGAAAGTGAAACACAAGTTGTCCTATATGTCCTGGCTAGTGAGTGAAGTAATTTGGTGGCTGTGGCTTGCAACATATTGGCGTAGTAACTGTGTGGCTAAAATTGAGGTATTTTAACATTTATTTTAATTATTCTTGTGATTTTATGAGGATTGAAAATTATCTCACGCACTAGCGGGAATCTTTGTGAATACGTTGATATATAATAATAACCAGTTTCAATTTTCTTGGAGTTCTGTGTCCTCGCTTGAAGCCCTGTTAGACGGTAAAAATATGTATACAAAATTCCAGCCTTAAAGGTTTAGTATTCGTGACATCTATCAGATAATAAAAGATTACTTTACTGTCTAGGCATTAGAATTATTTTTACAGCCGTAAATTGAAAATTAAACTTCTTTATAATAATAATAATAATAATAATAATAATAATAATAATAATAATAATAATAATAATAATAATAATAATAATAATAATAATAATAATAATAATAATAATAATAATAATAATAATAATAATAATAATAATAATAATAATAATAATAATAATAATGATGTAGTCCTCCTCGACCACCAGCTTAGGACGATGTTTGTGATTGAGTTCTCGGCTCCCGCAGAGAACAACATCGTCCTAAAAGAGGAGGAAAAACGGAGGAAGTATCGAGATCTTCTCTCCGAGCTCCGCAGGCTGTATCCAGACCACTCTGTTAAGATTGTGGTGCTAATTATAGGCGTCCTGGGTGGAATGAGACATACGTTGCTTTCTGAGTTAAAGATCATACCGGCTTGTCGAAATTCGGCAGAGATCTTAGCCGGCAGAATGCAGAAGGCAATCGTCCTTGGTTCACTACGTCTGCTCAGAACACGATTTACGGGCGCAATGATTACTGACTCCACGGAGTGAGAGTGGTCATTGCTTGACTCTCAGAACATCTCCGAGTGTGTCGGAGCCTCGGAAGGTGTTTACTGGAAAAAAAAAAAAAAAAATAATAATAATAATAATAATAATAATAATAATAATAATAATAATAATAATAATAATAATAATAATAAAAATAATAATAATAATAATAATAATAATAATAATAATAATAATAATAATAATAATAATAATAATAATAATAATAATAATAATAATAATAATAATAATAATAATAATAATAATAATAATAATAATAATAATAATAATAATAATAATAATAATAATAATAATAATAATAATAATAATAATAATAATAATAATAATAATAATAATAATAATAATAATAATAATAATAATAATAATAATAATAATAATAATAATAATAATAATAATAATAATAATAATAATAATAATAATAATAATAATAATAATAATAATAATAATAATAATAATAATAATAATAATAATAATAATAATAATAATAATAATAATAATAATAATAATAATAATAATAATAATAATAATAATAATAATAATAATAATAATAATAATAATAATAATAATAATAATAATAATAATAATAATAATAATAATAATAATAATAATAATAATAATAATAATAATAATAATAATAATAATAATAATAATAATAATAATAATAATAATAATAATAATAATAATAATAATAATAATAATAATAATAATAATAATAATAATAATAATAATAATAATAATAATAATAATAATTACCCGTCATTCTAATCACAGGATTAGCCCAGAAGTCGGTGACTTGTGCGGGAGAGGGGGCGGCACATTATTATTAAGCAGGCCGCATTTGCGCCCAGGAACGACTTACGTTGGTAGGCCCTAACCACTAATCAGTGCAGGAATGAGGAAAACCTGGAAAACCTCATTAATTAGGGGGGTAGTCAAATATCAACCGGCATCAATCTCTCACATTGACCCAAGCTAACATTATTCCACCCTACCATACCCGCAGAGAGGGTGCCAATCTCTCCACGAATATAGCTTATATACGGTCTACCGGCAGCTGGGCTCGAACCAACTCCGTCTAGTCACCTCGATTCAAATACTAACGCCTTAAACCGCGCGACCACTGACCGATCTTTAACGAATAACAATAAAATAAAATTATATTGTAAACATTTATAGTGAAATTAGAACAGCCTTGTCCTGTTTGTTTTGAAACATTTACTTCATCTGTGTAGGTTGAATTGCTAGATTAGTAGATGGTTTATGAATTACTGAATCCTCCAAAGTGGTTGAATTATTTAAAAAAATTGCTTCCAGCACTGAATGTACTTGCAGTAAGGAAAATCCTTTGCAGCTGATTTACAAGTTATGAACACCTCATTGGGTCTTGAGCTGCCGCTGAAAATGTGTAGATAAAGTTCTACGGAAACAATGTCTAGTATATTGGTGAGTATCCTTCAATTTGTGAAACGCAATAAGTTGTTTTACATTGTTCCAAATGTATGAATTCCTATTAATTGATTTTATGCTTTACAATTTGAATATTTAAGAACATATATATTACTATCTATTTATGTAGGTCTTGCTGTATATTTTCTATATGTGTCTGTAGTTGGCAGAGAGATCTGTAATCTGTTTCATATATCTTCACTATCTTCAATTTTTATTTGAAGTAATTTATCACATCGACATGTCTAGATATGGCAAAATAATTGCTACCTAAAATAATACAAGTCAGTATTCTTCGTTTACAACAATATTTTGTTTCCCTTTGTACTTAAAATATTTATCATCAGGGGCATGCATTAATAATAATTGTTTTTTTCTTCATTTTCTAAAATGCGTGATTTTATAGTACGATATCCATCCGATTGCCGTTTCAAAAATGGTTTTAATTTTAGATAATTTCTAATATCGATATTGCTGCAGACATTCTAAGAAGCTCTGTGCATCGCATATATTAGCTATAATCAAGAAGATTTCATACTTTTGCTTAATTCAGAAAAGCATACAAATACATAGCACATTTTCTGAAAGAAAAATAATGTTATTTTCAGCCCGATAGTCAATAATTTTTTTAGATTTTGGTGATATATCTTCTTCGAGTTTTCTGGTAATAAATCACACTCTTTTTGCTTTGCTGATTCAATCATTTTTGGCAGAATTAAAGTGAATTCTTCCGTCTCGAATAATAGTTATTTGTATGAATTTAATTAAATAGGAACAATATGGCGATTACTCTGTACTTAAGTTATTTACTTAATAACGCTCGTTTCATAACAACTACAGGTGATCTGATAAAAGTATTATTGTTCTTGAAAAAATGTTGTGTTTAATTAGGCAGTGATGTAGATTTATTGCCTTGGCTGCGGCTGCGCATTCTCTATTAAATATCAGCTGCTGCATTAAATCTTATACTTTACTGCCTAGTTAAACAAATGACCGTTATTATTGACGCTCTGAACATAATTTTTGTCATTAATTTTATATTATCAAAAATGAATCCTAAAATTTTGTAGATGAAGGATAGGAGCTAGCAGCAATAATCTAATATGGATCTTGTCTACATTATTATATTACTCGGAAAGTAATAAACCTTACTATTCCTTTGGAATATGTTTATTGTTTCAATTTTATGAACTTATTGAAGAAATGATTGATAGTTCATTGGTAATGATTTGTAGCTTAAGTAACAACCAGTTTAGTAGACAATGCTTTCTGGTATTTCACGTCCAGTATGAACTAGTTAATGGCCACTAGGTGCTACAATTCTCATACGCAGCTGAGGAGACATTCATATTATTAGCATAGATCAGTTTCAGTTCCTTCAATAATCTAAACAAAATCGACTACGAGTTTCTCAAATCTTTAAATATATGTATATTTTTTGTCTACACTGGTTTTCAGCCAACTACAGAACAAGAGCGTGTAAAATGTAAAAATAACTAAATTTATGCTAAACAATCACAATAATAAAACAAACAAAAACTATTTAAATTGATTGAAAATCTACAAAATTATAAAACACTACTTTAACATATTTGCTATAAAAATGGAGGAAATTTCACACTGAAAAATAAAATAATAAACGCTTGCACAATTGTATACCTGTGTACCACAATTTGTTGTGATTATATTATTATTTCACCTACTATTATGCTTACAATTTTGAACTAATAAGTTGCAAACACTATTTTACTACAACAACAATTTTACCAAATACTGCATACATTGTTGTAGGTACCATTTTAATAACAGCAATAACATTTTTGTAACCCTTACTACAATTTTTTTCGACAAATGTTTGTTAAATACATTGATAATTACCATTTAATTATTAAAAAAATTACACATTGGTAGTTAACATTTTTTGCTGTTTTTGCTGTTGCAAATGAGGAGTTTCAGGAAACAATTACTACTCTGCGCGCTAATGCTTCGATCGGCATTATCACATAGAATAAACAGCCAAAGTCATTGGTCTGTGGTACATCCAACAGCGCGTTGGCTCTCATTGGTATGCCATAGGGTCTCTAGCTGTTCGTGTCGGTCACACTCAACACAAGTGAACAAGAGTGCACAGATGTAACACGTATAGCCTTGACTGGCTGCCGAACTTTGTCATATCCAACGGAAAGTTAAGAATATGCGGAGTGTAAGTGTGTACATCTAACGGCTACTGACTTACTCTATGCTGGACTTGGCGGTTTCACAAAAACTACTTTAATACAATTTATGGTACAATTGTGTTTCGGTAGTTTTGGTAATGATGACTAAAAGTGTTGTATTAATACAATCTATTAATATTGTTATTTTCCACTATAAAATACAAAATATAGTAAAAAGTTTTACAATTATTAAACTAAAACAGCCCAATTACTATAATACTTTTGCATTTACTACAACAACGAACTTCAATGATTAATTTCTTTGCTACAAGGTGTAGGTATATATTTCATTTAAGTAAAAATGGGCTACTCACACCTTTTTCCCGTATAAGATATTACTTCTTCGTCTAACTGCGGTAAATATAGCGCACTGGTCTACAAATAGTTGAACATAATATAAAAACGAAGCCAACATCGTGCTTTGACGTTACAAGCTTTGACTCTGTGTCACTTGTATTAAACTTTGTAAAAGTTCGACATCATTTTATATACAATATATAGTACCACAAAGTAGATATGCAAAATAGGATGCCGTTATAAGGACTCTATTGATAGTTATGAAAGTTCCTTACTAGAAATAAAATAAAATGTCAGCATTTATTTCCCAGAGGTACCCCAACTTTCCTGACAATCTATTTCTTCTCTTTACTATCCCTAAGTTTATGAGCAATATTTAAAATATCTCGACAAGTGTGGTTTCTTCCAATCTTGTACGTATATGGGGTACGTTTGTAATAACTCCTTACTACTAACAAAATGTTACTTAAAACTCAAGTAGAAGAGAAGCGTACAAAATATAACAATTATGATGTGATAAATAATATAAAAGCCTTCCTAATTATCAACATTTCTCAGAAACTATCCAAAGAACCATTAACTGAAAATTTATTTGACTAAAATCTGATAGCACAGTTACCATGACGTTGAATTGATTACTAGTAATATATCATATTTATACAGGATGTGTTTATAATGTATACAATATTTAAAGAAGTTTTTTGACAATATTTGGAATAATAGCTATTTATGCCATCAGTTACGAAATGCCTAATTTTGTGTAACGCGTTAGTTTCATTTCGTAACGTATTGCATTCAAGATTTTTTCTAATTTTGAAGAAAGTAATAAAAAAACAAAATTTAATATAATTGACAAAAATTTGGAAAACATAAATTTAGTTTGTTGCTGTTACTTCATGTTAGTTGTCAGTTTGACATTTTGTAAAAAAGTCTAGACGGAAGGTTTTTAGCGAGATTGATATATTTTTAGTTTTATTTTTAAAAAATGAGTGATTCAAGTTCTGAAGAGCTACCAAGCGATATTGAAGAGGCAGCAGGTAATGCTCTATTATCAGTAATTCCCAAAAAGTCAAAGGCAGTTTATGATTTGGCATACGAAAAATTTATTACGTGGTGTGATGAGAAGAAAATTAAACATGTTAATGAGAAAGTTTTACTTGCATATTTTGAGGGTAAGAAAGATCTAAAAGTTTCCACATTATGGACACTACTCAATGTTAAGGTCTGAACTAAATCTGAAAAGGAATATTGATATTAAAAAATATACAAATTTGGTAGCATATATTAAAAGGCAAGCGGACGGGTACAGTGCTAAAAAGTCAAAAGTTTTTATTAAAGATTTGCCAAATTTTTAGTGGAAGCTGATGACAAAGAATACTTAATGGCTAAGGTTGCAATGATAACTGGAATGGCAGGAGCATGCAGAAAAGCAGAATTAACATTTCTTCCAGTTGAAAATGTTATAGACGAAGGAAGCCATTTTCGTGTTGATATCCCACCTTCAAAAACAAAAGTTATACGGCAGTTTGCAATTACCACTGGAGACATGGAAAATACGAATCTTGTTAAAATATTAAGAAAATATATTAAGTTGCGTCCCCAGGTTCTTAAACACAACAGATTTTTTGTAAAATATGCGAATGGAAAATGTACCAGAAATCCTGTGGGAATTAACACATTTAGCAGTCTGCCAAAAGTTATTGCACAATTTCTTGGTCTTTCAAATCCTGTTCTATATACTGACCACTGCTTCAGAAGAAGCTCTGCCACTTTCCTAGCAGACAGTGGCGCTGATATTTTAAAATTGAAGAGGCACGGAGGTTGAAACTCTAGCTCTGTTGCGGAGGGATATGTTGAAAATTCCATGAATAATAAAAACTTATAGCGCAAGAAATATTTGGTAAAACATCTTATGCAATGTGCGCCGCTTCCCAAATAACAGCAAGTTCGAGCAATGAAAAAAATATGTCGTCAGGAATTAATTTGAATAATTGCAATAATTGTGTTATCAATATTTATAATAATTAATTAATTTATAATTTATGTTTTTAACTTGTATTATAACAGTTTAATAAATAGAATAATTCTTTTTGTCACTAATTTTGAAATACATTTTTCGTCACCAATTGCCTAAAATTTTACTTTATGCAACTAGTTACAAAAAGTAAGACATTGTCTGAAGCTATTTATTTGTGGCATAGTTTTAGTTTTTCTTTAGTTTTTTTTGGGTTTTTGCCACACTTCTGTTGGCTACAGTTGTATCAAGAAGAAGTAAGTAACAATAAAATAAAAATCATTTAACATCTCTATGGAAGCAGATAAACAAATTTTAAACTGTCAAACTTGACATACGTTTAACATTTTTAATATGATTTTGAGAACGAAAACAGAGAGGTTTTCGAAACGTCAATAACACGGAAGTGCGCGATAGTGATGTGATTTTTGTTATTTTTTACTTATCTGTTTTTCAGTGTGAGATTTTTGGTTAGGCAAACATAGTTTCAAAAATAACCCTTGACTGTTCCGTTTGGCGCAAGGGCTTATTTAATTAATCTCTATTATTTTTCAGAAGTGTGGCAAAACCCAAAAAACTAAAGAAAAAAAAGTAAGACGTTTCATAATGTCAATCAGTTTTAAAATGTGACACTTTATATGTCAAAATTAGAAAAAATAGTTTTATGCATTTGTCTTAACACATTTTCATATAAATTTAGTACCACACTTCGAAAAATGTAATCAGTCCTATGTTGCATATAGAAAATGACCATTGTCTCTCAAACTGCGTCTAGAAATCCTTAAAAACCATTATAAATCACTCTTAAACTCGTCATGGACCACCTAGTACGCCAACGACCGCCATCTACATTAAAAAAAGGCACCATGAATACACGAAATGTAACTGGGTTAGATAGACATAAAACAGCTAGTCTTATTTATCAGTTCCTTCGCCTATGACGTATTGATGATAGCTAATAAGCTCGAAACTGGTATATGTCTGGTGGGTCGCTGACAAATGACTTTGGCTTTGGCACGCCAAGTTTATTAACTTCTTTTTTATAGGGTATTGTATTAGATCCAGTTATAGATAAAGTTATCAATATTTGCCTGTTATGAAACCTAATTACTTGAGTTTTTTCAGTATTAAGATAGAAATGACTAGATTTATACAACAAATCCACTGTCTTCAGAGAAGATGGCACCATATTTACCAATACCAATAAAATCAACTTTGAAGTCAGTTTGTCTGTAAGTTTTAACCTATAGGGCAAACTGCCTATGCCATTGTTGACGTTGCATCACTGTGTGGTTGAAATTACCTCTAACTGAAGATATTGTATGGTACTTTATTACCAACTAAATTATTACTAGATACCTACATACAAATTTCTACTCTTGGATTTATTTATGATTAAAATTGAAGCCAATAATATTATGTTTGTATAATCCAATCAAATAAACAGAAACCATGAATATTTCAGAACGGAACTAATTCAAATTTCAATTCACATGCACTTCTGAATTGTGTTGTGTATATTGATATATTGTCTCTGGCTTGATTTACATAATCGGCAGGGTTGACCGATTTTGATAGACGAAATAATTATTATTTAATTGGTTTTTACAACTCTTTATGCTTTATCTTTTAATTTACCCGTACGATACAAGTAGATTTTCACTGCTTATCGCCAAAACATACAAAACAACTTAAACACCTTATGCATGAAGATCTGTTTGAATACATGTAACAAGAAGCTTGCTCCTTTCTATTAGGTTAGTTGAAATGGTCATATACTATTACGTTATATAAACGACTTGCCATCGAATATTAGGAATGAATGTATGTTTGTCTATGCAGATGATACAACTATTGTAGTGAATGCAGACAGTCTTGACGAGCTCTATAACAAGACTCAAACTGTGATTAATTAATTTATCAGCAGGTGTGATAATAATCATCTTATTATCAACCAACAGAAAACGATATTTGTTGAATTCATGTGACCACTTAAACCTAATAATAATCTAATATTTAAAATTGGCAGTAATCATATTCTACCATATTGAGAACGAAAACAAATCACATCACTATCGCGTACTTCCGTATTATTGACGTTTCGAAAACAAAAAGTTTTTCGAAACGTCAATAATACGTAAGTGCGCGACAGTGATGTGATTTTTGTTATTTTTTACTTACTGCTTTTTTTCAGTGTGAGATATTTTGGTTAGGCAAACTTAGTTTCAAAAGTAACTCTTGACTGGTTTGGCGCAAGGGCTTATTTAATTAATCTTTATTATTTTTTCAGAAGTGGGGCAAAAACCCAATAAAACTAAAGAAAAACAAATAAGAACCTTGACAATATTTAAACATGTCTGACACAAAATTGCTTTCATTCGCTGGATGAATTTATTAAGAATAGGTAACTCACTGTCATGCCCTTGTGCTTATTTTGTCTTCACTTTATATTGTGCCAATGCATTATGTGTTATTCGTTACGTGTTTTTCCTCATTGTTATTTTTTATAATTTGTATTATTTGACTGTTTCTTACCAGTTTTTTTTACTGTTTGTACAATTACCATTGTAATAAAAATAAAACTTAACAAAGTGAAGGATTTAATAAGGCAAAATAACTAGTTATTACCTTAGTTTTAACTACTAGTTGAAGACGAAATAAGTTTTACAATTTTGTAAGAAATATGTAAATATTTATCTATTAACTAAATTTTAAAATCCCTGGATATTTTAGACATATTTTAAGGCGAAAATAAGTACATTATAACTTCTTCTTACACGTTATTGGAATGTTAGCATTTGAAAACACAGAAAGGTAAACAATTTGTAATTTTGAACCATATAATAATATAGCCCAGAAGTCGAAGACTTGTGCGGGAGATGGGGCGGCATATTATTATTAATCAGACCGCATGTACGCCCAGGAACGACCTATGTTGGTAAGTCCTAACCACTATTCAGTGCAGGAATGAGGGAAACCTGGAAAGCCTCATTAATTAGAGGGATAGTCAAATATCAACCGGTATCAATCTCTCACATTGACCCAAGCCAACATTCTTCCACCCTACCATACCCGCAGAGAGGGTGCCAATCTCTCCACAAATATAGCTTTTATACGGTCTACCGGCTGCGGGGGTCGAACCCACAGCGATCTAGTTACCTCGATTCAAGTACTGACGCCTTAAACCGCGCGACCACTGACCGATCTGATATAAACTGACATATTTAATTTTACTTAGAAGTTTTATATTACTCTTGGATAACAAATGAAATGACCAACATCTTGATATTATAAGATTTTGTAACATTGAAGACTATTTTTATGGCGGAAGGTAGTAAATTTGGATCAATTTAGGTTTTTTTTTGTGTAGTAGTCTATTATCCTTAAATGTTAGATTTGAAATTACCAGTCGTACAAGCACGTACACTGTACAGACAATATATTATTCCAAAGATGTAAATTTGCATGAAAATACGATACCATATAACTTTTCCTGCACTTAAAACCTTTTTATTTCGAATGTTGTTAAGAAGCTGCCTTATTATTTTTATACACTGTAAACACCACTTCTTGTGGAAGCAAATACTTTCCCTGATTTTGTTATAACGCGTAACAATCTACTTTCTGAAAAAAATTAAAGTAAAATTATATACTGCATAAATACATTACTATGCAGCTAGTGAATTATAATTCTGACTATGTTAAATATGGACAGAGTAGGGAATGGAGTCAGTGTTTACACTACGGTGCAGAACACAAATAAATTACTTTTCGAAGCTCCAATGGCTTCCAGTTCAGGCAGTTTTGTGATTGATTAACATTGCAGGCGCAGTCAAGAGTCAACATGCGTATAGGGTGAGTAAACTTGCTGTAAAAATTAAACTATAAATCATAAATGTGAACTTTACTTACACAACTACTAAATAGAGAACGGTTTTCCGGATTCTGCTTTAAAATTGTTTGTCAAGCTCACAGATGTCAGTTTTAATGGTAAAATATTCATATTAATTGATAGAAGACTCAAAAAATGTGTAAAATGTAATAAATGCTGAAATGTTCTCCACTTAAACAACCAGCCACTACCATTATTTCATGGTACTGCTACGTACAGATCCAAAATTCAATGTAGATGTAGAATGTAAAGTTTAAATCAATGTCACTAGCTATTTCTAAAACATTTTTTTTAATGTAAAGGGAACATGTACAATTTTGTAAGAAAACCAAGAAGGGCAGTTCGAAAATGATATAAAATACACATCTGGTCCACTGTAAAACATGAAAAGATAAAGTATGCAATCGGCTACCGAGCAAAAAATTGAAAGAAATTACCAAGAAGAGAAATAAATGTGTGTGTAATTAATAAAATAGTTTAACATACCTGATATTACAACAACATTTTGGGCCCGTCTTACCCAGTTTCTACAAACAAATACAAATGTTTCTTCTTCTTGTCCGTTTTGAATTCGTAAGTTATTGGCAGCAGCTTGCACAAATCATCAATAGTGTCCACTTCGGTGGGATAAACTAGGAAATCATGGCGGCTATGGTACCGGCCCTTCTCGTCCTACCATTTCGTATTAATGCTTGGACACGCTGTAGATGATACGGATATAATTGAGCCTCGTGTATGATACTCACACTGCTGCAATACACCGTGGACACCCTGGATCTCCATCTCTTCCACGTTTCGGTTGTAAATTTCTCGTATCACGTTCAGAAAAACGTTAATACTATAAGTAATCGCATTTCGACATGCGGAATCGCCTGGCTTGAGATTACAGTAGCCCAGCGATGTAAAGGTTGAAAATAACTTCAAATTTTACAACAAATTTTTTTGCGATATTGACTATTTTTCATGACATCTATTCCCATTTTGTTTTAGATAAATTTCATCATGTATACGAGTACGTATACATACATTTTTAACGAAGTGGACTATACAGGGTGTCTCCGTTTTTTCGTTCTTAACTTTGGGAAATGATAGAGCGTGAAGAAATAATAGGAATCTTTCCTATAACATTTTTCCCTATAGCGCTCCGTTTTCGTGATACAGGGCGTTCAACTCTCAAAAAAATATGTTATTTTCTTTATTATCTACTAAAGAAATAAATATTTTTTGTTGAGACTTGGTATACAGTAATCATAATAAAAGGTTAATATTTTGACGTGAATAACTTTTTCCGGCTATGGCCAGTGCATTGAGAACAACTGTCAAATACGTACTGTTTATTTCACTAAACATCAGCCAACTATTATAAGAAAATACACAACGTTTTTGCAAAATAAAAAGGGGCTAAAAAACATAAAACATTCGATATCTCCGCAACCGTTACTTTGCGGACCCATGTTTATTGAGACTTTTCTGCTTATTTTGGTTCATACTATTACCTCCTTAAATATTTTACACACTTTTTTAACACCCTGTATAGATACACTTCCTATGTAACAACGTATTTGTGATATATTTTATAAGTGCATTCCTGTCTAGAATCTTAAATGTTCAAAAATAACTGCCTGCGTCTATAATTAATATTGTTTGCCAAATAAACTAATTTACTAATGGGGTCGAAATAATAATTACAATTATATTCATTACTATGCAATTTAATGTACACTAATAACTGATTCATCCATGAATCAATTCTTATTAGTATCAAACAATTTGTACTTGCAATGTCTTATTAAATTGATTAACAAATTTAAATGTAGAACCACTTGTAGACTATAAGTGCCGACACTGGAAAGCAGCACATAACACTTAGAAGAATATGTCGAAAACGAACATTTTATTTTAAATATAAAACCACATAAAGATGCAAAACTGTGTTAAGAAATTCCAAACTAAAGTGTAAATTAGAGAATAAAATAGACGTGAATTATTTCAAATGTAGTTTGACAGTGATTCCGAAGGTTATAGGGATAGAAGTGTTAAAGATTCTGGTTCTGATAAATTCCTCATAATTTTTGTTACTTTTGTTCATATTTACTTTTTTTTATTAGCCTTCTAATTTTATATTATCATATTTTTCTATAAATCTTTTGCTATTTTATAATTTTAACATGCATTTATATAAAGTAGTGTTATTTTGTATTTCCTATAACTGGGTGTAACCTGTTGGAAATAAATGCTATTATTATTATTATTATTATTATTATTATTATTATTATTATTATTATTATTATTATTATTATTATTATTATTATTATTATTATTATTATTATTATTATTATTATTATTATTATTATTATTATTATTATTAGTAAGAAAATGACCTGTTTTGTGTACATTTTTCTGATAAAACTAAAATGACAAGACATTTGAAGGGTCATACCTCGTCCAGCGCTGACGCTTGCAAGTATTTATTACACCAAAGATATTTGTATATATAAGTTAGTCGATCAGATACGTTTTTGATAGTTGATTAGACAAGTAAATACGAGATAAATATACAAAAAACTATAAGATCCCTGTTAAAATTTACATTTATACATTGTTGTAAATATAATAAAATTCTTCCCAGTTTTATGTTCACAAGGTTACATCAACAGCATTGTGATCTGGCCATTTCAGAGGCTTGTTCATTCAGGAGCAATCAGGACCAACATGTTGGTCGATAAAATATAAAATTTAGTGGACAAACTCTGCTCCTGATTCATATACAATTGATGACTCTATCGAAACAGGATATCGTTGACCTCTACACGATTTGTGTTAAATGTATTTCAATGGCCTCAGTTGACTCACTTAAGTATTTTTTGTGAGTTCTGCCACTCCTAGCAGTTTTGGTCTTCCCATCGCGTTATACGAGAAAAAAACTAATTAATCACTTACAAATCGAACCGCAAAAAATAAATAGCTCTAATTATATTCGCTAATTAACGACTATTTTATTGCTTCTATATTCAAATTAAGACACATAAGAACTGTACGAATTTGATGACAGCAATAGATGGGAAAATAAATAACATACAGGGTCACTCATGACGACTTCAGACTAAAGATGTACAAGGTGTTCGGAATATGAGTGTCTTTATTTTGCTGTATGATAAATTGCAACAAACAAAACATAATTCATTTTACAATGCGTTTTCTCTTATCAACAGTAACAATTAATTTTGACAGCAAACAGGTCTTGAATATGTGACAACATCGCTCACATATCATGTCAGGATTGTCGGGTGTTTGTAAATGGTTTTATTACAGCTCTTTTCACAACACACAATAAAATGTAAAATAGTTACAAGTGTTCAAAATTATTTATGTTGCTTGCGAGAAGCGTTTACCGTACGAACTATTCATAACCAGAGATATTTACCTAATTTCGGTATAAATTAACAAGTCATACAGCTGATCATGATTAGCTGCTGTCATTGTTCCGTTTTTATTTATGTACACTCACAAGTATCAAGCAAGCACAAGAGAAAAACTAAACGCACTAGCCACAATACTACTATGACTAATAATACATTTAGGTTAACAGAAACAGCTGACTCCGGTGTTGAACTTTACAGTACGTAGTAGTTTTAAGAATTTTCTGGAAATTTTCAATTGTTTGCCTCAATGATACTGATACAAAAAACAAAATACATTACAGGAGTTTTTACTTTACCTTATTTGTACCTTACTGATTGTAATTTTGTTACACAATTTTGCATTTCATTGCGACTATTTTTATTTCTGAGATGTATTTGTAGAGACCTATTCATTTTAGATATTTTTTTCATAAAATATTTTTTATTGTTTTTGCAGCCTGTATACGCCCCTTGAGTACCGACACTTATATTTAGAACACCTTTTATAGAGAACAAATGACATACAAATTTGAAAATTGCGAAACAGGGGTTGTAAGAATCTGTCCAACTTTTTTCAGTTGACATTTATACCATTTCAAAAATTTCCACAGAAGAAAACTTTCTTATTTCAAATACAACTTCAAGTTGTGCAAAACTAAAGTCTTTTTTCACTGATAGAAGACTTTGTTGGGGTTAATTCTCTTGTAACTTTTATCTGGTTCATTCAGATTTATAAGAATTTAATTAAATTCTTTTATTTAATTGATTATTTACCCTCATGTCTAATATGATAGCGACTTTAACAATGAACTCTTAAATCTTAATCTAAAGAATAATAAATTTAACACCAATAACAGGAAAAATGAATCTAGTTCAACAAGAAGCAACAAAATACAGTATATTTTTAATAAAATTTGTCACCTATTGACATTGTTAAAATGTAACGGGAAAAAAGGAACACTTAATGTAGTGTTTAAAAGCTATTAAAGGAGCCGCAAATTTTCACAGAAATTCATAGTTGTCTGCTGAGACAGTCTAAAAGAATAAAACATATTTCTTCACTGTTTCAATTATTTCCAGGTTGGGCCAGACCAAAAAAGCATAATTATTACCTGGTATGCTTTATCATAAAATCTCATGAATTTTACATGTCGACTGCACATTGAGAAAATTGTATACGACACTGTAAACATTATCACATCCCATAGAATTAGAAAAAAAAACTAGTAACACTTCAATTGATGTAAATTATTCAATCGTTTTCAAGGTGTATAGACACACAGTAATAAGGTACAATATACGGGTTTTTACGTTCTCTAGCGCATTTTCCCTCCAAAAGTTAAAGGAAATTATTCAATATCAGTTATATGTATAGTACTACGCTAATAAGAACCTCAACCTACTGAGTGGATTATTTTGTGCATCTTTAAAAACGACTTTTTTCCTGATGAATACATTATTTTTCCCCACCTTTAAAAAATCTCACTAGAAAATTTGAAACATAGTCTGACTAAAACTTTAGAAGTTCTTATGGAAAAATCATTTTTTGCGACGTAAAATAGAAATATGTTAGTAAGTCGACTTATTTTCACTTAAATAATCTCCGGTATCATTTGTATGTGATACGGTATAACTGTTGATGCTTCAGAATAGACCAAACTAATTTATGATTCAGATTAAGAATTGCAGCGATCTTCCTAGTACTAGTATTCCTAGTATTTGGGTCTTCTCCAATTTCGTGTAGAATAATTTCTTCCATCTCAGGTGTTTTAACACTCAAAGGTCTTCCAGAAATTCTGATTGAGCCTGATGTTGAAAAACATTTCTGAATATTCTTGGATTTGGAGTTAGATGATTTGGAAATCTTTCCATATAAATTCGTCTAGCCTCAGTATCATTCCCATCTGCAAGGCTATAAATTTAAACCATATTGACCATTTCAACATTCGAATATGCATAAGCCATTATTAAAATGTTTTAAAAAATAATCTTAATTTGATAATATACAATTTTAAACAGGAGATAAGATGCTGTCATCTGGCTTCTTATCTTCCTAAGATATTATAACATGAGGGATGTTATTTAATTGTCGTTACTGGCAGTACCGTAATGATCTTAAATCGATTGAAAGGGAGCGAAATATTAATATTTAAATTGAATTTATTACCTGTGAGATCTTTGAAATGTTGTAGAGATTTATCTAGTTGTCATTATTTACTCATAATCTAGAATCTCGTAGTCACTCCTTTAAGACACTTCTCAGGTTTATTAAACAGAAAACACATTTCCACATAAATATTTTTAATAACAATAAAAAAGGATAGATAAAGTGTTAACAAAAATGAAGAAAACAACTGTTACAACAATATTAAAAGAGGCACTTTATAAACCTTCAATTGGCAAGCGACACGTTAAAATACCTGTAGCCTTAAGGCTGGGATTTTGTATACATATTTTTACCGTCTAATAGGGCTTGAAGCGAGGACACAGAACTCCAAGAAAATTGAAGTAATTGGTTATTATTATATATCAACGTATTCACAAAGGTTCCCGCTAGTGCGTGAGATAATGTTCATTGCTCATAAAATCAGAAGAATAATTAAAATAAATGTTAAAATACCTCAATTTTAGCCACACAGTTACTACGCCAATATGTCGCAATTCCGGCAAAATTATCGCAGCCACAGCCACCAAATTACTTCACTCACTAGCCAGGACATATAGGACAACTTCTGATTCACTTTCCGATTAATATTTATTGCTAATTTTACATTTTGTGTCCTCGAGTAAAATCATAACATATATCACGGCTTCCATTTTTATGTACGTCAAAATGCACTATATAAACTTCAGGGAACCTTGTGGTTCGGGCCTATACGGTTTGTATACTGTCTCATAGGCCTCATTGATTCGCCGTTTCGCTCACTCAGGCTGTGCAATTTCTTTTCTACAAAATCCCCGCCTTAAGACACTTCTCAGACTTATTGAAAAGAAAACGCCACATTTCCACATAAAGGTTTTTAATAACAATAAAAACGAAAATGAAGAAAACCACTGTTACAACAGATATTAAATGAGTTACTTTATGAAGTTTCAATTGGCACGCGAGATGTTAATCTACGGAGTAGCCTTAAGAACCGGATTTATGACTTTACTCTAATTCTCAGCAATTACAGTCTATTTACCGCGGTAGATCTGTACTGCCTGAATACGAGAACGGAACTACCTACCCCGAGGTACTTACAAACCTGGATCAATTCCACCCTTGAGAAAAAGAGTGGTTATTGGCTAATGCCTGTATTTTAGGGTCTCGTCCCTGTTTCTATACAAATCTAAGACATTTATATAACAAACATCGCTAATTTTTGGTCACAGAATATGCCTATGGATGTTTGCCTTCTACTAAAGAAACACCCTGTATTAATTTTAAAGGCATCGTGAACGATCCTGTACAATATGTAAGCAATAGATTTTTTATATAGATAGTACCAGTACGAAGTGTAGCAGAACAGAGCGATATTCTTGATTAATTGCTATTCTTCACGGATGCACTTCATTGGTTATGACGCTGTCAGAGATCCTGGATTCTCAGAAGCGAACGTTCTTTTTTTATCGAGAATCATAGCGTCTATATTTCTCGAAGAGGAAACAATTGAACGTCGTATTTAAATCGCGTCTGATTATCGGATTAGATAGGGCCTCGACGTATATTTATATACCATTGCTGTGATATTGACAGGTTTATAAGCTGGCATGCCCATAGTAGTCGCAGCCGTCTACACTGAGAGATGTGTTGCCTACTATACTCGCAACAAGAATTCAAACGACTTACGTCATACGAACAAATGAATAATATTTTCATCAAAATATATAAGAAACTGCAACTGATAGTACTAAAACTATATAATACGCTAAAAGTTTGCATTATATATTGCACTAAATTGCAAAAAATGATTGTTTTTAACGCGACCAAATATCGAAAATTACGTTGACAATAAAAACAAATGTGTAACGTCAGCAGTAAGACGTCTGAATTCTTGACGCGAGTATAGCAATTGTTTATTGTTGGTAACTAAACATTTTTCTGGCAACAGAGAAAAACCACAGAATATACTAGTCAATGCTTATATGTCTATTTAATATGGAAATCTCAAAATTGTTTCTTTTCTTAGATTTAAAAGTAAATATTGTTTCAAGGCCGATAGATTTTCAATGAGGTTTAATATGCGCCGAAACAGACTATAGACATCTCGTCTTGTTTTGGAGCCTATAAAACGCAGTTAACTTTAGGATACTACTTTTAGAATCACCTTGTATATTGTAAAATTTATATAAAATAACTGTTGGCACTTGTTCTCAATTACTACTTTTAATAATAAAAATTTCCAGAACTGCAGATGTTGTGGGATTATCGTGACCACAAAGCAGCAAAGGAATATTTTGGTGTACCCAGAATTTTTTAAACAGATCGTCTCCAAAGCATATTACAAATTCTACCATTCTAAATAAGCGCCCAACATAAATCATAAATAGCTAGGCCACATAATTAATATCAGTAGACAAATTCGCCGAAAATAGGAATAAATATTGAAAATTCCCCAAAGCAGATTTTAATAATACTGATATTTCACTCTATTCTGTGTTTAAATGAAATTATAGTATGCGGCCGAAAATCTAGAGAGTCGAATTAATCGCTAGCTTGTAGACAAGCACGAAAGGCGAAGCGTACGAGGAGCAACATTTTACAGGAGTACTTAATTTGAGGTGATCTCATATAAAAATATACAAATACATATTACAAAAATAATTGCATTACATAACATCCAATATTTTTAGTAGAAACAGTGATATAACAGTTTTAGCCAATTTTGAGGCGTTAGATAATAAAAATGAATTATTTCCAAAATGATAAAAGACTTTAGAATACATACGCACTGTCACTATAACGGTTATACATTAACACTTATTATATCATATCGTACCGCTTTCCGCTTGACCTCCATGCATCCATGTTTCGTCAAAATTTAATATAATCGTCGATCCAGATTCTGATATTTTAATATTTATTCGCAATATCGTCTTTTTTATCAGTATAAGTACTCTTTTCGATTTCATTTATTTGGAAATTCAACTACTATAATTCATATGTCACGCATAATTCGCAATAGCATCCTTGTGTATATTCTAGGCAAAGTTTCATGTTGTAAGATACAGTAATACATTTTTTTGTCAAAAACCCGTTTAAAAATACCATGTTCCATACTCAAGTACATTTTTATTAACGAAATACATATTTCAATATCACGTACACTCATATTTTGATCTCTCGCTCTAAACTATTCATACATGTCAGCATCTGATATTCCTCACTTGTTAAATTATAACGATTTTGAGAAGTATTGACATCACATGTCACAGATCACTTTGCCACATTTCTTCAGTTCAATATAAATAACCCTTATAAGGAACCTAAAACAAATTATAAAATGTTTGTAAAATATGATAAATTGAAACAAATTATGGAAAAGAATCTTGGGAAGATGTATATGGTAATAATAATATAGAAAATGCTACTACTCTATTTGTAAATAAAATAAAGAAATATATAGATATTAACACAATTAAAAGAATACAAAATATAAATAAAAAACAAAAGTGGATAACAACAGGATTAGTTGCGTCAATAAAGGTAAGAGATCGATTATATAAAGAATGGGAAAATGATAAAAACAATATAAACCTTCACAATAAATTTAAACAATATAGAAATACTTTAAATAATACAATAAAACATGCTAAAAATGTGTATTATATGCAAGAGATTAACAAAAGTCAAAATAATAAACAAATATGGGATATAGTTCGAGAAGTAAATAGAAATGATTTAAAAATGAAAAAAATTGAACAAATAAAAAATGAAAATAATGACATTGTTTCCAATTTACAAGATATTACAAATACATTTGTAAAGCATTACAGTAGCGTCGGAAAAAAATTAGCGCAACAAATACGTTCACCAGTATGTAGAATTAGGGATAAAGTTAAACATCTGTCAAATACATTATTTATTGATGCAACTAATGGAATTGAAATTAAAAGTGTAATAAGTTCTCTTAAAAATAATAAAGCTCCAGGGTTAGATGGAATCACGTCAAATATTCTTAAACAAATTTCAGAATATATTGCGCAACCACTCTCTTACTTAATTAATAAAATGATTGAAAAAGGATATTTTCCCGACGTTTTAAAAATAGCCGTAATAAAGCCATTATACAAATCAGGTGATCGATTGCAATGCTCAAATTATAGGCCAATATCATTAATCTCATCTATTGCAAAAATTGTAGAAAAAATCATACATCAAAGAATCGTAAAATTTTTAGATAAATATAATGTGCTTAATGATAGACAATTTGGTTTCAGAGAAGGTAAGTCCACACAAGATGCTCTTGTTTATTTAACTTCAAAAATTCTTGATAAACTTAATTTAGGAAAACCAATTTTGGGTATCTTTGTGGACCTAGCCAAAGCTTTCGATACGGTGAGTCATTCTAAGCTGCTAGAAACTTTAGAATTAGTAGGAATAAGAGGCAAGAGCTATGATCTTATGAAATCTTATATCAGTAACCGTAAGCAATGTGTTAATATAGAGGGCGTTGTAAGTCGAATGGAAGTGATCGAGTACGGTGTTCCGCAAGGTACAGTATTAGGTCCAATTTTATTTAATATCTATATGAATAATTTGCTTAACCTTGAAATTTCCGGAGACATAATCTGTTTTGCTGACGATACTGTTATACTATTTTCTGAGGATTCTTGGCAAAAAACTTTTAATACTGCTGAAAAGGAATTTCAAAAAATAAAAGCGTGGTTTGATTCCCGCATCTTAACACTAAATACATCTAAAACAAAGTATCTACCTTTTGCAGTGAGTGAGGCGTCATTACCACTTTTGAAACCATTGCAATTTAATATGAACCATGTGAAATTTGAAATAGCAGCTAAAACTCAAATTACATACTTAAGGGTAATTTTTGACCGTTATTTAAAATGGAATTTACACATAAAAAAACTTATAACCAAAATTCGAACTCTGTTATCAAAATTTAAACATTTTAGCCGATTTATGAATAAAACGAATTTAATGTCAATATACTTTGCTTTAGTAGAATCGCAACTTAGATACGGCATTGTAGTTTGGGGTGGAGCATATGACATTCACATCAGAAACTTAGAAATATTGCAAAAATGGATACTAAAGATAGTTTTGAAAGAGCTCGGGACTACTCATCAAATTATCTTTACAAAGATGCAAATGTATTTGACATTCGGCAACTTTATGGTGTTGCAGTTATGGAAAAATATTCAGAATATACAACTAGATACATCAGTAACACACCCTTAAGTATCCCAAAACCCTATAAATCAATAATGCAAAGATCTTTTCTTTTTATTGGACCTCATCTCTATAACAAATTACCTAATGATATTAAGAGAATTAGCGCTATACGTCTATTTAAAGCAAAAACAAAAAAGTGGTTATTTAACTTATCCAGAACATATATACATCAAATAGTTAACAATGAAGTAATATAAAAATTATATCTACTTCTTGCGTGATTGCAAAAATATATATGTATATAAAAAAAAAGTTTAAGGAATATACATACACAGATGGAGCGTGCTTAAACGCGGACAAGTTTTACTTTTGTGTGCATGCTTCATTCATCGTGTTTATTTACCTGAATGTAATGATTGTTGTATTTGTCAATTGCAATTATTATTATTTTTCTTTCTATATTAATTAATGTTAATTATTATTGTTCATTTTTAATTATAACAAATGGTAAATAAATATATTATTATTATTATTATTATACGTTGTGCATCTTAAATTAATTATATATATAAAGCTGTTTACAGGCCTTTTAGGCGCAGAGCTGTGTTATTCTCCTCCATTCCATTATGTCCTTCGCCTCTCTTTTCCTATCCGTTACATTTTTCTCCCTTAGATCTATTGCCACTGCCTCTCTAAATCGCCTCTTTTTTTCTTGTAGTTAGGTTTACTCCCTACTATTTTCTTAACTGCCCTTTCATCTTCCATACGTTCTAGATGCCCTAGCCACTGCACTCTTCTGGCTTTTACAATTTTGTCTATTGTTGGTGCCTGGTACATTACATATATTTGCTTATTATTTCCCCTTACATAGCCTTCCTCCCCCTTCTTTACTCCTAGAATTTTTTTTAAGATCTTCCTTTCCCACCTTAATAGGTTTTCTCTTGACTTCTTATTGGGAACCCAGGTTTCACTACCATACAGCGCTGTAGGTCTCAAAATTGTTTTATACATTCTAAATTTTACTCCTCTGGACAAATTTTTTGATTTCAATAAGTGGTTGACTGCTGCCGGACTTCTGTTTGCTTTTATTATTCTCCTATTTATTTCTTGTTCCTCATCAGAGTTAGCTGTTATTAGCGTCCCCAAATATACATATTCTTGAACTTTCTCAAACTCCATCTCTCCATGCTCTGTTCTCAATTTAAAATTGGTATCCTTTTTTTGTTCTTCTATTCTCAAGAGCTTACTTTTCTGAGAAAAGTTTTCTCATGATTTATCTGCAATCCCACTTTTTGTGCTTTCTCCATAAGTTTTCTCGTTACTTCTTCTAATTCCCTACTATCTCTAGCAATAATAGCCACGTCATCTGCTTAACTTACAATTTGATGACTTTTAAACAATATGTGTTCTTCTGTGTTCAACTGACTATCCCTTATGACCTTTTCTAGTACTAAATTAGAAAGAAGCGTTGAGAGTGGGTCTCCTTGTCTCAGTCCTGTATCAATAGTCTTCCTTCCGAAGATTCACCTTTTATTCGTACTTTGGATTTGGTATTTTCTATTTTCTTGAATTAATTGCATGCATAATTAAATTACCGATAATATATACCCGAAGTTTTGCCTTCTAAATAAAAATAATTCAGAATTCAATTCATTCTAAACTTAAATTAAAAAGATATCAAGATTGCTTTCAGTCATTTTATTAAAAAAGTGTTTCGATTTAATAGATCCCAATACAGCTATTCTCTAACGAAGCAACCGCATATCTTTGTCTTGGCATTAACCTGACTTGAAAGGGTGTATCTGAAATATTAATTAGTAAAAATTAATTAATATCTTATCTCCAATCCATTTTTCTCGGCTGAGATGTCCTAATCTATTTAATATAAAATATATCCCGCTTTTGTCTAAGGATGTTTCCGAGTTCAGAAACTTCATTACCAAAAACATTCGGTTTCCTTACACGTAACCGCGTCTGACAGCTCCCCAAAGATAGGCCTTAACTGAAAGTAACTATTTACTCATAAGATCCACTTTAATCTTCCTGCGAGACATGTCTAACCCAAACGTACATTTTCAACATTTATTTGATAAAAATAAAATATTGGTTATTTGGCTTCAATATGTCTCAAAATGTAATTATTTATTCTTATAAAGCATAAGCAACTATACCCAACCGCCAAAAAAGTAGAGACACAAAGAAACATACATGCAGCCCGTATAAAATCGTGTGCCGCATATCTCTGAGAGTATACTCGATGACACAGCTGCTGCTGCTGCATCAAATACGCAGGCGTCAGATCGATACGTTAGATTTCTATTGGTTGTGACGAATTGACGGATCTATCTGCTTCATCTCCACCCAGCTAGCAAGGCAATTCTATAAATTTAGAGTAATAGGAGTTTTATATTCTGTTAATATTTTATAGTTGTATATAGTATACTAAATTGTTGCATTAATGTAGAACATGAAACTATTTTGCCTTCAGAAACTGAATTGTCTTTTAAATTTGTTGCAAGAACGTTCTTAGAGCATTTATAAGATAACTGCCAATGTAGCCCTATACGTGTGTACAGTAACACAATTTTACAGCAATGGTGCTTATAGAATCAAATTATTGTAAAACCGATGCAAAATAGTGCTTAGCCATAACATTTGTGACACCTTATAAAATTGTTTGGTAATGTCGCTTATAATTTAATTATAGAACTATTGGGTAAAGTGTTGTTAAGTTACAATTTTGCTGCGGTAAACAAATTACAAATATGGAAGCTAGTATCGAACTTAAGAGAAATTGCTTTTTAAAGCAGTTATGGAGAATAATAATACAAATATTATAAAATCGTTATAGAGTAAATAAGTAACAAAAGCATATTCTATATCAAACGCTGTAGAGCTACCATTTATATATGTAGGTTTCCGATACCCCCTTCTGATGAGACCTACCTGTAAAAGTACGAAATATTTTGATCAAAGTATAATTATAAAATTTGTATAACATAGTCGTGACTTGTAGCAATTGTTATTTGCTTGCAGAAAGAAAATTTCATTGCGATATATAACATTGAAATATTATATACAAGGTGTACCAGTAGTAAGTATTCAAAACTTGCGAACTTGTAAAACAAGTCAAAAAATTACGAAAACCTTAGAACACTTTTTGTCAGTGGCGGCTCCTAGGGAAGATACGCTGACTTGAAGGGGTAACCTCAGAAACAGTTTTTAATGCGTAACATCAAAACGGTTCAACATTAAGTCTCGAAATTTTGGTGAGATATTAACTTTGACGTGTTTATTAAGTCTCATAAAATACATTTCAAAATTTTCTACTGGTTACCCCTTTAAGCAAGTGTATCTCCCTTAGGAGCCGCCACTGACAAAAGTTGTACTAAGGTCTTCGTAATTTTTCGACTTGTTTTACAAGCTCACAAGTTTTGAATACTTACTACTGTTACACCGTGTATAATATCTTGAAATATTATGTAAATTATTGGGATAATGAAACATAATTTTTAACAAAATTACTTTTCTTATACAAGGTGAAAAACTGAGATGTGAGTTGGTCTTGAAGAAATAGTGGGAATAGTTCAAATAAAATTTTTCATTTTAAGGTCGCGATTCCAATATACAGGGTGTTGAAGTTGTTATACAGGGTTAACTATGACTAAGTACACTTGACGGTAGCCGAGCGGTCAAGGCGGTGACGAGCAGTCGCTGCCAGGGCAAGCACGAGCGGCCGGAAGTTGGTTCGAATCCAACACGGGGCAGGAATTTTTCTGTCTTACCCATGGATGTTTGTGATTGTAAAGGTGGAGGGTAGTATAAGTTAGTAGGTAAAGAGGGCCGAATATGGCCTAATTACCAGTAAGCTTGATTACCTTTACCTTTTATGACTAAGTACAAACAATTTAACCATGTGCTCAGGGAGGCCTAAAAGACAATAAAAAAATTATTCCACAATTTTAGCTCGATATTTAAAAAATGGGGCAAAACCCTTTTTTCCTACGGAAAGTCGGCGCCTATGATAAGAATCGACTGAGATGGCTTAGATTCATAGATAAAGCTTACATCTGACAACAATGTCAGCTACCATGCGGTCGTCTTTATGTAGCGTTTCTAAATGTAGAAATGACAGCTCCCGTACTCATATATGTGCTATGAATTAGTCACTCTTTATTATTTTCGACCTTGAGATAACACAAGATAAAAACTTTATATTTGGAATTTATCATTTTTATTACATAACGCCTCGAAGTTGGGCAAAACTGTTATATTACTGTTTCTTCTAAAAATTGGGTGTTATGTAATAAAACTATTTTAATAATGTGTGTATATTTTTTATATCTGATCGCTTTGGAATTTAGGACTTTACCAGAATTACAACAATATTTATATAGCGATTTTTGCAATCAAAAGTGATGATAATGGTAAATTGTTTATGGGAAAAGTTTGCATAATTTCGTTTGAAAATATTATTTGGGGTGAATGAGACTTGATCTCTTTCATTATGAACTTTAACTAAATGAGTACCATCCATTTTATATGCATAACTAATAATATCCTTTTTATGAGAAAAGAAAATATTATAGCATTTTTTGGTACTGATATAAAGATTATTTTCTTTACTCCAACGTAACACAGTATCAATGTTCAGCTGGAGCAAAAGACAGTCTTATACAGCTTTGCCTATAAAATTAAAGCCTTGACCTAACAAACATCGTAGATCATTAATAAAATACAAGAACAGAAGTGGGTCCAAATTGAAACCCTGTGGATGCCCTGAACTTACTACATATACATATAAACTTTTGAAAACATTCCGTTATATTTGACTTGAAATAAACGCTTTTGAATACAAGAAACAACTTAATTATGCTGTCCTTCATTTTATACATATCCCATGTTTTTAAAAGCACGCCATTATCTACTTTATTGAAGGCCTTTTGAAAGTCAATAAAAATCATATCCACCTGGCATAGCACCACGTATCTTTCTTCATGTCAACTTTTAGATTAAGATAAGCCGTATCATTTTGGTTTCATATTCAACACTGGCAATAGGCGAATGAAACAAGTATTTAATAAAAGTGATCCTACAAACCTATCTCCACACATATGACATATGACTACCTCACTCTGTATACTGCTTTGTTGTCATTCCAAATTACCTAGTGACCGGTTTATTCTAAGTCGGTTTCGCTCACAGGAGTTAATTAAATATGATGTTATCTCTAAGTCGCTTATTCTGTTCGTAATCCGTTTAAAAAATCGTCCTTTCATGTTACGCCATCCCAAGGCGACGGTAAAAACAGGCTATTCCATTCACTTGGCTCATCTGACGGCTCGCGAAAGATAAGGCTTAGCTGGAAATGATTATTTGCTCATAAGATCAACTCTAATCTTCGTCTAGGACACGTCTATTTCGAGACGCGTGTCACTCATTTCATTACGGTAATTATTACTTAATACAGACCGCTGTCTTGATCGATTGCCGGAATCAATTAGTCCATTTGAAGGTTCTGAGAATGCTCCAAATATCATACATGGTGGGAATATTTCAATTTCCCTTCTGACAGACATGAATAGCCAGGATTACTCGTTGGTTGCTTTACCTGTGACGTACTGATGAGAGTTAACAAGCTCAAAACCTTTATGTCTGGTGGCATCATTGACGAATGACCTTGGCTGTTCGCTATAACATTTTCAGGTGTAATTCAATGTAATGTAAAGTAATCAGCTGGATTCAGGGTAAAACAATTCTGCGTATTTAGTAGTGAAGAGATGGATAGATTTTTTATGGAAGCATCGGACGAAAATTTTTTGATGAAAAAGGTACGATTTGTTCTACAATTTGTTAAGATTCAGCACATCTCAAATACAAGAACACGTAATAGTAATAAATGTTTTTTATTGTTTCGGTTTCCTTATCTGAAGCCTGCTGTAAAGATGGGTTGGTCAAAGTAATGTTGAGTGATATCGAATAGCAGCACAACATTGTTGCTATTCATGTTCCGGATTCAAATATACTTAAGTAGAAAATTTGTAAATTATTTTCAGGAAAAGTATAGTGTAGAACTAACTAACTCTACACCGCTTACTCATGGTCCCTTCTGTCGGGTTAGACAGACGAAAGCAGCTAGGATTATTCGTCGGATACCTCACCTATGGCATACTGATGAGAGCTAATAAGCTCGAAACCGGTATATGTCTGGTGGGCGTCTGACGAATGACTCTAGCTGTTGCTATAGGTTTTCCAGGTGTAATTCAATGCTGGTCGGGGCATTAGCCCGCAGAGTAGTTGTTTCCTGGAATTCCGTGTTTGCAAAATATCGTTTCTCGCCGATCGCGATAAAGGTCGACAGCTTTCAATGGTGTCTACTGCATGTAGAACGCTTCGTGCCTGTGACATTTTCAGTCCGGCATGGAGTAGCGAACGGCCGATATATGTAGTTAGTTCTACACCGCGTACTCATGGTCCCTTCTGTCGGGTTAGACAGACGAAAGCAGCTAGGATTATTCGTCGGATACCTCACCTATCGCATACTGATGAGAGCTAATAAGCTCGAAACCGGTATATGTCTGGTGGGCGTCTGACGAATGACTCTAGCTGTTGCTATAGGTTTTCCAGGTGTAATTCAATGCTGGTCGGGGCATTAGCCCGCAGGGTAGTTGTTTCCTGGAATTCCGTGTTTGCAAAATATCGTTTCTCGCCGATCGCGATAAAGGTCGACAGCTTTCAATGGTGTCTACTGCATGTAGAACGCTTCGTGCCTGTGACATTTTCAGTCCGGCATGGAGTAGCGAACGGCCGATATATGTAGTTAGTTCTACACCGCGTACTAATTCTAGATAAGATAGGAAATTGGTATAATAATTAATTCTTGTTCTAATATCATGTAAATGTATCTGATTTATTTACAAAAAGCACTAAAATATGTATATACAGGACACTGTTAGGTAGTATATTTCAATTTATAAATTGATTACATTCATCTCTGCAACCTAAACCATAATCCTGACAGCTCTTCACTGGTGAGCAAAAACATTTATAATATAAGTTGCATGCCCCTATACAAGTATTGCATATGATATTTACTCGTGCACAAATTTTGAAAATTTGATCTTTAGGTGATTGAGATAACTACAAAAAACCCTCTTCAATACAGGGTTAATGACTATGATTTAATACAAATATTTTAAGAGGGGATAGGAAAAAAAAAAGAATTAATGGAATCACCCTTCAAAAAAATTCCAAACTTATTTATAAAGCTAAAAAAAATGTTTCGATATTATTTTAAATCCTTATTTAACGCCGCCAATGTAGAGTAGGCAACCAACAAGCAAGTTAGTTGCCTACTCTACAAACATGCAACAGTTGCTCAGTCGGTAGCGTTGTAATCTCATAATTCAATTCCTATGTTTACGTTGTAGTTTTGTGTTCTTCTTCAGTTGTTAGTGCCTTTTTAATTTTTAAACATTTTATAGTTATTAAATAAAGACAGTTGTATTGGGTGCAGATACTTTCCCACAATATAGTTCGCCGGTTTGGCTTTCTAGGTTATGGGACAAGACTGCCGCGGTTACATTAAAACTTGTCCATTATCTATTCCTTTCGTTCGATTTTGTTATAATAAATAGGCATTTTATCTTATTGTACCTACGGGAAGTGTCTTTAATCGGTAGTGAGTGGCTGTAATGAGCGAATATGTAGTTTTACCAGTTTATAACGAAATAATGAAAAACGAATGCAAAGTGCTGGAGCTAACTGGATTAACTGTTACATATCTATCAGGTATTATTACTAAACGCTACAAAAAGACGACCGCATGGTAGCTGACATTGTTGATAGATGTAAGCTTTATCTATGAATCTAAGCCATCTCAGTCGATTCTTATCATAGGCGCCGACTTTCCGTAAGAAAAAAGGGTTTTGCCCCATTTTTTAAATATCGAGCTAAAATTCTGGAATAATTTGTTTATTGTCTTTTAGGCCTTCTTGAGCACGTGGTAAAATTTTTTGTACTTAGTCATAGTTAACCCTGTATAACAACTTCAACACCCTGTATATCACGACTTTAAAATGACAAATGTTATATAAACTACCCCCACTATTTCTTCAAGCCCAACTCACATCTCAGTTTTTCACCCTGTATAAGAAAAGTAATTTTATTAAAAATTATGTTTCATTATCACAATAATTTACATAATATTTCAAGATACAAGTAATAGTACTACATTACTTTAGCAACTTATTAACTGTGTACAATAAAGGAGGGATATTTTTTGGTCACAACCGCAACTGGTTTGTACGTGTCAGTGATATAAATCATATATTTATAACCGGGAAGTCCTGTGGAGAAAAACTAGGATTTATCTCGACAGAACACATTTTTTAACGTACTTTTTTATTATGACGACGATATTGGTCTAGTCCAATTCGCTTAAATTGATTGATTGGCACTGAAATACTACTGTGAGTCACGTCTTCATATGAATCAATTAGTTTAATCGAATGTTTTTTTTTGTTGTGATACATTTGCATATTTTTATTACAACACTCTAAAAAACAATACTGATTAGTACATTAAAACTAGAGTAGAATTCAATGTACACAGTGGCCTCGCGAAAAATGCTTTTAAATCTTTTTTAAAGCATACATCACAAAATCAATCATCAAAAATATACAGGGTGATCCGTAATGGAGATATACTAGATTATTTTGCTTCAGAATATTACGATTTAAGCCGAGTTGCCTTAATAAAATGTTGATAATAAAAAAGATACAGGGTGTCAAAGTTGGAAGTTGGAATTTAAAAATTTATTTTCTTTTTTATAATAATTACACTGTCTGTGAATGTATTAACATACAAATTTGGGAATAGTTTATGATTTCTCATCATAATCTGTTTTATATTTCTACGTATTTCTGAGAGGGCGCCATTTCCGCCATATTTGTGACGTAAATGTGAGCGTAATTTTTTCCCTAAAGTTATCACGTTTTTCATCCTATCATCCCAGAATATCTCGGGTATTTACAAAGTTTTTGTTAGAAGCTCCTGACGAAATATATTTGATGAAAAAGTGGTAGCGATTTTTGGAGTAGCTGAGGCATGCTGAACTAACAAGCTATACAGGGTGTTTCATAATATATGCGCAGGACTTCGGGATGTGATAGCTCGTCCTCGAGGGTAAGTTAAGACAAACTTTTTTCAAATTTTTGGACGAGCTATCACATCCTGAAGTCCTGCGCATATATTATGAAACACCCTATATAATCTAAAATCTTGTTACGGAAATCGACCAAGTCAACATTTCCAATGATGTTTTAGAACAGCATTTCAATCAACATTTGCCGTTAAATCTTTCAGGAACATACAACATCAGGGCACGAAAATTTTTCATACTTATGGTTATCGGTTGCTAACCTAGCATGTTTTACTTTTACTTTCGCTTGCCTCTTTAAAATAAAACATTATAGTTTCGTAGAAAAAATTATTTTATTTGAGGAGAATTTAAATAGTAAAAGAGGATAAAAGAATCACTAAGAATTTTTATTTTTAATATTCTTTTTGTTCTTTGTGTTTTATTTTACGAGATTTCTATACCTAAAAACACCATAGATTTGATCATTTTACAGCGAGAAATACGGCGACCTCTAAAGAGATAGTTTAAAAGCAGGCCTTGATAATCCCCAACTATTTCCTTACTCATCGGGATTTTTTATCATATATTGCCGGATATGGTATTATATTTCACTGTACTTGACAACCTAAAGTAAATATTGACTTCTTGTTTTTCAAACAAACTCACATAATTAAATCTCAGAGGTACAAGGGTATTTTCATTGCAAATCTAAGTACACACACTATAAAGTGTATATTTGCATTATTAATTACATTTTAAATAATAATATCTAAATATAAGTTTGCGAAAATCCCGTTTAAGAGGATTTGCCAAATACATGACAAAAGTATTAAGTTGGAAAGTTGGTGTTCTTGATGATTAGTTATTTTAAAATCCTTTCTCCTAATGTTATCACTTTAAGGATTAGGTATATTTTTTTAAACTCGGAAAGATTGTCATTAAATTTGGAAGAATTTGAAATGATTTACGTCATACAAAATAAATGTTATAATATACTGTCCCTTCCTGCACATAAGTGTTTAACACTAGGGTGCACGATACCACATCTTAGTCAATACTTTGTGATTGTAAACAACTTTGAAATGTTAATCTAAATATTTAATTCAAGTGGTTATTCTTAGTGGGATAAAGACCAAAAATAGAAGAACATTATATTTATTTCATTGCCAACGTTTCGGTGTTATTTTTACACCATCTTCAGGGCTCGAAATTTGAAATGTTCAAACCATCTGCTCGTTGAATAATATAGAATTATTAACCGTACTTTTCTGTTTATTAAATAACCTTAACTTCATTAGTAGAAATCAATCAAAAACGGATTTATTCCATAGATCAAATGCATTCCTAGAATGTTTCGTTAACAAAAAATAATGAAACGTATTTATTATTAACTGTTACACGTTTAAAGGTACTAAATATGGGTTTTAACAGCTCAACTGGCTCCGAGGTACAGACATACTCCCTGAAATTTGACCTGTGCCTCGCCAGCCGCATCTTAATAGGTATTAATGAAAACTGTACATTAAAGAAACCTTTACGCTCGCTTCTTTGAGCACTAACGAGTTAAGATCCTACCGTAAAATGTTTACAGGCGCCCACGCGTAGTAATTAATACGTACCGCAGCATCCAGTAATATTCTAATTTATTTTGACAGTTTGACGAGGCTCGGTGCGGTATTAAACGGAGACTTGGCCAACTGCGACGGGAGTGAGCCCAAACGTAAGGAGAAAGTGACGAGAGGATAGCCGTCCATTGCCAGCTTCCGTGGGTGGATAGGACTAGGTGCAGTGGGTTAGTGGATGGGCCCCGTCGTCATGGGGCCCCTTTGGACACTTATTGTGTTGGTGCTGTCGGCGGTGGTGAATTTAGGGGATGTTTCAGCAAAATACAGAGGTGAGTCTTATATTAATTTTATGTCTATCAAGTTCAAGATTGTTGTTATGATTTTATAACTATTGATTGAAGCAAACCGAAATATTCTGTTTTTCTATACTAGTTCAGTGATATTGTACATCCAAAATTGCAATAATTAGGGTAAACTTACTTTTTTATATGTTGTTAGGATCCATTTGAGTAATTTAATTCCAATTTTGGAACCCCGCAAAAGTTGTGCCAGCTGAGATATAGCCGAAAAACGGTGAAATATCATACAAATTTCATCCATTCTTAAATCATGTGGTTTTCAAAATGAAGCTACTTCACTACTTCAATTATATTTACAGGATCGTATGCAGGTTGTAAGGTTGTAATTATCTAAATCTAGATCAATTTCTGCAGGAGTTCCACAAGGTTCCGTTTTAGGCCCTGTTTTATTTAGTATTTACACCAGTCAGATTGTTAAGTTTATTAAATATTGTTCTACTCATATGTATGCTGATGATATTCAGCTTTACTGTTCATTTAATTCGTTAGATTATAAAGTTGCCAGTGTTGAGGTTAATAGCGATTTACAGACTATTTATGGTATTTCTAAAAATCATCAATTGGTTTTGAATCTCGCTAAGTCAGCTGCGAGTTTGTTTGGAAATAAGCATAAAGTTTCTGAGTTGAAAAACTTATTAAAAATTGAGGTAATGGGTCCAACATTAACTATCTCTGAAAATGTGAAAAGTTTAGGATTAATTCTTGATAGGTCGTTAAGGTTTAGAGAGCAAGTCAGCAAACTTATACAGCGATCTTAATATAATGCATTAAGACTGTATCCTCACAAAGGTTATATTGACTACAGGACAAAGAAAATGCTCTGCGAAATTCTAGTGTTAAGTCACTTCAATTACTGTGCACCTGTCTACGGATCTTGTTTGGACTAGACTTCTAAATGCCGTATTCAGCGTGTTCGTATTCGTTTATTGTATGGCATAAGAAAGTTTGAACATGTTTCTCATAAGTCTTCTCATAGATTTGCAATGGTTAAATATGGCAAATCGTAAACAATTTTATTTATTGTACTTTTATCATAAACTTGTGTTGACAAAAACTCCTCCGTACTTGTATAATAAAATTAACTTTAGAAATGATGTGCATACTCTTAATACTCGAACTAAAGGATTACTTACTCCACCCTGTCACAAAACTGCATTATTTGAAAGAGGTTTTAAATATAACATATAGCAAACTTATAATAGATTTTCTTCTCAAGTAACATCGTTTAGCATAAACAAATTTAAAAGTTTTATTAGAGATATGTTATTTATGGAGCAGAATTTGATATAAAATATTTGTTATCCTTCTTGGCATGAAATAAATGCCTCTGACCATTTTTTTTATTTATTTTGTTTTTGTTTTTAGAATATCTATGAGTGTTTGTGTGTCCTTTTTCATTTTGTCATAGTTTCAAAATTTACTTTTCTCATTTTTTGTTTTGTATTATTAGTATTGTGCTTTGTATATTTTTTCAGTTTGACTTATGTGAATATTTATATATAATAATAATAATGAGGGTTTCTTGTGTCGTGCAGCAAAATGAAACGCTCTCACAACGGTAAAAATAATATATTTATTTAAAACAAAGAAGCAGAGGATGTATCAGACTAGATGTTGTCGACGCGAAGCTTTGTTGGAGTGTCTTGTTTTCTGCCTGCGTCGTACTACTATATATTTTCTCCTTGGCGCCACCCTGACGGTTTCGGTGGATGTTTCGAGAATTCCAGTTTGGGTGGTCGTTCTTGGAAAGGACGGCTTCTGGTCACTGTCCCAGCTGGAGTCCATTGCCGAATCGTTCTGGCGCCACGATGGCGCTTCCTAAGTGGGTCGATACAAAATGTGGTCAAGTGTATTTGGCCCACAGGTACCCACTCGCCAATGATTGGGAATCATGAAATCTGCAGCCGGTCAGGGAAACGAACCTTTCTACCTGACCTAGTGGTAACTTCGGGTGGCACGGGTTTTAATGGCACGGAAGTTGACAAATTTAACGCACTTTTGTGGTCACTGGTATCCATCGCGTCATTTAAAATGTAGGCGGGTTTGACTCTGTCTATAGATACTTTCACTTCGCGACCACGCATTAGCAGCGTAAATGTTTTGTTGTCGCGTTTGACCACTGTAAAGGGACCGTCATATGGATTCCGTAATTGGGTTTTTACACCATCCGCACGCACAAAAACTTGTTTCGTTGTCGCCAAGTCTTTAAAAACGAATGGCGTTTTCTCGCCATGGCGTTTCACTGCGGAAGGGCGTAGGCTCTCCATATGACGTCGTAGGTCCTGGACAAAGTCCGCTCCGGTGCTGGGCTCGTCGTCTGTCCTGCGGGAATGAAGGAATTCTCCAGGTAGGCGTAGATGTTGTCCGTACACCATCTCGGCCGCGGTAGCTTGGATGTCCTCTTTCCACGCCGAACGGATTCCCAAAAGCACAGTGGGAAGGACGCTGGTCCAACGCTCGTCTCGGTGGCATTTGATAGCTGCTTTAAATTGGCGGTGAAAACGCTCCACCATGCCATTTGCCGCGGGGTGATATGCAGTCGTTCGGAGATGAGTCGTACCTAATAAACTATTCAGACGTTTGAATAGGTGTGACTCGAACTGACGACCCAGATCGGTCGTTATTCGCTGGGGTGATCCGAATCTGCAGATCCAATTGGCGTATAAAGCGCGGGCGACAGTTTCTGCCTCCTGGTTCTCCAACGGAATTGCTTCTGGCCACCTGGTGAAACGGTCTACGCAGGTTAAACAGTAGCGGTAGCCCTCAGATGGCGGCATCACGACGATATCCACGTGGATATGTTCGAATCTCGTTGACGGCGGTTGAAATGAACCAGTCGGAGAAGTCACGTGGCGCGTTACCTTTGCCCGCTGACATTCGACACAGCAGCGTGCCCAATGTCTGCTATCGCGCTTTATCGACGGCCAGACGAAACGTTGCGTCAGGAGCTTCACCGTAGCGTTGATACCGGGGTGCGAAAGACGGTGCACCGAATCAAAGACTATCCTGCGAAATGGCTTGGTGATGAACGGCCGGGCGGAATCCGTAGACATGTCACAAAATACTGACGCGTTCGTGTCAGGTATTTTGATCCGCTTTAGGATGAGGCCGTGTTGTCCGTTGACGTATGCGCCGATTTCGTCGTCTGTTTGTTGTGAGGCAGCGAGCGCCTCGTAGTCTAAAGTCGCGCTTATCTCGTTCACTAGACAACGCATCCGCTACCACGTTTTCGCGACCAGCCACGTGACGGATGTCGGTCGTGAACTGGCTAATAAAGTCTAGATAGCGGAACTGTCGCGGTGTGCACTGACTCGACTTTTTCGCGAAGGCATATGTTAGAGGCTTGTGGTCGGTGTAAATGACGAATGTTCTTGCCTCTATCATATGCCGGAAGTACTTTACTGCTTCATAAATCGCTAAAAGTTCGCGATCGTAAGCAGAGTATTTGCATTGAGCCGGGTTGAGTTTTTTCGAAAAGTACCCTAGCGGCTCCCAGTTGTCCTCACTATTTTGTTGTAAAACTGCACCAACTGCAAAATCTGAGGCGTCACACACTAGAGTAATCTGCGCATTTACTTCGGGATGCGCAAGTAAAGCTGCACGTGCTAAACTCGATTTAGCGGCATCAAAAGCACTTGTCGCGGTTTCCGTCCAATTTATTGCTGCGTTAGCTTGGGTCCCTTTAGCAGGTCATTTAAGGGCGCCTGGACACCTGCTGCGTTGGGCACAAACCGACGGTCAAAGTTTAGGGCACCAAGAAACTGCCGTAATTGTTTTATTGTCGTAGGCAGCGGGTAGTCTTTTATTGCCTCGACCTTTTCAGGGAGCGGACGCGTGCCGTCACTGTTTACTAGGTAACCGAGGAATTTCACCTGATTTTGTCCGAAAACGCACTTGCCGGAATTTACAACCACGCCGTAGTTTCGCAATCGTTGAAACAATACTTCCAGGTGACGCAGGTGTTCCTCTTCGGACGATGAAGCTACGATGATGTCATCGATGTACGCATAACAGAAATCCAGGTCTCGTAATACTTCGTCGATGAATCGCTGGAAGGTCTGGGCCGCATTGCGTAAACCAAACGTCATTCGGGTAAATTCGAACATACCGAAAGGTGTTGTTATCGCGGTCTTGGGAATATCCTCTTCTGCAACGGGGATTTGATGAAATGCGCAAATCAGGTCGATGGTCGAAAATATTTTTCTACCTCGAAGTGATTGCGCGAAATCCTGAATGTGACGCACAGGGTAAAGGTCGGAACGCGTTCTCGCGTTAAGTCTGCGATAATCGCCACACGGTCGCCATTCTTCACCCTTTTGGCACGAGATGTAAGGGTGACGCCCACGCACTGCTTGACGGACGAGCGATGCCTAATCTGAGCAAAGCGTCGAACTCTTTTTTCGCTGCTCGTAATTTGTCAGGCGCTAGTCTACGCGGTTTTTCAGCGACAGGGAGACCAGGTGTCGTTTCGATGTAGTGCCTGGTTTGATGCTGCACAGCCGCGGAAGGAGCTGCAGGACGCGTAATGTCCGAATATTTCTTGAGCAGGCTGTGAAACACGGATTCCCGCAAATTGTCCTAATCGAGGATGGCGCAGAACCCACGAGTTGACCTGGAGACGTAAGTCGCGTAGTCTCGTCAAGAAACCATTTATTGCGCACATCCACAAGTAGTCCATAAAAGGATAAAAAGTCTGCTCCAATTATGGGTTTCGACACATCCGCGATGACAAATTGCCAAGTAAAACAACGACGCAACCGGAGGTTTAAAGTCATTGTCACTGTGCCGTACGTAGCAATTGCAGTTCCGTTCGCCGCGGTGAGTTCATATGCCGATTTTGATCGCGATTGTTTGACTAGTGAGCGCGGATATACACAAAGGTCAGCACCCGTATCGACGAGAAACTGGACCTTAGAGTACGTATCCGTAACGTACAAACGGCGCGGAATCGGGCACGCGTCGACGTTCGCCATCACCGACTGCCCGTCGCGTTTCCCGAACGATACGCGCACGGTTCGCGACACTCGCGGGCGCGGTCACCAAAACGTTGGTGATACCAACACTGATCGCTGTCACTATCGCGGCTCCGCGAACGGCCTCGTGAACGCGACCTAGTTGTCCTCGTTGTCGGTCGTCGCGGTTCACTCTTTGTGAAGAGCTTAGCCATTGCCTGTGACATCTGTAAAAGCTGTTGTTCGATGCGAGCAAACCTGTCGTCCTCAGATGTAGAAGGTGGAAGTTTCACTGCGACATGGTTCACTTCCGTCGCGGTAGGGTTTGCGACGCGGTTTTCCTCGTTGAGACTCATTTTGCTTCGCGGCGTTGCACACAATTAAAACCACTCTAATTTAGAAAAAAAAAGAAATCGCGTACTTTCACTAAATTACGTTTGAAGATCACGTCGGGGTCACCACTTGAGGGTTTCTTGTGTCGTGCAGCAAAATGAAACGCTCTCACAACGGTAAAAATAATATATTTATTTAAAACAAAGAAGCAGAGGATGTATCAGACTAGATGTTGTCGACGCGAAGCTTTGTTGGAGTGTCTTGTTTTCTGCCTGCGTCGTACTACTATATATTTTCTCCTTGGCGCCACCCTGACGGTTTCGGTGGATGTTTCGAGAATTCCAGTTTGGGTGGTCGTTCTTGGAAAGGACGGCTTCTGGTCACTGTCCCAGCTGGAGTCCATTGCCGAATCGTTCTGGCGCCACGATGGCGCTTCCTAAGTGGGTCGATACAAAATGTGGTCAAGTGTATTTGGGCCAATAATAATAATAATAATAATAATAATAATAATAATAATAATAATAATAATAATAATAATAATAATAATAATAATAATAATATTTAATAATAATAATAATATTTATTGATCTCTTAAGACATGTAAGCATGTATGGGATAAGTCTGGGAAAAGTAAATGAGCAAATATACAAGGGTTAAGTGGTAGACCATACTTGGGATGCCCAAAATAATTTTTTGTATTGGTATTGTATCCTGTTTTTTTTTCTTTTGGAAATAAAGATATATTATTATTATTATTATTATTATTATTATTATTATATTTGCACTTTTTAAATCATTCTTACCTTTTCTAAAGTAGATAAGATTTGCTACAATTTGAGCTCTACCGGAGTTCGCTAGCTCAGCTAGTTCCTGAGATACAGTTGTGCAAATATATATATGAAAAATGAAATTAAATAACTTTTTTTAAACAAAAAGACAGTTATTAGGTTAATACTTGTATTACGTGTTTATTTTATAGTTAATTTGACATTTTGACAACTTGGAAGGCCCTGGCTGATTTAAATAATTGTCAGGTTCAATATAGACAGAGGTGGATATTATGTCATCAGGCTCGTTTTCCTCATCCTGCAATAAATCCTCCTCATCTTCAAACACCTCAATTAGAGGGATATTGGTGCACGAGTTGCCCTCGCAATATTTGCACAGCAGTGAACATTTAATTCCAGCTTTCCTGCAAGAGCATGCTCCCAAACATCCCTTCTGGCATTTACAGGACAGACCTTTTCAAAGTAATTGATTGGCGGGAGGTTCTGTGGTAGTAATGGAGATGAGACCTTGTTCAGTTACTTTCCATTCTCAGTCCGATGGTAATTTTATTTTTCCCAGCCACTGCTGCACTTGGTGGTATGCTCGATAGAAACGATATTTTGCAGCATCTTTAGTGGGTGGTAGACGAGCTAAATTAATTTTTGAACATGCAGAAGCCCTCGGGAACAGTGTGTAACATAGGGAGTTCAGGGTGTCTCCGCTTTCGTCTCCGTATAGCGCCACCAGAAAATTATCTCCTGCTTTCTCTATTGCATTAGAGTCTCCATCAGGCTGCAAGAACACTCCAAGATCGTGTATGAGTTTTGTGTTTTGTTGGAGAACACTACAAAATTAAATTTTTCCTTGCTAAAAAAGTGCAGACGTAGTATCGCAGCCACTGAGGGCGTAGAGTATAAGTACAATGCCTCTTGGAATGTCCTGTATATCGTCAGACTTAAATGAGCTAGAGGAAAATTGAGAATGGTCTGATCCACCTCTGCCAGCCTTATGTAAGTATACATTTTCTACAGTGGATCCTAATCCATTGAGAATAACAAGCAAGTCAACATCCTCCCCGACAATGAAAAAGTTTGCAGTATTTTGAAAAAAAAAACTTATATTTGCAAAACTGTATCTCAGGAATTACAAGAGATACCGAGCTCCGGTGGAGCTCAAATTGTAGCAAATTTTATCTACTTGAGAAAAGGCAAGAATGACTTTTTTGTTAGAAGTTTTCTTTAGTATTTTGGATATATCTCAGCTGGCACAAGTTTTTCGAGGTTGCAAATTTGGATTTAAGTTACTCAGATAGATCTTAACAACATATAAAAAAATCAACTTTACCGTAATTATTGCAATTTTGGACCTTTTATTGTGTACTATATGACTGGCCTATACCTCACTGAGAGAAATATATTTTAGCCATTACTGGATATTGATTATTCTAAGCAAAATATCAGCATTAAATAGGTTCCAGAAAAGTTACGTTGCTGTCATTATAAAAATAATTTTGCTAAAGGAACGTAATAGCGGTTAAATTTTTTTTTAACTTTTGATTTATTGCTGCAATCCCACCATTTCATTAAAGTAGTTTTTGCATGTTTTCACCTCAGCAAGAAAAATATGCAGGGTGATTCAGAACTTATCTAAACAATTTTTTTATGGTACAGGGGACATACAAATACAATTTTGTAAAAAAATCAAAAAGGGCAGTTCGAAAATGATTTAAAAATACACTTCTGCACGGCACTGGGAACTGCTCCATTGTAAAACCTGATGACTGAAAACTAACACCAATGTTGCTGCTTGTCCGTTTGCGTGAATCATCAGTAGGTATCCACTTCGGTGCGATACAATTAATTTTTAAATATCCCCACAAAAATAACTCCAAATGATTGAAAGTTAGGAGATCGTGGCGGCCATGTACCGATCCTCTTCATCTCATTTCTTGGGCAGGCTGTACATGGTGCGGATATAATTGAGCTTCGTATATAATACGCCCCACAGCTGCAATATGTCGTAGACATCCTGGTCCTCCACCTCTTCCACGAATCGGTTTCAAATTTCCCTCGCGGACCAGTTATCTATGTCACGACATAACATCTAGGGAAACCACGGGGAAAAATATTTTTGCTTGTAGTATTTTATCTACTACTTTATACTACGAAACTCATATACGGCAATATAAACATTATCATACTCCGCACAGTTCTTTTAAAAATCTATTGATTTTTGAATTGATATAAATTATTAAACTTACGTATAGTACGGGATCCGGCTGCAAAATTAGTACATTCATAATGTAGTTAACCGAGATTAAATTTTTATGTAATTTTATAAATGGAGGAAGCCATTTCTCATGAGGTGCCAATTAAAAAGTGCCCGCTATTATTATTAATTAAAATATTATTAATTGACTTTTTGTGAAACATATCGTTCACGTCCTATGGAAATAAAACATATTCTACTTCACGGCAATGTATTTAAGGACTTTGAAAAGGCACAGTTGCTATTGATCACTTAGCCGTAATCTCTCCGCAGCCAGTTGTAAACAGGTATAATTTTGTTAAATTTTTACGTTTATGGCGTATATTCATTTCAATTGTGCCACATTAAAGCTAATTTTTTTCTGTACGTGATGTAATATGTCTGCCTATAACAAACAAGCCGCAAATAAGAGTCGCCTGCCGTTAAAGATGCTAGGTAATTAAAATAAAGTGGGAGAGAGTGAGCGAGCAACGTTACTTGTTAGACGAAGATGCTAAAGGCCAACTATACGGGTTTTTAAGCTACTGCGCATGCCTCAATAGATAGGGTTCTCAGCCAACGATCTAAGTAGTATTAAGAGCTACTCAATTTAAGTACTCCAAAAAATATTAAATAGATAAAATAATATCAAAAATTATTATGAAAAATTATATTTTGGTTACTTACGTCAAAGAAAATTTATTATGTAGGCCGTGTTTAAGCAAATGTTTGATTTTATTGATGTTTTCAGAGTATACTCGCGTCAAAAATTCAGACGTCTTATGTCACGGCTGACGTTACACATTTGTTTTTATTGTCAACGTAATTTTCGATATTTGGTAGCATTAAAAACAATCATTTTTTGCAATTTAGTGCAATATATAATGCAAAATTTTAGTGTAGTATGTATATAGTTTTATTACTATCAGTTGCAGTTTCTTAAATATTTTGATGAAAATATAATGAATTATTCATTTATTCGGATGGCGTAAGTCGTCTGAAATCTTGTCGCGAGTATAGTCATGAGTTACAAATTAATTACAGTAAATTGATAATAGTAATTATGAGTTACAAAATACAAAAACATTAGTGTTAGACAAAAATTAATTAAAAAATTATAAAAGCTTATATTACGTTTTTTCTCGCTTATTTAAAGTCAGAGTTTGCATTAACTGAAATAGTAGTATGTCAATATTAATAAAACAACAACAATAAACACTGATGCGCATAGAGCAATCCAACGTTCTGTCACTTTGCTGTCACTTTAAAAATGGCGGATAATAAGTAGAATGTTGTGCTTTTGTGTAGAACTGTCAATTGGTGTGTGCTCTTTGTATTTTATGCCTATTTCGTAATACCATGGATAATTTAGTTAGTGTGGTTAGAATAACAATAAATGCTTCAGCGCAGTAGCTTAAAAAATGCGCATAGCTGGCCTTTAGCATCCTCGTCTAACAAGTGACGTTGCGCGCTCACTCTCTGTCACTTTATTTTAATTACCTAGCATCTTTAACGGCAGGCAACTCTTATTTGCGGCTTGTTTTTTATAGGCAGACATGTTACATCACGTACAGAAAAAAATTAGCTTTAATGTGGCACAATTGAAATGAATATACGCCATGAACGTAAATATTTGACAAAATTATACCTGTTTACATCTGGCTGCGGAGAGATTACGGCTAAGTGATCAATAGCAACTGTGCCTTTTCAAAGTCCTTAAATACATTGCCGTGAAGTAGAATATGCTTTATTTCCATAGGACGTGAACGATATGTTTCACGAAAAGCCAATTAATAATATTTTAATTAATAATAATCGCGGGCACTTTTTAATTGGCACCTCATGAGAAATGGGTTCCTCCATTTATAAAAATACATAAAAAATAAATCTCGGTTAACTACTTTATGAATGTACTAATTTTGCAGCCGGATCTTAGACTAGTACGACATATACGAAACGATATAATTCACTGTCTTGAAAAGAGTAACCTTGTTTTGCAACTTATTGTGTTCCAAAAGTTAAAGCATTTTCTTTTCTCTGTTTAATTTCATCCTTAAGGACTACGTATATTTTGCAAAATTATATCGTTTAAATACAATAAAAATAGTACGTAGTAGAAAACTATAGTAGAAAAAGAGAATTTTTTCTGAAATATACTACAAAATATGGAAAAAATGAAAATAATATTTCAGCTTGTCTTAGAGACCTCTATGTTTATACCAAAAGCAATTCCATTCATTTTCTGCTATTCTTAAAACCCATATAAAGTTTCATTGAGGTGTTTTAAAAATGGCGGAGTAATTTAAAAACAAACTTTTTCAACTCCAAAATCTACCAGAATTCCTTGAAATATCTTAAAAAGTGAGATGGTTATGGTAAAAACCTTATTTGGATGTAGAATAGAAGTTTCTGTACACCTTTTTGAATAAAAAGTCGAAGAACAAATGCAACACATGATAAATTCGTCGTTCGATGTAACTATTTTTAGATTATTTTGGTACATATCCAGGACAAATTCATCAATAGTTGACGGGTTGGACATATTTAAACAATATTCAATTCATTAAAGTGGCATAGAATTGCAATTAATTCCACTACATTAATTTTCGACTGAAATTCTAATTTTAGAGTTCGTGTATTTAGATCCATCAACGTTAGACCTTAACTGCGTATTTGTGCAGTATGGCGATATTTGATTATCTTTAATTAGAGATAAATTAAGATTATTACTGTTTTATTAAGTTGAATGACTTTGTTGATGTACGAAACGATGCATTTATAAATGAAATGCATGTACGTTATAATTATATTAACTCAAACTTTACGTAAACAAACTGAAGCTACAGAATGATGCTGTTATTCAGCCCAAGTACTACATTTACTTCGCAGTTTTATAAATGCACATCGAAAGTAAGTTAGTTGTAAAATTTAAATCAAATTTCTCAAGTTATTTTTCATTGATGAATTTATTCCTATTGTGTTGCACTATAATGACTGTACCGCTATGGGGTCCAATGTTTGTGACCTTTTTTCGAACTACCTTCAAAGTGTTTACGAACCTTATCATCAGGTGGCTTTCAAATCTTTCAAATCTTTTCAAAATATTAGCAGTATCAAAATGAATTGTATTGATTGAGAAAGTAGAAATTGCCGCTTCATTCCAGGGAAGGTACGAACTTTAAGAGGGGCGGCGACGTGCATTGGTCTAGCATTCCCCACTACTACGGTAATCGGTTCCGTATCGCCAACGCCAATTCGCCATTGCAAATCTACTGTCCGGTCAACTGATGCCAGTGTTGTCAGATCTCATGCATTCTGCGGAAATCTCATGCTCTCATATTTTGATTACAAAATCTCATGTTTTTTAATAGACACAAAAAGAAATAATAAAATTATTAAAATTACTCTTTGAAATCTACCAAAACAAAGACCTAACGAGAAATAAAGACAAAATCGAGAGCCACATTGAATAGATAGAGGTAGGTCTACAATATTTGGGTACTTGAAATGTCCTTTATTGTAGACTGCTCTCTTAATAATTAGCAATGAATACATAAACGGGTATGACAGTCTACGGATATGCGGTGTGTGCTGTATTCACGCTGTATTGCAGTGATTCTTAACTCTATTCCGTAAGGGTACCTACATTTTCTGGAAACAACAGATTTTACGACCCGTGAGTCACCCTGTGTCACGTCAACTGCGCCTCAACGTTCGCCCGGCCTAACAATAAAATAAATTAGAAAGGTTACGTGGTTAATAACTTTTAAGTAAGTACCTGTAAGTACCTACTTACAATGTAATATTATGATAAAATAGCATAACATAATGCTTTTAATGAAATAAAAATGGCATTACAAAAGTAATTAAAAATTAAGCTGTGTCAAGAGGTGTTTTTTGATAAATTAAGCCATCTCATGCTTTTTTCTCCAAACCTCATGCTTCTTTGAAATTATTCTCATGCACTGAATTTTTCCCACCTGGCAACACTGCTTGATGCAAACACGCTGTGGTCGAAGTATGCGTGTAGCATGACACAAATACACGCAAGCGGCAAAATACAATTCACCATCAAGATCCTCACTTTCCAAATCTGTATGATAAATTTAATAAATTAAATGTAAATCAAGGTGCCGATCCAGATGGCATACCTGCTTACTTAATTAATAATTGTGCGAGTGCTTTACATGAACCTTTGACTATTTTGTTTAATATGTCTCTCACATTAGTTGAATTTTCATCTTTACCGAAAACGGCTTTTCTTATTCCAATATACAAGAATACCGGAGATAGAAATTGTGTGAGGAATTACAGAGGGATTAGTAAATTGTCTGTATTCAGTAAGATATTAGAGTCAATAATTTACGGCACTCTGTTTAAGTCGTCGAAAACATGGATTTTTTATAAACATTCCATTGATACTAACCTCTTAAGATTTAGCGATTATATCCGCAATGCCATAGACAAGCGAACTCAGGTGAACTCCGTGTATACCGATTTCAGTAAGGCTTTCCATTGATCATAATACAGTGCTTTCGAAAAGTAACGAATATATTAATTATTTTTTAAATTGAGAAGTTTTAGAAAAAATTCCCTGGCTCGTCGATTTTGTTTTTAAAAAAGGCACTTTTTGACATACGACCCATATTTGTGACATCATCTTTGTTCGAGATATGACGTCATCGACAATTTTTTTAAATAGCAACCCCCAATTTTGACCATGCCATTTGAAAGAGCGTGTCATTCTACATACATACATCATGAAAAATTATGGTGTTACATAACAAAAATTTTCAGGGCAGGAGGAGGTTCCTCGAGCCGCCAGCATCGGCCGCAACAGCGGTCGAGGCTGACCGGAGAAGGGAACCCACCTCTACGAGGCCGCCCAGGTCTACAGAGATGGTGAAGGATAAAGAGCGATAATACCGCTCGATCCTAATCCATACAAGGACACCGTTCGCCAATAAAATAACGGCGCAACATTAATTTCAAGAAAATAATGTTTGAAGATTTTTTCTTTAGTTTTGTTGGGTTTTTTGCCACACTTCTAAAAAAATAATAAAGATTAATTAAATAAGCCCTTGCGCCAAACGGAACAGTCAAGGGTTATTTTCGAAACTAAGTTTGCCTAACCAAAAATTTAATTTTCACAATACTGTGACTCAATAGTAATTATGATGTTGATGACATATCCATTGCAAAATAACTATTTAATATCATCCCATTAGAACATAAGAGGATTCACGCAGATTTTATGATTTTGTTTAAGTTATTAAATAGTCTATTAGATTGCCCTTACTTAATTTCTTTGTTGATTTTTTATGTATCTTCTAGAAATAGTAGAATGTCTAATTTATTTAATATATTAACCCAACATACCAATCTCGGTTTAAATAATCCGTGGTATAGAATGACTATCAATTATAATAGTTATATTGCCGATTTAAATTTTGATATTTTCAGTACTACATAATTAATCATATAATTAATTTTTCATATCTATGTATATTTTTTCACTAATATATCCATTATATTGTTAATTTCTCACTTTTTATATTATGTGCACAATGTACCAGGGGATGCACTTTTTGGGCTGCTAGCCTGTTTGCGTTTCGAAATTGATAAATAAATAATAAAGAAATAATTGAATATGATAAAAAACATAAATTATTATCATTGATTAAAACCATCTTTAATTTTTCAGACAAACACTGAACAAAGTACCATAATATATTAACAATATTAATTGATTTGATTATTATAAAAAAAATTATTATGTACAAAAATAGGGTGATTATTGGATTTTAGTGTTTGGTCAGATATCTGGCGTTCCCATTACGAAAGACACTTTCATACTTCTAAGTAATTATTAAAATATTTTTCACAAAGACGATTTTTGCTATACATCACTCGATATCTTATTTTTTAACATAAATGAAAAGAGGGCAAATAATGAATTATTATCACTTGTAAACGATTTTGTCGCTGCATCATAAATTGCATTTTCAAAGAAATGCTGAATAGACTCACGATGTTGAATTTGTTTTTGATGTAAAATGAATGTGATTTGCAATAGTTCACTTTAAAATATTGTATGTAGTGAATGTCACGAAAAACAAATTATTTCTATTATCAACAAGCAAATCTACAAAATGAACAATGTCTGTGGTGGCTGTTCAATTGTGTCGAATTTGTCCCTGCTTTGTTCTAGAAAACACATTTTTATTGTGTAGTGACTATACATGTGTGACACGAAATAAGTGGTATGCAAACATTTAGTTTTTAGCATTTAATCTCGTCATGTATTTAGTGTAGCGATGTGATAAAATCAAAAAATCATTTTGGTTGCTCATTCCACCTCTAATTCAAATTCAAACAGAACGCCTGTATTCTAATTTAGATAATGATACCTAAATGAATAAATATTGACAGAATTAAAAATAGAAAAATATAGTTTACAGTTAATCATTCTAGATTTTATGTATATTTTCTTAGTTCCTAATACTTGCCGAAGGAAAGGACGATGTACTATTATTCTGTATGTTGCATTATCATATAGTTTAATATAATTTGTATACAGGGTTAGAAAAAGTTAAAGGGAAAAAGGCTGTTTTCCGAATACTGGATGACTTAGGTGGGAGAACATTAGGACTGTAATTAAAAGTTGATTTACCCATTTTCGTGAATAACACAGGTCCGCAAAAAAATGGTGTGTGCTGAGAGTCCCATTATATTTTTTCTATATATTTTTTCCCGCTGAACACGAATCTGAAGTTAAAATTGGAGGTTGCACAGCAAATATTTGAGAAAACCTAAAAAAATCGATAAAATCATATCAATCCTAATGACATTATTTTGTTACCCATAAATTAATAATTATTAGGTACATTTTTATTTATACCAAAAGTAGTAGTAAACAAGTAAACAACAACATTATATTAAATACGGCCCTGGTGAGGATACGTGTTATGGAATCTCAAACTACACCAACCAACAATGTTAGTAAATGATGACAAGTATAATAATATAATTATTTAAGTTGATGTCTGTGATTGGTGAGTGAGAGGAGTGGGAAATTGGCAGCATGCGCTATAATCTTTAGCTTATCTTCTTCTTTCTAAATCTATGGTCATCCCTCATAAATTGTGTCGATTCAGCTGCCGAGGCAGCACAAACCGCTTGGTATGTTTTCGCTCTCAATATTAAACACAAGTTAAATTCTATAGAAATGGAATAGTTTTATCATAAAAATTAGTTAAACATTAACTAATTCCGAAACACAATACATGGTTTTCATTTCAAAAATTATAGTTACACAGTTAGTAATTAAAAAAAATAAAATTAGGTTTTTAAGTTGTTCAATTTATAATAATATTGCATTGCTTTTTCTTCATTGTCCCACCATTCCCATCTATTATCGTTACTTTGATCTTCTTCAGACCACTTCAGAATTCTTGAACTGTGAAGCGAGGATGAGGACCGTAATAAGAACATTCTGTTTGTGTAAAAAAAATGATAATAAAGCAATTGTGTGAGAGAAATACCGTCAAAACTAATATTTTTGACTCATCACTTTTTGTGAGATATAAGTGGTCTGCTTACTTCCTGCTCGGCCTAAGCGGCTCGACTTACAGGAAGCGACCTACATTGCAGCAGGTACTTAACGCAGACCTCTCGCACTGGGCGACAAGCCATTAAATCTGTAAATAATAATGCAGAAAACAACTACTCCGCGGGCTAATGCCCCGACCGGCATTGAATTACTCCTGCAGTATCTGTGTGAACAGCCAAGAATCCTTGTCGGACACACCACCAGACATAGACTGGTTTCGGGGTTGTTAGCCCACATCAGTATGCCATAGGTGAGATGACTGACAATTGAACTGGCTGTTCCTTCATATGTTTGTTCACATATAAACTGAGTGCAGGTGAGATATAAGTGGTCTGTTTACTTCCTGCTGCAGAATAGTATATGTTCTGTAAACTCTGCTATGTATTAAATGTAAATGTTAAGTAAAGTCTCCACATATGTGAAGATTACTATTCATAAATGAAATATAAACTTTGAACCGTCTGAATCAGCTTGTTTAATTTGTGCTTTTTCTTGCAAATATCTGCAAAAAATATCCACTAATTAAATAGATTCGGAGGTACTACAAAGACATTTTCCATATCAGATTATTCAATCTCTGAATCTGAATGAAATCTTGCACATTATATATTTTAATATTTATTTTTCTTTTCTTTCTTCTCCCCAGGTTTCTTCTTCTTTATGTCCTATGGGCAGGTTCACCAGAGAGTTCTGAAACAGTACTGTACTTCCCCACATCTGTTGTAACTTGTTTTATTTGTGTTAAAATATGTAAGTTGTTTAGCTGCTTTAAAATCAGTAGCAGAATTCCAAATCACGGAAACTGCGTATTAGACATGCAAATCAACGACAAATTTTATAAAAAAATACACGGAACGGAATATGTCTCCAAATTTACTAAACCGTCTTCGTTGTTCCAAATATAATTTGCCTGTAAATTGCCATTAACTTCCAATCTTTTTAAATGTTTGATAAGAACTATTTAAATAAATAAGTAATAATTTATTCTAGCGCGAATATGAGCAGAATTCACAATTATGTTGGAACGCCGGATAAACATGGGAAAAGTTATGCTCTGAATGTTAATAACGCAGGGATCGATAACAATTGAACAAAATACACTTGCTTGATTAAGCTGAACCCGGAAACGGAGGCTTACATTCACCACGTATGCAGTTTAAAGTATTTCCTTAGGGTCGATAATTCAGTTCTATTTTTTGCTGACACTCCCAGTTGAAGTCAAAATGTCGTGCACAAAACTGCATTAAAGTTGAAGCAGTGGGTACTTAATAGAATGAAGCGTTTTAGCTCTACTTTATGGCTTGTATATTTCTATTTAAAGAATTAATGTTTTAATAATAATAATAATAATAATAATAATAATAATAATAATAATAATAATAATAATAATAATAATAATAATAATAATAATAATAATAAATGCATTTATTGCCCAACAGTTACCCATTTACAGAGCAATTACACAAAATAAATTAATACTTTCAGTTAAGTGATTATATACAAAGTGTACCAAATACAACTATGACAGATACATATTAAGTTCAACAGAATTAGAAAGATAATTATAGGTATTCTTTACATTTACGTTTTAACTCAACAAAACTGCAACAGAAAAAATCACAAACGGAAGCAATTACATTTGCATTAGCGCACATTACATGTATTGGTGCTTTTGACAATAAATTTGTTTGAGCTCTTTTACAGTAAAATATATTATTTTGTCTGGTTGCAAGTCTAGGAACTAATATATCAATTTGCGATAACAAAGCAGGACAGTCAATTTTACCCTGTAATAACTTACATAAAAATAAAACAGATGCTAGTTTTCTACGCCGCTCCAAGGACATAAAATTAAAACTACTCAATAAATCATTATAATCGCACCCTCTTTGGGGATATACCCCACTAGTTCTAAAACTTAAATATTTTAAAAGGATTTTTGGACTCTTTCAATAGCAGAAGAATACTGCAGATATATAGGATTCCATATTAAAGAGGCATATTCCAATTTAGTTCTAATTAAACTAAAATACATAGTTGACAAAGCAGACACATCTGTGAAATTTTTGCTATTACGTATAACAAAACCTTGAGTATTATATGCTGACTTTATTATATTACTTATATGTTGATTGAATGTCAATTGATGATCAAAGTTAACTCCTAAGTCTCTTATATTATTTGTTCTTTCTAAAGTAACATTATCGATTGTGTACGGATATTGCAAAACATTTGATTTACGGCAAAATGATATTATTTTACATTTAGAAATATTTAGAAAAAGGTGATTTTTGAGGCACCAATTTTCCAATAGAGTAATTTGTTCTTGCAACATAATACAGTCATCTACATTAACAATAGAAGTATATATTTTCAGATCGTCGGCAAACATCAATTTGTTACAATCTATTACATTGCATAAATCGTTGACGAAAATCAAAAAAAGTAAAGGTCCTAAATTGGATCCTTGAGGGACACCACTTGTTGCAATATAGATATCAGAGGAAAAACCATTGTAACAAACAAATTGTTTGCGATTACTCAAATAAGATTTCAAAAGTATCAAATATTTGCTATGAATGCCTAAATCTGAAAATTTCTTAAGTAGTGCATTGTGACATATTTTATCGAACGCTTTACAAAAATCTGTGTAGATAGCATCAACTTGCCCTTTACCATCTAGTGTTTCACATAGAAACTGACTGAACACAGCCAGGTTACTCGTAGTTGATCGAGAATTCATAAATCCATGTTGAGAGGTTGATATAATATTTTTTGCAGACGCATATATGCGATTGTATAAGACACTCTCTAATAGTTTTACAAAGTTGTTTAAAAGTGATATGGGTCTATAATTTACAATACTATCTTTATTTTCAGATTTATGTATCGGGCAAACTTTAGCAATTTTCCAGACTTCCGGGAATACAGAACTATCCAAAACTAAATTAAAGAGTATCTTCAAAGGTTGCGCCAGTACTCTTATGCAATCCTTTACAATAAAAGAAGGAATTTTATCGGAACCAGATGTAAATTTATTTTTCAACTTTCTCCCTGCTTCAAATATTTCTTTTTCGGTTCACAACTGATGTCAAGTGAAGCATTGGGATCCAAGTTAAAATCAAAATCTGCATCCATTAGATCAGGCAAAGAATAAACACTGGCAAAAAATCACTAAAAGCATTGACAATCAACTGCGGATCATTAAAAGATTCGCCGTCATACATCATTCTTCCCGGAATTCTGGAAGTTCCATTCTTGCAATTAACAAAAGACCAAAAGAATTTCGGTTCATGTTTCAATTTAGTCTGCACGTTTTGTAAATATAGAAAATATGCGTCTTTAATTTTTTGTTTAATTATTGCCCTAAGTCTACAGAAGTCTTGATAATGATAGTTATTATTTGTGCTTTTAAATTTCCTGTGTATTTTTGCTTTTTCCTTAATAAGGCCTATGATCTCAGCTGTATACCAAATAGGATATTTATGTTTGAAATTTTTGAAAACAGGTACATGAATATCGAAAATTTCATAGATCTTATTGTAGAAACTGTCAACAGCAACATTAATATCAGTCATATCATTCAAAAAGTCCCAGTTGATATGTAAAAGATCATTATAAACTGAATGAAAATTGGCTCTTTTAAAATTATAATTTTTTGGGGTCTATTTACAGTAAAATTATCAGACTTCTTGTAAAGACCAATGAGCAATATAGATAGAGATGAGTGATGACATGTCTTCTTCAACTAATGGTAAATAGTCCAAAAAAACACTACAATCAACATTACTAATTATTAAGTCTAATAATTTACCATGTTTTGCAGACAAAAGCACAAGAGAACTCAGTCCATTATCTTATGAAACTAATTTAGACAATTTTTTAAAAAGAACTTACTGTGACGAAATATTTAAATAAAATTTGGGACACGTGGTGTTAACTGGGATGAGGTAGTTATATTATTTCCTGAAACATACCATGTGTCTCCGTTAAAAAGCTTTCTTTTCTCTAATAAACCTTTATTAGAGAAATTTGTGTGTATTACTTCTCGTTTAAAAGTTACAAGCAATATCGTCCTAAAGAGTCTCAAAAGAAATACCACCTAAAACTCATTTGCGTATTTCGTTTGTTACAAACGATAAATAAACAATGTTGCGAACGGCTGCTTTTTTAGTCAGGGCACTTTTTTAAGTCGAGGGTTCTTGAATAGCAAACTGTTTAAGAGGATGTTATATTTGGGCGCCACCTACAGAATAATCTGTTCGGTTTGCCTTTTTACCCCTGTAGGAGGATAAATTTTGCTAGTCAAATGGGAGAAGAAAAATAAAAATATAAAAAAATAAACACAGTTTATTGACTTGCCCACCAGTTGATATACAGACGTGGAATTGTTGAAGTTGGAAAGATCATCCGGTGATAATGTTAGAGATGACTTCCAGAAAGGCGGCTTTTCTGTCGTACTTGGACTCGTGCCGCTTACAATCTTGATTTCAAGGTAGTGCTTCGAGAAGAGCAGCCTTGCTGTCGTACTTGGATAGTGCCGCTTACAATCTAGATTTTCAAAGCTTTAGAATGGCCTTCTTAATTCAATTTTGATTCTTCAATTAATAAACTTTAACCAGCAAAGGTTGAACAAAATATTCCAACTTGGGAAATGGAAAGATTCTCAAAATGTACGTTACTCGACGTAACACCAATAATTTCAATTGATTATTTAATTAATGCTTGATTATTTATAATTTAATCGTTCAATTAATGTTTGCTTATTTATTTAATTTAATCGTTCAATTATTTAATTTAATCATTCAAATATTTAATTGGCCTCTAAAGTTAAGAAAATGACAAAAAAAAGAAAAAATAATTAGCATGTGCTTTAGCAAAGATCAAGGTCAGGTTAGGTATTTTATATTCTTAGTTTCAAAAACTAACATACAATATTGTTTAAAATGAAATCTACTATCTATAATAATCTTAATTAATCAAATATATTACCTCCATTTATATTGATGTCTTCAATAAATTCAGATTTATTTTCAAAATGTGGCTTCGCACTATAACTAAATCTGTAATATGGAAATACTTCAATCGACCAAAATCAGAACGAAAAGGGACTAGAATTTAGGTTCCTGTAGGTTTTATACCCTACAAAGATCTAAAAACTCACTGAAATCTGATTGGTTCGGTTTCTATGAAAGTTCGGGCTAATGCTCGTTCGAGATCTCAGCACATAATTTAGTCTGAATCGAATTATTAATTTTTATGACAGTTACAGTTACCTTAACCTTGCTTTTGCCAAAACAAAGCTTAATACAACAAGTGATAATAATTAAATAATAAACTGTTAACAAATTACTCCAGGATGTTATACAGAGTAAAAAAAATTATAACATTACGATATACATCGACGTAACTGGTTTACAGCAATGGTAAGTAAATAATTAATAAAATATTTATCGTACAAAGTGTTTACATTTTAGGCTTACTTGAAGAAATCTAAAACTACATGGTACACTGGATATGGTTTACACTTACTTAAACTACAACTTATACAGGATGTGCAAAAATACCTAGTTACTAGACGTTTCATATTGAAATTGTGACATTCTTAATTTTATAATAAAAGGAATGTTACAAACTGTTGGAAAAGTAGTAGTAACCTCGATTTTACTGATTGGAAAGAGACCTATTGAATGGCCTGCAAGTTAACTAAATAATCTCCACTGGATTTTTCCCTTGAAATCATTTAATGAAAAAAATATATGCCATACAGCCTCAATAATTGCAAGGCTCGCTACAACTGTGGTACTTTTCGAGAACTGATAGTCCAAGATTAAGGAAGTAGATAACGTTGAAATGATATTTGAATATATGATCATCATTTTAAAGATAAAGATCACACAATAATATTTTTGTGATGTATTTTTATTATGTATGTTCATTTTATAAAATAAAAGTTGTAGCGTCCTGATGATTAAAGAAGTCTTTTTTGGAGTTGACCTCTTCCCTATCATTTTCCTGTTTTTCATTTAAGATTTTAAGAGTGAGGGTAGAAATTTTGAGTACCTATACGTATGTCTTTAAAATATGTCTTTCAAAATTAAAGTTGATGGATCTGACCGTTTCTTGAGGTTTTGTATAATAATGAAATGTGCAGTTTTGCTGATCAATAGGAATGTGCTTCTAAAAATAGCTAATGCGATTTCTCTTGTCGCAAAGATAGTTTAATTGGTACTTGTCTTTTATAAAATTATACAAACTTAGATTAAAACAAAGGAATTCCTTTCTCAAAGTGCTATTTAATTCTTGAAATAGCAATTTTTCTAAACTATCGCAAAAACAAAATTTGTAAACTCCTTATAGTTTCCAAGTAAAAAATTATTGACGCAGTATTTCTAACCTTTATATCACTGGGCTACTATAGTTTCTAGCACTTTCTCTTCACGTTACCCTAGGTGATTTCGAATACTGAAATACCATTTTAGTATTAGCGTTCTTGCGATAGTGTTTACATTAGTTTTTCAAATGTCAAAAATGGCTTACGTGTATAATAACTCCGAGTTGATATATATCGTTTTAATTTATGATGAAGTAATGCTTTAGCAGCTTCTTATCTGTATGCAGAAGAATTTCCCAGTAGACATGTGCTAAATGCAGCTACTTTTACCGCGGTAGTGCAACGCGGACGTGACATGGAAATCTGCAACCGAATCGTGGAAGAGATAGAGGTCCAGGGCATCTACGGCGTATTGCAGCAGCTGAGGAACATATTTTAAGTAGAATCACCTTTTATATTTACATAACTATTTTACATTATAAAGGACCAATCTAGGTTCTTTTGTTAAACTTTGGTATGTCATAATTTTATATTCTCAAATATTTAAGCTTTATATTTTTATGTTGTGTTTTCTCAGCAACCGGTGGTCTCAAAAAGGAGTTTAGGAAATATTTGAACTTTTAAAAGCACCCTAACATACACTCCTCATATGGTTTGATCATTTTCAACATTTTCTGATCATATAACGTACCTAAGTAATCTTATGGGATGATTCCATCTAAATAAATAAATAAAGAATTTAATAGTGAATGAATAAATAAGACATGAAAGAACAGACAAACCAACAAGCAATCATATAAATAAATTAAACAAAAACATTTGGAAAAGTAATAAATATATTTCCGTAGCTATTAATAAGAATTTAGGATTTAAATCTAGAGAATGCAGTAACTGACATTCTGCGACAATAAAAATTGCCAATTTCACACCAGAGATCTGATACATAATTTCGTGGTCTACTAAACAGAGTGATACGTTATATTGGCCATTGTAAATACATATTTGCTACAGTCCACTAGTTTAAAATACACGTTTGGGTTCGGTTGCCACATTAATTGCAATTATAGCAAGATAAATAAGGCAGTGTCAGTAACACAGCCGTAAAATAGTTCGGAACTGTATACATCAAAACTTATTGCGTACAAGAACGTTTATTGCTTCTGGTCAATTAATAACAGACGTAGGAGTTATACGGAGGAGCTTCTTGTGAATTAGTGAGCATTAAGACATCGACACAATAAAAGCATATTATTTAAGATATCTGCTGCCAAGCTGATGTCCTTAAGAGATCAACCTTGTTAATGATTGGCATGAAACTAGGCCATGTCTTCGAATTTGTTCATTGACAGCTCGATTTTGATAATGTCGCGTATGTAATGACATATGCATATAGATCTTGCATGATCTGATAACAGTTACAAATTGAGTGGTTATGTGAGCATGCCGTGACTCTATACAGGGTGGAGCGCTGATACACATGTTTACATAATTTTATCTACTGAATTATAGTGGAGTCCACCAGCCTATGAAAGCCTTCTAGAAATGATTTTCGTTTGCACTTTGAGATTAAAAGCTAAAACCAATTTTAGATGATTTTCCTCCATTAATTCTATCGAAAACCCAAAGGCGTCAAAAAGTCCTGTACGGGGTGGATGTAGGGTGTAAAACGTGAAAACTACCCCAAAAATTATTTTTGGATATTTGAATCTAAAAAAGTAGCTGAATAATTCCACATAAGTACCATTTGCCTCAGAACACTGGATATATATATAAAAAAAATTATTGAATTTTCAATAAAGCACGTTGTTAAATGGGAAGTCTTAAGATTTAAAGCGCTCTAGTGAAAAGTGTCTAAATATTTTGCTGTAACTTTTTTATATGTGATCCAATTTAAAAATACCCTGTAATATATGCAATTTTTTATGAATTTTTATTCGCGTGAGGACACGGGACCGAATAAGGTCGAATATCGCTTGCGTTTCTCAAAGATGCAGCTCATTGTGGTCGAATATCACTTATTTCTCTCTTGTGTCTGTTTAGGCGACAGTGTTGGATTGATATTCTGTACGGATAAAGCACCAGTGATTTTTAAAAACAGTTCGTTCTGATCAATGTAAGTTTGTCTTTTACGTATTTTATATTATATAATCTTTTATTCGTCTTTAGCCATATAAGACAGAACTTCTTCAAACATGGATATAGGCCACTTGAGTAGTAGTAGTAGTAGTAGTACTGACAGTGATTTAGAATCAAAAATCAATACACGAGTTTATCTCCTACCATATTATACTGTCTTTTTCAGGCGGTGCCGGATTTAAATGTTCTTGCACAAAAAGATACCTTGTATTGGATCCTGCAAATGTATGGGACAAATACCCACTTGCTAAAATCCATACACCAAACACCCACAACGTAAATTTTCTAATACGCCAGAGGGCACATCGGTGGAATTAGAATCCGATTAAATCTTCTAAAGTGCCCCGAATTATTGTTACCTATGATTTTCATTTATATATATTCAAGTATTATAATATATAAATTTAAAAACTATACTAATGTCACCTGTTAGCTTTTCATTCATATACAGTAATGTTACTTATTTTAGACATTTTATAATTTTAATAAGTTTGTTTTTGCAATACAAGCAGTGCGGAACAGTGACAACGTGTGAAAAATAAACCCCATAACAAATCCAGGCGTTAAACTACAAGTTACTTTACTCCAAAATTTTATAGTTTCCGAGATGCAGGATGTTACAGTCAATTTCAGTAACTTCGACACCCTGTTTCTCAGAAAATGTCAAATTTTGGACTAAGGTAGCGTGGTTTAGATCATCATATTATGGCCGCAGGAAAATGTGGAAGAACGTCTGTCAGACCTTTGAAGAAGGTTAATAAATAATAAAATAGGGAAGTACATGTAATGAATCATTTAAATCCAGATATCTAAGAAAACGATATTTATCAAGTATACCAATTTTTTACAAAAAAAAAACAACTTAGAATAATAATTTTGGATTAAAAATTCAATACACCGGGGCCTAAAAATGTTATGATAAGTTAAGTGCTTGTAAAGTACTGTAGGTGTCGCCCTTTATAATTAACAGCAAACTCCAGACCAGATTTCAGTTTCTTATGGCAGAAAACTCTTCCGTACTAAGTTTCATGTATTTACTGCATTTAATAAAAAAGTTATTGAAGAGATACTAAAATAAAATTGGATCTTGAAATCTATCAAATTTTCGACCAAGGTAAGTTTGCCAGATCTGTTCCCATTTGACCACAGAAAGCTATGTTTAAGTTTTTTCCCACATATTCTGAGACACCCTGTATGCAGAAGAGAAATAAGCAATATTCGACCACAATGAGCTGCTGAACTTTGAGAAACGCAAGCGATATTCGACCTTAGCCGGTCCTATGCACGCGCTCGAATAAAAATTAAAAAAATTGCATATCATCCAAATGAAAAAGTGAAATATCCTGCAGGCTCTGGAAACTCTGCTCTTCAATGCTGTTACAAGGTATTTTTAATTGGACCGCATATAAAGAGTTACAGTAGGTTAGATGTAGAGCATGCCTAAAATATTTAGACACTTTTCACTAGAGCGCTTTAAATCTTAAGGCTTCCCATTTAACAACGTGCTTTATTGAAAATTCAATAATTTTTTTTATATATATCCAGTGTTCTGAGGCAAATGGTACTTATGTGGAATTATTCAGCTACTTTTTTAGATTCAAATATCAAAAAATTATTTTTGGGGTACTTTTCACGTTTTTGACGCCTTTGGGTTTTCGATAGAATTAATGGAGAGAAATCATCTAAAATTGATTTTAGCTTTTAATATGAGTGTAAACGAAAATCACAATTTGAGGCTCCGTGGACTCTACTGCATTATAAGAGCCTCGATACAACATTTATTTGGCACCGAGTTTGGCACTGTTTCAGGTGAATAATGAAGATCATTACACCACTATTGGAGTAAAGTGACATATTACTCCACTAGTGAAAAAATTGAAAAAAGAGCTTAATGTTTATTTTTATTAAGAACTAACAAGTTTATCAATTTGACAATTACTACATAATTTAACAGAAATTAAATAATTGAATTACTTGTTATAAATATTAATAACACAACTCTGGCAATTCGTTAGAATAATACCAGATGAATGCAGCTGGTCTGTATTTGTATTAACAATGTTTACATTTTCTTTGTAAGCGCACTTGAAGTATCTTCAATAACGGCAATTTTTCCTCCAAGAACTTTTGTGGCGATTTGTTTCTTGTTTTCAAGAGACGCAGCAATATAGCCTTAACGCACGGTGTTGGACTTCTAACCACCATGCCGTTTAGTTAGAAGTAGTAGTAGATGATCGTCGAAAACAGTACCCTGTATATTGTTGAGACTGTGATAAATTGAGAAAAAAAGCAATCTTCTTTGGTATTACACTAAAAGTATTTATAACAACAGGAAGTTTCATGTATTTACCACAAAAAAAAAATTCAAAAAATATTCCATGATAGGCATGACTAGGACGCAGGGCGAGGTTATGAAGATATAAAAAATATTTCTTTCATTTTTTACGTTTTCTAACAGCAAATTACTTAGTTAACCTGTCCACACTGCACGCACATCCAAGTTCAATAATTAAGACAACCTTAAATTATGCATTTATGCATTTCAAATAGAAAGTTTTCTTGTTCTTATCATTGATAGCAAAATTTTGTGTCATCAGCATCTTGTAAAAATTTTGATAATATTCTTGACTTTTTTTATTTGTATGCTACTGATTATTTTTTAAGAAAAGCAATTAAATTGTTGAATTTGCAACATTTTGCCGCATACAGATTGAAGACCACAGCATAGAATAGGATGCCTAAGGTCTAGATGATTTGTACTTCTTGGATAATTCTTCAGAAAATACTAATAATACCTTTTCATTTGCTTCATATTTTATATTCTTAGATGCACACCAATCAGTGAATCGTTTATAAAATTGTTTGTACTTGGTTCTCGATTTATCTGGTAAAAATAAAGCTACAGAGCTGCAGCAGCTTATTCAATTTCAAGAGGCAAGTTTTCTGTATCTTAATCACTCATTATTTCCATCAAAACCGCTATTTTCACAAGAAAATGTAAAAACTAAAACTCAATTTTGTTTATAACAAGTTTGACAGACAAAGCTCTATTCAATAATTATCTAAGGAAAATATTCTATCTAAATTTACTAACTTGGTTTAATGAAAACACTCTATACATATCTAACTTCTGACAGTGGGATTGTTCATTAGCATACCTAGATGTTTGGTATCAGAGAACATACATATGACTTCATTGATAGGAATTGTAGGAGATTTGATATATATTAGCTTAAAATACTTTTCTTAAACAGTAAAAAATGTTACAAAAGCTAATAATAAAGAATATATGGGTGTAATTTAACGCTGGTTGGGGCTTTAGCCCACAGAGTAGTTACTTTCACACAATATTGTTAATACCTGAAAAAATATATAAAAAACTATACATAAAAGGTAATTTTTTTTATTTATTTTAGTAGGTCGTTATGATGTTTAAATTCATTGACATATTAATCAGTTTGACATTGTCGACTTTTAATTTCATATAATTTTAATTTATTGGTATAATTAATTTCTTTAGATAATTATTGAATAGAGCTTTGTCTGTGGAATTGTTCATTAGCATACCTAGATGTTTGGTATCAGAGAACATACATATGACTTCATTGATAGAAATTGTAGGATATTTGATATATATTAGCTTAAAATACCTTTCTTAAGCAGTAAAAAATTTGACAGGAAGTTTGACAGGCTACCATAACAATGCCTTTGCTTGTTGATTTTGAATCAAAACTTACAAAGTGGATCTCATTTAAGATTTTTCTCAATTTGAGGTAGTTATAGATAATTTTTTTGTAATTCTAGATGAAATTGTATATAGTACACGTGGGATAATGGCATTTTTTATTACATTCGTAAAATTACACTACTTGGACTACGTTCTCGTCGTGCAAATGTCTCACTCATATATAATAATGCCTATATCCCACTTGTACTATAAATAACTATTATCGCACGACAACTAAATCATGTTTCTAAATAATATTGATTCGTTGAATTCGAATCCGACCACAGAATTTTGATATATTCTAGCCTAAAGTGCATAAACGACATTTTTTCTATATTAGAGGTTATTTTCTGACAAACAGTAGAATTTCGTGTGGAAAGTATGTATTACATACGAGTACATTACCGACAACTTAAAACACCTAAGGCCATTCCTCTGTTACCTCACCTATGGTATACTAATGAGAACTAAGAAGCTCGAAACCGGTATATGTTTTTCAGGTGTAATTGAATATTGGTTGGGGCATTAGCCTGTAGAATAGTTGTTTCCTGGAATTCCGTATTTGCAGTTGATGGGTTATTACATTCAGTGTTCGCAGCAAGTTTTCCAAAAGTTCTTTTCTGGATAGCTTTTAGGGTTACGGATGTATGGAATTTGGGGTTTATGGGTTTTGGTATGTATAGAATTTGAGTTTCGGGTTTTACAGTGTAGGATATATAGATTTTGAGATTTTTAAGTTTTTGCGGTATGGATTTATGACTTATAGATTTTAGCGTTTGTCGGTATTTGTGTTTATGGGCTTCATGTTGTGTAATGTTAGAGAAAAAAACTTGTACTTGAAGAAGCAATTTTTACCTTTGTGACGAAATTTTATTGTTTGGCATAAAATAAGCTCAAATATAGCTAAAAAGAACGTTTTTTGCTCTTTTATATTAGAATATCTTGAAAACCAATAAAGGGAGCAATTCTGAGGCCAGATCCGAATTCAGCGTACTAAAATCCTTTGGAAATATGAATCAGTGATTGTGCGATATAAAAAGTCTAATTTTTGTAAACTTTTGTAATGGACAATAATAAAATCCTAGACTCCTTATAGTTAATGCAGTAAAGCCATATTATTATTTTGAGATTAGGATAATAGTAGTTATTTCTACTTTATGTTAGTTACTTTGACGTAAGTAAGTTTCCTAAAGTGTGGTGAAGTAAAAAATTCTAAGATTTTAAGAATTCTAAGAAGGTAAACACATATTTAATTTAAGGTAAAGTAAAAGATGATCCTACTTTGTCTATACTATCATCTGATTAACTACTCTGACACTTCTCTAAACCTGTAATATTCACGGTATTATTGTTTGCATTATATTCGTCCATAAAAGAATTAAGAAGAGGTACCAACAAAATACGAAAACGACGCAATGGGGACAACAAAAGAAAAATCAGTTGCAAAACTTTAAAGTAAATTCTGAAAAGGGTAGATATGAAAATACCCCTCTTTCTTCCATTCAACTTGCCGTTAAATGGATTTTCTATATCCAAGATCATGGGTATTGTGAGTTTCACGAGCCCAAGCCGTTAGGAGGATCCACAAAAAGGCCATCATTAATTACCGTCCTCTTAGCTCTTTTAGAATGCGATATTTTAATAAACAAACCTCCGACGATTTTTTTGTTGACCTTATTAGTATAAATGTTCTCGCTTAATTAATGGATGCAATTAAAATTGATGAATCAGTACACAAAAGGCATTGCCCAAAAAACGGCCATTTTATTAGTGGGTAACGGTGATTCATGGAACTATTAATTACAGTTAACTTCCTTGTTTGTGTTTCCTCACTCAACGTACTCAGTGGCTTGTATAAAACAGACACCAGCTGATATCATGTTAAGTATTTGAGTATAAATTTCAATATAAATTCAATAAAGAAACACTGAAAAATTGATAATTTTATATGTGCGAGACCGTAGCCGAGCGGATGCAAAATTGCGAGACAAAAAAGACACATTAATTTGTGTTTTGAAATTGTTTAAACCAAATTTGGATAAAAAAGCAAAGTAGGTAAGTAGAATATATCGATGTATAGTATGTTTCGAAATGAAAGAGAATAATAAAACCCCGAGATAAGAACCGGTCATGGGCGTGGTAATATTTCGTTTCAGGTAATTATCGGGTAACACTAATGCTAACAGCAAATAGGTGTACATTAGTATATTTTACTTGATACATCCAGTGTATTGTGTCAGATAGATCCAGTCTTAGAGCTGAATATACGAAGCTAGTGTTAGTGCAGTAAAGTAAAATTCGACTTGTGTTTAGTGACTATTGTGCCAGTGGATATAATATTTATTGTTTGGGTAAAATGTGGAGCTTATCAGATTACGTACCTGCTAAACGCGTGAGAAAATGTGCGCTATCTCAGAATGAGAAGATTATTATATTAAATATATTTAATGCATTGAAACAACAAATTCTTACCAACAGTGTTGACGGCATTGTGGAAAATTGGACTGTAAATCCCCCAAAATCATCCACAGAGAGGTCAAAAGTCGTTATAGATGATTTTTTCAAAAATGTCATTCGCAGAAAAGTACACTCATTTTATTTTGAAAAAGAAATACCAACGCTAAACAAAATTTGAACTTTCAGAGGACAACGATTTGCCAAAAATCAGTAGAAGCCGTCTTACGAGAGCTGAATTTTTGCTGGGAAAAGCAGAACAGGAAATCAGTTCTTATCGATAAAGATGAAATTATTTGTTGGCGAAGATCCTACTTAAGATCAATTAGAAAATTCGGTGACGAAGGGGGGAATATTTATTATCTAGACGAAACATGAGTCAACGAGGGATATACTGTAACAAAAGTATGGCAAGATAAAAATGTAAAAAGTTTTCGACAAGCATTTTTGGATGGACTTTCAACAGGGTTCAAGGCACGGCGAAGATTAATAGTGACACATATAGGTAGTGCTAGTGATTTTGTAGATGGCGGTTTACTTTTATTTGAATCTAAAAATACAGGTGACTATCACGAATACATGAATGCAGATGTTTTTGAAGAGTATTTTACACAGATGTTGGATCTTATTTCTCCGGGGTCTGTAATTGTCATGGATAGTACCAGTTACCATTCACGGCAGACCGAGCGGACGCCTACGACTGCTTGGAGGAAAGCCGATATAATTCAATGGTTATCCGGAAAAAACATTTCTTTTGAAACAAATGTGGTGGAAAAGGAACTTTTGACACTTGTTAATCTTAATAAATATCAGAAAAAATATGTTATCGATGAAATGGCAACAAAATTCCTTGGAACGAGTAACTGCAGATAACTGGCAAAGATGTATACATCATGTACAAAAAGAAGAGGAGAAAATGTGGGAACTCGATAATTTAATTGACGTTACTGTGGAACCTATCGTTATCAATCTAGGAGACGAAAATAATTCATCAGAATATTCAGAGGATGAATTTTAATATACGTACTTTTTTATTTTCGTTATTGTACATTTATGCAACACTACACTGACTCACCATAACTTGAATTTTCAAAATACTTATATTTTCGTGTGGAATAAAAGTCTATTCATTAAATTTAAATAAATATTTTGATAATAATATTGAATAATTTTATTTGAATTACTAAGTTCTAAGCTCTAGTTTTGAAATACTGTTTTTATATTGTTTACTTATAAGAGAAATGGATTGAGAAATTGAAGCTGCATAGACAAAGACGGATTGTCGGGGAATAAATTTTAGCTACCTGCTGCAATTTAGTACGTTTCGATCACACAAAGTTTGTTTAAAGGTACACCTCATCTATATCGATAATACATAATATAAAAATATTGAATATAAGCACCAGTATTACATTTATTTACGATTTGCATACATAATAAGCTTTTATTACTCTCTTTTATTTCTAAACAGACTATAACTGGGTTCTGAGTTAAGAGAAAACAAGAAATAAAAAATAAACTTTAACACCCTTTAATTCCTTTGACATTTTTTGTTTAAGCAATTTTGGTTAAATCGACATCATTTGCATTCTAGATTTTACTCTTGAAGTATATTCGTTAGGTGACATCCTGTATTTAAACTGTGAGAAAAGCAAATTAATTAAAATTAACTTATTTTATTCCAAACAGCATATAATAGAATTTTGTAAGACATTAGTAAAACAAAAGGGTATTTGTGTAATTTCTAATTGAACAATCACAGCTCCCTATTATTACTACTATTCTGCTTTTAGTACACAGAGGCCTAAGAATTATTATTGTTCTCTATTTTGTTACTTCAAAACCGTTCAAGATAAGAAAAAATGTCAAGAGATCTTTTTTATTGCAAGATGATGAGCCTTTCAGAAAATATTTTATTTAAATAATCAATTTAGCAATTGATAATGTTAATGTGAAATCCGCTTTAATTATACAATTCCCAATACCAAAACCAACAGACCACGTCCTTTTACTCTGCTAGGAACAACGTCAATTATTTCTCAGATATATTAGTGGAAAATGTCAAAATTTTTTAATGTGGACAACTGAAAGAGTACATACAGTGGACACGCATTACGACAACGTCTGATACTTTTAGTTGACTGCCATCAACCTTACTTGTCTTAAAAGGCACGGAGGATGAAGATCCAGCACTGTGGCGGCTACACTGAAAACTCACATTTACATAAAGAAAATGTTACGAAAAGAGTACTGAAAGTTAATAGTGTTATAGATAAACCAAGCACCGTGGTCATTTCTGATTTCACAGTATCTGAAGATAATATAACTATTAGTGAAGACCTGTTGGACTGCTTTGAGAATTGTTACAGGAATGAGAGTGGTGGCAATTTCAGTTGTTCATTTAATTTTAATATTTGTTCAAATAGTGTATTTAATAAAAATGCGGATAAACAAAAATTATTGTAAATATTCTATTCTAAGGATAAAAAATGTCAACTTTAGTCTCCTAGGATTATATTTATTTCTCAGTAAGGAAAATGTCAACCTTAGAGACTCCTTAAAAAATGTCATGGTTTTGTGACGGTTCGAGAGAAATGATTTGATGGCCAACAATGTAATACAATATTTCGTAATACATCTTCAAAAAATAGAACAGAGCACAAACATGTTGTACACAGCTATGATTACACATTCATTTCAATTTTCGCAGCTCATAAATGAAAGTAATTCCAAATAGAGCCACAATTCACCGGAAAATAATACATCATTTTCCAGCTTCCTTCACAACATCCGGTCGCGTCTGGGAAAATATACTTTCCACTTAAAAATGGCGTATAACGTGCAGCAATCCCCAATTTATCATCCGGCTACACAGATTTTTAATTAAGTTGTCATTTATGTGGTCCCAGTGACACTTAAAACACACATACTTAAAACTTACTTGCGGTACTCGGTGATTAATTGTCTTTCTCCGACTTGCTAACGGTTAAAATGGTCGGGCTCTTGTTGCGAAATATCGACGCAAAGTCTAATTCCTCAACTGCAAGTTGCTGCACTGAAGTTTGAGCAACTTCAACGTAAATCGGATTATTCATATTTAAAATAATTAAAATTTGCCTTTGTGAGCGTTATGAAATTTTCAGGAGTCTCCAGGCTTCCTTACTTTCATTTGATTTATATTTTCTGAAAGATATTTCATATTTAGTGGACTGCGTTTTAAATAGGGTCAGTTGGGGTAAATCTGGAATAGTTTCGACACTTTTTGAGCTACAGGTAGAACAATGCCAATCACTGTTCCTTGCTACTTAAAAAATTGTGGTTTACTAAAAAAAATTCTCTCACTTTTAACCTGTCGATGAGAAAATGTAAACGCGTATTTGAAAATGTGAAACACTATAATTAAAAATCACGTTATACAGTTCTTATAAAAACATATTTTTTCAAAATTAATTAAAAACGCTAACAATGTTAGTATGCAATTTATACAGAGCGATTTATAACTTATCCAAAAAATTTGGGAGTAGATGCGTCATGTATATCGTAACATTTTTGCAGTTTCCGAGAAAACAATTATTGAAGTCGTAGTATTTTTAACCTTTACAAAACTGGGTTACTGTAGTCTCTAGCATCATCGAAATACAAGTGATCCATAATACTGAAATCCGATTTTAGTATTAACGTTTTTGAGATAGTGTTTGCTTTACTTTTTTAACTGTTTTTTTATATTTTCAGAAAATATGGCCAGATATTGTGGGTGTAATTCAACGCTGGTTGGGGCTTTAGTGCACACAGTCCACAGAGTAGTAAAATATGAAAAAACGATAATAAAATTTTGTTATTTATTTTAGTAGGTCGTTATGATGTTTAAATTCATTGACAGATCAATCAGTTTGACATTGTCGACATTTAATTTCAAGTAATTTCAATTTATTGATATAATAATTTTTATAGTTAGATATTTGACTCAACTTAAAGGAGGCCACCTGATGAAGCAATCCTATAAATGCAGAAATAGGTCAGATCTCATCTATTGTGGTTGAATTTTCGAATTCCCACTGTCAGAAGTTAGATATCTATAGAGTGTTTTTATTAAACCAGGTTAGTAAATTTAGATAGATTAATTTCTTTAGATAATTATTGAATAGAGCTTTGTCTGTGGAATTGTTCATTAGCATACCTAGATGTTTGGTATCAGAGAACAGACATGTGACTTCATTGATAGGAATTGTAGGAGATTTGATATATAGGTATACTACAGTTACTGAACTTTTGTGCTTGACTATGTGAAGTAGCAAATATTTCAAAATTTATACGAGGCGTGTCAGAAAATAGCTTAATTGCGAATCCTTTTATGCGAGAAATTTTCTAATTCTTGAATGAAAAATGTGAAAACTTGTTTACAAACATACAAAATGTACTCTTTGAAAATATCAATAAAACACACTATTCTTGAGTAACATCAATTTAAAAATTGTATGGCATTCTATAAAATGCTACTCCTTGGATAGCAGCATAAAGTTTTCAGAGTGTGTGAAAAAAATGAAATTTAATTGTTCCGTTTTTGTCTTTTTTATTAATTAAATTTACTAAATTAATTCTATATTTGTTATTATTCAAAATATTTAATCTAAGAATCGCATCTCTTTTTGCTCTTTTAATTGTTAATTGTTACCGCGAAATTGCTGTGGTTCTCAACGCCGCTACTGTCCGCGAGAATCGAAAATGGACTCTCGCTTGAACCGTTGACGCAATCTCGTGTGTTATTATAGCTCTTATTTTTTCCTCTCTAAAACTACTGTTTTGCGACTGCAAGATTTATTGCAATCAATCTACCTCCTTTAGAAAACCATCTTCGAATGCAGTGTAAGAAGACGCCGCTTAGGTAAGAAAACCACAGCCCGTTTCTTTCTCTTTTTTATATATTGTACCTCGTTGTATTTATTGGAGACACATGGACTCATATGTAACAACTGAACCAGTCTAGATACAGTCCATTTCGTAGCATATTTTGTTGGTCCTTCGAGCCGGATCCTATATTTGATTGCATATGATTTTAATATTATACCGTTTTCAAATTATTTTACAAAAACCATTTTCGTGGCCACGTTTTTTAGTGGCGGTAGCTCCCTCAGTAAGCGGAAGGGACAAACAAGTAAATCAAGGTTTTCGTTATCTTTTTACTTGTTCTATGTGCACTGATATTTTTAAATATTCATTTTAGGAACACCTTGTACAGTTTCCAAAGGTGGCATAATATTTTTATGCAGTAACAAACTAATATGACAATATTACGTAGTTAAAATTGAGAAAATGTTATATTTTTGCTGTAGCAACAAATTAACGTGACATATAGTAGGTACTGCTTTTGGTGAATAAAAATATAAAATTGTGTTGATCTCTTTCCTGAAATGATGCTTCATTCCACAGATTTGCTGTCTTATAATATATGATGAGTAACTTACTAACATTAAAAGCAAATTTAGATTGTTTTTATGCTGCAATATCACTAAGATTCAGTTGATGAGAACATTGTGTCGATATCTTCAGGCCATTTCAAGTGATCAAACTAAGCGATGTTGGCAAGGCATCTGCATATCAGAGGCGTTCAGTAAATGCACTGTTTAATCAGAATCTGAAACTACGCGTTTACAAACTGTCGTGAGTTTCACAAAGGTATTTCCCCATAGACTACATATTCTAGCAACGTCAACAATTAAATGTATCCAGAAACAGCCACAATTAGTTGCATATAGTTAGTATTTCGTGTAAGCAAATTAATGGTATTTTCCATAACTGAGACAATTTTCAAATAATTCATTAAGGGTTTTTGAGAGCATTTTGCGTTCGAGATATAATCTAAAATAAGACAATTGTTACGTACAACAATTTAATTTATATTTGAAATCCTTTGATCCTTGTTTGAATCAAGACGGTTTAGGCGTGGTGACTATCATAATTATAGCGACCTAATAATCAAGAAAAAATAGTTGTTTGAAAAGGTAGTGTTAGAATTATACATAGCTTCCGAAAAGTAACGAATAAATTCATTATTTTTGAAATTGAGAAGTTTTAGAAAAAATCCCCTGGCACGTCGATTTTGTTTTTAAAAAAGGCACTTTTTGACATACGACCCACATTTTTGTGACGTCATCGACAATTTTTTTAAATAGCAACCCCACTTTTGACCATGCCATTTGAAAGAGCGTATCATTCTATATACGCATCGTCAAAAATCATGGTTGCCTGACAGTAGTCTTAGCGACCGATAAGGTTTTTTATTGCTGTCAGATAAAAACTTGAAATCGAACGTTATTAAATGGCTTTTTTTATTTTTTGAGAAAACTGTCCAAGACCGAAATGGCACGTCGCTAATCTAAGTTATCGAGAGTTAATCTTGACCTTGACCTACCGTATTATTAGGTCAATAACCTAGTTACCTAGCTTTTGTACTGTTATTTAACGACAAGGAGTAAAACTATTATTACTTAAATATTGATTTATTTGTTAATAAAAACAAATGTAGATAATAAATAAATGTTTTCGAATGTTAGGTTATTACAGTTTAATATACAACAAATAAATATGAATTTTTAGTATTACTCGTAAGTACAATTAACCACACACATACCTAACCAGATGTACAATTTGTAGTTACGTACATCTCGCCTAGAAATTTATTGTTTTTAGTAGTATGGTACTAACCTGTTTACAGCCCACATTTCAAGTAAAACTCCGTCCATAGCACTTTATTAATAAAATTAGGGTCAGTCGCATTTCGTAAACATTCTCCGTATAACACTACCATTTCCACATGAATTTGTAAAATTATGCGTTGTGAATTTACGCCAAATACGTGAGGTTAGACCGAAATAAACAAACTACTGCTTACTGCTTGTATTCTCTCCACCCCCCCTCCAAATGTGTAGCATGATCTACAAATTTGAGGGGGAAGAAATGCATAGTGCTAAATGGAGGTAAATTTGAATAACACGCTGATGTGTTAGACGATATTATGTATGTAAATGTGGCATCCATGGTTAATACGGCAAGTCTGTGGCATGGATTGTCGTCGGGTGCGTGATCAGAAAGTTCGTAGTCCACCAGGAGCGTCGTGTAACTGATTTTTATAGGGTGATTTGTTTATTTTTTTAAAGGTCGAGTAAAAAAAGTTGTTGTCGATTTTCTGCCTTTATTAGGCCTCCCGAATACGTGGTTAAAATTAATGACATTATGACTGACTCCCCTGTATATGTATAGGCACAAAAAAATTCTAATGCATGCCTATCATGCATTTAAATATATAATTTGGTAAAGATCTACTTGTACATCATAGTATCTGCTGCCAATATTTTTTTTGTATCATTATATGTAAACTTGTTTACTTTATACCTATGCTGGACATTATTCTTAATTGATAAAAATTTGTAATTAGAACTGTCCTAATATATAAAATTATATATAAACACTTTCAATAAGTTTTCAAGGGATTTACATCTATAATAAGTTTTTATTAATTGCCCTGACAAATTTGGGGACAAAAACCAAAAAGTCTCATTTACCTACGAACTTTTAAAATGCCATTCTCGCCCACAAGTTCATCTACATAATTGCACAGAAAATTTGGTAAAAACAAAATTAAAATATTATTGGCAATATCGAAAGCGACAAATCATTATTATTTTCTGAGATAAATAAATAATATGGCACAAGGTGACCAACTCGAAAAATGTTAATGGGCCCATTTTGCGAATAAATTAGTTATTAATATAGAGGCCGTTAATATATTTGCTATGTAAAGCCCACCTAATTATTTTTCCACCTCGTATTTATGTCTGTTTTTTTGTACCCGTTCAGCTCATGTAATTATGTTTATACATTTGTTCATCGGCATAATAGTTTTTGTAAAAAGACAATTGTATTACTTTGTTAAAAATAACTTATTTTCAAAGTTGTGTTTATCAAAATGATTGATGATGTTTTTCATCGTAAACTATTTTTATTCATTGAGTGATATTTATTTCATTTTGATTTTCAGTCAGCAAGATAACTGTTGAACATATTCACTTTCTTGGTTAAGCATTAGCAAGTAGGAAAATCCATTTACTTTATTTAATACGACACTAAGAAGACTGAAGTTTTTAAAACTTCGTATTTGTCTATAAAAATTATTTCAACTTGACAACACTGTTTTATACACGTTTTGTAGTAAAAGACCCAAATGTACTCTGCTCAGATAATTTCAGAAACATTAGATAGAAAGTGCTAAATATAAAAAATGACGTCGATTTTTTGGCATACAGAATATGGAGGTGTCTTAAATTTCTTCATTCCTGGTCAAGTTCATGGAATACAATACACTGCCTAGAATGGTTATAAATATAAATAATTTCATGTCTGTCCCGGACTACCCCAAGGGTCAAATTTGAGAACACTGTTATTCATGATAAAGAATATTATAATAATGGTTACCCACTTTTCAACTGATAAAAAATAAATGATATTATGGATTTTATTATTTGTAATGACAATCCACTTGGTTATGTATGGAAAAGGATCAACAAAGCTAAAATTATTCATTAAACATGCAATCATTTGAAGCTTTAAAATGAAGGATCTTCGTGATCAGCTATTAAAGGCAAAGGCAAATTTGTCTGTAATTTTACATAACTTTATGTTGGAAATTTATGACCACCGTAAAATTATGTAAAATTTAATAATAAATATAGATGAATATGCAATTTTACTGTGTAGATAATTTAAATTTTCTGTATTTTATATATACTTACCTTTATAACTAACATTGAAAAATATACATAGAGAAAACTTTTTCTATAACTAATATTATATCACATATATGACTAAATATCAATGAGTAAAAATTTTTACAATATGCACATGTTAAAAAAATATATACTTATACCAAGAGAGTTCATCAACCAGTTCAAATATTTTCATTTTGTTTAAGCTGAATAGCGTTACAGAATTCATTTTAAAAATGTATTACATTATTTTGGTAGCCATATGAAGAGTGTGTCGACAGATGAAGTTGAAAAAAGGGAAGTTTTTACTTTTAATGCCATGGAAAAAGTCTGCTTATTAAAATGTACACATGTACAGGTTTAAGCTAGTCAACATAGTAGGCAGGATATCTCTTGCTAATAAAACAGTAGACTTTTTTATTGGAATTCAATAATAGGCGACTATGCTAGTAACATTTTTATTTCTAAATACTTAAGAAGGCGTTATCAGAAACTACTCTGCGGGCTAATGCCCTGATCGACATTGAATTACACCTGGAAAACCTTTTAAAACCATTTAGTAGTTGTTTCCTGGAATTCCGTGTTTGCAAAATATCGTTTCTCGCCGATCGCGATAAAGGTCGACAGCTTTCAATGGTGTCTACTGCATGTAGAACGCTTCGTGCCTGTGACATTTTCAGTCCGGCATGGAGTAGCGAACGACCGATAGATGTAGTTAGTTCTACACCGCGTACTCATGGTCCCTTCTGTCGGGTTAGACAGACGAATGCAACTAGGATTATTCGTCGGATACCTCACCTATGGCATACTGATGAGAGCTAATAAGCTCGAAACCGGTATATGTCTGGTGGGCGTCTGACGAATGACTCTAGCTGTTGCTATAGGTTTTCCAGGTGTAATTCAATGCTGGTCGGGGCATTAGCCCGCAGAGTAGTTGTTTCCTGGAATTCCGTGTTTGCAATAATACACTTGATTATTCCTTAAAATGTAATGTAAATTAAAATTTCCAGTAAATATTATATAAAAATAGCATAACAAAACATGGAAATTTCCATCCGTTTCTATCAGTGAGTGGTTAGAAGGCAAATAATTAAGTAAGAGAAATGAATTAGTGATCCAGCATTCTTGTATCATCAGCAAAAAGAATGCTTAAAGCATTGCTGTCAAAGATATTGAGGAAATCATTAACGCAAGCAAGGAAAAGTAGGGGACCCAAAACTGACCCTTGTAGATCGCCATGTAATATTTGAGACATGGTAGATTTTACGCAGTTATGGGAAACATATTAAAATCTGATAAATAGGTTGACAATTTACACTTTGGCAATGTGTCTTTTATTTTTATAAATAGTTACAACTTTTATATGAACCAAATATGTTCATTAAAGCAAAATCATATGCATTCATCCTTTTATTCTTGATAATATTTGTGACTGAGTCCGCAAAGTCCGCAACCTGACATCTTTAAAAACAGCATCTAAAATAGGATTCATTATGGAACGTTATTCAAAAAACCACTTACATTTATTTCAGCATCGTCCGGACACCACGTCGTTCATTTCCGGGCATCTCCTAAAGCATTATTAACACAAGCATCGCTCCATCGACAAGGCTGCCACATATTTTCATTTCCAGCTCAGAAAACAAAGCATAAATCAGAAGTAGATTTACGGTCGACACATGAGCACAACGGAATTAACCCATCAAAGCGTATTACCAATTTTAATAGGATCTCACTGATGCCTCAATCACACTTCAATCTCGGCGAGCCTTCAAACGATTTCCTACCTTTCGATAAATGGTTTTATAATGGAGATCGTAAATTCAATTTGATGGTAAATTATTAATGCGTTCGTCGTAAATAAACCGCGTAGTACTAGTGCCTGTGGTACCTTGTATTATTTTTATGGCGCAATTTAAATAATGTGAATGCAAGGTGCTGAAACCATTGGTAACACCAGTTGTCAAAACTAGCAACAATCTGGAAAGATCGAGAAAAGAAAAAAGGACTGCAGTGGTTTTCAAAAAGTTCAAAAAGCTGGATGGATTGATAGCAACTGTTTTTTTGGACGTGAATAGGTATTCATGTATTAAGGGGTATAATAAGGGTTTAAGGTCTGAGGTGATATTTCGAGCTCTAGGAAAGCATAGTAGGATAATGAAAACTAGTTATGTCAGCAATGCATACAAAACTTTATGCAAGGTTAATATAATAATTATTTATGTATCGAGAGTGGAAATGATACATTATTGTTATAGAATAGAATAGAATAGAAATGATTTATTGTGTAAAGATTACATAAGAGAAAATAATAATTACACAAAAGGTAGGAGATTTGGCTTGCGCCACTCTTCCACTCCACCTATGATACATAAAATACAGAAAGTGTACATCTAAAAATACGAGAAAAAAATAAAAAATTAAAAATAATTAATAAAAACACATAAAAAGGTATATATATAAATATATGTAAAACTAATGCATAATACATACAGAATGTAGAACAATAAATTAGTAAAATAAACTGTTTTATTAATTAGACGCAAACAACAGGCCCTTCAATTCCCTTTCAAACAAGTTGAGTGGTAAATGTAATATATGAAGATATTTATTTAATAAGTTAGGAGCCATATACGAATATGATCCCTCAAATTTTGATGTTACATGTTGAGGAATCGTATAAAGATCGTTTCTGACAAAAACATTGTGTACATCAGATCGCTTAATTAACAAATTATGCAAATATGAGGGAGTTTCATACTTACATACTTTATATAGTAACAGTACGTATAAATATTCCACTCTAAATTTCAATCGTGTCTCATTCATTCTATTTAAATGTGGTGTTATGTGTTGACCATGTTTCTCTGTAGCGATCTTAATTCCTCTTTTTAAGGAATGTTTAATAACTACTTGTGCTACTGCACCACATCTGTGAGTACTTTATTGTACTCTTTTTCTTCTCGAAGGACCAGGACCGTAACATCTATTCCAATAAAACACTGTACTTTGTAACGAAGTATATAATACAAAAAAAGAATTTATACACAGAAATATAGCGTGTGTACACCCTTTGGTTATTGCGAAGGAACGTGTCAAACAACAGACAAATCGCATGCAGGCATTCTGAATTCTTTGAATTTTGGATTGATTGTAATTTGGAAGAAAGTGAAATTAAATTTGGCTGCAGTAATCAACATGAGGATAAATTAGAGCTTATATTAATTTTAATTTAGTGTATTCGTCAAGTTGATCACGTAGGTGATACATTGATTTAAGCCGAAAGAATGATCTTTTGGTTACCTGGTTAACATGATCACTGAAATCCAAACAATCATCCACAATGAGACCGAGATTTTTTGCAGATTTTACCCAACTAATGCATGTATTATTAACGATGATGTTATAGTTATCACATATAAATTGTCTTTGCTGTTTATTACCTATACATAATGCTACTGTATTATTAGGATTAACCCTAAGACCATTATCACTGCACCAATTATTAAAACTTAAAAGGTCTTTATTTATTTAAGACAATACAACCCCAGCCTGTTTCACCGTGACTGACTTATATAATTGGACGTCATCTGCATAAAGATGTAATTGACAGTAATTGATTGAAGAAGTTAAATCAAAAGTGTATATAGAAAATAATATTGGCCCGAGAATACTACCCTGTGGTACCCCATTTAATGTTGGTCGTAATTCAGAAAATTAGTACTCTGGTAGCTTAAGATATACAGCAATATGGGTTGGTATTTTAGCAATAACATTAATTCCTACCACTTGATTAAAACAGTTGTCTTTATTAAATTCCAATTCTAATCATACTGGTGTGTTTTGTTTCTATTTCTCAAGGCTACATACTTCCTATAGAATAACAAGAAGTGGATAGAATTATCTTGAATGTTATTTGTGACAGTAGAGATTTAGACAGACAGACAGAGAGATTTAAGAGAGACGAGTACTACGCACAGTTTTCTCTGCTTAGAAAGAGATTAAAGTTTTATATTAAGCGTGATTACAATAATTTTGTTTTGAAAACTGAAAGCAATATTAAAAAAGATATAAAATGTTTTTGGTCTTTCATAACCAACAAAAATAGTACGAAATCCGTTCCTCTCACTATGCATTTCAATGACACTGTTGCCAATGATTATCAATCTATAAGTAACCTTTTTTCAAAATATTTTGGTAGTATTGACGAATCAGCAGATACTCCCTCTCTTATTTCTTATGATGCTGCTGTGAATCAAGCCTCTGTTAATATATACATTTCATATCAAGGCAGCAAATTCATAGTACTTTAAATAGTTTGAATATCCGGAGGGGACCTGGACCTGATGGTATCCCAACAATATTTTTAAAATCTTGCAGTGAAGCGCTTGTTGAACCTTTATATATAATTTTTAATAAATCTTTAGCTGTTGGTAAATTTTCTAGCAAATGGAAAATTGCACAAATAGTTGCTGTACATAAGGCGGGCATTAAAGGTGACGTGTCAAATTATAGAGTGATCTCCATACTTTCTCATTTTGGAAGAGTGTTCGAATCTATTATTTCTGATGAATTGTTTTTAATGGTAAAAATGTCATTCCTCATTTTCAACATGGATTTTTTAAAAAGAGGTCAGTTTTAACTAATTTAGTTCCGTATGTATAGGAGATATATAATGCCATGTCCAACGGTTCGTCAGTGTGTGCCGTGTACACCGATTTCTCTAAGGCGTTTGACAAGGTTCATCATCAGAGTCTTGTTGATAAACTTGGGATTGTCGGTGTTCACGGCAACCTACTAAAATTAATCTCAAATTATTTGGTAGATAGAACGCAATATGTAGCACTAAACAATTTTAAATCTGTATTGAAAGTATCATCCGGGGTCCCACAGGGATCTCACCTTGGTCCATTATTGTTTTCTCTCTTTTTAAGTGATATTGGGAGGTGTTTTCGACACTCCAAAGTAATTATGTATGCTGATGATTTATAAAGTAGTCAGTACTATATCCGACTATACTGAATTACAGGAAAATCTGGATCGGTTTACAGTTTTCTGTGATACTAACAAATTATTTTTTAATAGTAAGAAATGCCATCATATTTTATTTACCTTTACCTTAATAATATAAAAATTAATTTTGTAAATGAAATCAAGGATTTGGGCGTTACTCTTGATCAAAAACATATTTTTGATAGGCATATTGAAGTCATTGTTCAAAAATCGTTAAAAGTTTTTAGCTTTATATTTAGAACAACAAAAGATTTTCATCACTACTCTTCCTTGATTACAATGTATACAACAATGGTTAGACCTATTTTAGAATATAGCTCCACCGTATGGAATCCCCTGTATAATAAGTATGTGGGTATGTGTGAGGCGATTGGAATTCGTGCAGAAAAAATGCATTAACCATATCAATTATAGATATAATAGGAGTAGACATTATTTTACTTATGAAAATAATTTTTATTTTTAAAAATTGGATACTTTAAGTTTAAGAAGAAATTTCTCGGATATATTTTTTGTTCATAAATATGTAATAATTTAGTGGATTCAATAAATTGCACGAATTTCTTTTGCTTGAATTGCAGATCGTATCATACTAGGTATCGATAAATTTTTTTATCATAATTATGTTTATACAACTTATTTGTTAAATTGACCTCTAATTAGGTGTATATGTTCTTGTAATGCATTGGGAACCGATGTCGACTTATTTCATTCAAATTGCTCTTCCTTCAGAAAAAGTTTAAAGGGACATCTTCTTCACAATTAGTTGCACAATTACATTTATTTAATATGCAATTTTTGTTATGCGTTTATTGTTCCTAAATTGTTTCATTTTTCATTTTTTTTTTGTACTCGCATTTTCAACATGTTTTAGTTTATATATTTGTCTTTTTGTATATTGTGTTACCCTGTTATTGGATAACTCTGTTTATCTGTTGGGTGACCTTTTTTTGTGTAAATAAATAAATAAATAAAAGTTCGACTTCATCTTGTCTTCGGGCGGATACAGGCTCAAAAAATCTATGGCTTTAACCATAGAACAAATCGAATATTTTCTGTGTGCCATATATTCAACGAATAAGGTAAGATAAAGCATTTCTTTTTGTATAAACCTTTAATTTGAATTTTTTGAAATAGATTGCGCTAATTTTTTTATTTGACTAGAGCATACCAAAATCAGACACTCATTCAATTGGAAGTTGTCGATACTCAAGATTTAGAATCATAGTTGTTAGTTACTCTGCGTTATACTAAAATGAAGAAAAATTGAATGTTGTTATTTACAATGATAAGCAACCGAGTTCTTTCATTTTCTTTATAGTTTACACTTCTTATTAATACTTGTGCGAGTTCTCCTTAAATCACTGTCTACATTTTGAGGTTAGACACTATTGTATCAACTTTGACAGCCTCAGACCAAAATATTCTAGAATCTCTTGTATACCACCTTGATTTTGAGAAAGGGACAAAACCAGATCATCTAAAATTTTTAAATTTTAGAAGGTAGTTTCAAAGAGGAACTTGTACTATACTAGATTTGAAGTCTATGTCTTCAATGGTTTTAGAGAAACTGATTAGAAACTTCAAATTATGTTCTTTTATTATCTTGGAAAAATAATTGGTTGATCCAAAATACAAACATATTCTTGTTTATATTGTTTTCCGCACGGTTATTGTTTTGTTGAAAGTAAATGTTTAATTTTTTTTATAATCATTTAGCTGACATTTGAGAAGAACGGCGAAAGATTATTTTTTTTCGAAATATTTGGCCCCACTTTTTTTACTCTACGTCTGTTCTTATGCAGAACACCCTGTAAATATATAGAATAAATAGTCCTTGGAGATAGTACTGACCTGGCTAAAGCTTTCTATAAAGTGGATCACACTGTGCTGTCCTATAAACTAAAATCTTTTTCATTTAACGAAGATCTCATTAAACTATTGGAGTCATATTTACATAACAGGATCTAGTTTGTGACATATAACAATCAACTGTCTGACACATTTGTAGCTACTTCAGGGGTGCCTCAGGGTCCGATACTAGGGCCTCTCTTATTCATAATATTTATAAGCGATATAAAATATTCGAATATTCTATTTTATGCAGATGACGTGAAATTGTATATATCTGTACATAACTATCTAGACTGTTTGAGATTAAAGGAGGATCTGAATTTTGTGTAAATAATTATTTAGTCATGAATGAAGGCAAATGTAAATCTGTAACATTTACTCGGAATATTAGACGGTTTGAGCATAATTATAAAATAAACAATATAAAATTAGAACGGTTACTAGAAATTAAGGATTTAGGTGTAATATTCACAAGCGATTTTAGATTTGGGAGTCATATAAGAGACTTACCATTAACGTGTTCTAGACGACTTGGTGTTATATTAAGGACAATAAGAGATTTTACAAATATAAAGTCATGTATACAGTTGTTTAATGTTATGTTTCGATCCAAATTAGAATATACGTCGCTAGCATGGTCCCGTACTCGCTCTAAAATTATCGAAAAGGTCCAAAAACGATTTGTAAGAAGTATATATTTTAAGAAACACGGAATATTTCCTGTTTATCCAGTTATGGTGTCATATCATTCACAAATAAATGAGTTCAGTATCCAGTCTCTGCATAATCGAAGAGAAAATGTCCAAGTTATATTTAATTATAACATATTTATCAATTATCGATGAACCTGAATTACTAAACGCTATTTTTTATAAATGTATTTATTTAAGATTAAAAAGGCATTGTCGCCCTTACAAAATTGCGTGACATCATGTAATTTATTTGTAAGAGAAAGAAACTTATACTTTTTAATGTAAGTAAATGTAATTTAGTGACTAGTTTGTCATAGATACGATTTTTGTTATACTCACTGTGCAACAATTTTGGAATGTATTCTGTTTGTTTGTGTAGTATAAATAAATTTCTGTTTATTATTTATTATTATTATTATTATTATTATTATTATTATTATTATTATTATTATTATTATTATTATTATTAAGAGAATTTGATAACACTATGGCTCTGTTACATCTCGTAATATTTTTCTTTGCTTTGCCTAACAAAACCAAAATAAAATCGTGACTACACGGTTAAAATATAAACATAATATCAATGTAAGTATACCATATTCTATTAGCCAGTAAATACGTTTCTAACATTTACGCCGCATATCAGAATTTGGCCAATAAACATAAATCACCAAAATCCCATAGTGATAATTTATTTTAATATACATTATGTATTCCGTTATTAAAAATGTATAGCGCATAGTGTTGTAAAACAGTGGTGTTATCGTACCTGTTCCGCGAAAGTTATACGATATATTAATATTAATCAAACAAGTAACCAGTTATGTTGCTTAATCCAGAAGTATACTTGTGGTATGTATAAAAAATGCCTTAGAATATACTGTTTTGCATTATTAGAATCATATCATCTAATTTGACTACGCCAAACTATTATAAAATTATTTATTGCTGTTTTTTGTGGTACTGTCATATTAAATAATAAATTTTATAATTTAGTACATTTTTTTTATATAAGCCTTTGAAAATTATAAGTGGGATAATAGTACTGCAAATTTAACCTTGTCAGACATAAAAACTAAGTAAAAAAAATACATAAAAAATTTTATACACATTGATATAGGTACTCGAAATTATCCAGTTTTTACTTTAAATAAAATACGCAGATCTGTTAATCAAATATAGTATCTATTTAAATAAAAATTTGTTTTATAATGATGGAGTGTGTTTATCGGATATAAAATAAACAAGATTAGAGAAACAAAGCCTATATTTCCGGTTATACCAAGGTTTAGATTTAGTTTTAAATCTTCAGGGCTGAAAATAATACACAGAAAAGATATAAATAGACCTGATATATATAATTATACACTCTAAACCTATGATTTCCAAATTGGTCTATATAGACCTCTAGGGGTGCAACTCTCAAGTTTCCTGTCTTACTTTATTGGATAAGACTAAGGTTTTGATTCTATTGGCATTAATTGTCTAATTGCTAAGTTGCATTATTATGGAATTAATGGAGATATTCTTTGTTGGTTTTGCAATTATTTGCAGGGTAGAGAACAATTTACCGTGATAAATACATGCTCTTCTATATTGACGTCTCAATGTCGAGCAGTGTGCTCAGGTGTCCCCCAAGCCTCTAATTTAGGACCTCTTCTATTTAATATATTCACCGCTGATTTGTCTAAACTTTGTTTAATTCTAAACTTAGTATGTATGCTTACGATATACAGCTTCTTTATAGCTTTCAGCCATCTGAATTATACATTGCAGTAGACACTATAAATGACAACTTTAACACATTTATGATTGGACTTGACAAAATACTCTGTTAGTGAATCCCATTAAAAGCCAGAATATTCTTTTTGGGAGATCTTATCAATTAAGGCATGTAGATATAGATAAAATAAGTATTACAATTAATAACGATAACATCCCTTTTTGTAATATAGTAAAGAATCTTGGTGTGCTTTTTGACTCCACTTTAAGCTTTTCTAATCATGTAACAAATATTTGCCGGAAAGCATTTCTTGCCTAAAACTGCTGCATTCCTTTAAAAAAGATTCAGATTCGCATACCAAGATTTTGCTTATTGAAACTATGGTTCTTTCTCATTTACATTATGCAGACGTTGTTTATGGTACCTGTGTAAGTCAAGCTGACAAACATTGTTTACAATGAGTTGAAAACTCTTGAGTCAGATAGTTTACTACTATTCCACAATATATTCATATTTCTCCTTATCTGCGCAATTATAATTTGTTGAACATGTCTGAAAGGAGATTCATTCATATTGTTGGCTTCATTTTGAATGTATTGAATAGGAATAGGCCTGCATATCTATATAGTAAAATTAACTGGGGATCAGAAATTCACTCGAGAGATTTGAGGCAGGTCTTTCTCATAAGAGTGAAAGATTTCAATGTTCTTTTTCTTATATGGCTTCATACATTCTTAATAATTTGCTGGCTCACTATCACAATACTCGAGGACGTCCACTACGTGGTCTGTTTTCCACTTTATCAAATTCTTCATATCTGTGTACTATTCGTACAACAGATGATCTGGGAATGCCCAAAATGTTCGATATCTGATGATTAGAATGTCCTGCATCATGTAAAGTAGTCATTCTAGCTCGGATAAACGCAGAAATTTCACGTTATGGCATTATAATGTACATAAATTCAAAGGAACACTTGGCTGAATACACTGCTAAACTGACCAGATTTGTAAAAACATTTTATAATAAAGATTCATGGTCTGCAATTTTTTATTTTCTTTTTTGTTCCCTAAGTACATGTATATTTTTACCACATTAAGAAAAACCACTAGGTTTAATCGGATCATTTTACACAGGGGGTGCAAGACATTTGACGTTGTGTGTAGTGTTATAAAATTGTAATTATTTCTTTCCTTAGAAAATTCTTTGAATTTCATTTTTTATTACACTTTGCCACTGCATGTATTGCCTTGTGCAAGATCAGGTTGAACAGTGGACCAGTTTTCAGTGCCGTGCAGAAGTGTATTTTTAAATCATTTTCATACTATCCCTTTTATTTTTTTACAAAATTGTAGAGTTCCCTGTACATTCAAAATTTTTTTTGAATAAGTTCTGAGGCACCCTGTATACATGTAGATATAAATATGAAGAAGAAGAAAACAAAGTAAAGTTTAGTTAGAATCGGTTCACCATTTCAAATAAGTACCATCTCATAAATGTATTATTTTTGCACTTATGTTTTGTATTTACTCCACTTCTTAGTTCTTAGCTAAATGTAACAGGTAACAACCATTAGCGGTAAACTGATCGTGTGTTCTCCTATCGATTTCCTGCCGCGCTTCTAGAAAATAATGCCTGTTTCATACTTTCCGGTGGTACGTCTTCCGATATTTGAACCGCAGTGGGCGAAAGTCTGTGGGCGACTCGTAGCTTGAAATATTTACATAAATTTCGAATTATAACTGAATACATACATATTCTACAAGCCGATAAAACCATTTTTCCTCGCCGTGTGCCAATTAATAGAATGTTTTGCAAAACATATATAGTATAGTCGAGATAATTATAGATCGAAGAACCATTAAGCTAATGTAACACCGGGTTTTTGGTTTAGCTATCGGAAGCCTGGCATCGGCTATTACATATTGTCATTTATTTTGTATGCTACTCTGCTATAAGAGATGGAAAATATTTTCAGTGTGGAAAATTTGGTCTTGAAACTGTTTGAAATGATTACAAGCTATTTACTTGTTACTAAATTCAAAATATGTTTTTAATAAACAAAATACATGAACGAAGTCGTCCACCTGCCTCTCATTAATCTAGCAATTTTGAAGGCAAGAAATTCAGTAGTTTGAATGCAAAGAATTCCCAAACCAAGTTAGAAGGACTACGTCGTCATTAAAGATGTCTTGAAGAGAATTCCATAGAAAACGCAAGGAATGGAAATTTAACGGAGCAAAATCAGGAAATCAAGGTTGATGTAGATCACACTGAAAGGTCACTCGATGAACTTGTTGACAATAAACCTCAGCACTGATGCTTACAATCCTGAGAAACAATTCATAGTAGATGACAACCACAAACCTAGAAAAAATATAGACTGTGCCAGTGTCATATTGCCGGCGACCACTAATTCATGGCTACCTTAAAAGGTCCACAGTCGCTAAAACTTGGTTTTTATGCCAATTTACGTTGGTTGTATTGTAGCGTGAAGCTCATTTGTTTACTGCGATTGGTCACATTCTTTAATGACATTTAAAATGACAGCAAGTTAGTTAATTTCATATTGCAATGCAGCCATCATATTTGCACAACCGCCAATATAAAGCAAATAAAATATCCATTTTCTGGACCTTAGGTCCCTAGAAAACGCGGCACCTGTCACTTGACCTGTATCATGAACCGACGCTGTCTATATTTTTTCTAGGTTTGTGACGACAACTTTTCTGTAAATGATACTGCAGGAAACAACTACTCCGCGGACTAATGCCCCAACCGGCATTGAATTACTCCTACAGTATCTGTCGGTCACACCACGAGACATAGACCGGTTTCGGGCTTGTTAGCCCTCATCAGTATGCTATAGGTGAGATGACCGACAATTGAACTGTCTGTTCCTTCATATGTATGTTCACATATGAACTAAGTGCAGGTGAGATGTAAGTGGTCTGCTTACTCCCTGCTCGGCGTAAGCGGCTAGACTTACAGGAAGCGACCTGCATTGCAGCAGGTACATAATGCAGACCTCTCACCCTGGGCGACGAGCCATTAAATCTGTAAATGATACTGCAGGAAACAACTACTCCGCGGATTAATGCCCCAACCGGCATTGAATTACTCCTGCAGTATCTGTGTGAACAGCCAAGAACCCTTGTCGGCCACACCACCAGATATAGACCGGTTTCGGGCTTGTTAGCCCTCATCAGTATGCCATACGTGAGATGACCGACAATTGAACTGGCTGTTCCTTCATATGTATGTTCACATATAAACTGAGTGCAGGTGAGATATAAGTGGTCTGCTTACTTCCTGCTCGGCCTAACGGACAACTTTTCTGTCTTCTTAGTTATAAGCTTTTGCTTAGGATCAGTCGATCCTAGTGCGATATTTATATTACATGGACAACGTTTTTTTGTTTTAAGTGAAAACAACAAAAATCAGCCTGCCAGCATCTATAGGACTGTTATTCTTTTCTATTTTTCACGTTGTAAAAGTATTATTTTTCATCACCAATATCAATCTCGAACAAAAATTATATATATCGTAAAACCCGACAACTTTGCACAGCGCGTACAATTTTGCTTATCAACAGAATTCCATAAATTATTTATTTTTACTAATTTAGTAGCATTATAAAATGTTTCTTTTTATGTTTGATCATTATATATGATTAATAACCGTTTTCGCCCTTAGTGTGATTAGAAATAGCAGGAAAGGAAGCTGTTTCAATTTTAAAGTTAAGTGAAAAGTTAAGTATTAATACAACGCTTAGTGTAAATATTATGTGGTGTTATTTTGAACAGATGATTACAGTATCGGAAAAATAAGTAATGTGTTCAATAATAAGAGGATTAAGTTATAAAAAAATAGCAATATTGCCTACCATCACATTCATAGTCAAGGAGCAGCCGATGTTTTATACAGGGTGAGTCAGAAAGAATATGTCAACACTAAACTGAAGATACTAGACACCAAAATATTAAGGTTGAGCTCTTCACGCCTTATACGAATGCTGCTGGTTTAAGAAATACAGTGTGTTCAAGGTTTAAATTTTATTCTGAAATTTCTCAATAATTGAGAAAGTTTCGCGGTTTTTTGGTGGCATAGAAAAATCAAAATAAAATGATATTTAAAAGGCATTTACCTTTCTTTGTCACATAGTACAGGTAAAAATCAAATATATTCAATAGAACAAATCAACTCCATCGACGTGTTCGTATTATAAGAGTATGCGAAACGTAGCCTGGCGATATTACGCAAATGCCTACGTAAAATGTAGATGCAGCACTGATTTATGATTCATAATTAATAACCGGAACACTGGCCAAGCTATTAGGCGATGCATTATTCCTCCTAAAATGTAGTTGAACAGGAAGCCACTTTACGTCAAGCGATTCTCAGATATACGTTGCAACATGTGAGAACGATTTAATGGTTCGGAAATCCTTAGGATTTTAAGACAGAGGTATGCGATGGTCATTATACCCAGAACCTAAGCGCTATTGGCATATGGACGAAGCGACAGGGTGGATAAAAGATGTTCAAAATTAAAAAGTAAGCTATGTATTATTTATAAATAGTTCTTCATCGCATATTTATTCGAGTGGAATGTAAATAGTACAGTAACTTATACCAATGCAGACATTGAAAACATTGCCGAACAAAAAGACCATGTGACATTTTACTGATATCAGTACCTATTTAAAGTTTTCTTATAACCAAATGGATATTGACCCAAAGAAATCTTGAAAAGTTGTCAAATATATGCTTTCCTGTTTTCAAATAAAAAATGTTTAATACCAATTTTCTTAACTATAAATAATAACTGTGTCTTCCGAAATATAGAGGTTTTGTTAACTATTTTGCTTTGCTCCCTTTTCACTTATAGGGAATACCTTTCAAAATGTACCTCACTGAGTCAGACAGATGTGCCAGTCCATAAAGACGTTGCTGTCAAACTTCAACTGGTCCATTCGTATGCAACATTATTAGTGATTTGTAATATGTACAATAAACGTGTTTGTATAATTATTTTTATTTATTTAAAAAATAACAAATATACAAACAAAAATAGTGAGAAATTTGGGGATGTTGGTTTTCACATACCAATATTACGAAGCAACTTATCAGATACGAGCACCTATATTTTGAAAGAACTTCTTTCATGATAATAATAATAAATGTCTTTATTAGAAAATGAGTACATAAACGGGTACAAATACATTTTCTAAAGACGAAGTCTGGCCGTAGCTAATCTACTCAACCTTTTCTTGCAGCAAATATAAAATTCTAACTCCGTACAAAAACACATCACACTTAGATACATATTGTAACTTACTAAATATACTTAATTATAATACTAAAAAAAAACAAGACAAAACAAAACCTATACCTATATGCAAAACAGTGAGGTCAAGTATATATAAAAAAAGTTTCAAATGATCAATACTTGCAAAATAGATAAAAAATAAATAAATCAGTTAAGATGTGTGAAATAGAATAAGTTGAGCCTTGACCTTCCTACAAAACACGTCTAATGTACATAGCCTCACATCGTGTCCTATATTATTATAAAATTTAGCCGAATTGTATATAAATGATGCTCGAAACTTGGCTAAACGATGTCCTACTCTGAATGTTGTGTCGGTATGAGCTTTTCACGCAAATAAGTTGGGGAAGAAGTAGTTAAAATACGATGAACAAAAACAGATACATAGTATTTGTAAATATTAATATATTAATAATATCGATCCGCAACCACTGGAGATTATTTATTTTTTCTGAAACCCGATCATATCTACGTAAGCGATATGTGTACCTACAGCAGCTATACTGGACCTTTTGAAGTCGTTTTTTGTGTAACAGTATAACGCGCCATAGTATACAACATTGCCAAAATTATATTTTTATATAAAAGTTTTAGAGCCACATATGATTTTTTATAAGCAAATTAACTTTTTCTATGAATCTTAAATGCTCATCGTAAATTATACCAAGGTTTTTCAGACTACATTTAATCGACAACTTCTTCGTAGCACATTTGTCAGCATTAAGTTTCAAATTATGAATTTTTGAATATTTCTCAATTGATTTAAGATCTTTATTAATATTTCCTACTTCTTCTTGTGGATTAAAAGAAGACAACTGTGTATCATCTACTTAGCAATGGGCACTGACAAAGTTTATATGATCGTGAAACTTTTTAAAATATTTGATTTTATATCCGAAATTAGTACATATAGGTAACGAGCTTTGTCTTGGACATGGGTGATATCCAAAAAGGTTCATTCATTGCATCGACAGCACCTGCGACTCTCTCATTGCAATCTATGAAGAGTTTAAAATAAAATGCTCAATATACATAATAACTATTAACTATTTCTGCACTAAAGATGTGAGGTGCTTTCGTGTAAACAATTTAAAGAGGCACAAGTTGATTTTATTGCATTGTTTTGATTTAAATCATTAAGTGGTTTTTCTTGTTTTGCATAGAAATTAGTTGCAAATATTTAATGTATGTACACGGAAACAATAACAAAGCGTAGCAGTAAAAATAGTAAAATTTTATTTAATTTTTGTTTACATCTGGTGTACCTCTTCTATGTATGTATATTTATTACAGATATGTAATATGACAAAATTAAATAATATATTTCAATAAAGTCTATCTGTGACAACAATGTTATTTTTGAAATTTATAAAATCCAATACATATTTATTTATTAGAGATTTCTAATTTTATAGTTTCGATATTCCGTTTTAATATGATTAAATAAAACAATAACATGATTTTACGAATTACTTTTAACTACCATGCAACTACACGTTCGCAACCAACTTGATAAAACAATGTTTGATTTATCCTGAATAAATTTATTAAAATCTATGGAAAATAGCCTTCGGTATCGTTCGGCATGCTTGTTGTGGCCTCAAATACGTACGTACGTAAGTGTTACATTTTCCATATAGCTGCTCTGTACACAGGGTGGTTCTTAAGTAGATGTCAAAATTCCAGGGGCGTATTTTGTGGCTAAAAATAAGGGTTTTTGTTATATAAATGTGGAGCTTTCTAAGCTGCTTGGGATAATTTAACCATATTTAGTATTGCAGTAGGTATGGAACAAAAAATTACCAAATTTAGAAACTTACCAGCGGCGGAGGTGCGAGTATCATTGACCATTATTTGCCGAAAGAATATATCAACCTGTATAATATTACAAATAAAACAGCTCATCATATGCGCTATTGTATATTCTTTTTTTGTTCCTTACACTTGGTAGTATTCCAAAATGATGAACAACAAAATTGGTTTATTTTTATCATACTCATTTCATTACTTAATAATAACAGAATACATAATTAGCAATGGAATTACTGGACTATTACCTTTGCTTGAGAAGCACCATGTATATTAGTATATTATGTAATACCCCAGAAATGTTTTACATTTAGTACATATCGTTAGTGTACGTATCTACTAGATAGAAGACCATCCAAATATGACAAAATATTATTCATTTTATGTAATACTAGGTGACCCGGCAAACGTTGTTTTGCCATATGAATTATTTCTAGTGAATAATTTGGCAGTTAAATAAAAAATAACTAACTTATTGTAAGTGTATAGAGATGTGTATATGACTAAAAGAAGAATGAAGCACTGTGAACGATAACGGCCTATAAGAATAACAAAACACAAAACATTGATTTTTTTAATTATTTCGCGTGCCTGCAATTTTACTTGTTTGTCGGCCCCTTTACGTCTTGTTGGCATTGTTCAATGTACAAAAAAATAGCCATATAGTAAAATAATAGTCGATGTTGGCGAGTGCTAGTGACACGTGTTGCGTACTTTTGAGGTTATGTAGATCACTTAATTAACTAATAATGAGAACTACACTTAAAATTAATAATTTTATTAATTATTGATAAAATAGGAAATAAATAATTATGGCCCAGCAAATTATTAATAAATTTACTTGAGAATTACACTTAGAAGGTAAAATGATAATTGTAAACGTCACTACTACGCTCGATTGATACACAATAATAATGGTCGAAAAGTGTGTAGAGAGTGAGAGAAGACTTATTGTGTGAGAGAGACAGAGACTGGCTTCGTTCTCATCCCTACTCCGTGCTGTTTACTGGGTGAGAAGTGACACTGGTAGATGCATGGCGGGGATAACTGATCTAGTGATAATCGATCAGTTATCGACCAGAGTTGAAAATTGTTAAATTACTAAAATGGTTATTAATTATGGGTTTGTGATAGAAGGATGAAAATTAAGGGCTATATGTATTTTTTAATGCCACATCATAAAAAAATAAAAATAAAAAATTTTGTTCAAAAAATAAAAGAAAATTGTTTGGGGTGGACCGCCCTTATCACTTCGGGGTATGAAAAATAGATTACGACCGATTCTCAGACCTACCGAATATACATATAAAATTTCATAAAAATCGGTCAAGCCGTTTCCGAGGAGTATGGCGTCTAAAACTGTGACACGAGAATTTTATATATTAGAAGATACACCATTTCTGCTTTCTCCCACGTTCTAGAATTTGAACAAAAAATATAAAATTGGTTTTTACATGCATAGTTACGTTAGTTTTATATATAGTCACCATGTCGTTTCAAATATTTTTGATATTGTGGAATATGCTTCTATAAATCCTCCTCATAACATTCGCCACCTGGAATCACAGCAAATTTTCTTTCGAGGTGTTAATTTTTTTAGTTTTCTGGAATGCTTAAATGTAGAAAGAAATGGTAATCACTAATTAATCTATGACTGTGATCATAAATCATGATTGTACAGCGTGTCTCAAACTCGACAGTACGGGTCTACTGTGAAGATACAAAAAAATTAAATAAAATCTAGGACACGTATTGTTAAATGTGATGAGCTAACCGTCATTTTTAATCGAATGTATTGTATTTGGGATTTGACAGAAACGACTAATGACATCATCAATTATATTCCAGAAACATTTTTTTCCTGTAAAAAAGTACTCTTTTTCTAATAAACTTTTATTAAAAGAAATAGGAAAGTGTTTTCTAAATATTGCACAATACTGGCTTTGTGGGGTAGATTTATCCTTAGCTGCAAAGGAACAATCTGCAAAAGTGCATAAAGTTCTTCTTGTAAGATATTTAGGTAACTGACGCTGTTCAATGTGTGTTCATAAAATTATGCCTAATTAAATACCTACCGATGATGCCACACCATACATTTATTCCAAAATGGTCTTGGTTTTAGACTGAATTAAAATGTGACGATTTTCAATGGACCAGTAGTGTTTGTTGGGCCTGTTACTGACCAAGCGATTTTTGTCCTTCCGATGATGCCGAAAGAAGTTCTGATCAACAATTTCTACATTTACTACAATTTAAGCTATAAAATTAAATCTGTTTTCAATGTGACGCTCCGATAAATACTACAAACTGTGAATCTTGTAATCATGATACCCATTGGTCTTTAAAATTTGTTAAACGGTTAATTTATCCAAAAATTCAATTTCAAATTACCGTGTCAGTCAAGCTGTATCAACATTGTTTCTTATCCTTCGGTCAATTATTTGATGTTTCCCAACCGAAGATTCTTCTTCATTTTGTCGCAAGGTCACCTCCAATCTTGTAAAGGTTCTACGATCAGGAATGAAGCGCTCTGGATACCGTTCTCGATATAACTCTTGATTTTTTATTGTGACCTGCGTAAATTAGCAGCATGTCAACTTTTTCTGATTGATAAAACATTTTGTAAGCACAAAAGTGAATACTTTTGACGTTCTTATTGAGTAATGACAAGTATTTTGTGACATTTATCCAATTTAATCAACTACATTTGGATCGGTCAGTGGTCGCGCGGTTTAAGGCGTCAGTCGAGGTGACTGGATAGACCGTATATGTATAAGCCATATTCGTGGAGAGATTGGCATCCTCTCTGAGGGTATGGTAGGGTGGAATAATGTTGGCTTGGGTCAATGTGAGAGATTGATACCGGATGACATTTGACTACCCCCCTAATTAATGAGGTTTTCCAGGTTTCCCTTATTCCTGCACTGAATAGTGGTTAGGGCCTACCAACATAAGTCGTTCCTGGGCGAAAATGCGGCCTGTTTAATAATAATATGCCGTCCCCTCTCCCGCACAAGTCTTCTGGGCTAATCCTCGTGATTAGAATGAGGGGTAGAGATATTATTATATTATTATTATTATTATATATTCAATTATTTTCTAACGACTACTTGATCATTCCACTACTATTGTGATTTTTAGGTGGAAGACAAATTGCGACTCTTTCGGACTATATTTCCTCTAACTTGTAAACGGGAACTAATACTGAAAAATGTCTCTAATCAAAAGTTTATTAGAAAAGAGAGAGCTTTTTAACAGGAAACAAATTTGGGTATGTTTCTGAAAAAAATATAATTAATGACGTCTTCAGCCGTTTCTATCAAATCCCAAATATAATACTTTAGATTAAAAATGGAGTTTCCCTCATCCCATTTAACACCACGTATCCGAAATTTTATTTATAGTCTAAGAGCCAGTGGCCGGCAACCTATAAGTAAATGATTATACCTGAAATTTTGCATAGTGAGTCTCTTATACCTATCAATCATGAGGTGATGACTCGCTAATCCCGGCGAGGTCGACCCAAGAGTTACTCAGGTGCCATAAGTATGAAAATGAAACCAACTTCGTTATTAAATTAACAAAGCTGCCGTTTGAACTTTTAAAATTTCAGATTAACAAATTAAACATTTATTTCTATTATATATCATATTTAGCACCTTTTATATTAAAATAATATAAGTAACAATTAAATAACCTCTATTTCTCGCACAGGTTCTGAGATATGGTGATGTCGATTACAATGCTTGACATTTCTGACAGTTTTAACGTCAAAATCAAATTTAATCAAATACTTTTCAAATTTATAATTTTTGCCAATTTCACGTGTCTGCCATGACTTTAGAAGCACGGTTATCGTTTGCCTTTTTTATTTTTATATAATAATTATTGTATATTTTAAAATTTTCAAAAGGCAGCTTTTTTAAATTAATAACGATGTTGATTACATTTTCATACTTCTGGCACCTGAGTAATTCTTGAGTCGACCTCGCCGGGCTTAGCGAGTCCCCACATCATGAGTGATAGGTATAAGAGAGTCACTGTGCAAAATTTCAGGTATAATCATTTACTTATAGGTTGCCGGCCACTGGCTCTTAGACAATTAAATTTGTTGTTTTCTCACATTAGGCGCGTACTGTCGAGTTTGGGACACCATGTACATGTTTTACACAGATCACCTCTCAAGTTGCCTCGTATAACAATGATCATGAGTACTCGAAACTTTTTTCATTCTCTAATAAATTCCTGCAACAAGATGTGTGCCATAACGCCAGTCCCAACGTTGCCTCTAAGAGAGGTCAAATAACGTCCTCTCGACGAATTTCGTCCACGCAATATCAGGGCGAATTGCCCCAAACTGTCGAAATTACAAGAACATATTCCCTTGTTTCGCTGGATGACGACGCCCGCAGGAGATCGTCTGGGGGCTTTCTCCACCGTGGACGTTATTTATCTCCGCAGGACGCGGCGGCAGCTTCGCAGGGCAATTTTTAATATTACCCTGCCGTTTAAAATGTAAATCACGCCGGGTTACGCCTTATTTATTGATGTCGTTAAATTATCATATCCATTTCCATTATACACACGAAGCAGTTGTGGAGGAATGGTGCTGGGCCCCCGGAATACCAAAAACCTGCTTAGAATTATTGTTCCAGTATCTAACACGGTTAAAATGGGATGTGCTTTTTAATATTCTTTTTCTAAAAGGTTTCCAGATGGTCCATGATTGTAATAAAATTTCATTGATATTGAATGTAAGGAGCGTTTCAAAGAGACATGCCACTTGTCAAAGCTAATAAATTATTGAAAAATTAGTGGGATTTGTTTAATAAGTTATGTATTCGCAGAGAGAACGTCTTATTGATGTGGCTTGTATTTTAGAAGCCGATACAATTCCATGTATATTCTAGAGAAAAATCCTTCTGCAGGTATTAGTTAAATAGTAAACTAAACAAATATTTATGTGTCGTATGCTGTATTCTTTGGTAAACCAATTTTATACAGGTTTTACACGAAGGGTGCAGTTTTTTTAATGGCTCCCTAATCCCTAAACGGAGGATGTTGTCTACAAACTTTCATCCAATAGCATGGCAGTATTTTTGAGATAGGATGACGTCATTGGCATTTAATTTGATTTTGGCCATCCAACTTCAATTGTCAGACGTTTTAATAATTTTTGTGTATATATTGTAACAATTTGAAATATGCACATAGAAAATCAAATGAAAATAATACCTGACCGAACTTAAAGTTGAATAAAATTAATAATTATTAGTGTAAATTAATATAAAATTACAAAGATTTGTTAATATGGATATCCTGGATATAAAGTTACTAAGAATAAATTACATAGCATAAAAATAATAATTTAATAATTTTATTATCAAGTTAAAAAATAGATTTCATAAATTTGCATGACGTTGACAATTGTTATCACTCAGTACATCAAGAAAAGGAATTTAAACTCAAAGCACCATATATTGAATGAAAGGTTATATAGATTAATCTGATATACATATTGTAGGCAGACGAGTAACATTATGAAAGATATTTCCATTAAAAAAAACATATCCTGAAAAATAAATTGAAATGTCAAATTATAAGAATAATTAATTCTATAACTGTCAAAAGTAAAGCTGACTTTGCAGGAATCCCTTGTAAATGACCTAAAACACCAAATAAAGACTATTTTCATTAATAAAATAAGTAAAATTGTACAATAAAGATAAAAGGACCTTTATAAAATGTATTAATTATAAGGAGTGTTGTGATAATGTGAATAAAAAGACATCCAAAGACTGTGGAAAAATCATGTGAATGGACCTTTTTTAACATGGCAATCTACAGAAAGGATAAAAAACAAAGAAGTTGTTGTTAGTTACGGCTTGGATTTAGAACAAGGTACAAGATCGCAAGAGAGCTCCCGAAAATCTACAAAATTTATTAGAACCAACAAGTATAACTCAAGAAAATATCGACTCACCAGCTAAATTTACCAGTCTCCATTCTCCAGTAAAGTTTTTTTTTTATTGCCACTACAGAAAATATCAACGTTGCAAACGCTGGTACTCATCCTCATTAGCTGATACTGTGTATCTGGTGGGATAAAGCATACTGCTTTGTTGCCTTGGTGAATTCTTCACATCCAAAGCTACTTAATTGTAGACATAACATTAAAGAAAAATATATGATTGATTAGTTGGTATATTTTGTTAATCCAGCAGTCCTTCAGTCTAAAGGCAAATAACGATGACGATCTATATAAATTTCATGATTATAAAAGCAAGTTGATCTATGAAGTTTTTTGTAAAATGTATTCATACAGATAACGCTCTTAATATATCAACAGGACACGTTTGTTGTGAAGAGAAGGTGCAATGAATTCTTAAACAGACAACTTCTGGTTTCAGGGCAAGTTTTCTGCAGGAAATATTCCCGAGCGCTCTCATAAACTAGCTGAGTGACGGTAACATATAAACGCATCAGGCCGGCTAGACCTAACACGACACGCTACGACAGATGCAAGAGCTTTTGCTCACTCTTAATCAGGAATTTAATTACCCCTACCTAGGACCCTCTTTGCGCCTACATGACCAACCCTTAAGTACATTATGTTCGGTTTAATACGCCAAACAGGAAAATATGTACAAGAAGAACCATATTCGAAAGGTTTCACGATAATTTTGTTGTTTACTCGAGTACTGCGGAGTTCTTGAAAAAAAAAAAATTTTAAGATTTGTACCCGAAAACTTTCTCTTTTGAGATAATAATAATATCTCTGCTCCTCATTCTAATAACGAGAACAATTCTAATTATTAGCCCAAGATTTGTGCGGGGAAGGGGGCGGCATATTATGCAGGCCTTATTTGCGTAGGGACGACTTCTGTTGGTAGGCCTTAATCACCATTCAGTGCAGGAATGAGGGAAACCTAGAAAACCTCATTAATTAGGGGGGTGGTCAAACGTCGACCGGTATCAGTCTCTCACATTGGCTCAAGCCAACAGACATAATATGAGACACTTTTTTAATAATGATTTGAAAATAGGTCAAATAATTATAGTTTTTATATTTTTTATTGAAAATTGTGAATTTCGAAAATGTGAATCGAGAATTCCGAGGAAATGTTGATATAGAAATGACTTTGTTTATTAGACTTTTGTTAATATTATTTTGTCAGTGATTTATGAGAAATATTCTGTTTACAACGATAATATGTAAAAGAATATAGAAGAGTCATCAGAAATTGCGACTGAATCATTATTGCCGACCAAATCTAAAGATAACTATGAAAAAGCGTATCGCATATTTGAAGATTGTAGTCATCAAAAGGAAGCAACTGAGGCAGTTCTACTAGCCTATTTTCAACAAAAATCCAGAGTATACCAGAGTTCTACACCGTAGAGTCTTTATTCAATGATAAGAACAACATTGTCAATGAAAAAGAATATTGACATAAAGAAATTTACAAGTTTAATTGCTTTTCTTAAACATATATCGGTAAGTCATAGATCCAGGAAGTCTAGAGTTTTGAAAAAATCGGTTGAGAAATTTTTTACAGAAGCAGATGATAAAACCTATTTGATGATTTGACTAAAATTTTATTTTAGATAGTGTTGATTATTGGTATCAGTGGAGTATGCCGTAGTGAAGAACTAACATTTCTTCAGCTTGAATATGTAAAAGACATGGGAGAGTATATTGACAGAGATTCCCAACACAAAGACGAACGTGAATAGAGAATTTACTATTTTTAACGGCAACATCGAAGAAGTCAATCTTGTCGAAATGTTTCGAAAATATTCCTCTCTTCGTTCGTCACCAATTGAGCATTCAAGATTCTTCATAGGATATAAAAATAGAAAATGTACAAGACAATGCCTTGGTATAAATTCCAGAGGAAGATGGAACTTTTCCTAACTCAAATTAGTTACTAAATGTACATCTTTTCAAAATACTATTAAAATAGTTATTTATGCAACAAGTACAAAAAGTAAGTGTTTATTGCACGCGACGTGAAATTGTCCAACGAGGCTGTCAGGCCGAGTAGGACAACCCGTCGAGTGCAATAAGAACTTTTTGTACGAGTTGCGTACAAAATTTTGTCTACGTTTATGCAAAAACCAAAAAATGTTATTTAGGTGACACTAAGTCTAGGAAAATGTGACATCGATTTGAACGTTTATGTTTGTCATGATGACAAAACGCTATTGTAGAGTGACAGATGAATGCACTGAACATTTTATTGCACTAGTGCAATAAAGAACCACTTTTTCCACTAAATATAGTTCAATAAAGTTTTGTTTTTTGCATAAACGTAGAAAAAAATATAATAACAACACCTTACACCTAATAGATCAGTCAAAGGTTTAATTTTACAAATTTTGTTTTGCCTGAAAAGAAATATTTCACACTGAAAAAGTAAATAATTTTACTAATAACTACATACTTAACGTTTCGAAAATTCTTCTATTTTTATCAAAATTTAGGGCAGTCAAAAACAATTATTACAAGAAACAATGTATACATTTGTTGTTTGCTCACATGTTTGCTTGTATCTTATTTATTTCACCAAAATCACTTGATAATTTTTAAGGTTTAATCACTATTATTCAAGAAAACCTAAACGACCATATATGGGAAGCAAAATATTACAGCGTAAACAATATTTTAATATAATTACTTTCTTAGATAGTTCTTAAATAAAGTAGTTAATACTAGTACACAATTATTATACGCCTACGTAAAGTATTGCGGATAATTTATTTTTGTATTAAATATACCATTTTGTGACAATTAATCACGGTAGTAAAAATAAAACTGAACAAAACGAAACGCGTTAGAAGGAAGTACATGGGTGGTATTAATAAAACCACGAAACCATGTAGGTATCCTCCTAGAGCGACAGTAATCTCCATAATAGTAGTTATCAGTACCATTTAACCAACGCAAAATCCACGGAAGCACACCGATCGCTTGCAACATGTGTAACTTGTCAGACTCGTATAATAATATAAAGGCTAACCAGAAAGCAGAAATAAAACTTATTTGTTCTTGACCAGCGGCCACTCGTCAAATGGGAACGAATTGCCTTCTGATTTTTTAAATATTGATATATATTTTTTTTATTGTTGTTAAAGTTGTCATTATACCCATATCGAATGTTACTCTTCACAAAATGTTACATTAAAAATTTGGTTTTCTATAATTATCTTACACACCCTAGCAGTGTTTTCTGTTTTTGAAACATCCTGTATAAAACGTGATGAAATAGTAAATTCTCACGTTCGTCTTTGTATTCGCAATCTCTATCAACATATTCTGCCATGTCATTTATATTGTCACGGGTTTCCTACCCCGACTTTTTCCATTGCCAGAAAAACAATCCATTAATTAATCACTTATCCTTATTAACTACTCTGTACACTACTGGATACTAATTACAACTCAACTAAACACTATTTAATTAGTCACTATCTAAATCGCTTTGATCTCTCCAACTAAACACTTCTATTCAAGACTGTAATACAATACTGTAAATTCAATACTGACTAACTCGGCCGTTTATTCTTCTTTTATAGACCCAACGAATATTCCAGGTATATTCTAGCATCTCTAGATCCATTTTCAGGAACGACTCGAACGCTTCTCGTCGATTCCCTATTTTTCCAGTCACGCCTCGATACACGGCATTTATTTGTTTACCAGAATAGCGTAGGGGCGATCGGGGCAATCTAGCCTTTCGCGACACCACAATCGTCGAATTGGGTGCGAGTGGGGCAAATTCCGTGACAATATGTTCAAGCTGAAGTTAGCTCTCCACGACAGCATACTCCACTGATACCAATAATCAACATTAACTAAAATTAGAAACAATTTCAATATTTGGAGGGAAGTGTATAAATTACACTTTACCTTCATCAACAAGTAGGTTTTATCATCTGCTTCTCTCAAGAATTTCTCAACTCCTGATTTTATTAAAGCATTAGACTTCCTGGATCTATGTCCTACCAATTTACGCTTAAGAAGAGCAATTAAACTTGGAAATTTATTTTTTCAGTAACAATGTTGTTCTTCTCATTGAGTAAAGAATCCACATTGTAGAACTATGATCTGCTCTAGTTTTTGTTCAAAATATTCTAGTGATAACAGTTACTCCCTTTCGATTACTCTAATCTTCAAATAAATGATACACTTTTTCAAATGTATCTTTGGATTTTGACGGTAATATTGATTGAATCGGGATTTTTGATGAATCTTCTATATCATCTTCCATATTAACGTTATAAGCAGAAGATTCTGACATTCATAAATCACTGACACAATAATATTAACCAAAACCTAATAAACAAACTCGTTTCTATATTAAAATTCCCTCGGGATTCTTAATTTACATTTTCGAAATGTCAATTTTCAATAAAATAATATGGCAACTATTATAGTTACTTGAGCTATTATCAAACACAATAAATCATGTGTGCAACTAGTAGGACATATGGCGTATTTTAAGCCACCATATGTCCTATGTGATGTGGAGAAAAGTCACTTTTACTAACTTATAATAATAATAATATCTCTACCCCTCATTCTAATCACGAGGATTATCCCAAAAGTCGAAGACTTGTGCGGGAGAGGGGGCGGCATATCATTATTAAGCAGGCCGCATTTGCGCCCAGAAACGACTTACGTTGGTGCCAATCTCTCGACGAATATAGCTTATATACGATCTACCGGCAGCAGGGGTCGAACCCACAGCGATCTAGTCACCTCGATTCAAGCACTGACGCCTTAAACCGCGCGACCACTGACCGATAAATAGTTAGTCATTTGTAACTTATACAAACAAGGGTAACAAAATTATTTTAGGTTCAAGTAATTTTTTATACGATTTAAAATTGTAATCGTTTTTTTATTTCAAAATGTTTGGTTTGCTCGTTTGATAAGTTTCGAATATACTTAACGGCTACCGACGGTTCCAAAACAATTGCGCAAAGCAATATATCAGAAAAACGTCGTTGCTGAACGTGCAGACTTCCAGGACTCGTTTGCATTTCATGCTAACTAGTTATTCACTGAAGTAGCGTATCTCTTATGTAAATATCCATATATGAAAACAGTTCCTATAACCTTACTGCAGTAATTTAAATGTATCTTTATATGCAATAATTTCATCTACCCAGTTCATTCTGGAATTCCTCGTATTTTCTTTCAACCAGAAGAAGAATAAGCAGGAAATCTTTGTTGTAAATTACAAGACATAAGAATTCTTCAATCGATCAGAGTATAAAATAGTTCATTGTTTAATATGAAATCAAACATATGGTGACAACTCTTTATGCAAAAAAGTTTTTTGAATTAAGTTTTTAATTTAGTGCTTTGATGCATAGAGTTAATTAAGAACTCTTTCATTTACGACCAGTTTTTGATTTATGTTAAAATGTTTTATATTGATCAAATACCAATGGCTAAACTCTGCAATTAGAGACCTTCATAGTTATTATTAAATTTTTCTGCTGACCATCATTCAGAGAGTTATTTTTTTAAACAACTTAAGGTAGTCACCATATAATAGGTGTCCACATTCACTTAACACAGGACGAATCATTTATAAATAATAGAGATAACAACGGCCTGGGAATTGATCCCTGTCGAACTCCAGATGTCATTAAAAAGTCGTTAAGCAACATGTCGCCGTCTGTCTTGCTAATATGATACATCATCTAGTAGAGAATCACTAAAATAAAACAAAGAGGTTTCCCAATTAAAATGTTATGAATAATGGAGTCCGAAGCTTTTGCCGCTGTAAGTGACTACATTAACTGTCCAGATGTATCAAATAGATTTGTACCCAATGTACGCCACATGTACAAGCCAATGTATAGCAAGCAGGGATTGTTTTTTCATAAACTTATGGTGATATGAAGATAGTAACTAACCACTGATGGATATATTGCAGGGTACACAAACATCCCAAAGCGCTGAGCGAAGTTTTATATGATGGTAATCCTATTAGTGAAGTCATCTGGGTCGGTCAGTGGTCGCGCGGTTTAAGGCGTCAGTACTTGAATCGAGGTGACTAGATCGGTGTGGGTTCGCGCCCAGCTGCCGGTAGACCGTATATAAGCTATATTCGTGGAGAGGATTGGCACCCTCTCTGCGGGTATGGTAGGGTGGAATAATGTTAGCTTGGGTCAATGTGAGAGATTGATACCGGTTGATATTTGACTACCCCCCTAATTAATGAGGTTTTCCAGGTTTCCCTCATTCCAGCACTGAATAGTGGTTAGGGCCTACCAACGTAAGTCGTTCCTGGGCGCAAATGCGGCCTGCTTAATAATAATATGCCGCCCCCTCTCCCGCACAAGTCTTCGACTTCTGGGCTAATCCTCGTGATTAGAATGAGGGGTAGAGATATTATTATTATATTTATTTGATGTCGGTCAGTGGTCGCGCGGTTTAAGGCGTCAGTATTTGAATCGAGGTGACTAGATCGGAGTTGGTTCGCGCCCAGCTGCCGATAGACCGTATATAAGCTATATTCGTGGAGAGGATTGGCACCCTCTCTGCGGGTATGGTAGGGTGGAATAATGTTAGCTTGGGTCAATGTGAGAGATTGATACCGGTTGATATTTGACTACCCCCCTAATTAATGAGGTTTTCCAGGTTTCCCACATTCCTGCACTGAATAGTGGTTAGAGTCTACCAACATAAGTCGTTCCTGGGCGCAAATGCGGCCTGCTTAATAATAATATGCCGCCCCCTCTCCCGCACAAGTCCTCCGACTTCTGGGCTAATCCCTGTGATTAGAATGAGGGGTAGAGATATTATTATATTATTATTATTATTATTATATGTATGCTCTCTTTTTAATTAATACACAGTAATAACATATCTGATGATACAACAACGAAATTTTGTGCCGTCTTACCCAGTTGCTACAAACTAACACAAATGTTTCTGGTTCTTGTCCGTTTTGAACTCGTAAGTTATTAGTAGCAGCTATGATAGGTTTGCTTAAATCATTAAAAGTGTTCACTTCAGTGCGACACATATATCCCCACAAAAAAAGTTCAAAGGATTTAAAGTTAGGAGATCGTGGTGGCCATGGTACCGGCTCTCCTCGTCCAATCCATTGGTATTAATACTTGGAGACGCTGTATATGATACGGATGTAATTGAGCCTCGTGTATGATACGCCCCACTGCTGCAATATGTCGCGGACGTCCTGGACCTCCATGCAAATTTCCAGTGTCAAGTAACTGTGTCTGTAACATGTTTACCTGGAAATTATTCTGCTAAAACATGTTTACTTTATAAATTAAAACGATATCCATCAATTCCGAGTTGTCATGCACGTAAGTTATTTTTGGCACTAAAGCTAATGTAAACACTCGCATCACAGAAACGTTGATACTATAAGTAATCGCATTTCAATATTAGAAATCGCCTGACTAGAAACTACAGTAGCTCAGAGATGTAAAGGTTGAAAATACTACAACTACAATAATTTTCTATATTCTTGAATGAAGTTTAAAGTTTTATGTATATTATTATACTAAAATGCAGATTAGAGTTTCTTCATGGGTTTGTGCGTAACTTCTAAATGAAAGGAGTTAGAAAAGAATATAGACTTGAGAAGAAGAAGAATTTTGTTATATTTCGGTAGTAGGAATAAACAATTAAAGAAGAAAAACTGTACATACGTTTTATTTACGTGTGTCGTTTAGGTAATGTTATTTGCGACCGCCACTGTCCTCGCTCTACTAAACTTGGACCGTTCTGTCCATTCCACTCGCACATAAATAATTAATGCACCTGTTTTGCGCGTCGATTGTTTCTTTTTCCGCAAACGCGGCGGGGGTCCGCAAAATAGCCAGCCTGTGTGTTCAGCAATTATCATATTTCAATTTTCAATTTTCCTTTTGCCCCACACCTGCGGCGGAGCGTTCGACGAAGCCATTATGTGCATTTAAATGCTAATCAACCGGGGAAAATTGCCTTAAATATATCCGCTCCGACCTTATCGTAATGGATGTTTACTTAAGTCATTACGGTCATTACGCGGTTCTTTTGTTTTGGCTCCACGGCCGCCCACCGCTCTGATCTGGATCGCGGAATTATGTTTTGATTAACTCCTTAATTTCCTTTGGTCCCGTCCTTTTCGGTTATGAATGGAAAGGGTTGATTTGAATAAATAAAAAACGGGACATAATGTAGTGTAAATGGATGGCGACTGTAAAAAAGGTTGCAGTGTAATGAGATTTTTCAATGTGTAATTCAGGACGTGTACATTTTCCTTGTTAATAGTTTTTTCTACGATAATACGAAAAGTGTACTTTTCCGCACGATTTTTCGTAAACTCGTTGTGGCACTTTTCCGCACTAGTGCGGTAGGTGTACTTTTTTGCACTAGTGCGGTAAGTACACTTTACCGCACTAGTGCGCATATGTCGCATGATGTTTGTGGCAAAAGAGACACTTTTCCGCACTAGTGCGGTAAAGCGCAGTTTTCCACACGATTTGTGCTACATTATACAGTATGCAGTGCAGTACAGTACAGTATACAGTAGGTCTATCATATTATTGTGACAATGCTTGTGTGAAAAGTGACACTTTTTCGCACGATTTTTGTTACATTACACAGTAGGTCTATAGTATTGTTGTGACAATGTTTGGGTCCAACGTAATTCAGCGGATGCAGGCAGCATTAAGCGAAAAAAGTTAGCGCTACATTTTTCTCAAGGTGCATATGATGGGTACCGCTCGGTGCAGCTGACCGTCTAGCAGTAAAGTTGCTGAGGCGCTGAATTACACTGGACACAAGTAATCATCGATAAAAGTTCCTACGTTTTGATTGTTAATATATTTTGACATAAGCTTTTAAATTTTCAATCAGTTCTCTTTGAAGGTTGAGTTTGATTTATTCATTTCTCTTCGTGGTAAATTACCCAAAATGAGTGAGAGTCTGTAGATATTGGAGGAATGCAAGTAATGCATTAATTTCTGCAAAATCAAGACTTCGCTTCGAAAAAAAGTTTCTTGCCTACGACCAACACTGCAGGGAGAAGAACACTTCATCTTTAAAAAATAAGTATTTTTAGCCTATTTTCAAGATATTGTAAAACGACCTTTTTATGATCGAAGTATTCGATGTTGAAACTATGCTTCAAAGTAAAGAAGGACATTGATTTTGGAAAATACTTCAAGCTAAGGGCATATTTGAGAAATCAAATGTTGGTTTCAAGCCAAAAAGATCAAAACTACTAGAAAGAAAATTGAAGAATGGCTAAAGTAACCACGATATTTGAAATTTCCGGTGCCTCTCGCCGCGAAGAACTACCAAATGTGACCATCCACGATATAGAAGACAAAGACTATGTGCTTGTTATTACTATACCAAACACGAAAACCAATGTTTCAAGAAAATTTGTGGTGAACAACGAGAAAACGGTTAAATATGTCGATATTTATCGAAGTTATGCTATCTTGCGTCCTGGGTGATCGGTTTTTCTTATTTTATAAATGGGGTAAATATACTAAGTAATGTGTGGGTATCCCAAAAACCTCCCAAACTCCACAAAGCATATACAGGATATTGTTTTAGGCTCTCTTCTGCCACATTATTAACCAACTCTGGGTCCAATTTTACAAACATAAAACGGCATGGTGGGTGGAAGTCCACAGCTGTAGCTGAGCCATACATTAAGGATTGTTTGGATAACAAAAATAAAATAGCACACAGCATTCTCAAAGCATCAAATCCCGCATGAGAGTTTCAAGAAAACTATGCTGAAGCACAGTACATCAACAGTAACAGTGAAGTGAAGAACAGCATCTAGCAGGCTATTCCCTCATCACTGAAGTTACAAGCAAATCCTGTAGCAGATACTTTGTCAACAGTGAATTCCACTAAAGAATATCCTCAAGTCGTTATTACCTCAGCACTGAATTTACAAAATATCACAAATTGTATATTTAATTTCAATATTTTTTGTTAACATATTGTGTTAGTTTAAATGACTATTTAATAATGTTATAAATTGATAATGAAAATTAATTGATAACTAAAAATTTAAATAATTAATTAAATTTTAACTTTGACATGTGTGTACCTATTTACATGCAATGTTTCGTTATGACTTTTTCCACAGTGCTTTAAGCATGGATTAGAAAAATTGGAAGATTATTATCAGGCAACTATAAACAATTCAGATACATTTGTTAGTGTATTTTGCATATTACGTCGTGTACTTTGTTTACTAAAAAGAATACATGACCCAAGTTACCTACCATATCCTCAGAGAGAGTGCCAATCCTCTCCACGGATCTATAGCTGATACGAGGTACATCCAGAAAGTAAGTTCCGTTTGGTAATAAAATTAAATTGTGTACAGATACAGAAAAATTATTTATTGCACAAAATTCTACAACTCTTAAACTACTTTTCCACATAACTGCCGAAATTTTGCAGGCATTTGTCATAGCGTGGCACAAGTTTTTGTATACCTTCTTCATAGAAGTTTGCCGTCTAAAGCTGTTACTGTTTTGAGGCAGTTCTAAATTAAAAGTATCACCAATACATGTCTGGTAACAACCTTATGTTAAAAATAATAATGTTGCAAATACTAGAACCAATTCAAAAAATAAAATTAGAAAGCAGTAATTTTACCTTTAGCTCCGCCGGAATATGCCAATTTTTGTATTTGAGGAACTGCCAAAACTGGTCTTAATTCGTTAATATATTGCCTTATTGCTTTCACTAAATCTAAAGGTGATGAAATATAAAATTTAACGTTGAAATAACATAACTGTTATTATTACCAACATGAGATATATACTTAGGCAGAACATGTCTCTGAAAATTGTATTATGTTTTCTTTTCCAACAAAAAGTTATGTCATAAAAACTACTTTTGTAGTTGTACCTGCTAAGATCTGTAACTGCAACATGATGCGTTTAAGATGTTATGATTATTAGAGTCTTTAATTACTACCACAACTCAAAGTTTATATCGTACGTTATGGGACATTAAAATTTCTTCCACCTTCAAAGATGGATTCAAATCAGCTTGTAGATGCAATTTAATGTACTCAACTATCAGTTAAATGAAAGATTACATTGTAGTCCCACAGAACCCTGACTTTTGAGTTTTATAGTCTTTTGATGGACCGTGTGAAGGGCAAGTACGTCCCGTATCCATGTTGAGGCCATTCTAGAACCGTTCTTTTACCAAGTTACTTTTACTATACAGCCCACACTTCCGTACGCTCTTCTCCCACCTGAGCGCGGCATTTGCCGTGCATCGCTTTTCCCATTCATGAAATTGAACACGTTGGTCGGCCATATGGTCGGTATTTCATACAATTTATATCCGTTTAGTTGGAGTATAATCTGTAGCTACTATTCATCCGTTCCGTCGATTGTGTGTTTTTTCTGTTTCTATAAATAGGAGACGGATAATGGATATAGGAGTACGTACGTATCTTGTATGGATGTCGGTTTAGTTGTAAGAGTTTCTATACTGAATTGCATCTAAAATATGACTATTTTATTAAAGCTATATATCATGGACTCAAAGGATTTGAAAAAGGATCTGAATGATTTATGGCTATATCATATTCTCAGATATATTGATATGAGTTTTGCTTAATTAAAGTTGTAACAAAAGCCAAACGTGTTGGGTGCTTAGGGTTGATATATTTTCAAAAAAAGATGGAAAGCAATAAAGGAATATTAAGTTTAATGAAGTTTTTAAATTAAGGTGACACGTTTTGTCGCCAATACAGCCATTCAAACGATGAAATATTGCTGCCTCTCGAACATATCTGTTAGCAAAGCAATAGTGTACGCAATTGTAGGTAAAATAGAACATAAGTATCTTCAAAGCCCATCTGGCCAGCCTCTTTAGCACCATCAAAGAAAAAAAAGATATTCTAATACTAGCAACGATGGAAACAAACGTAGGGATTCTATAAATTATCAGCAGTTAGAATTATATAAAATCTAGTATTATGATGCTCGTAAATATACAGAAAATGAGCCAATAACCACTCTTTTCTGTCAAGGGTCAAATAGAATGATATTTGGAAGTACCTACAGATAGTTCCTCTCTGGAGGCCAGTCGGTTCAGTACTTCAACTTATCCGTTAAATAAGATGTAATTATTGTTCAGTATTGTTCAGTATTAGTAAAGCTATTTCCCTTATATTGACGTAGATGCGTACAAATAAAATATTGCGCACATTAGGTCTCTACAGACATGTACAGCACGGACCTGCACAACGTGCTCATGAAGATTTTATTTAATGGAGTGTCGCACACTAGACCAGCACCACTACGTACCGTCTCCTGCAACTACCGTCACTGCAGATCATGTCGGTGGTCTGCAATATGCTTGCTTGTCGGCTATATGCTTGCCCGCACGAGTCTGACGTAAGTTATGTTCCCACAAAAGTCAGGTGTTGGTTTCAAAATATTAGAAACATTCGACGAGTTAATGTGTCGCTGAACTGTAGGGCACCCTCGCTTATCAACTTCCTCTATTTATTTATCTTAAACAAACTGCAAGTCGTCTTTCGTCAGATGAGACTGCTCTACGAAATATTGTATTTTGCTATTGTAAACGAGGACGATCCAAGAGCTCGAATTTTTTTTTGTAATATTTGGAAATACTGCAAACGTCATTGATCTCTTTAAAGTTAAGAAAATAAATTACTGTTCATGTCAATTACATAACAACCCTCCAGTTTACAAAATACTTCGCTATTCAGAATAGCCTAGGAAATAATTGAAATAACTCAGCATTAGAAACTGTTGGCAACAGTCACAGTGACCAGTCTTTGTCATTTTAAATATTGTGACACTGAAATAACATTATTTGTCCAAAATGCATTCAAATTTTATTAACTTTAGCCATTGTGTTGTATGGTCAGGGTTTGCAACCATAGATGGACTGATTAAATAACATTCTCAGAATGCAATCAGAGCAGTTCCAAAGATGTTGGTTTGAGTGTAGGATTTGTCTATAGTATTATACATAAAAGAGGTTATAGTAAAGTTTGTTTACAATGGGTTCTTAGTATTTTACCTGAAGATCGGAAATTGTAGCTAATGAATATCTCACAAAGTACTGCTAAAATGATAGAGTGTTTATGTTATTAATAATGATGTTGAAACTGGGTGTCAGTTTTTTTAACTATTTAGTAAACTGTCGTCGATGCAAATTAAACATTCAGATTCACCGCCACCGAAAAAGTTTAAAGCACATAAGGCAAATTGGTGTTGATATCTTTTGACCATTGAGAATTTTTATTAATAGAGATTAATGAGCGTAAAATAAATATCAATGCACACCTGTACAACAAAATTTTTAAAAAACTTCATATAATACAAAAAGGACTGGGAAAGTCCAATGTAATGTCATTTTGCTCCACGACAACACTTGGCATCAGGTCGGCAATGTGGTAGAAGATATTCAACGAAAGGAATGAAGGATTTTCGGTATACCCATATTGCTTTTTGGCTTCAGTACATTTGAACCTTTAAAAATATAGTTAAAGGGTAGATGTTTTGAAATAGACTATTAAAGAATTGTTTATTTGGCATTCACAAGAATTTTATAAGCAAGACATGTATTGATTGATAAAACAATGGAAGAGATATCTGGTGGCAATTATTTGTGATTAATTTTCTGAATAAATTATTTATGAACCAAAAATGAATTCCAGTTAGTCACATATCGTAGATATGTCCAACTTGAATATTTGTCACATGTGATTTTACTTAACTAAGAACTCTATATTGTCTACCTGGGATCTAAATAGCTTAGTTCTCAAGAAACTTTACCATTTTCAAGAAAAACTGTGTTAATACCACTGAAAAGGGAACTAATTTAATATCCTGTATAGCTATCGTTTTATCATTCCGTTACATTGTCCATAAGTTAGCACGGCACGGCATTGTGCTGGTGGCAATGTTTCAGAAAAAGCGTGACTGATTTTACGTAACGTGAACATTTAAAAAATACGCCTGAAGCAATTACTCCTATTATAAAGTGAAGGATCATGAATCTATTGATTGAAAAAAAGACGCTGATGTCATCAGTTTTATTTAGGTTATTACAGTCAATCGCTCTCGCTAAGAAATACGAGTACATATAAATAAATAAAAGAAAAGAGAATATGCATTGAGCGCAAAATAATTTGTTTTGAGGAAAAATCTTGGAAAAGGTTGAATTCGTTTGAAAATATAATTCATTTTTGCATACCAGTCACTTTTCAACCATCATTTGAACATTTTCCTTCGTCAGGATACGCTATTGACAGTTCATCGTCTAATGTATTAGAAGTTATACAAAAGTAACCGCTTTTTTAAAGAAAAAATCAGTTAGCATTGTTAAAAAATTCAAGAACGTTCAATCAATCAGATATAATTACACTTTTAATGGAAGCCCCAGATGAAATATACTTAATGACAAAGGTAATCAATAAATATAGTATGAATATCTTATTCATTATAAGACAATGTAATAGTTTCATGTGGTGCTAATAATTGGAATTTCCGGTGCGTGTAAAACTGACGAACTAACGAAAATGGCGATTGATAATGTGGGGGGCATCCTAAAATACATGTACCAGATACAAAAAAATAATAAGCTATTTGCAATTCTGGAAAATTAAACTCAATTGACATGATTTCAATCTGCAAGACATACTTTAATTTATGACTTAAAAATGTATATTCCAAACGATTATTTATTAGATATAATAAAGGAAAATGTAGGCAATCACACAATTGGTGCATTGCCGTGTAAAATAGTTAGATACTTATGTAAATTTACCTAACAACTCATTACTTCAGAAGAAGCTCAGCCACACTTCTTGCTAACTCGGAAGCGGATATTTAGCATTACAAAGCACGGTGGATGGAAATCTGCGAGTGTAGCGGAAGGCTACGTTAAAGGTTAACTTGGGCATAAAAATTCTATGTGCAAAAAAAGTTTTGTACAAAGATACCGGGGTATGAAAAAACCTGTATGGAAACTTCACTTATCAGAGAATCTGCAGAAGTTACAAATCATCATGATTTATTTTCAACTAGTGTTTCAGAACGAATCCAGTTATCGGGTTTATGTCGGTCGGTGGTCGCGCGGTTTAAGGCGTCAGTACTTGAATCGAGGTGACTGGATCGCTGTGGGTTCGACCCCTGCAGCCGGTAGACCGTATATAAGCTATATTCGTGGAGAGATTGGCACCCTCTCTGCGGGTATGGTAGGGTGGAAGAATGTTGGCTTGGGTCAATGTGAGAGATTGATACCGGTTGACATTTGACTACCCCCCTAATTAATGAGGTTTTCCAGGTTTCCCTCATTCCTGCACTGAATGGTGGTTAGGGCCTACCAACGTAAGTCGTTCCTGGGCGCAAATGCGGCCTGCTTAATAATAATATGCCGCCCCCTCTCCCGCACAAGTCTTCGACTTCTGGGCTAATCCTCGTGATTAGAATGAGGGGTAGAGATATTATTATTATTATTATTATTATGTAAACAAGGTATTTTCCTTGATAACTGTACTATTCATAACCCTATATTCGGTATTACCTAGTATTTCGAAGAACTAACTTCTTTTTGTAAATTAATTACTTCAGCATAAAAAATGTTGTATGCACCATGGCGGGAAAATGATTTTCCGGTCTTCCAGAAGCAGCCATTTCTAATAAGGACAGACTAGGAAGCTTAAGGGCAGCTTGTTAACGTCAAAATAAAGCGATTGGGCCCAACATGTCACATTCAATCGTTGCTTCTCTTTGTTCTACAGGGTGTTAAAGTTGAAAAAATGTTTTGTTTCGTCATCATTTTGTTGTTGGCGAAGAAACTGTGAAAACCGTAACCTAACTAAAGGGTCTTGTGACGTTAAATGTTGAACTGGAGTAAAATGATAAGGATACAATTTTTCTTTGTGGAGTATTCTGCTACCGGAAGACTGAATGATGCCAGTAACTGCCGAAATTTTATACTTATACGTGTGTTTTCAGCAATTCGCACTAAAACATCATCTTCTTGGTCCGCTACTAGTATTTTTGGCCTTCCATCTTTTCTTGGGCCAAGTGTAATCTGTCGCACAATCTCTTAAATAGTCTTTGATCGGGTTGTCTGTTATCTCGATATAATTCCAAGCATATCACTGCTGCACAGCGACCACAAGAATTTTCTTGGGCATATGCACATATCATGTTTCTCATTTCAATGTTTGAAAAACTATTGGGACAGGGCATTTTAAATATAAAAAATAATAAAAAAAAGAATACTGCCTAATCTATAAATTGAGTGACATTGACAGAAACAATATAACATTGTAGTGACAGCTGTCTACTTATTATTTCCACATCTACTACTTTGGAAAAATCAGTTTTTTAATTTAATTTCTGCCAAATCTCAAAAACTTAAATCGTCTGTTTCTCAAAAACGGTTGAGTTTATCGATTTGTAACAGGTATACATTTTCTATTTAGAATTGAAGGTAATTCAATAGTTTCTTATTAAAAAATTCTAAAGTGTAAAATATAAAAAGTTACATATTTTTACATCGACAGTACAGTATAACTAGCGTAACCTCAACACTGTTTGCATATTCATAATTATTACCTGAAAAAACATAAGACTACAAAGTTTCAAAACCACTGATCTATACGTTCTTAAAATATAGCAACAAATCGAAAACATTTTTTCAACTTTAACACAACAAAGAAGTAATAATTGAATAAGGCATGTTGGACTCAATCGCTTTATTATGACCTGAACAATCTGCCCCCAAGCTATGTACTATTATTAATTACTCATCCTGTATACAGGGTGTTAAAAGAAAAGTGTAAAATATTTAAGGAGGTAATATTATGAACCAAAATAAGCAGAAAAGTCTCAATAAACATGGGTCCGCAAAGTAACGGTTGCGGAGATATGGAATGTTTTATGTTTTTAGCCCCTTTTTTTATTTTGTAAAAACGTTGTGTATTTTCTTATTATACTTGGTTGATTTTAGTGAAATAAACAGTACGTACGTATTTGACAGTTGTTCTCAGTGCACAAGTTTTCTTTCGCTATGGCTGGTTACTCTAACGCAGAATTAACATGCAGGCATGCATTTCATGTATGGTCGTGCTAATGGGAACGCCACCGAAGCGCGACGTCTTTATGTTGGCGCTTATCCAAATCGCCAGATTCCTTCACAACGCATGTTTGGAAGAATTCACCAAAGAATGCGTGATACCGGTTCCTTGAGCAAACAGTGCCATTTATCAGGAAGACCAAGGTCGGTATCCACTCCTAGAGCAGAAGAAGTAATTCTAGCAGTGGTAGAGCAGAATAATATCAGCCGAGGTGGGAATTAGTGGTCCTCTTGTTTGGAGAATCCTTCACGAGCAACTGCTTTATCTATACCATGTGCAACGAGTACAGGCCTTAAATCCAATAAATGATCATCAAGCACGTTTGTTTTTTTTGCCGCTGGTTTCTACGTCGTGATGCTGAAAACTCTCGTTTTTTTGCAAACAATCTTTTTACTGGTGAGGCCGGGTTCACAAGAAATGGAGTGTTTAATTTTCACAATACACATATTTGGGCCGACGAAAATCCCCATGCTCTAATAGAATCTGGACATAAGACACGTTTTCCTTTAAACATTTGGATGGGTATTGTAGGTTACAGGTTTCTAGGTCCAGTTGTTTTACCAAACCGATTAACAGGCGCTGCTTACCTCAACTTTCTGCAGAACACACTGTATGAGTTTTTGGAAGACATTCCTTTGAATCAGAAGCAACAAATGTGGTTCCAGCATGATGGTGCTCCAGCTCATTTTTCTATGGCCGTTAGAGAGCATTTACACCAAACTTTTCTACATAGATGGGTAGGAAGGGCCGGACCTGTTTTATGGCCTCCAAGATCGCCTAATATGAACCCTCTAGATTTCTTTGTTTGGGGATTTTTGAAGACATTAGTGTATGGTACTCCTGTAAAGAGCCTGGAAGAGCTGCAGCTACGGATTAATCAAAAGTCTCAAGAAATCCAAACCAAAGAGGGTGTTTTCGAAAGAGTTTGAATATCGTTAAGACAAAGATGTCGTGCCTGCTAGGAAATAGACCGAGGGAACTTTGAACATCTTCTATAACTTTGTTTTTTGTTTGTTAAAAGCTTCCTTTGTCGGCTTATTCCTTAATAAAATAAAATGTTTGAAAAACGAATAGTGGTCCCCGCAACCGTTACTTTGCGGACCCATGTTTATTAAGACTTTTCTGCTTATTTTGATTCATTCTATTACCTCCTGAAGTATTTTACACTGTTTTTTTAACACTCTGTATATTGCTTTTATTCAGCTATTGCATACGATACTTATTTTATTGTGTAGGAAAGAACGTACGCAACAAATTATGTATAGTTAGAAACAGTGACATAAGTGAGAGGAAAGGTAACTGTTAACTTAACATATCGAAGTTACCTTTTTGTCTGAAACTGCATCCGATATAAACCCAAGCAGTAATATAATATTTTGATATATATCTCTTCGAATACGTTTTAGGTAGGGAACTGGGTGTTCCAAACCGATTCCCACCGGTATGTGACAAATCGTGAGTTACTTATATTAGAGAAATATGCTGATATCGCACATAAAACTGTCTACACTCCCTTGTTAATTAATATTCAATTTAATCAACAGATAAATCATGTTCGTTATGGAGAGATGTCGTTCGTTTGTTTTATAGGTACTATTAGTGTGCGTTGGTAGTAGGGAATTATGTGGAAATAATTATTGACCGTACGGTGATACAATATGTCATTAAAAGCCTACATAAGGAATAATGGAGTGTTAGGGTCTCACGATCGACAACACAGTGAGTTAAGAAGAATGGTACGCGTAGATGTAATGTTTAATTCTGCCATCAGCTTCACAGTAAACCTACTTAATGTATGATCTGGGAAAAGTGTTTATTTGTGCTGAGGAAAAGCATCTAAATACGTTGAAGGGCATAGAACTAGTGGTAGTAGTAGTTTTCTTTAATCAGCACGAAAACTTAGTAATAAGTTAATGTTTAGTTCGTACTGATTTAATAAAAAAAACTCCTGTTTCTTATTTCACAAGTCATTTTTTTATTTATAACCCTAATGATGTCTTATAGATAACAAAATCAATCAAAACAGCAAGTAGCAAAGCACTTTTTATCTATTTTCAAACTGCAAGCCATTGTATAAGACAACTCTATGATCGAAGTATTCGGTGTTGAAACTATGCTTCTAAGTAAAGGTACGCATTGATTTTGCAAAATACCTCAAGCTAGCGGTATATTTGAAGAAATCAAATGTTGATTATAAAATCAAAGGTAGGCATTAGAAAGAAAGGAAATAGAAAATTTTCTCTTAAATGCCTCAGACAATGTATGTCTTATGATCAAAGTAGGTACGATATTTAGAAATGACGGTGCCTCTCGCCGGGAAAAACCAGCAGATATGCAAATATCCACGGTATAGACAAAGGGGATGTGCTTATTATTACCATACCCATCAACACGAAAACTAATGTTTCAAGAAAATTTGTGGTGAACAACGAATAAACAAATATGTCGATATCTATCAAAGTTATGCTATTTTTTGTCCTAGAGATACCCTTCAAGATGGGTTTTTCTTATTATACAGGGTGAACCTTAAATAAGTACAAATATTTTAACTGCTGGTGTAGTTCGTCATATAGATCAGCCTAGTGAAAGCCATTTTTAAAAATTTCTAATATTTACAGATATTAATTTTTTTTTAAATACCCACATTTTGAGGACCGCTGTCTTAACCAACCTAATGAACCATATGATTTGTTACGAGGTTGCCATATCTTCTCTAATATAAATATTACGTTTCCCTTACCGTAATAGTAAAGTAATACGGTTAATTATATTTTAAAAATACTTATTTGAAGCATAAGTACAGTAAAGTTGGGTATGTAGTATGATACGCACAATATTAACATACATTTTAACTGCTTAACTGACCTTACTATAAACGATTAAAAATGAATTTCCGCAATATTAAATACCGTAAAGTATTTAGGAAGATATTACGTGATGTTACTATGTCCGATGTTCAAAAAACAATCTGTTAGAAAGAGACACAAGCCACAATTTCCTTAAGTTATTTTATGAATAATATCGAAAAACTATGATTTTCACACAACATATTAAATTTAAAAGTCTCTTCAAGCAAAGACATTTGTGTAACACTTGCAACACTGTGAACCACACGTTCAATCTGAAGCGCTATGACTCATAAATGTATGAAAGTCAGCGATCCTCAACAAGTTTTCTACAGAAACATTACCAAATTTATTTAAAATTTCACTTTTTTATTTCTGTTTTTTTTTTTTTTTAAAAAAACTACTAATTATGTGTTCTACATAGTGAACTATACTGATGTACTAAAATATTTGTACATATTTAAGGTTCACCCTGTATAAAGGGGGTAAATGTACTAAGCAATGTGGGTATCAACAACTTCGTGAAAATGCTAAATTTAATATCGTTGGTTACTTAGGCATTCCAAACCCCTAAGCGTATACAGGACATTATTTTAGGCGCTCTTCTGCCACATTATTAGTCAACCCCGGGTTCAATATTACAAACATAAAACAGCATCGTGGGTGGAAGTCCACAGCGGTAGCTGAGTCGTGCATTAAGGATTGTTTGGACAACAAGAAGAAAATAGCCCATACCATCAAATCCTTCATCAGAACTTCAAGAAAGCCATGTTGAAGCACGTAGTACATCAGCAGTAACAGTATGTTCCGTAGCTGAAAAACAGTATCTAATAATTATTCCATCATCACTGTTACAAGCTAATCCTGTCGCACATACTTTGTCAACAATGAATTCCACCACTGAAGAACATCCTCAAGCCGCTAATGCCTCAGCACTGACTTTTTAAAAATGCCACCTGGGTAGAATGGTCAAGATCGTAGGAAAAGTTTATTGCTTGGTAGCAAATTATATACAAATTTTTTTCAAAAATTTAATTTCTCTTTGTTACAGTCAGCTTATTGCAGACTTTATGAAACGTTTAATAACTTATTTGTAACATTATTTATGAGAGTCTACTCATTTGCATTTAGTTTTAATCTATTTGAATGAGTTAATAAAACTTGGAATGGATGAAGCAGCGCATAATAACAAATCTTCGCACACCATCTATAATTTAAGATTTAAATTTGTTTACACCTTCTCGCCGATGCATATTTATCGAAACCGACACGTCTATATTAAATAATAAATATTCCATTAATAATTCTATCCTCGATAAAATCTTTTAATAGCCAAGAACCGAATGAAATCCACAATCGCGGCTAGTGAGAGAATGGGAACACCCATTCTCCGCCATAATTGAAACAGAAGTAGTAATTAAATGCAGCGCAGACCAATCAATTTTAATTAAATAGGATATCGTAATAAATGTTTAATAATTTGACGGCTCAAGTGCACCTGGGTGTTGTTTTTTCCGTCTATATTTATAGGAAATTAATTGCTAGAGTTCGCGGAACAAAGCTAGACAAAGAATGGATTGAAAATTGCCATATACTTACAACGTTTGACGTTAGATTTATAGGTGCTTGCTTACGGCACCGCGAAGGATTTTTTTTGGTCTTGCGCAGTTGTAATTGAATTTATTTTTTACACAGCTGAATCTAAAATTGCACTTCCACATTAGCGGTAGGCATAGAATTATTATTTTTAACATTAACATTTATATCAAGAACAATCTTGTCACTTTGATCGTGTTTATTTAAATTCACTCAAAAAGGAGTTTCTAAAGGACTGGAGAGGTCCACAACTTCGCTAGGTAGAACCTAAATTTGTTCAGCAATTGCCATCTTGCTGCACAGTGAATCTTCAATATAACTTTTCGCTACCGTAGTCGACTTCCAACTACCATGACTCTTCACAGTAATATCACCCTCAGCATTGGCTCAGGATCAGGGAGCCCTAGAAATGCAGCCATTTTTTGAAAACGTTTTCAAAGTTGTGTTGATGACTACATGTTGCGTAGTACATTTTCCAGCCACATATCGCAAGGAAAATCTCCCACTGGCATTTTTAGATCGCAAATTGATGTATTTTCGACACATTTCTACACCATGGACTGAAAAGCTTCTTCCATGATCGTAAAACTACTGTGAAATATTTATTTTTGTATTCGGAATGAGTACCTATAGGTAATTGCCTTTGTCTTGGACATGGGTGATATTCAAAAAGAATAATTTATTACATCGACAAGCACCTGCGACTCCCATGACCGTTGCGACCTGTAAAGAGTTCAAAATAAAACGCTCAACGAATAAGTTGAAATATTAAAATCATGTATTTTTTACATTAACTTGTAAACATTTCTCATCGGATGTTTTTTTCAAAAATTCTTCGATTTGGTTTCTTTCCAGTTCTTTGCCTTCTTGGATTTAAAATTTCTTGATTCTACTTTCAAATATGAAGTATGAATTTTTTTCACTCTTGTTGACAAATAAACAAACGCATGTCATAGAAACGATTCCAAGACTTTCTAGTATTCAGCTGACAATCAACATTCTTGATTAAAATAATTTTTCACCTGCACTCACACGGCTTTCACTCTTCTAATTGGCCGGTTTTGGCTGTGGTCGTGGATAAAACGTTGTATTATCTTTGGCAAATTACCCAGCTTTTAATTGTCTCGAAAAAAGTAAACTCGGCTGCGATATAATTAATAACTATTATGTATTTATTTATTCCATCATAACAGTCAACGTCAAATTACAGAGTGGGGCAAAAAATAGAAATATAAAGAAAAATTATAGAAATTATTATTAATACACAATAATGTAACGTAAAATATACAAAAAATATAAAGTAAAGATAAAGTCTCCATTAAACAAAATGTTACAAAAGCTCACATACCTGTTTAGTTGGTAAATTATGTTCCTGTATTGGATAGAATTTATAATTGAATCTCACCTACCTCGTTAGTTTGTAAATTACGTTTATGTTTCTGTTAGAATTTATAATTTTGTGATGCCTTTATTTTGACGTTTTCCGGAATATTCCAGGCTATATTCTATTTGTTTCTCGACACGTTCTCGAGATCTCAGAAACTTCGAGAACTCTAAAAACCTATATAAGCAGACCATTTTCGGCCGCTGCAGTCAGTTTATATTGAGCAGCCAAACGCGAGTGACAAACGTCAAAGTAAAGCGTTGACAGTTGTGAATTTGTTGAAGCAGATTTCTTGTATAATCAAGAGTGACAATAAAGATTGTTTGTCTACGTGACGTGTTTCAACGATAACCTAATTTGGAGGTTACATTGATGTCAGAAGTGGGATTCAGACCCACGACATATTATTTATTTACTACATATATTATTGTAGACAGGTGGCTATATCATTAAACTGACGACCATACCTTTTTACTATAACCCCAAAGATCTATAAGCGCTTGACACAATATTGCCAATGTAAGTACTAAAAGTGGGTCTGAAATCAAACGTTACATCCTTTGTAGGTATATGAAGAATTTAACCATTTAAATTATAATTATATTCGATAGTCACCTTTATAGAGTAATAGTCATATCATAACATTGCATTTAGCAGAATTGAGAGTCAGGCCATAACGTTGATACCAATTATAGAGGGTATTCACATTCCTCTGTAGTTCCTCACAGTCATCAATGCAATTTATGACTTCAAGCATTTTCAAATCATCCACATACATTATATAATCTACATTTAGGCATTCAACAATAATATTTACATACAAAATAAAAAAAAACTAGGGTACGAGAACCGACCCTTGCGGTACACCCGAGACAGCAATATACCTTGTTAGCTTTGCACTAATCTTAAAATCGCGTCTTGGATTTTGTCGGAACTAGATTTGAGAATAATCCATTGGCTGCTGCTTCTATATCCAAAGGTTAAATGAATGTAGATAAAATTTTCCACAATATTATTGTTGTAAATTCATATTCACACTATATTTCTTTAATCTTACAACAACCCTTTACCGTCTCTCTATACTTTTATAGAATATAATCTAATGTAATGATTTAAGTTACACTATGCAGTATAGATTCCACATATAAAAACCCTATTTGTTTACGCCGGGAGAGCAAAATGAAATGTCAGTCCAAACGAGATCTTAATCATTCGAAAAACGAACAGTAAAAAGGAAATGCAATGAAATATTCATCGGCTTACAATCTTCTGTCGGTACTTTTAATGCTACAACTAAAACTTTTACGGCTACGTCTGTCGACTCTCACGACGACCCAATCAATCATCTGAGTGTAGTCGCTTAATGAGAACTTCTAGTTTTTCTCCAACTACTCATTATAGCTAAAATGTAAAGTTATAACACTTACACGCCGTATATTTACTTATAAGTAGTTACAGAAAGTGGATTTATATTTAGTATCGGTAAAGGACAAATACCTACCAAGTACCTAGTGCCAAGCTATCGAAAGTAGCACATTCATTTGATGTGCGACAAAGGCCTAAAGATTATTTACTTGAAATATCTAACTAACTTCATCTTTTCTCCGAGGCACGTTTAAAATTCTTAAGTTGAAAAAATGCAGACATTATTTAGAAAAGCAATGCATTTATAATTATCAGTACACCGAGTATAAACATAATCTACAATCTCAAGTCGTCTGCAAGCCAAAGATGATTTGATTTTAAAGATAAGGATATATAGTTTACGAACAGGATAAAAAAGTGGCTCCAAATTGGAGCCTTGGGGCACTCCTAATGTCACAACCATAACGTTCCAACTTGCAAAGCAATTCACCTTGTCAAAAGCTATTGAGAGGTATCTGTAAACGACATTAACTTGTCCTTTGTCATCAACATGGTTAGCCGTATATTGAGTAAATTCAGCCAAGTTAGATACGGTTGAATTTGAAAAAACCATGCAGATTTGGTGATATGTACGACTTTACATTGTCAATTATTTGCTTGTATAGACGCATCTCAAAGACTTTTGCGATGTATCTGCCAGTTTCGACCTATCAGGAAACTTGCCTGTTGGTAATGCAATATTAAACAAAGTAAGCAACGGAATGCACTGAAGCCTTGAACAATATTTTACTAGAAAAGTAGTAATCTGATCATCGCCACAAGACATTTTGTTTTTTAGTTTATAAATTGCTTTGTGTTAATGCAGGATTAATATTAATCTAATGAAATATTTAGATTTTAGACATTCTCTTTAGCAAAAATTTAGAGAAGATGTCAACAATTTGAATGGGATCGTCAAATTCTTGCCAAAAAAATATTCTTATGTATACGCGTGTGCCCTTTCTTATTATCAAGAAATGATCAAACCGAGTAAAAAAATGTTTTGACTGGATAATTCAGTAGTTGTAGAGTTAATAATTTAATCTTTGTATTTCGCTTTAGTTTTAATTAAATCGTTTTGCTATTAAGGCACTGTTACCAACACCAAGCGTTTCTCAACACTGTTGCATTGAGCAGCATGATGATTCTACAGATTTCCTTTGATATCAACATATCCGTATAGAAATGTATACTTATTGAAAACACCTCCATTAATCATCTAATCCAGATATGTGAATATAGAGCAAAGTGCTGTACAAACTGGTCGTTTCTTAATCAATTTTTCATCTAAGCCTGGCAGGATGAATTGTAGAATAAACTAACACACCTGCAGTATTAAACAGCGTTGAACTCGGGCGAAGCGGCACATTTGTCGGAGGGAACTTATTCTGCCTTAAACGTGGATGCTCCCTGACAGATAGTAATTACGCTGAAAAACAGTGTAGTTACGTACATATTTAACAAACATTACCCAACAGGGTGGAAATGATGAGCTGGAATTAAACAGTAATTATTGTAGTGCTGGTTAAAGTGAAACGTTTCCGTCTCAGAAAAGAACCAATTTTATTTTAGATTTATATCCTTCCGTAATATCTTCCTAGAGCATCTTGTGCAACCAGTTTTCTACGATCGTATCAAATGTGTTCAGTACTTTAGTAGTTATTCATTTTTAATAATATGTACAGGGTGTCTCAAACTCGATAGTATGGGCTGCGAGGATACAAAAAGTTTAAATATCAATATTTTTCAATCGAAAGTATTTGGGATTTGACAGAAACGACTAATGACGTCATGCAATATATTTATCAATTTTTTTCCTGTTAAAAAGCTCTCTTCTTTCTAATAAACTTTTATTAGAGAAACTTGTCTGTCTTACTTCCCGTTTAAAATTTATAAGCAATGTCGTTTTAAAGAGTCTCAAAAGAAATATCAAGAATCATATTAGCTGTTATAAAATAACTGAATGCTCGCTGTTTGTGCATAAATATGACAAAGTATTTGTCATTACTCAATACGAACGTCAAACGTAGAACTTTTGTGCTTACAAAATGTTTTCTCATTCAGAAAAAGTTGATATATTTCAAATTTACGGCGAATCACAAAAAAACTCAAGAAGAGCGTAGAGTTTTATCGAGAAAGGTATCCAGAGCCCCTGATCTTTTACCAGAAAAACAATCTGTTAATTAATCACTTATCTTTATTAATTACTCTGTACAGTACTGAATACCAATTACAGCTCAACTAAACACTATTTCATATATTTGCAGGTATTAACAATATTGTGTGAAACTAACTACACAGTGGACAAAAGCCTCAACCTGCGTTGAATTACACCCACAATATCTACCGATATATTCCTTATTATTAGTTTTTGTAACATTTTTTACTGTTTAAGAAAGGTATTTTAAGCTAATATATATCAAATCTCCTACAATTCCTATCAATGAAGTCATATGTATGTTCTCTGATACCAAACATCTAGGTATGCTAAAGAACATCCACAGACAAAACTCTATTCAATAATTATCTAAAGAATTTAATCTATTTACTAACCTCTGGAGTGGGAACTCGAAATTCAACCACAATAGATGAGATCTGACCTATTTCTGCATTTTTAGGATTGCTTCATCAGGTGGCCTCCTTTAACTTGAGTCAAATATCTAATAATAAGGAATATATGGGTAGATATTGTGGGTGTAATTCAACGCAGGTTGGGGCTTTTATTCACACAATATTGTTAATACCTGAAAATATATGAAAAAACTATACATAAAAGGTAAAATTTTTTTATTAATTTTTATTTATTTTAGTAGGTCGTTATGATATTCATTGACAGTTAATCAGTTTGACGTTGTCGATATTTATTTTCATTTTGACACTGTCGACATTCAATTTCAAATAATTTTAATTTATTGGTATAATAATCTTTATAGTTAGACTCAAATTAAATGAGGCCACCTGATGAAGCAATCCTAAAAATGCAGAAATAGGTCAGATCTCATCTATTGTGGTTGAATTTCGAGTTCCCACTCCAGAGGTTAGTAAATAGATTAAATTCTTTAGATAATTATTGAATAGAGTTTTGTCTGTGGATGTTCATTAGCATACCTAGATGTTTGGTATCAGAGAACATACATATGACTTCATTGATAGGAATTGTAGGAGATTTGATACATATTAGCTTAAAATACCTTTCTTAAACAGTAAAAAAAAACACTATTTCACTTTTAAACTCCAGCAAATTTCCAACTAAATACTTCAATTCAAGACTGTAATACAAGACTGACTGACTCGGCCGTTTATTCTTCTTTTATAGACTAAACGAAAGTTTCAGGTATTTTCTAGCATCTCTAGATCCATTTTCTCGAACGACTCGAACGCTTCTCGTCGATTCCTCATTTTTCCAGTCACGCCTCGATACACGGCATTATGTTTGTTTACCAGAGTCGCGTAGAGGCGATCGAGACAATCTAGCATTTCGCGATACTACAGTCGTCGAATTGGGTGAGAGTGGGGCAAATTCCGTGACAATACAATCTATACAAGATTGGGGGCGATCTTACGACAAAATGAAGATGCGTATTAGTGATAATGTAGTTTTGGCAGCGTATAATTAAGGAATGAATGCAAAATACTGCCGCCAAGTGGATTAACTGTTACACCGTAAAAAATTTTGAGTAAAATTTTACTCAAAATCAACACAATTGATTGTTAAAATGAGTCCACACCTGATTGTGTTAAAATAATAACACAATTCATTGAGTAATATTCACTCAGTTATGGGTTAGTTAAATAAATCTTTTATGAGTCACTTTGAATAACTTTTAAGTTACTGAACTACCTATGTGTTACTACAAACCCAAAATTGAGTGCTATTATCAATATATTTTGTTGTGTATCATTATTAATAAAAATGTTTATTTTGTTCGTTTCTACATTTGATAAAGCCATAAAAAGCGACGATGACTGGCATAGATGTCGATTTTCCGGAAAAAAGAAGGTTTTGCCTCATTTTTTAAACGATCTAGAATTCCTAAATATTTTTTGATTGTCTTTTAGGCCTCCCTGAGCAGTTTATACATAGTACCTACCAGATAACCCTGCAGAACATACCTAAAACCTAGTAAAAACATAATCTACTGAAATTTATTAGAATTTTCTATTTTCTGACTTAACATACTGCACTTTATATCTATAATTTGAAAGTATGACTGCCCAACGACGTAATCTGTTCGCGGAAAATTGAGGAATACCTTTCGCAGGATTAAAAATAGATATAAGCGGTTTATTATCTGTCACTAAAATAAATTCTCTATTATATAAATATTGATTAAATTTACACAGAGCAAAAATAATTGATAAACCCTCTCTTTCAATTTGTGCATAATTTTTTTCAGCATTGGTTAAAGTGCGCGAGGCATACGCAATAGGTTTTCACTACCATCCGGTAAATATGAGAAAGCATCGCTCCAATGCCATATGGACTTGCATCTGTGGTTAGTTTTACCTCATATTCAGGATTGTAGTGTGTTAGTACTTCCGCTGACATAAGAATAATTTTTACTTTGGTAAAAGCTTCCTCACATTTACTAGACCAGTTCCACTTAAAATTTTTTTGTAGAAGTTGATACAGTGGGCTTAATAATGTTGCTAGATTGGGAACAAATTTGCCATAATAATTAATCATTCCTAATACTGACTGCAATTGTTTAAGCGAAGTGGGAGAAGGAGCATTTTTTATAGCCAAAATTTTATCTGGTGATGTATGCAAACCTTCTTTGTTAATAATATGTCCTAAATAACTAATTTCATTACAGAAAAAATTGCATTTTTCGGGCAAAACTTTTAATCCGACATCTTGTAACCTACCTAATAATTTTTCTAGTCTTACCGTATGTTCTGTTATATCCTTACCGCAAATTAAAATGTCGTCTAAAAAACAAACGCAACCATCAATATCTTGTATTAAAGATTCCATTATTTTTTGAAATTTCGAAGGAGCGCACGCCACTCCGTAAGGCAATCTTTGATACTGGAAAAGTCCTTTATGCGTCGAAATCGTAACCAATTCTTTCGATGCATCATCTAGTGGTATTTGCGCATAAGCTTGGGATAAATCTAATTTTGAGAAAATGACACCGCCTTGCATTTTCGAGAACAAATCATCAATCTTTGGTAACGGAAATTGATCAATCTGTAATACAGGATTTATAGTAATTTAAAATCACAGCAAATTCTTACAGCACCGGATTTTTTAATAACAGGGACTATAGGTGTCGCCCAAGTTGAATAATCAACAGGTTTAAGCACATTTAAATTAATTAAATTATTAATTTCAATTTCAACTTTCTCGCGGATACCAAAAGGTAATGGTCTAGCTTTTATAAATTTTGGTGTAACTGAACTGTCCTTTAATTTTAAAGAAATTAAACCTTTATTAAATTTTCCTAACCCTGGAGAAAAACTGAATCAAATTTTTAATTAAGAAATCAGTATCTCTTTCTGATGCAAAATTTACTTGATTGATACTAAAGTTAAATAAATGCATAAAATCTCTGCCAAGTATAGGAGGTCCACCATTTTTATGACGAAAATATCCAAATCCTTTACTACCTTATTGTATTCAATTTTTAATTTGCACATCCCAAGAGTTAGCATTTCATCACCATTATAAACATTCAAGCTTTTATTAGCGGGAAATAATTTATACATAGGAAAATTTTGTTTCCAGAAAATTTCCGAAATAGCTGAAACGCTAGCTCCTGAGTCTAGTTGGAAAGAATAAACATTGCTATCAATATTAACATTAACTAAAAATGGATGTTTAACAATTTTTCCTCAATGGAAAATATTTCATCAGTTTCAATGAAATTTTGTACATTTCTATAGTTATGCCTACCCTCCATTTTGATTGGCTTCTTCTTCTTCTTCGGGCATACCGGAGCTAGGTGTCCTTTTTCTTTGCACAGATGACAGCAATAATTTCGAAAACGACAGTTAGAGGTCGCATGATTCTTCCTGCCACAACACGCACATGCGCACTTCGCACTAGCACTAGCACTTACTTGCGCAGCTGCGGATGTCCCAGGTTTCGGTTTCCGGGATGTGACGTGATGAATCGGCTCCAATTTGACTGCTGGGGGATCTCTCCTGCCGGAAGTCTCCGCCGCCATTTCAGCTACCGCCACCTCAATGACGTCAGCAAAGGTGCACGTGGTTTTCTCCTTAAATAATCTTGCTTGCACTGGCCCTTTATCGAAACCAACTATAAATCGATCTCTGAGCATCATGTCGATTATGTCCTCTTTAAAATCACAGTTGTAACAAAACACACATAGTAAACCAGTAAACGCAATTTTCCACCAGTTGTTTGTCTTGTCTTTGTCACTGTCCTGTCGTCTGTCCAAATCAAATGTTTTATTTACTTCATGTACTTATTATAGTTATATTAAACGTTTTACTCCGTATATATATTTCGGGTTGCCTAGATTTCCCCATCATTTAGTTGTGGCTATTCGTCGTCCTGAGGGTAGGCCACCCACAATTATTGTTTGTTTTTAGTTCTTACCTACATAATTATTTCGAATTTAAACGCGTCCACTACGAGGGAGCGCAAAAACCTGCCTGATAGTCGAATGCTTTTTTTTATTAGTTTTTACCCTCTGTAGTTTTTCCTATTTGATACCAAGCTCTGGTTGAAGATCCAGTTCTCTGAGATTCCACTTGTGGTAAATGAAAAAGAAGTTATTCTTATTTTCGCCTGTGGTATTTTTAGGTAGGTAGAAATAATTAACCCAACACCGGTAGTCAAACTTATTTATTTTAACATCTTGTATGAAACACCTATTGTATTTTTAGACGAACTTTTGTATTTGAAAACTATATTAAATCCCTGCAACCCGGAGAGTCGATTTAATCCCCAACTTCCCTCCAAGAGTTCCATTGCAACTTGGCGCCCAACTAGAGGCTTGGTCCTGTACAACATCATGGAACAGGATAATTCTCCCTCTTACAACCTGAGAACCAGGAGGATAGTTGGCCAAAGCATGCAGGGTACGACAATCGGAGGCGGTCTGCCCCGAACACCTATTCGAGTAGCTCAGGGACAACATACGCAAGGTAACAATGTTTCATTTCCATCATTATCAGGCTTGCCTACACCCGTTCAGAGACAACAACTGAAGCTCAGAATTTCCCTCCAGAAACACTAGGAGCAGTAGGCAGGGATCGAAATAAAGCTGAAAATAATGTAACGTTAGCTATTTCAAAGTCAGAACTTACTGATATAATATCTAGTGAAGTAGCTAAGGCAATGCAATGTTTGCGAGTTAACGATGTTAGATCTCAAAATCTAGATCATAATTTAAATATACCTTTTCAAAATCCAGCTCAAGCCACACAAATAACTGCAAACTATACAATGCCTTCTTGGGGTTCGCAATATGGCAACCATACTAACCTAAATGGACCTAGATGTATTCTAGATACAAATGTTCTTAAATTGTTACCCACCTTTTGTCCTGAGGGCAACATACACCCTGTAGATTTTTTAAATTATATTGAAACTTATCTAAACACTAGCAATGCTAGTATGAATCAATTAGCACTAGTAATATCAGGTTTATTTGTAAATTCAGCCAGAACTTGGTTCAATGCCTTCAGCAATACATTTACTACTTACCCAGAATTTAAAAAAGCATTCTTGGAACAATTTTGGGGGCCTAACCAACAGTTACAAGTAAAATTAAAACTAGAATCAGGTAGATTTAATAATGACGGTTCTTTCGTTACATATTTTAGCAAGTATGTAGCTATGGCTAAACATTTGTCCCCTCCTTATTGTGTGGAACAGCTAATAGCTACAATTGCTCGCCACTTTCCACCAAATGTCGCATCAACTTTGGTAGGTGCAAATAGTCTCCTTGCAGCTTTAGATAGGCTAAGGCAAGCAGATTATTATTTCAAAAATAAAGAGAAAAACAGACTTTCACGACCAATACAAATAATAATAATACTAATGATACAAATCATTCTTCTTATTATAATAAAAAGTCGAGCAATGGACCCAAACCTTTTTTTAAAAATAATAAAACTGAAAAAACAGTTTGTACTCTCGAGACTAGGGACGACGAGTTCTTGGAAAACGAGGACGACTCCCATGTAGAGTCGGTTGTGGGAAGTATTTTAAACAAAACCGACCAAATGATTATCAAAAATAATCCAGTAAGCGAGTTGCTGGAGGAGTGTGATTTTGATCACAAGCCTGCAGACACTCGAACTTTCATAATTTCTATCAAATTATATGGGTATACATACCCAGCTATGATCGATACGGGTAGTACCATATGTGCCTTTTCCGATGAGGTCTGGTCACAGCTGTCCGAAGCTCAAGAAATCATTCCAAGTTTTCCTTGCACCGGTGTCCGAGTAATCGGAGCATTTAAAAGTAAATATAAAAAGGTTTCGATTCAGGCTCTGCTCACTTTTACGATATGTAGTGAAATATTCTCACATGAATTTTTATTGATCCCTTCACTTGTTTACCCATTAATAGTAGGTGTAGACTTTTTAAGGCTACATAATGCCAAAATTTGTTTAGACGAAAATGTCCTAAAATTAAAATTAGGCGGAAAATCTGTTTTTGTTCGGAAGTGCAAACAAATCATGCCTTCAAGGATCCAGCACCTATCGAAATTGCTGCTTTAGTGAATAATAGTACTTATTGTTCCCTTAGCAAGTATTCCGGTGAATTGGAACCTAAAGGTTCAGATTTTTCGTTAGTGTTGTCTAAGTGTTGTTTGTCTGAAACAGAAAAATTGTGTTTTAATGATTTACTAAATAAGTATAGTAGTATTTTTCAAATATACCGGGTCGTACCAGTTTGTACGAACATACACTTAAGTTAAAGACGATAAGGAATTTTTTATAAAGCCCTATCCAATTCCAGTAGCACACAGAGATGCTGTGGCAAAAGCCATTTCACAAATGGAGAGCTGGGGGGTCATTGAACGAGCCATCACCCCGTATATCTCACCACTTATGACCACCATAAAAAAAGATGGTTCGGTACGCGTTTGTCTCGATGCACGCCATCTAAATTCGGTTTTAGAACCAGATCGTGAACTTCCATTGCGAATAGGAGACATCATTGGTACGCTAAACGGCAAGAAATATCTGTCCAAGATAGATTTATCACATTCCTATTGGCAGTTACCGTTGCGTGAGTCCGACAGAAAATTCACAGGTTTCATGGTGGGCACAAAAACGTACCAGTTTTGCGTACTCCTTTTGGCATATCGACCGCTGTTAGTTCCTTTACCAGGGCAATGGATACCGTTTTCGGAAGAGCGTATGACGATTTTCTAATTAGCTATGTCGATGACCTACTCGTTGCCTCTTTTTCCTTTTCAGAGCATTTAGAGCATTTGAAGCAGGTCTTCAGTCGCCTGCAAGATTGCGGTTTTACTGTTAAAATTTCAAAATGTAGTTTTTTCCAAACTGAAATGCACTTTTTAGGCTATATAGTTAGTCCTGAAGGGGTTCGTCCAGATCCTGCACGGGTTCAAGCTATCGTTGACTACCAGGTGCCTAGGAACATGAAGGAAGTCCAAAGATTTTGGGACTTTGTAATTTTGACAGGTTTTTTACACCCAAGTTCGCAGAATTGTCGGAGCCTCTGACGCAGCTGCTACGTAAAAAAAATCGATGGAAGTGGGGACAGGCTCAGGAGCAAGCGTTTCAAGGTTTGAAAGAAGAACTGCAGACTGCGACTCTTCTATACCATCCAAACCCCGATTTACCTTGGCATGTAACCACGGATGCTAGTGACATCGGTATTTCAGGTCAGTTGTTTCAGGTGGTCAATAATCGAAAGCGGGTTGTGGCCTGGGCAAGTAGGTTACTCATCGAACGAGAACGTCACTACCACTCGAACGAAAAGGAAGTTTTAGCTGCCCTGTATTGTCTTCAGCGTTGGAGGAATTATTTACTTTCCAGTAGATTCACCCTGTATACTGATAATCGGGCGCTAACTTATTTGAACACTTGTAGGCTCCTCTCGCCTCGCATTACTCGTTGGGCCCTAGCCTTACAGGAGTTTTCTTTTGATATAGTACATATCCCTGGACGGGAGAACGTCGCGGCCGATGCTCTCTCCAGGCACGCTTGTGGACGGTTACCAACACCTTCCGATAAGTGTTTTCAAATGTTCGCCTTGCATTTACCCTCGCAATTCCAACATATACTGAAAAATATTAAGTCATATCAGTTGCAAGATCCCAGACTCGTGGATATTCGAAACAAAATAAATAGCGACGAAACATTAAATAAACGATATGTTTTGATAAACGACATCTTGTATAAAAGAGGTTCAGACGAAAATATTCTCTTATTATGCATTCCTGAATGTTTAATAAAGGATATCATTGTTAATTTCCATATCTCATTAGGCCATTTTGGCGTATACAAAACATGGGTAGCTCTGCGGGATGAGGTTCATTTTCATAATATGCAACGCACCATAAAAAAATATATTAAAACGTGTGATATTTGTCAAAAGGCAAAATTTCTATTTTACCAAATCCTCCCCAAAAACAAATCGTACCTGAATCTAAAGATGACCTTTTGGCTATTGACGTTTTGGGGCCGTTGGTTCGTAGTCGTGCAGGGGTTTGCTACATCCTTGTGGTGTTTAATGTTTTACTAAATATATTACTTTATTTCCCTGAAAAAGGCCACTTCTCGCGCCATGATAAACTGTCTAGTGAAAAAATACTTCCCCTTGCATGGTCAACCTAAGCGAATATTGCACGATAATGCTACTCAGTATTCCTCTAAGTTATGGAAGTCTACGTTTGAGTCACTCGGTATAAGACTGGTTTATGTTTCCGTACGACATGCCCGTGCAAACCCCTCCGAAAGGTGTATGAGGGAAATAGCACGTATTTTACGTACCTATTGCCACGACCATCATAGTAAGTGGGCGGTTAACATCTCCTTGTTTGAAGAATTTTTGAATTCAGTAGTACATGAGGCTACCGGATTTGCCCCAAACGAGTTACAGTTTGGTGAGGATCGAAATAGATTACTACCTCCTTCGGTATCTCCACCAGCCTGTACCTTACTATCTCCAGAGCAAAAGTTGGTTCTGGCAGAGGCTTCCCTCAAGTCTAAGGCAGAGCGTCGGGCAATTCGGTACCCCGGTCGCCCCTATGTACGGTTCGCCATTGGCGATGCGGTCCTGTTGAAAGCGAATAATCTCTCATCCGCATTAAAGGCTGAAACAAAAAAATTATTGTTACTTTTTGAAGGTCCTTATCGTATTAAGAAAGAAATTCGAGATGATACTTACGTGTTGAGTTATATGGAAAATCAAAAGGAACGTGGGGTGTTCCACGCTAGCCACTTGAAACGATACAACTATATGCCACCGTGAGTTGTTAAAATAATTATTTGCTAATCACTATATTATGTCAAAATTTTGATAAAGTTATACCACAACTCAACGGGTCAGGGGTGAGATGTAACAAAACACACATAGTAAACCAGTAAACGCAATTTTCCACCAGTTGTTTGTCTTGTCTTTGTCACTGTCCTGTCGTCTGTCCAAATCAAATGTTTTATTTACTTCATGTACTTATTATAGTTATATTAAACGTTTTACTCCGTATATATATTTCGGGTTGCCTAGATTTCCCCATCATTTAGTTGTGGCTATTCGTCGTCCTGAGGGTAGGCCACCCACAATTATTGTTTGTTTTTAGTTCTTACCTATATAATTATTTCGAATTTAAACGCGTCCACTACGAGGGAGCGCAAAAACCTGCCTGATAGGCGAATGCTTTTTTTTATTAGTTTTTACCCTCTGTAGTTTTCCTATTTGATACCAAGCTCTGGTTGAAGATCCAGTTCTCTGAGATTCCACTTGTGGTAAATGAAAAAGAAGTTATTCTTATTTTCGCCTGTGGTATTTTTAGGTAGGTAGAAATAATTAACCCAACACCGGTAGTCAAACTTATTTATTTTAACATCTTGTATGAAACACCTATTGTATTTTTAGACGAACTTTTGTATTTGAAAACTATATTAAATCCCTGCAACCCGGAGAGTCGATTTAATCCCCAACTTCCCTCCAAGAGTTCCATTGCACAGTTCAATGCCAAGCTTCTTACTCGAACTGCCCACTCGTTAGAACTCTCTTTTATGTCCTTCATTGCACTAAAAAATTTAGCACGAGCCACAAATGGAAGTTCTGCCACTTTAAAATGTTTGTTAAATAACTCAACTAACGATTTGTAGCTTATTTCTTCAGGCAACTTTGGAAGAGATAAGTTATATATCAGCTTGTAAGCATCCTCATCCATGGAATTTAGCAGTATAACTCTCTTCTTACCTTCATCTTTGATATTATTCACTATAAAATAGTTTTCTAATCTTCTTTTATAGATAACCCAGTCGCTATTTTCAGCACTGAATTCTCTTAACTGTCCATAATATGAAGGATTTTCAGCCGTCATTTTATTCGTGGATTCTACACACTAGTGTAACACAACTCGTCGCTACTGTGATATATTGGAGTAATGAAAATCGTAGATTTTGCTACTTGTTTATTTTCTTTAACGCACACAGAGATGAGATAACATAAAACAACGTCGAAATTCGCTCTTTTATATCGAGCGCTGTACAAAAAAATAAAAGAAATAAATATACAAAAACAATATCTGTCCTAGAAAAACATACACTATTCTCCATAAATTTATATACAAGATGTTTGTCAAATACATAACAATAAATATAGCATACCTACGTAAAAATATAAAAAAGTAAATAGTGGGAAATTAGAGGCCGAATTTCAAAGAAAACACCAAATTTGTTTAATTGTCGACGTTTCGTCACTTATCGACAATTAAAAAAATTTGGTGTTTTTTTTTGAAATTTGGCCTCTAATTTCCCATTATTGACAACAAATTGAACAAAAATAAGGCTACTAATCATCATTAGTTATAAAAAAGTAAACTCGCATAACTACTTAATAAAATGTTTTCTGTGATTAATCGACAACAATTTTATTGAAGAAGATTATGAATCATTTGCAGTTATTTTCATTCTAATAAATTAAATGTTCATCTTATTCCGTAATACAATCTGACTTGTAAAATTTTATGAATCACTTCCAATTATCCTTCTAATAAATTAAACAACAGTAATGTTCATCTCATTCCATAAAACTACCTGACGTGCACCTGTACACATACCTTCAGTATAAAATTCCTATAACGATGAAATAACTAAAAACCACATAATAATCGCGTTCCTGTAGCGACCTAGCATTGAAATCTCTCGCATTCTTGGTAAACCGCTGGAATTGCACTGTTTTAAAATACTCGTTGGCCTCTGATACTAGAAATAACGTAAAGGGGGACGCCAAATAAATAATTTAAGTGATTTTTAGTACAGACGGAGACATATTTCCGGTATTCATATTGTTACTAAGAAATGGATCTGCAAGTAATTTAATCGAAATGTAAATGTTCCATAATAAATTAACAACAATATATTTAATTATCAGAAAGGATAGGCGGCATTGTATAACAAATTACTGAAATTATTCATTGTCTAGACTAGAATATGATATTAAAACTAGGCAAGTTTCTAGACACTGGCGCCGTCTCAACATAGGTAGATATAGGTATACAAGATTAACTATGACTAAGTACAAAAAATTTAACCACGTGCTCAGGGAGGCCTAAAAGACTACAAAAATTATTCCAGAATTTTAGCTAGATATTAAAAAATTGGGGCAAAACCCTTTTTTCCTACGGAAAATCGGCGCCTATGATAAAAACCGACTGAGATGGCTTAGATCCATAGATAAAACTTACATATGTCAACAATATCTACTACCATCGTCGTCTTTTTGCAGCGTTTCTAAATGTAGAAACGACAAAAATTAACATTCTTATTAGTAATAATACCTGATAGATAGGTAACAGTTAATCCACTTAGCTCCAGTATTTTGCATTCGTTTTCCATTATTTCGTACTACATATTCGCTCATTACAGCCACTCACTACCAATAAAACACACTTCCCGTAGGTACAATTAGATAGATTAGATGCCTATTTATTATAACAAAATCGAACGAAAGGATAGATAATAGACAAGTTTTAATGAAACCGCGGCAATCTTGTCCCATAACCTAGAAAACCAAACCGGGAACTATATCGTGGGAAAGTATCTGCACCCAATACAAATGTCTTTATTTAATAACTATAAAACGTTTAAAATTTAAAATACGGCACTAAAAACTGAAGAAGAACACAAAGTTACAACGTAAACACAGGAATTCAATTATGACATGACAGCGATACTGACTGATGAGCGACTGTTGCATGCTTGTAGAGTATGCAACCCACAAGCATTGGCGGCGTTAAATAAGGATTTAAAATAATATAAAAAAATTTTTTTTTGGCTTTATAAATAAGTTTGTTAATTCTTATTTTTCCCTATCCCCTCTTGAAATATTTGTACTAAGTCATAGTTATATTCTGTATATTCTTTAAGAAACATTATATCTACGTAAGTTAGTACATGCGAATTACTCATTGTGTTATACTCAATTAAAATAAATTTATGGTGCGGTTAGGAACAATGTAGGTAACCTACACCGTAAAAAAATAATTCCACATTTTAACACAGAAGAGCACAATACTATGTTATCATAATCGAGGCCCACACTGGATTGTGTATACTTTTACACATTTTTCTGTATGTAGCACTGTCTTACAGATTTAACACATTTCACTGTGTTAATAGAACTAATATTATGTTTAACAGTGTTATTTATATTAATAAACTTTACACATTAACATGTTAATTTTTATTATACAGTTGGTTCCTGAATGATATGCGAATATATAAGGAAGTTTTTCTACATCAAAAATTAATGATAGTTTGTTTTATAAACTATAGTCCAAAAATGTTCCGTTGCAAAAATACGGTGTTAAAATTTTAGGGGAAAAAGAGAAAAATAATTAATATTTAAAGCGGTTTCCAAAATATTAATTATTTTTCTTTTTTTTCCTAAAACTTTAACATCCCGTATTATTGTAACGGAATATTTTTGGATCATAGTTTATAGAGCGAACTATCAGTAACATCTTACAATCAGTTTTGTAGATATTTAAAAAAATATATATGAGTTAGCAGTGCAGATTTATCACCCTATAACTTTTTTATCGAGGGTTTTTTGCATGTATGTAACTGTTTGCTGTAAGTACCTAAATTTCTTGAACTAACGTTATGTTATTTGTCTTTTCTGGTTTTTTTTTCATTAGTATTTATTTGTTTGTAAACAACATTTGAAGTGGTAGTTATTAAGACAGAATAAGTAGATACTAAACCTAGGTCCCAGAGTCATTTTCATTTCGATTTAAATTGTCCACCCTGTTTTGTGCCTCCTATGGCGCTTCTGCTGTAATGTATCATCGAAATCTCTTGCATGCATCGAACGCCTAACTACTATAACGTGTCACGAATACCGCACGCTATTTCTTTTTTAGAATAGTAATTCCGGTAAATAAAATAATAATGCGTTAAACAGGTGCGGTGAATTTAAGAACCTTGGAGTTATCTTCGAAACTAAATTGAATTTTTTTGCACATATAAATCATATATTGTCGAATGCCTACAAAAAGGAACACATACAGAAACAAATTTAAACAATACATGTTTAATACTCAAAATATATTTTACCTAGTTGGAATAAAAATTAAATAAACGACGCAAACGCATTACTTAAATTCTACTAATAATTTATTTATTAGATTTATAACTTCTTTTCTGATACTGAAAAGGCAGCACTTTTAGTTTCCTGGTCTGGATGAACTTCTGTGTTCCCATTTTACTAGAATTAATGGTCACCAATTAATAGAACTGCTTAAATAAATTTCAATATACAACTAAAATATTAATATTTCTTATTTTTACTGAAAGAAATGCAAGAGGATGAACTAATAATATCTACAAGAATAAAAATACATAGCGTACAAACGGTGAATATATGGGTCATATATAAACCGTCAAACTTAAAATGAATGTGCTGTTTAAAAAATATTTATTTTTGTACTTTAAAAATTAAATATTTTGTACAGTTCAGTATAAAATACTCATGTGAGACATAATTATCACAAAAACAGACCTACCAGTTAACTATATCATGATAGGAATAAAATAAATACTATAAAAACTGCCAACAAAATGGCAACAGAATAAATTCAATAAATTTTAACAATATAAGTGGGTGAAAATAAAAGCGAGAGGACACAGTAGGTAGTACCAGTTACCAGTGTTAGCCATATGCACTGCTTGCCACGTCTTGCAAATAAATAAAAACATCTTTGCAGTCAAAAGATACAATTTAAATTCGATTATTCACTACACACTGTACACATATCTAATGCGTCTGTCGAACGAGATGGGGATATATTTCCTACTACCGTATAGGAATATTCCCAAAATTTCATAATGTTCTAAGTAAAACCAAAAATTCCCTATATTTTATAGGAAATATTTAATATTTTTATTGGAATTTTATCTTCATGTAACATTTCGGAGAAATTACATGCTTTTTTACAGTGTATGATAACGTTATTATATTGATAAAGTTTCGAAATTCATATTATTATTAGACCAATATCTATCTAAGGATAAATTCCATCCTGACGAAATGAAAAATATTTAGATGTGTAGCACAGGAGTTAGTAGTAAAAGAAATAGCAGGATGATGATGGTTTACATGTAGGGATAATGTAGGGTAAATGCGGGAGAGTTGCCGCGGCGGGAGAGATGCCGCTTTTAACGTATTACGCCAAAAAGTAGGAAACAAGGTATACCCGTGATGAGAGTCGAAATGTTTAGTGAACGTGTATGGCATCGGACGTGTTTGTTTTTAAAAATGTCGCTTGCCATCTTCGAATTTACGAAGGTAAGATTAAATTTACTTGGCAAAATTTTACGTACAGTTCTAATAAGTGTGGTTTTTGCAACGCGATAGTATTATGTAATATTTTTTTTAGTATTGTGAGGTTATGTTTAGATGTTTCTTGAGATATTTTGCTGCGTTTTAAATTTGTGATCTTGATAAGCAGAGGCGGCATCTCTCCCAACAAAAAGGACAGTTGCCGCGTTTTCAGGAAGGAGCGATGCCGCATGCTATTTTTTCAAGGTTATTGTTTTGCCATGACTTTTGTTAAATTGAAAGTACATTTTTGTTAGAAAAATGCCACGAAAATATCAAAGAATGGCAAATGCACGCCCAAGGGCCTTGTGGACCAAAGAACAATTGCAAGAAACCATTAATAAAGTTAGTTCCGGTGAGATATCCAAAAGAGAAGCTTACAGGCGTTATCAGGTGCCACCAAAGACCCTTAAATGCAGAATGGTTAATGGTAAACTTCGGAAAGGGAGCCTCGGACCAGAAGTCAAGTGATTTTTTAAATTCTATGGCAGAAATGTCCTATAATTTATTTTACAGGTGGAAGAAACTAAAAATACCAGTGGAAGAGCTAGAAAAAAAATAATATAGCGACAGCGATGATGAGCCTTTGGCTAAAAAGACAAATGAAAATCAGGAACGCTGCGTGGAATGCTTCGAAGTTTATGTATGTATGTAATTGTGTGGAGGTGCAGCGGAAATTGCTTCCCAGTGCAGCACTTAGGCCCTTGGGCCCTTTGTACATCCTCCAAACTAAGAGAGTTCTTCTTTCAAACCATCCAATTAATATGGATGGCTCGGTGGCAAAGTCTCTTACAGATTATATGTGTGATAGTATATGGGTCCGAGTTACAGAGATTTTTTTGTTGCTCTGTCCTCATTTCCATTTATCGGGGTTTCTGCCTTGCCACACGTGCGTGCGCCTGCGGAGCATGTTGAGTGTCCAGACCCCGGGCGGACTGCCACAGTCTCGGCCCAGGTTTGGTCTCCCATCCAAACTCAGCCCGCGTCCACGCTTCCTTAACCGGGAAAGATCGATCTCCCAACCAAGCAACCGCACCGGCGGAACATGGTGAGCGGCCAGACCCCAGACCTCGGGCGGACTACAGTCTCAGCCCAAGTCTGGTCACCCATCCAAATTCCGGCCTGCGTCCACGCTGCTTAACTTGAAAGATCGACCTCTCAGCCGGTCAACGTGAGCTAGGCGACCCCTTCGAAGTTTATGAAACAACAACTAAAAAAGTGGATTGGCTGCGGTGCCTGAAATGCTTAAAATGGCTGCATGTCACTTGCACCATGTATGGTGAAGTTTGTAACTGTTCTAGATTCTACTTAAGAAAAAAAAATAGGCGTTATTTAGACATGTCGATACTGCGGCATCTCTTCTTTTTCTACGCGGCATCTCTCCCAGTAGTGTGGGAGAAATGCCGACTAGTAAAAAAAAATTTTGTTTTGCTATGTTTATGTTTTCTGAGAATTTAAGTTTATTTTTGTATTTTAATAAAGTTTAAAGCAATACCTGTGAAAGATCAAATTTCTTTTAACTACATTCCAGATAACGTAAAATCCCTTCAGAGCTTCCTGCCACAAAAAAGGCATAACCCTGTAGAGAATCCCTCTCACTATCTCGTATCAATATTTAACGCCACTTTGTCCTCTTTCCAGGTCTCTACACACACCGCTTATCCGAGGCTTACGAGACAATCCCCAGAAAAGTGTCAGCCCAGGGCGAACACGTCTCCCACGATCTAACGACATTCCACGAAAGCAGCGACGACCGTGTACACTTCAACGTGTCTATAGACGGGGTGGACCACTTGCTGGCGCTGCAACCTTCCAAGAGGTTCGTGGCGCCCTCTGCTATAGTGGAGAGGCGAAGGAGAGACTCGCATACCCGCTCTAGAGTGAAGAGAGAGTCCAGCAGATGCCACTTTCAGGGAGTGGTGGATGGCCAGCCCAATTCTAGGGTGGCTATGTCCACGTGCAACGGACTGGTAAGAGAAAGCAATAACTAAAACAATAATGTGATACCTATATTGTGCTGGTTGTAATTAAGTGGTAGGTCAAACAGGAAGGTACCTCAAAACACGAATTTTAGAACATTTGCACAATGTCAAATCTATGTCACTATCAAAAAATGATAATAAAACGGCCCTTGCAGAAAACAAAACCGGAAAACAAAAGAATGATAAAAAACTTTTTTTTTTCATGAAATAATTAAAATTAGGAAACACAGAAATTTAGTTAATAAAAAACAAGATATTCAAAACTTAAACACATCATATTTCAATTCAATAGATTTAATTTATAAAATTAAACGATAAACTATTTAATTATTCTAATACCCAGTTTATATAAAATCATTGCAATGTTTTGATAAAATAATAAAACACTCCAACCAATCTATCTACATTTTAACGAATATTCTCGTTTAAAATTGATGAACCATTGTTTCCCTGTGCTGTTACATATACAGCGCATCCCTGAAATCACGCATAAATTCATTATTAAGTAAATAAAAAACATTATTGAAAATTTCCGAAACAGGTCAATTTTTGATTTTAATTTACTTTTTTTAAAAATAATAATTAATATACAGGGTGACCTACCTTTGAGTAATGTAGTCATCACATTTTTTTAAATGGAACACCACATTTTTTCCAATTTCCGGATTACCCTAGCTGAGCTGTTTCCAAAAATGTATCACAAGTTGCTCCTAATTGTTACAGAGTGCACAACAATACCCAAATTTGTAAAAATACCAAAGTTATTTAAAAATGAATAAACGTACTAAAAAAATTGATTGAAATTACTAAACGTCATTTTAAAGTGTCTACTGGAATGTAAAAACATTGGTGTTACATAGAAAAACGGAGATAAACGTGATCGAATTTTTATTGTTCGCTAGTAAAATCTTTGGACACAAAAACCTAAACTAAATTTTCAAATTGTTAATCATTTACTGCCAAACAATGGGGCAGACGAGAAACAAATTCTTGTTGTACATTTCCAATAACTTTAGGCGGGATGGCACGAACTTCTTGTCGAATTCCTCCTAGGTCCTCTTCTGCCAATCCACCGATGAAGAAACACGTTATCTAAGTAGCGGCGAACAGCGATGGCATAGTGTGGCGCTGCACCGTCTTGCTGTAACTAAATTGTGTCATTGGGCAAATTTGGTTCTTCATTGGAGAACAGTACAACCAAGGAAGGAACTAAATCAAATTAAGAAAATCTAAATATCTTGCGCCATCTAAATCTCCTTCAAAGAAATACGGCCCGAAAATTCGATTATCAACAATTCCGGCACAAACATTGACCTTCGGAGGACGCTGAGTGTGTGCTTTCATCGTCCAGTGTGGATTGTGATTTGACCAGTACCGACAATTCTGTTTATTAAGTGCCACTCAAATAAACAGATGTCTCGTCCGAAAAAATTATGCGTTTGACAAAATCCGAATCTGCCTGACATTCTTCCATCATCATTTTGTAAAACTCTGTCCGTCTGTCAAAATCGTCGTCAGACAATTCTTCCACCAAGTGAGCTTTATAGGAATGGTACTTGGTTTTGTGAATAAATCTACCCAATGTGCTTTTACTCACACCTAAATTACCTGCTAAGACTCTCATAGTGGATTGCGGGTTTTCATGAAAGGTCTAAAGGGCTTGTAACTTCATTTAGTATACTTGGTCGATCAGATCCTTAATGTGACCATGGTTTCGAAATTTTGCTTCAGTTCGGCTGACAGTGGATAGAGTGGTGGACGATTCGGATGTGTTTCATTAAATAAAAGGCAAACTTCCTCACGAGTTCGAATTCTGTCACCATACCCGATTATCATGAGAATTTCAATCCGTTCCGTTTGACTTAGATTCATGTTTTTACAAAACGAAAACAAATTAATTAATTAAAAAATAATTGATACTTTAAAAAAGAACCAGTTAAAATGGATTCACTCGTACAATCTTCGCAAACTGTTTAAAATTGATTGCCTGTAAAAAATGCACGAGCACATTCTATCAGACAGATAAAATTAAAAAAGCATCAAAGAAATTATGATAAAATCCTTGGTATTTGTAAATAATTTGAGTATTGTTGCCCACCCTGTAACAATTAGGAGCAACTTGTGATACATTTTTGGAAACAGCTCAACTAGGGTAATCCGAAAATTGGAAAAAAATGTGGTGTTACATTTAATAAAAAGTGTGATGATGTCATTACTCGAAGGTAGGTCACGTTGTATATTAAATTATTGTTTGAAAAAAAAGTAATGAATGAATATCATAATGAATAACGAATAATAATCATAATGAAAATAAGGAATTTGTGCGTGACTTTAATGACGCACTGTATTGTTACTTAAATCTGGACAATATTGATGAAAATCTTTGTATTCTTTTTGGTAAAGAAATACATTATGTTACAGGTAATAGTTAGATGGTTTGATCATTGTAATTTTTTGTTCTTAGGTTTGTTATTGATTAAATTTGGCCGTCTTTACTCTTATAACCAATTTCATTTAATAACCAAGTTGATAATTGTAATTTTAATATGTGCGATGTGTTTTTTTATTATTTTTGTTTCTTTTTATAGTAATTATTTTACAGTAATTTTATAAATGCTGTATAACATATAACTGTATCTTGTAGAGCCCTAAGGAAGACCCAAAATAGGCCAAAACGTTGGCAGTATGTAAAAAATTGTATTTCTTCATAACCCTACTGACCTATCACCAAGCAATAATTTCATAAAAAAATAAATATGTATAAATAATTACACAATAAACGCACATAAAATATAAAAGCATCATAGCTATGAATCGTATAAGATAACATTATTTACACCGTAAATTTTTGATATATAATAATTAAAAATGGATCAAATTGTACGTTGTAGTAAACGGTCTATTAGTAAACGACCTAATCCTCAAAGCAATAATAGAGATAGAGGAAACATATGTGAAGTTAAACAAAGACAACATTTCCTCCAACGTTGACAGATATGTCATATTTATTAAGATATACAGATAGTCCGGTATAGATAAAGATCATTTATTAATAAAATAGTGAATATTTAACGCATTTCACACATATATTTAACATTATAAAAGCTTAATTGATATTTATTAATTTCTCAGCCTATCCGTTCCAACCTCTTTGGTTATATTATATTTTCGCATTGTGTATGTTTCTTAGCCATAATTTCTAGTTTCTTCTAGCTTTCATTGCAGATTATGTCATTAAGACTCAGATACAACTTATTCAGAGATACCAAGGTTTATCATTTTTTCTTTTGGGCTTTTAGCGATATTTTTCATATGTACAATTGACACTTTAAATTGTGAAAAGTCGTACTTTGTTAAATATGTTTGACTGTCTTTCATTTTGATAACTACCAATTCAAGTAAAGGCAGAAAAATTACAATTTTTCATTGAACATCTTTATATTTGTATATTCAATAATAATAATTAGAAAAGAAGTGACACACCTTTAAGACGCAGTTTCTTGCAGAGTGGCATGATTCATTCAAAGCACGGCAAGTACTATATCGAACCAGCTCACCATCGTTTGAAAACGGTGACACCAGGTCATAAACACTTGGTATACAAGAGATCGGCGGTAATATCAAGTTATCCCAAAAAGAAACGGAAAAAGAAAAGAAGAAAGCAATCGAGCTGTGGTACAAGAGAACCTAAGAGAATGACACTGTAAGTAGAAAAAATTAGTAAATTAGTTTTTATACAATAGTCAACTAGTTTCATTATTATTCAAAAGTAGAGTTAAAAATTCTTAATTCACAATTTTGATAGCAGAATTATTAAAAAGCTTAGTTAACGTTGTTTTTTCATTTCTTATAGGTTGGAGTGGCAGTCTGAACTGGGAAAACTAAAGGTACAAGAGAAGATACACAAACACAAGGACAAAGTGAAAATATCCAAACTAAAGCAGTCTGACATGAAGAGACTGAAATACAAGAAGGTAAAACCTAAGCGGTCTGTTAGTAAGGAACACTTTGTAGAAACGTTAATAGTGGCAGATTCTAGCATGGTTGAATTTCATGAGAATGGAGATATTGAAACGTACATTTTGACACTTATGAATATGGTAAGTTTTGCAGTTGAATTTAAAGCGAAGACTAAAATTCACAGCTACATATAGGATTTCCGTATGAAAGTTCAAAAAATTACCAGCTTGTAGATTCATACAAAATATAACTAAAATTCTAACGTTTTTTTATTGTGCAAGCTTATTGAGATATAGGATGTTAAATTAAAAAAAAAATTGTTGTTTTTAGTCACATATTTGAAGTCCTTTAAGAGATCACATGGATTTTTGGTCGAGGTGTATGTTACTGCAAGATCGTTAAAATTATGTGATATTTGTTTTAATCTGACCTCAGGGAAAGCATTGGCCACTTTTTATTTTGCTTTTGCGTTTTTAATATTTTCTTCGGTTTGAAGTAGTTTTTCTTAATCAGCATCAACTCTGAATAAAACAAGTAGTCTCGTTTCATAAAAATTAGGGAAAGTAGAATCAATGACAAAGTGGCATTATATTCTCTGAAGCTATATATTTGTGGCATACTTCTAGTTTTTCTTTAGTTTCATTAGATAGTTTGCCACACTTCTGAAAAAAAAAGATTAATTGAAGTTTGCCTAACCAAAAACTATCACACTGAAAAAGCAGTTCAGGCAGAAATACCAAAAATCACATCACTATCGCGCACTTTCATATTTTTTACGTCTCGAAATACTTTCTGTATCTGTTTCAAAATTTGCAAATGTATTAAACGTAAGTTAAGTTCGACAGTTTAAAATTGGTTTATCGGCTTCCATGGAGATGTAAATGATTTTTATTTTACTACTTATTTCTTGATACAACTGTATCCAACAATGATTAATGTTTACTGAACAGTTTGACACACACGTATCTCCCTTCAACAACTGAATCACTGAATCAACATGTTTTTGATAAAAAGGATGGTAAAGTTGTTGTTGTTGTCTGAAAAACTAATATTAAATTCGAAAAATCAATAATTTGATAACCCGCTTGGGAAAACGGTAATTTGATTCAATGGGGTTCGGCAAAAATTTCAGAGAAGGAGGATGATGCAACAAAAACGCAATTAAAAAGATCGCGATTATTTTGTTGAACGGAGATAAGCGTGTGTCGATCTGTTCAGTAAACATTGATCATTGTTGGCTACAGTTGTTTCAAGAAGAAATAATAAAATAAAAATCATTTCATCTCTGTCTGTATGGAAACATATAAACAAATTTTAAACTGTCATACTTGACATACGTTTAACATATTTGCAATTTTTGAGAACGAAAACAGAAAGTTAAAAAATACGAAAATGCGCAATAGTGATGTGATTTTTGTTATTTCTTACTTATCTGCCTTTTCAGTGTGAGATTTTTTAGTTCGGAACACTTAATTTCAAAAATAACCCTTGACTGATCCTTTTGACGCAAGTGTTTATTCAATTAACCTTTATTTTTTCACAACTGTGGCAAAAAACCAATTAAACTAAAGACAAAACATGTCATTATTTTTCAAAAATCTATCATGTCTTAAAGTTTGTCAAATTAAAACTGAAACACCCAGTATAGATGAAATGATCATCCTGCCACCTCTTTCAGAACTAACAAAACCAGTTTTCGAACAATCGTGTTAGATATACAATTGAACTGATTTTTTAACAAAATTTCTAAAATGACATCAATGTATTTTCAATTCTGTTGAGGGATATTCAGGATTAAACTTTGCAGGTCTCGTCACTCTACCTAGACCCCAGTATCGGAAACAGCGTCGAGGTGGTTGTGGTAAAAATCATCCTTCTGGATGATCAATTCGCCGAACCCGGTCTGAATGTCACCACCAATGCCGATACCACTTTGAAGAACTTCTGCAAGTGGCAAATACCTCACAACCCAGGTGATGACTCTCACCCCCACCACCACGATGCTGCCATACTTATTACGAGGAAGGACATATGCGCCAGACAGGACATACCTTGTGGAACCCTAGGGGTGGCACATATAGGGGGTATGTGCAAGGCAAGCCGTAGTTGCAGCGTCAACGAAGATAATGGGATAACTTCAGCACATACTATTGCGCATGAGATGGGACACAAGTAAGTGGAAAATTTTTCATACAAGTTTTTACTGAAATTTGCTACACTATTCTTGATAACAGTGATTAGATAATCAAAAGCGTTTTTAGTTACGTATAGATGAATAATTACTTTTGTAGCCTAACACGCTATTGTTTCTTTTCCTTTTTTAAATCAACCACTGTTAAAATGGATACTTCTGTCAAAGAAAACAAATTTCTTTGATATTATGGACATAGATGGCGTTTGAATTATCTTTATTATAAAAACCATTTTCAGATGTACAACACCTATAAACACATACATAGAAGACAGATATACAAAAGTCACAAATTAAAATGGTTTATTGCACATACAATAGATATATACAAAAGTGACAAGTTAAAAGAATTATATGCCAAGGTTTATTGCACATTCAATAAACATGCGATAATATACCAATTACTCAAAAAATATATTTATTTTCATTTATAACATCACAAGAGCTTAAAAATTTCCAGGAATAATTTCACACCCCAAGGATAAATCAAACTTGACCTAAATTAATTTCACTGGGTGCGAAGTCGGCCAAGATATTGTTGTTGTTGACATGTGTTGATTTGTCATTTTGTTTAATCGGTTTTGTCACAGTAGATGTCAATTACTACTTCGAAGCGTTATGTACGTTTGAGTTTAATAAGTGTATACCTATTGTATTTCGTTAAATAAAAAATACCAACTTTAGTTACACCAAATGCTAATGCTGGGTAAAGTGCCTTTTCTGCTAAAAATATAGAAAAATGTTACTTGAAAAATTTTTTCAGAATTGTAAGTTATGGAGACATGCAAAATTTCGAGAAGATCGGCGAGGTTTGATGAAACCATTTTTCAACAAAGTAGGTACAAAGATTTTATCAAAGTAGGCCGATCTTTTTGAAATTTTGCACGTCTCCATAATTTACCATTCTGAACAACTTTTTCAAGAAACATTTTGCTGTATTTTTAACAGAAAACCAAAACAGTTTTTACTCGGTGCACTGAGCATTTCAAATAGAATTATTTCAAAAATGGTTACTCCTACCGACTTCAGCAAAGTATACCTTTTTCAAATAAAACAGGTAGGAGAGTCGATTGTTTCGATAGTCAGATGGATACACTAAGCTGCAAAAAAGTTACACACGCAAAGTACTAAGAGCCCCCCCGTATGCCCCCAATGGACCTTGTGGAAATAAATGGATTAGTCCATCAAATTGCTCATCAATATTTAGCTGTGTATACCAAATTTCATTCATTTATCACAACGCGATTGAGAGATATTGCAAAAAAATGATTTCCATTCCTCCCTGTTCAATGGGTCCCTGTGCCCTTAGGAAGAATTTCCGGACCCATGTTCATAAGAACTTATTTACTTAGTTTTGATCATAGAATCGGGCTGTTCAGGGTTGGCAGCTAATTATGAGACACCCTGTATTATGTTTACCTTCTCAATTGTCAAAATATTTTCACTAATTATTACCTGGCCTCAAAGAAAATTCCGGAAATGTATCTGGTTGCCATGGTAACGAGTTAAAATAAAGCCATCTTATTGGTTTTAAAGTAGAGGCGTGACATTCTCTAAGTAATACTATTATAATAAAATCCGTGGTGTATTGTTAACGAGGCCACAATCTAATAAGAATTTTAAAACATTTGACTAGATCCATTCCGTGCTAAAGCGATAACCAAGAAGAAAAAGAATGGATAAAATAACACGGAATTCCAGGAAACAACTACTCCGCGGGCTAATATCCCGACCAGTATTGGATTACACCTGGTAAACCTATAGCAAATAGCCGAACTCATTTGTCAGCAGTCCACCAGACATATACCGGTTTCGAGATTATTAGCGTATGCCATAGGTTGAGGTAACCGACGAATAACCCTAGCTGCTTAAGTGTGTCTAACCCGACAGATCTTAGTAAGTGTCTGGTGGGCTGTCGACGAGAAACTTTAGTGGTTTGCTATAGGTTTTTCAGATGATTTCAACGTTGGTTGGGCCATTAGACAGCAGAGAACTTGTTTCCTGGAATTCCGCAAAATATCGTAATCGACCATTCTCGATAGAGGTCTTCAGCTTTCAATAGTTTCTACTGCGATGTAGAACGCTTCGTGTGTGTGTCTGACTTGTTAGTCCGATCTGGAGAAACCAATGGCCGCTAGATGTAGCGTATCTACACCGCGTAGTCATGGTCCCTCTGTCGGGTTAAACAATCTTAAACACCTCACCTATGACATACTGATAAGAACTAATAAGCTCGAAACCGGAATGTCTGGTGGGCTGCTGACGAATGATTGCTGGTTGCTATAGGTTTTCCAGCTGTAATTCAATGTCGGGGCATTAGCCAGCAGAATAGTTATAAAAGTGAAAATCTACCTTAATCATCAGAAACTCTTCATGAGCAGCTATTGTTAGAAACGCATCTATGTGTTTCTTTTCAACATGCTTGCTCTTCTTGCATTATGTTCTGTAGAAACACTTTTCATGAAGCTCTCAATCGACGTAGTTTGACACGTTTATCTTCATGTCAATTTTCAATGTAGCTTTAATATACACTCAACATGTTCCATTTTCGCGAGCTTTTCGAACAAAACTAAATTAAAAAATAATCAATCTGCCATAACAACCAACGCGTCTCGTCATGACCATGACACTCCGATTCTTAAGTTTTTTGAAGGAACATTCTTGTTGACGTCTAAAAATGTCGTTTTCTTTGAAACTACATTCTCGCGTTTAAACATTCTTACATGAATAAATCACTGTCTACAGTACTATTGCCATACTTTATGTGCTAAGAGCGGAAAATCTATGCGAAGCACATGAAGTATTTTATTCTCTGAATATCATACACTATTTTTTCTTCAAACGCTATTAATTATAGGTAAAATGAATGAAATAATAATAAAAAACGAATTTTAAATATAGATTGTAAGATTGAATCTGTAATTTATTTCACTGTACTTATACAGGGTGTTAAAAACCAAGTGTAAAATATTTCAGGAGGTAATAGTATGAACCAAATTAAGCAGAAAAGTCTTAATAAACATGGGTTCGCAAAGTAACGGTTGCGGAAATATGGACCACTATTCGTTTTTCAAACATTTTATTTTATTAGGAATAAACCGACAAAGGAAGCTTTTAACAAACAAAAAACAAAGTTACAGAAGATGTTCAAAGTGCCCTCCGTCCATTTCCAAGCAGGCACGACATCTTCGTGTCAACGATATTCGAACTCTTTCGAAAACACCCTCCTTGGTTTGGATTTCTTGACACTTTTGATTAATCCGTAGCTGAGGCTCTTCCAGGCTATTTAGAGGAGTACCATACATACACCAATGTCTTCAAATATCCCCAAACAAAGAAATCTAGAGGGTTCAAATCAGGCGATCTTGGAGGCCATAAAATAGGTCCGGCCCTTACTACCCATCTGTGTGAAAAAGTTTGGTGTAAATGCTCTCTAACGGCCATGTAAAAATGAGCCGGAGCACCATCATGCTGGAATCACATTTGTTGCCTCTGATTCAAAGGAATGTCTTCCAAGAACTCATACAGTGTGTTCTGCAGAATGTTGAGGTAAGCAGCGCCTGTCGGTTTGGTAAAACAACAGGACCTAGAAACCTGCCACCTACAATACCCATCCAAATGTTTAATGAAAAACGTGCCTGATGTCCAGATCTTATTAGCATGAGGATTTTCGTCGGCCCAAATATGCGTATTGTGAAAATTAAACACTCCATTTCTTGTGAACCCGGCCTCATTAGTAAAAACAATGTTTACAAGAAAACGAGAGTCTTCAGCATCATGACGTAGAAACCAGCGGCAAAAAGGCCTGTACTCGTTGCACATGGTATGGATAAAGCAGTTGCTCGTGAATAATTCTCCAAACAAGAGGACCATTAATTCCTACCTCGGCTGATATTCTCCGCACACTCGTACCTGGATTCTGCTCTACCAGTGCTAGAATTTCTTCTTCTGCTCTAGGAATGGATACCGACCTTGGTCTTCCGGATAAATGGCACTGTTTGCTCAAGGAACCGGTATCATGCAATCTTTGGTGAATTTTTCCAAACATGCGTTGTGAAGGAATCTGGCGATTTAGATAAGCGTCAACATAAAGACGTCGCGCTTCGGTGGCGTTCCCATTAGCACGACTATACATGAAATGCATGTCTGTTAATTCTGCTTTAGAGTAACCAGCCATAGCGAAAGAAAACTTGTGCACTGAGAACAACTGTCAAATACGTACTGTTTATTTCACTAAACATCAACCAACTATTATAAGAAAATACACAACGTTTTTGCAAAATAAAAAGGGGCTAAAAACATAAAACATTCCATATCTCCGCAACCGTTACTTTGCGGACCCATGTTTATTGAGACTTTTCTGCTTATTTTGGTTCATACTATTACCCCCTTAAATATTTTACACTCTTTTTTTAACACCCTGTATACCTTTAGTTATCGTTGCTATAGAAGATACGTTCTTGCATTTATAAAAGCAAATATTTAAAATTTGAGGTCGCGTCGGTTGACAGTGAGTAAAGACTGAAAATGAGTGTAGAAGTGGCTGATGAACCTCCCGAGGTAGAATGGCTGTAGAAAATTTGCTGCCGATGAAATCTGGTGCGGTACATGAAGCTGCCTTTGTCAAGTTTGAGAAATGATGTATTGGAAACAATATAACACAATACTCTACTCTACTCTCTCTACTCTACTAGGCATGGGGGGTTGGAAATCGAATGCGGTTGCTGAAGGATACATCGAGAATTCTGTAGAAAGTAAGACAAAAATTGCTATGAGAGTTCTTCAACCTAGCTCTGCGGGGAATGTCGAATAATTTTCATTTCACGGATTCACTACAATCAATGAATCTTTAAAATCAATTGACCCTAGAAATATTGTCAAGAGTACTGATATGCAAGAAGTGGAGATTGAAGTTAAATGATGTAAATTTGCACAATTGTACTTTTACTATAAATATTAATAACACAAGTTTACAAATTCGGGTCAACTTTTGAACCCGAGCAGATAAGAATGATTATTAATTATTTGATGACCTGAACTCAGATATTCAATCCGTGTCAAGATTGGTTCTAGTTTTCGAGTTCACATGGTGGCATTACTGCGCTCTTATAACGGCTATCAGCTAACTACGTTGCATCGAACATCTTTTGGAACTTGTTTTCGTACTGTGATTGTGCTTCGGGATGTGTGAAAATGCATAGAAACCGTTGCAGAGTCGATTCAAAGTGTTTTTGTTACGTTTGTGGTTTTATATGCTCGGAAAACGTGGAAAAATCATGACAAATGCATTTTATGCGAAATTACCCCAAGATCGGAGCTCGAATGTCTTTCAAGATACATTTTCTGCATTCACATCTTGATTTTTTCCCACAAAATCTGGGTGACACGAGCGACGAGCATGGAGAGCGGCTACTGTTGGGATACCGTATTACTCGCGCGGCTCTCGTTAGCTGTCGGTAGCTCCCGCCGGCTCTCGGTTCTGTGATCTCAAATATCGCCTAAAATATCTTGACGCTCTTTTTAATTCGCCTACCATCGGCCGTTATCGGAGATTGTAGACGCGCTAAATGGACATTCAAAATTTAAAGATCTTATTCACGCCATGTTTTATTCGTTACTCTTTACAAATAAATTAATACACGTCAGCATTTTAAATGCAATAAAAGGACTTTGAGAATAATAGGACAGATATACAAATAAAATTTAGTTTTCTATTATACTAAGTATAATATTGATACCTATTATGTTTACTAGTAATTTTTAGTCAAAATGAACATAATATCCGGCCAAAAATCTACAAATAATTACAGCAAAAATAGTGCAAATGCCATTTATTGTACCTGGTACACTATAACCATTAATAACACAAAAACACACATTTAAAATTATGTTTTTATTTTAATACTAAAAGTGATGCAAAATACAAAGAAATCCCAAGAGAAATCCCAAGAAAATAACAAATAAAAATATAGGATATACCAAGAAATTAATTTATTTGTCATCAATAACTATGTAAAAGCACAAAAAGAAAGCAATTACTAAAAAAATCATGACCTCTTTACATACAAATATCATATATTTATGCCATTGTATTAACAAACATGAATAAAAACAGTTACAAATATGGAGCTTATTGTATGATAACACACCCGGGTTCGTTCAACATTGTTGAAAGAGGAAGTATTTGGCCAATAATCGAGAAGATTTACCTGTTGTGTATTTATATTATTTATTAACTTACCTCGGATGTGCTACATATTTACGAAATTAGGGAGATTTGAGTAGTTTTAAATAAAACAAAACAAATTACTAAATACACCTCGTTTATTAATTTTCTGTCAATGGTGTAATAGCCTACCTAACCACCTCTCAGTGCCGTACTCAGCCTTGAATTCACGGCAAACAGCAACGTAAATATACAGATTACAGCTAAAGCGTGGCTAAAGCTATCTGCGATCTGCTAAAAATTAAAAAGAGCGCCAAGAACTTGAGACCACAGAACCGAGAGCCGACGGGAGCTACCGACAGCTAACGAGAGCCGCGCGAGTAATACGGTATCCTGACCCTAATGCGTAAAACAGATCCCAAGCAATATAAAATATTCAGTTCAACCTCTGCTCATTTCTGATTTATACTTTTTAATTCAATAAATGGCTGTTAATGGCCAAAAATAGTAAAATAATTAATTTATTGAATATTTCGAAAACTAGAACCAATTTTAAAAAATGGGCTGCTGATTTGGATTCAGCCCTCAAATTTATCTTATAAACAGCTTTTGGTTGCTCATGTCCAAAACCGTGTATACTTGTGTAACAAATATAAAAAAAATAAACGTTCATTATTAAAATTATCTTCATAGTACTATAATGTGTAATAATAAATAATTATACTGCTAAGCGGTATTAGGTATATAACCTTTGAAGAAAAATGACTGATGTAGTAATAATAAAGAAAAGGATCATTCTTACACAAAATAAGAAGGAAGTACACACAAGGTTACAGACAAAATAAATTAACATATTTTTTATAAAAATCACCAATTACCATCGTCATTATCGGATTAAAATCCATAAATACGTGCACTCAGCGGAATAAATTAATATATTTTTTAAATACGATCAAGTGGCATTTGTCTTTCAAATTTCCTTGAACTGCAACAGATAAAAACGTCTCCCTCCCAGTGTCTCCCCTTCCCCCCAGAAACGAAACTAAATAATTATGCCCCCGACTAATAATATGCGCAAGTGACAGCCTTAATAACGAACTGCTTATGCAAATTCGAGTGCAGATACTGCGTCTTCTGTGCACACAGGTAGTAAAATTGCATCAGTAACTTGGTTATTATTGGTCGCCTAGGCGTTCGCTTTCATATCAGCGTGTAATCTCGCAGACATTATTAGCACACGCCTACTAGATTAACAGGGATCTGGATGCCGAGGAGGAAGTGGAATAGAATTAAATGCGATTGAAGTGAATTAATGTTCTGGCTTGGCGTAATTAGATAGTGTTTAATTGAGAAATTTTCCAGAATATTAAAATATATTTAATGTATACAGAGTGATTCGGAACAAATCTAAAAAAAAGTCTTGAATGTACAGGGTGATTCTTTTATCATGGGAAATGAGTTTTTCTCGTAAACGGCTGCAGCAAACTGAGTTCTGTAAAAAGTATTTTATTTGGGCTGATTGATGCTTGAAATTGCGATGGATATGAAAGTTATAATTAAGCGACGCTGGGCGTCGCGACGCTTCAAAACATTTTTTGTCAGAAGCATACCATTTTTATTTCAGAAATTGGAAGATTTATTGAATAGAAACACTTTTTCCAAATACCATTTTTTAATCTAAAACCATTCAAAATTACAGACCAATTTTTATGTGTTAAATTGGTGTTATTAAATGTAGTAACATTTTGTAAATTGTTTTCTTTAAATCCTAAATTATATTTGTGGTCAATATCAGCATAAAAGTTGGCCTGCTTGCTTTAGTGAAATTTAAAAAACCATGAATTCTTTGCATGGCAATTGACCAATTTAACACATAAAAACTGGTCTGTAATTTTTGAATGGTTTTAGATGAAAAAAAAAATGGTATTTGGAAAAAGTGTTTCTATTCAATAGATCTACCAATTTCTGAAATAAAAATGGTATGCTCCCGACAAAAAAATTTTTGAAGCGTCGCGACACCCAGCGTCCCTTAATTATAACTTTCATATCCATCGCAATGTCAAGCATCAATCAGACCAAATAAAATACTTTTTACAGAACTCAATTTTCTGCAGCCGTTTACGAGAAAAACTCATTTCCCATGATAAAAGAATCACCCTGTACAGGAGACTCTTACAAATACATATTTCTAAAAAAAATCAAAAACTGCACGGCACTGCAAATAAATAACATTTTGTAACACCTATTTTATACAACCAATTCAACTGCTTCTGCTGCTGTTTTTATTAATTATTAATATAATTAATTTGTGATTTTAATTAATGAAATAGTTTGACATACCTGATGTTACAACAAAATTTTGGGCTCGTCTTACCCAGTTTCTACAAGCTAACACAAATGCTTCTGCTTCTTGTCCGTTTTGAAGTTGTAAGTTATTGGTAAGATGTATAACAGTAATATGAATTATGTGATATGCAACAATATGAAATCGGAAGGGTTTAGTACAAATGAAGGGTTGAGACCAGGAGGGGGATTAAGTCCAGTACTGTTTACCATTTTCATGGACGATATTATAAAGAAAGCGACAACAATATCAAAGAAAATATGCACAGGATACAAAGGACGGAACGTTTGTCGACGTAGTTATAATAGCAGAAAATGAGGAGAATGTAAAGAGAAAGATCCAGGTATGGAGACAAGTACTAGAAGAGAAGAAAATGTAAATTAACATAAATAAGACAAAGGCAATGACTATTGAAAAAAAGGAGATCAAAATAGAATTGGAAGGAGTAAGGCTGGAACAAGTTAATTGCTTTGATATATTTAGGGGTAGAAATATATAGCAAAGGGAAGCAAAATGCTGAAATAAATGAAAGGATTGAAAAAGCAGTGAAATTATATTATTCAATTTCAACTTTATAAATAGAAAAGAAATATGAGGAAAGACAAAAATGAGCATTTTTAAAACGATTTATAGACCAATTTTAACATACAGATGCGAATCTTGAGTGCTTATAAAGAGGAAAAAAAGTAAACTGCAAGCTACGGAAATGAGATATCTGAGAAACGGGTGTTATAAGAAGGGATAGCATCAGGAACGAACATATAAGAAATTAACTGGGAATATAATCAATTCTGGAGTTTATAGAACAGAAACAGCTTGGTTGGTGGGAACATTTACACAGAATGAACAGTAACAGACCAGTGAAACCAATATAGGAAGCGAAATCTACCAAGAAGAGGAAAAGAGGGAGATCGAAACAAACATGGGATAGAATGTTAGGAAATATTATCCAAAAAAAAGAGAAAACTTGGAATAAAGCAAAAGTGATAGCAAGAGACAGAAAACAACGGAGAAGTTTTGTGTATGGAAAATTAACTATATAACCCCACACTGTTTGGTATAAGAGTTTATGAAAAAACAGAAAAGTTATTGGCAGCAACTATGATATGTTTGCGTAAATCATCAATAGTATGTATCCACTTCATTTCTTAAATATCCCCAGAAAAAGAAGTCCAAATGATTTAAAGTCAGGAGATCGTGGCGGCCATGGTACCGGTCCTCCTCGCGCAATCCCTTAGGTTGAACACGCTGTACATGGTACGAATATAATTGAGCCTTGTAATGATACACCACACTGCTGCAATACGCTGTAGACGTCCCGGACCTCCATCTTCTTCACGATTCGGTTTCAAATCTCCCTCGCGTTATACTACACTTGCACTCACTGCACACCGCGATAAAAGTGGCTACATATTTACCGGGAAATCGGTCTGCTAAGCATTTTTACATCGCTATAAATTAAAACTATATCCACCAACTCCGAGTTGCTATACACATAAGCCATTTTTGACGAAAAACTATTCTAAAGACTCGCATCACAAAAACGGTAACCCTACAAAAAGTAATCGCATTTCAATATTTATACTACAACTTCAATAATTTTTTACTGGGAAACTATAAGGATTTTACGAAAATCCCTTATACGATATTGGCTCCATTTTTCATAAAGCATCTATTACCAAATTTTTATTAGATATGTCTGAATCACCTTGTATATGAGATCTGGTCAAAAGGTTCTATAATAATAATAATATATCTACCCCTCATTCTAATCACGAGGATTAGCCCAGAAGTCGAAGACTTGTGCGGGACAGGGAGCGGTATATTATTATGCAGGCCGCATTTGCGCCCAGGAACTGATTTGTCATAAGTTCATAAACAATACAATCTTTTGTTTTTCTTCGACTGTGGTGTAATAATGCCGTTTTTGTTAATTAATAACACGGCAGCACAGAAAGGTCAAATCGAAAGATGTTACTGTGCAGGTAAACTAGACGATTGTCTACATATGTCTTTGGGATCGCTGGATCTGAATCAGGAGCTCGAATAACCCGACAAGTCAGCTTCAAGGTCATTCTAAGGTCAACTCAAAAGCATGTGCCGAATGCAGCTACTTTTACCGCGGCGGTGCAATGTAGGCGTCACACGGGAAATTTGCAACCGCATCGTGAAATAAATAGAGGTCCGGGACGTCCACGACGTATTCCAGCAGTTGCGGAACACATTCTAGAGAGTGTTGAAGAGAATCCCCAAATAAGTACAAGGCAAATTGGTCAACAAGTACAGGGAATGACCCAATCAACAGTGTGGGTATCATACATGAAGCCCAATTATATCCGTACCAGCGTATCCAAGTATTAATACCAAGGGATTATCCCTTAGAATTTGTGAATGGTTGCTGCAGCAAAATGCTGAAAATCTCGGATTTACAACTAATGTGTTGGTTGCAGATGAAGCCGTTCTTACGCGGAATGGGATGTATAACATTCATAATACTCATGTTCGTACGCGATTGAACGGAATCGTTTTCTACAACGTTTTTTTCATAAATGTTTAGGCAGGAAAGGTCGATGATCGCTTGATTGGACTATTCATATTGGTCTGCCTGGGCTTCTGGGAGATGTGCCCTTAGCTTTTCAACTCGATAATTCTTGCAGGATGGTCCTCCTCCTCATTTTCGATTAAATGTTCGGGAGTACGTTAAGTTAAAGGAGTACGATGGATTTAACGAGGACCGGTACCATGGCCGCCAAGATCTACTGACTTAAATCCTTTGGACTGTTTGTGGAGATGTTTAAAAAGTAAAGTGTAACGCACCAAAGTGGAGACTATTGATGATTTACGTAAACGTATCATAGTTGCTGCCAATAACTTAAGAGTTCAAAACGAACAAGAACCAGAAAAGTTTGTGTCAGTTCGTAGAAAATCAGCCGGATTTGCTGATATAAAATACGTGTTATAAAATTGTGACATTTTTTCAATTTTCTGTCCGTTCATTTTTTATTGCACTATCAGGCTTTACAGCGGGCCAGTTTCCAGTAGCGTACAGAAGCGCATTTTTAAATCATTTTCAAACTACTCTTTTTGATTTTGTTACAAAATTACAACAAAAACTTTAGATTCTGCATCACCTTGTATCCTTCACGTCCTGATCTGACACTAGTCCGTCGAACAGATCACTTTTTTTGGTGCTGTGTAATTAGATAATTTCTTGTCGTTCAGTAGTTATAATGAGAAAAACTACTCTTAAAATGTATAGTTTAAATTAATAATTATAATATTAAATGACGCTCATAATGCCATTTAATGTTTGTAAGTACCCGCTTGAAAAGTCCTATAGGCAAGGCGGTCATCTAAAAAAATTTAGCGTTTGGTGGTGATATGCAGAAAACAAATAAATAGAAGATGAAGGAAAGAAGAAGGCTATAGCTACTAGTTGAATTTAGACACTGTCTTCAGTTTTGATATTTGTGGTCAAGAAAAATTTGACGATTCTGCTTTGTTTGCTGTAAACCATGCCTTACAGGCCTCATAAGTGATTAGATTAATTCACACCAAGCTAACCTGTTGTGGATTCAGTTGTTCTCCTAAGATTTGCCAGATATTCGTACCAAAATTCTAATAAGAGAACATTTTTGGTCAGTCAATAGAACGAATTAAGAATCTAAGAAAATACAAATTAGAATTAAAACTAAGTCTTCGTGTATTCCATGGTTCTTTGATTCAATCACAATCATCAAGCAATCTCATTAGTAAAACTAACTCACGTGGAAGCATGTTAAAATTATCATCGAACATTAAAATCAAACATTTATTAATTCACCCACACCTAGAACTTCATTCGTATTAGAAATCACCCACACCGTTCCTTGTTTAATAATAAATATCAAATATAAATATTTATTTGGACCAAGTTTGATGGAAACCCCAACTTGACGAATTAATCAGTGAAAGCAGCTCGCCTACACCGAACTTTGGGCAAAGTCTGGAATTTCTCCGGTATTATTCTGTGTGCGAATGAAATTATGCGTGACTTTTTTCCATCAATCGTTTTTTTTATACTTGGTTCGGCAGAATTAACTGAAAAAATAACCCCTAATAAATCAATTTCCGATTCACTGCGTCAAATACCGTTCTTTAAATAGCCACTTTGTCTAAAAATAACAAGGCGGTGTTTGCACCACACTTTTTGCTAGAATAGCTGGGAAAGTTTCATTCAGATATTCGCATTCGGGGTATTTTACATAGGGTAAAACTTAATTCGACTCTTTCGCAGTGTTTTCATTGGTCAAAAAAATTTTAATGAACTAGACAGTCACCAGAATAAAATCATTGTATTTCAAATAGTGTCACTCATCTTCAAATAACAATAATAATATTGTGCGGGTGAGGGGGCGATATATTATTATTAAGCAGGCCTCATTTGCGCCAGGAACGATTTACGTTGGTAAGGGAATAAGAGAAACCTGGAAAATGTATTTATTGGGGAAGTTGCATGAACAGAATTTCACTATAATCCTAGAAGTTGCCAGTGTAGTATCGCCCTTACCCTTGCTCGGTTAGGGCAGAACGGCAGTGTCGTTAAATAACAGTACAAAATCTAGGTTACTAGGTTATTGACCTAATAAGAAGATTTACTCTCTTTTTTATTACTTAGTATTTAATCACGAAACACTTTTCAGCGTCTCTTAATAATTTACCCAACGGGTATAGGTTTTTTATGTAATGTACGTAAATGGTTTATTACTCGGTTTATTATTAGACACGTTGGAATTTTGTTGCAGTTATAACACCTACATTTGCTCAGAGAAAAATCCACACACTACTTGTCGGTTTAGCTTTCAGATGCGATTTGTTGGGCCGTATTTTCTACCGGAAAACCTGAGTGGACCGCGTTTCTTGAAACTTTTAATAGAATTATTTGATTTCATTGGATTATTTTAAATTATTATTGGCTGAAGTTGAACTGAGCAAGAAAAAATGATATTCTGAAATAGTCAGTACAACCGTTTATTTGTGATGTCTAAAACCTAGGTAGGTAGGTACTAGAAAAATATTTCAACTTGGCAACATTGCATCAGGTCGACATCGAGTTGAACTGTGAGCTGTAAACGACCAAGGCTGTGAGCGGTCAGTGACAGCCTGAAAAGGGGGTTTAAATAATGATTTGAAAATATTTTTAATCGCGTATTCGCATTATACTCATTATTCCTTATCTCCTCTTAAAATTAATGACATTATGACTGACTCACCCTGTATTTGGCGCTGTATGCTGTATTTATACATAATGACATAATACAATACTTCTTCCATTTGCCCGGTGAGATGCACTTTCTGTGTCCATTTTATGAGTCTATTTTGCAACTTTATTCAATATCAATGTCCAATAACCTAATAATATCACAAATGACAAGTTAACTATTCTAAGCGTATGTACTGCGTTGTCCGAAAGCAAGCAAATTGTATACTGATATGAACTAAAGTACACTGTTGTATTTAGGTGAATACATGCGAACGGCATCTGACGTCATAGGCCTACGCTATGGCCGCTATTGTTTTGTGGAGGCGTAGCCAGACTAAATATTTAAATACCGTTTTTAGGCATATTTTATCACGAAATTGTCTAGGACAAACGCCATTTAGATTAAATTAATACATTATTTCTTCTCTACGTATTTGGAAAAATTATATAATCTATGAAGTGTATCAATCCATGTACACAGAAATGGAGTATTTTTGTAATTAAATTTTCAAATTTCTACACCAATGGACAAAGAGGGTTGCGTAACTTTGTTGCACCCCCTTAAATCCTTCTCTTGTTTCAGCTGGAAAATGTTGCCAAAGTTCTTCTTCCTCATACATAATTATGTCCCTTTTAAACCACGAACTTAAGTCTGGAAAATGTGGTGCCTAACTTAAAGCGGCATGATGACCTCTATGTATCTATTTATTTGGATATTGTTGATTTATGTGGTTTGGAACACATGAAAAATGTCAAATAATTCCCCGTTTAGTTACTAATTAATGAATTGTGGAAAATGACTTTATTATCCAAAAATAATTTTTGAAAGCGCCAAAAATATTTTCAACAGAATTTCACTATAATCCTAAACCTTTAAATTCTATTTTCTTTATGAATCCTATAAAATATATTTATGTATTATATGTTCCATACGTCGAGATCCTTGAGAGGTAAAGCGCCAATAAAATACATAAACGATCCCCGTTGCCATATAAATATTTGCCTTCAAGTATAAATATTGCACATCTATTAATGTAAATGTTCCTCGACGTTGCAAACTGCTATGTTATGCGAGAAATATCTAATTATATTAAATTATATCCCACTTTTCTCACCTTCCACAGCTAATAAAATTAAAATATAGTTAATAAATTCATTGGAAGTAATCTCGCTTGCCAATATAATCACAAATATGCGCTTACACTATATATGTAAGAGAATTTATGGAAGTCGTTGAAGCTGTTAAACGGGTTGTTTTTAATTTTGAACATTACTAGGACATTATTTTTAATGATCTGTTTATATCAGTAACCATATACATCAGACCTTGCCTCAGATCCGGTAGTTTTAAAACTTCGCTAGGTTGTCTATTTTATGATATTGGTCCAATGAATAATTATACGGAGTAGATATTCGTGCAGAACAAAAAATTGGTAAAAAATTTCGAATTCAAAAAAATTTATAAATTTTGGAAAACTATATACCTACCGCAAAACGTTTTTGGATTTTTTAGAATGTTGCGTTTGGCGCTCGAAAACTTGTATTATTCATTGTCAATTGCCATTGCCACTATCACAAACAACTCAGCAAAAAATTAGTTTGGTTTGTAGGCTTCCGTGGCTTCCGTCAATGATTTGGCTGCTTCCGAGCTGTTGGCCACGTCGTCGGTTTAAGACTCTTGACGTTTCGAGAGACATGTCGCTCTCTTCTTCAAAAGATTTGAAACTCAGTTCAGTTCAGGTCAGTTTCCAATCTTCTGAAGAAGACATGTCTCTCAAAACGTCAAGAGTCTTAAACCGACAACGTGGCCAACAGCCCGGAAGCAGCCAGCAAAAAATTAGACCGAATCTGACGCAAGGTGAAAAATAGAGTCAATATCGTAAAAAAAATTGTAAACTTCTTATAGTTTCGGAGAAAGAAATTGTTGAAGTTGAACTATTTTCAACCTTTACATCGATGGGCAACTTAAATACAGATATCCGATTGTAGTATTAACGTTTTTGCGATGTGTTTACAAGGTTTTCAACTGTCAAAAATGGTTACGTGTATAGCAACTAGGTGTTGATGCATGTCTTTTTAATTTATGGTGAAGTAAGACAAAATGCTTCAGCAGCGTCTTGTCCGAACGCAAAACGATTTCCTAGACATGTATCTGATGTAACTACTTTTACCATGATAGTGCAACGCGGGCGTTACAAGGGAAATTTGCAACCGAAGCGTGGAAGAAATAGAAATCCAGGGAGTCCACGGCGTATTGCTGCAGCTGAGGAGCACAAATTAGAGCTTGTTAAAAGGAATTCTCGAATAAGTACCCGGCAAAACGCTCAACAAGTACAGGGAATGACCCAATCAATACACGCGTACATACACGAGATTCAATTATATCAATACCAAGTACACCATGTCCAAGCCATATCTTATACAAATTAGATTTTATGAATAGCTGATGCAACAAAATGCTGAAAATCTCAGATGTATAGCTGACGTTTTAGTTACAGATGAAGCTAATTTTACACGAAACGGTATAACATATAATACTCATGTTTGAGATTATCAAAATCTGCATGCGATTCAACGGGGTCGTTTCCAACAACGCTTTCCCCTAAATATTGCGTGATTGGTCCATTCATATTACCAAATCGAATAGATGGGGTTCATTATCTCCAGTTCTTTGGAAATGATCTGCCTGGACTTCTGGAAAATGTGCCCCTGGCTTTGCGACTGTGGTTCTTGCACTAGGGTGCTCCCCCTTATTTTCAACAAATGTTCGGGAATACGTTCATGAATGAAGTTCAAGGAGTACGATGGATGGGACAAGGCGGACCTACTTTATTAAAAACACAGCATTTTTATTTGAAACTGTCAACATAACAAATAACAATGTCAAAATTCTGACCGTGACAGTCGCATTTCTGAAATGTTATACATCCAAAGATTGTAGATGTCAATTCTTTCGTGTTGAGCAAAATATGTTACTATTTTCACAAAGAGAATACATTTCTACACTATACTTTTACATACGCACAGTTTTAAGAGAAATCAGCATGTTGCTGGACAAAATCTACGAAATTGTATACGGTAGGATAGCCGGAAATTGAATTTGGATAAATCACATTGAAAACAGACTTAATTTTATAGCTTAAATTGTAGCAAATGCAGAAACTGTTGATCAGAACCTCTGTCGGTACGTTCTTTGGACTGACGAAAGTCGGTTTGTTAGTAATGGTTTGACAGACAGGCGCAACGAACACTACTAATCCAGTGAGCATTGTAAATCCATTCCAAAATAAAGGCCATTTTGGAGTAAATGTATGGTGCAGCATCATCGGTAGGTATTTAATTGGGCCTTATTTTTATTAAAATACATTGAAAAGCGCCGTGAGTTACCTAAATTTCTGCACTTCTGGAGAAGGTGCCTTTGTAACTAAGGAGAAACCTATGGTTTCAACACGACCGAGCTCCACCCCATAAGACCAGGATTGTGCAGCAATATTTAGATAACACTTTCCCAGAAAAATGGATTGGGATTAATGGACTTATTCAGTGGCTTGAAAAGATGTATGTAGTATGAGGGCATTTGCTTCATTTAAGTTTAGTTATTGTTGTCATCACCTTTTGTTTTAATTGTAATAAAGTATTATCAGGGGTAATACCATAAGCTCATATTTAGCAGGATATTTTTTTATGTTTCTTTTCGAGTACTTACTGTAGTGGCAATTTAATGAATTTACCAATTTTTTGTCGAACAGTTAAATTACCTACGAAAGTAAGTACGAGAAAACAAACATAAAAAAATATCAGTCTCAAAATCTGAGCTCGAATGGTATTTGGTAAAACAATTTCATGAATAGAATAATGTCCAAATTGATTGGCTTTTTTTAGTATTTTTAGGGATACAATTTTTGATTTTATTTACTATTTCTTTTTCGCACGTATTACCAAATCGAGACATTTGGATAAATTTGTGAATTTTACATCTAACAATTTTAAACTGACGTTATTTTTAATAAATAAAGTAACATAGCGTTGCTCTTCCTTCCTATTTAGCCGATAGCAAACCACGATTTTTACGGTCGTCAGTGGGATATTTTATAGATAAGTGGAATTGTCCTTTTATTTATTCTTAATGACATTTATGTCCTTTAAACAACAAACATTCAATTGAGATATATGTGGTCTGCTCGGCCTAAGCGGCTCGAATTACAGGAAGCGACCTATATTGCAGCAGGTACTTAACGCAGACCTCTCGCCCTGGGTGACGAGCCATTAAATCTGAAAATGATACTGCAGGAAACAACTACTCCGCGAACTAATGCCCCGACCGGCATTGAATTACTCCTGCTGCATCTGTGTGAACAGCCAAAAACCCTTGTCGACCACACTACTAGACATAGACTGGTATCGGGCTTGTTAGCCCTCATCAGTATGCCATAGGTGAGATGACCGACAATTGAACTGACTGTTCCTTCATAGAGCAGGCAGGCCGAGCAGGAAGTAAGCAGATTTATATGTGAACCTACATATGAAGGAACAGCCAATTCAATTGTCGGTCATGTCACCTATGGCATACTGATGAGGGTTAACAAGCCCTAAACCGGTCTATGTCTGGTGGTGTGGTCGACGAGGGTTCTTGGCTATTTACACATATACTGCAGGAGTAATTCAATGCTGGTCGGGGCATTTGTCCGCGGAGTAGTTGTTTCCAACAGTATCATTTTCAAACATACAATTATTTTCCAACGACTACTTAATCCTTCCACCGCTAATGTGATTTTTAGGTGGTATGTCTTTTAAGACTCTTTAGGACAATATTGATTATAACTTTTAAACGGACAGTAAAAGTTTATTATAGAAAAGAGAGCGTTTTAACAGGAAAACATGTGGATATGTTTCTGGAAAAAATATAATTGATGACGCCATTGGTCGTTCCTGTCACATTCCAAAGATATTGCATTTGATTGCAAGTGGAGATTACCTCATCCCATTTAACACCAAGTGTCTCAAAATTTATTTAAATGTTTTGTATCCTCACAGGAGGCTCATACTGTCAAGTTTGGGACACCCTGTACCTAAAGCAACATAATTAAATTCGAAAATGTAGCAAGGTTTTCAAGCAGAGTAAATAAATACTGTTATTCTCAGTGATCTAAATCTAAAATATCTTTATTGTCCATTCCGGTAGCTATTTCATCCGCCACTGCAAATATCACAGTGGCTGTAAGTAACGTTGTGTCAGATTTATTTGCTCACGTGAAGATAAGCTTTTGTACAGGTAACACCTATTACAGCGTGACATTTGCTTTCAGCTTTGGAATGCTACACGACACTGAAAAAACCGGGTGCAAACGTAGGCGAGGCAACGTCTTACACATTATGACGCCCAGCTTCGAGGCGGACACGGTCACCGTCAGCTGGTCTGAATGCAGCCGGAGGGAGATCACCAGGTTCCTAGAGTAAGTAGGGCAAATATTGTTATATTGTTGAAAAGTATTTGATATTCGTGATCACGAATTTATGTTCGCTGTGTTACCTATTAAAGAGAATGCAGTTTGTTGAATCTAATGCTGGACAAAAAGCTAAGAAAAATGTACAGTGTGGTGTCCCACAGGGACCAATTCTTGATCCTCTTCATTTAGGAGTTTATACTTCTAATTTTCCAAAATTTATAAAGGACTCTAGTAATCATTTATATACTTATAACACAATTATACTCTAGTCTGTATAGAAATGAAAGTAAGTAATAAAAGCTTATTATGTATGCAAATCGTAAATAAATGTAGTACTGGTGCTTATATTATTTTTTTTTATATTATGTATTATCGGTATAGATGAGGTTGTACTAAATTATAGCAGGTAGCTAAAATTTAATCCCCGACAATCCGTCTTTGTCTATGCCGCTTCAATTTTTCCGTTCATTTTTCTTATAAGTAAACAATATAAAAACAGCATTTCAAAACATGAGGCTACTTTAAGCATCATAATCTGGTTAAGAGGGTGTTTAGTAATTCAAATAAAATTATTCAACAATATTATTATCAAAATATTTATTTAAATTTAATGAACAGACTCTAATGATACACAGAAATATATGTATTTTGAAAATTCAAATTATAGTGAGTAAATGTAGTGTTGTATAAAAGTACAATAAAGAAAATAAAAACGTAGGTATATTAAAATTCATTCTCTGAATATTCTGATGAATTATCTTCGTCTCATGGATTGATAACGATAGGTTCCACAGTAACGTCAATTAAATTATCGAGTTCCCACATTTTCTCCTCTTCTTTTTGTACATGATGTATACACCTTTGCCAGTTATCTGCAGTTATTCGTTCCAAGAAATTTGTTAACAAAATTTTCACGTCATTTAATTTAAACGTCGTATTATTTCGCGCTACATCTTCATTTACCTGCGCCCAGACTAATTCGATTGGGTTAAGTTCACAGTGATAAGGTGGTAACCGTAGTACCGTTATATGGCGATTTGTTGCCATTTCATCGATAACATAATTTTTCTGATCTTTATTAAAATTGACAAGTGTCAAAAGTTCCTTTTTCATCATATTTGTTTCAAAAGAAATGTTTTTCCGGATAACCATTGAATTATATCGGCTTTCCTCCAAGCAGTCGTAGGCGTCCGCATGGTCTGCCGTGAATGGTAACTGGCATTATCCATGACAATTACAGACCCCGGAGGAATAAGACCCAACATCTGTGTAAAATACTTCTACGTTCATGTTTTCGTGATAGTCACCTGTATTTTTAGATTCATATAAAAGTAAACCGCCATCTACAAAACCACTGGCACTACCTATATGTGTCACTATTAATCTTCGCCCTTTACCTGAAGGTGCCTTGAACCCTGTTAAAAGTTCATCCAAAAATGCTTGTCGAAAACTTTTTACATTTTTATCTTGCCATACTTTTGTTACAGTATATCCCTCGTTGACCCAAGTTTCGTCTAGATAGATAAGACAACATGGCGCTAAAATAATAAAATAGTTCGGTCACTTGAGAAACATTTAAAATACTTTAATGTTATGTAAAAGCGAAACATAAGAGCATTCACAGCCCCACAAAAAGTTTCGTGTGTTTTTAATTCTGGACCTGAGACTGGGTGTGAAAAGTTTTGGTCAGCTGAAATTCCCAGTTTGGGTGCGGGAAAATGGCCCATTGGGGCCGGAAAATCATATTTCGGACTTGGGGCCAATTCCAGACATGGGAATACTTATGTCACTCTCTTGTGTATGAACTTTTTTTTTGTGGGGCTGTGTTATGTTTTGTAGAAAATATTTTGCTTGTGTTAACTACCTTTAGGAATCAGTTTTGCTTTATTTTTGCGGAAAAATATTTTAATACAGCATTTATAAAACAACTGACGTAAATATACAGCTAAGCAGCTTTCTAAACTTAAAGTAATTTAAATTACTTCTATAAAATACTTTCTTGTAAGAATCTTCTTAAATATTTCTCTTGCGACCACTACAAAATTAATTTATAACGCTTTATTAACCTCCTGAAGCAAAAATTCTGTATAAGTGCAGACACAAGAAAATGTATTGTCTAGCGCTATTTTGTGTCTATAAATGTATCTTGTAATGTACTAGCATCAGTGGCGTTCGTGCCGTTAAATTCTAATTTTTAGCAAAAGAATTGTACGCCACTGATTTTTTTTTAAATTGTTATCGCTTTCTTAAAGCCGAGTTAATTCTGCTTAAAAAGTGTATTTTGAACTTTTTCCTTCTAATGCACCGTTTTCAAGATAAAAATTATTTTATTATTCATTACAATAGACCAACTTTGGAGTGCTAATTAAAAAACAAGGATCTAGGTGGCAATCGAGGTGGCATGTGTCAGTTTGTCATAAATTCCATATTATACTTAAACAAAAATAGGTAACACAATGTGTGAGTGACTTGTTTTTGTAGTGTTTAGGTTAATTTTTAATAAATTTTTTACAAGATAAGTAAATATGGTGAATTATTTATTTGGCCGACATACATTTTATGTATGAGAAAGCAAACGGAAATTCAAATGAAGCAAGGCGTCTCTTTGAGGATGCATTCCTTGAAAAACTGGTATATGTCACCTAGGTTATTGTTTTTTAATTAGCATTCCAAAGTTGGTCTATTATACTGATTAATAAAATAATTTTTGCCGCGAGAAAAAAGTCCAAGAGACACTTTTTAAGCGAAATTAACTTGGTTTTATGAAAGCCGTCCAAAAATCAGTGACGTACAATTTTTTTGCTAAAAATTATTATTTAACAGCATCAGCGCCACTGATGCTAGTATATTACAAGGGAAATGTATGCACGTAAAAGTAGCCCTTCATCGCATTCTAAAATAGATTTATACTCCATTCAATGATTACCTCGTTTAATTTCCAAGAGTATGTCTATAACATCTGCTGAGAGTACAGAACTGGACAAAAAGGTACCATTTCCTGTTACCGTCTGGTAATAAGATGAACTTTACAGGCATAGAACATATTCAGATGTTATATTGTTCAAATGGATTCCAATGTACCACATGCCGATTTAATTCAAACTCCGATGTATAGCTGGCGGCTTGAATCCACCCATCATTACTCACAAGTGTTTTCGAGTTCACAAAAATGCACCTCGCCTAAGTAAGACCACCTAGTAGACGCTTCTAGCGAGACATTTACAAGAACTAAGTAAAATATATGAGAGGATATACCCTCGAGGCAGCATGCATCTTGGAGGAGTAAACGTTGTTATTAGCGAAGCTTAATGTGGTAACAGTCGAGACTCAGGGGTATTAATCGCATATTATTGAACTCCTTGACCGTGCATATAATATATTAAATTAAGACTGCGAATTATTGACAAGTAGGTAAAAACAGAAACAGCGGATTAGAGATTATTTACCATAAATTTGCATTCGTCAGTTGTGATTATGTTCATTTAGCTTCCATTACGATGTTGGCAGTACCTATAGTGCGTTTCAGTAGATGAATTTGAACTACTGAAGCACCTTTTACCAGCATAAATGCGTTTCAGTTGATATGAAAACTTCGAATAGTTATACACGAATCATAACAGCCATCATTATAGTGCTACGTGTTCATAAAACTATATGAAAGTATACATGGTGTTAAAAAAGCGTGTATAATATTTCAGGAGGTAATAGTATGAATCAAAATAAGCAGAAAAGTCTTAATAAACATGGGTCCGCAAAGTAACGGTTGCGGAGATTTTCAAACATTTTATTTTATTAGGAATAAACTGACAAAGGAAGCTTTTAACAAACAAAAAACACAGTTACAGAAGATGTTCAAAGTGCCCTCCGTCCATTTCCAAGCAGGCAAGACATCTTCGTCTCAACGATATTCGAACTCTTTCGAAAACGCCCTCCTTGATTTAGATTTGTTGACACTTTTGATTAATCCGTAGCTGCTGCTCTTCCAGGCTATTTACAGGAGAACATATGTGTATTATAGGTTCATGAACAGAAATTCTCAAGAAAAATCTAAATATTTCCTTCTTTGTTAATACCTTCGGCTTTTTAGGATATATTAAATATCTTTTTTCTCTAGATCATTTTTCATAGCGACCAAATGCTTGTTCGTATTTCTTCCATGACTTCTCTGGCATGAGATTAGAAGACCTCGAAATGTAAGGAATGTACATCTTGAGGAACAGATCCTTCAAACGGTGGAGACGAATCAAGTACTTGAAGAATTGAAAGAATGAACATGAACAGAAATTCTCAAGAAAAATCTAAATATTTCCTTCTTTGTTAATACCTTCGGTTTTTTAAGTTTGTATCCTTCTGATATTCGCTTCAGGAATACAATCAAATTTAAGTATTTTTGATATCGATATTCTTTATACTTACTCAGTTTACTTCTGAGAATAAAGGCAAAATCGATGTTTTTCTTGTGTGACATTAATGTTCTTATAAATGAACAATAGCACCAAAGAGATGAATGCTTCAGTGTTTTGTATATAATTCGTTGAAATATACTAATCCTTTCTCGTTAGTTACATTAAATATTTTTTCCTCTACACCATTTTTCATGCTTGGTCATATTTCTTCCATCTGGCACGAGATTAGAAGACCTCGAAATGTAAGGAAATTACATCTTGAGGCACGGATCCTTCAAACGGTGGAGACGAATTCTGAATCAAATCCTTGAAGAATTGAAAGAATGGAAAGAATAAGTCATATGACTGTGCAACGAATCCTCCATGATAATTTATGAACAGAGTGCAGGCACTTTCTGCCTAGGATTATGCACCAGATCTTAGATTTAGTACCTGATTTTTAACTAAGTATAATTAGAACTTGTTATTCCACTCATCTATTTTAGTTATCGACGGAGCTGGATTTACAAAGGATGGTATAGTTAATTTTCACAATAATCATCTGTGACCTGATGAAAATCTGCATGGAATAATACAATCTCGGCACCAGCAACGATTTATTAACGAATGTTTGGTCCGGAATAATTGGAGATTTTTTTTGGTCCCATAGTACCTACTATCAAACAGACTAGACGGCTTATCGTATTTGGATTTTCTTCAAAACGGATTACAACCTTTATTAGAAGTCTCAATTGAAACATGTAGTTTATGCATGATGGCGTCCCAGCTCACTTTAGGCGAGAAGTGAGAGTAGAAGGCCAAGAACGTGGCCTCCTCGTTTTCCTGCCCTTAACCCATTAGACTATTATTTGTGGGGGCATTTAAGAAACATAGTTTATGCCGTTACCATTCCTGATGTGCAGACTCTTCATCAAAAAGTTGAAATGGGCTGCCAGCAAATTTCTAGAGATGCCTGGTATTTTTGGACGAGTAACGTATTGAAGTTGAGGGGCAACAAGTCACTAATATTTTATCATTGTTAAAGTAATGCGATTTAATATCATTTTCAATGCAAAAGTCTTATTTCAATGCAAAACAAAAGTTTTAATTACGGGAAAATGACAAGAGATGCAAATAAAACAACAAATACACATCAAAGAGAGTAATTTTGTTTAAACTAAAAAGTGGATCTTAAAAAAATATTAATGCAATGTTTTTACCAGAGGTGTACTATAATTTTCTTTGGAAAACCTTACAGTACAATCCATACGCACGCCACTGAATAACCTACGAAGTCAATCTTTTTCTTATTATTAGGATCAATCATCAAATTCAGCTACGTTTAAAATTCTGTTCTATTATCTTCTAATATTCGAAAGTTGTCAAAGAAAAACAAATTTTTTTGAAATTACTGAAATAATCGCAATACATCGAAACAAGCTATAGAGCGGATCACCGATCCCTTCTAATAAAATTCCTGTGCCGCTAATTGAGATTACGTCTTCTTAGCCCCAATAGCAGCACGAAGCAGTTGAACCGTTTATAAAGGATAATTAGGTATTTATTCCTGAAAGTGATAATAAATCGCAGGACTGCGAGATGCAGGCTCCTATTATCGCAGACTTGTTTTATTGCATCCTTTATCTAATAACATAATTACGAGGGTTGTAAACGACTGTCGATTGCTTTGTTTACAATGGCTGTTATTAGGCGGATAAGTATAGGTTTTGAGTTTTACTGCTCGATTAATTTATTGACTGCTTTCGCATGTCTCTTGAATAAACCGTCAGAGCAGTGTGTTAATTGCGGATCATTTTGAGAAGTTTGGTAGTTTTGTGTTCAAATTTGATGATGTTGCTTCGCATTCTGGTTTGGCTTGGAAAAGCTTTCCTTCTTGATTATAGAACGCCTTGTTTACAAGGGTATAAGTACCTAAAAGAGTTTCAATAAACTTATCTAATAATTTACTCGCGAAATTATATGTACTGAGTTAAACAAAATATTAATACATATTTTAAAAAGTAAATGTCTAATGTGACATAACGGTTCATATAATGATTAGTCCTTACCTTTTGTAAGAAAATCAAAATTATTACTTAGAAACTCTCAATAACTTTTTATGGCAAAATTATATTACCAACAAAATTGATTTATTTAATCGGGTGCATTTTTACGATACTCATACTACTTAAAATAATAACAAAATAATTAATTAACAATGGAATTACTTTGCTATGATTTATTATAACAAATGCATTTAAATTGCTGTCGATAAAAAATGGCCCGATAATATTGTTACCCAATATACCAGCCCAAATATTCAATTTTTGTGGGTATTGAGTTCAGTTGGACACATACAGATATTTGTTTTCCCGAGACCAATATCGACGGAAGGATTGTGATGTCCATGGAGTGGAAAAGAACTCTCATCAGAAAATAAAATATTTCTGATAAAATGTTCATTTTCGTTATCCTTTTCCATCACGGTTTCGCAAAATTCCATTCGCCTGATATTGTCCTCGGAAATATCTTCTGCACTGTTTCTAACATTTGTATTTATTACGATGCAAAATATTTCGGACTGTTCCTGATTAACATTAACTTCTTCGGAAATTTGGCTACTGGAACAAGGTACATTAATTTCAACAAATGAACAAACATTCACTTCTCTCTCTTCTCTCTTAAGACAATTGAGGACGTGCATGTTCATCATTTGTCTTTTGACATTTCCTGCAAAACCCAACAGCACAACCGTATTTTTCAAAAGCCTTCACAATATTGTTTATTGTTTGAGTGGAAGGGATTGGCCGATCCTCATATGCCACAATGAATAAATTAACGGTGTCTTGGCGAGAATTTCCAGCAAGACGCCATTTTATTATACGGACCTTTTCTTCGGTTGTATAAACCAACATTGTATTACTTATTAATTATTAGCATTAAACCGATAAAAATTATCTAAGCACTTGTTAACCCTTACAGCTAGATTTGCAATGACGAATTGGCGTTGGCGATACGGAACCGATTACCGTAGTAGTGGGAATGCTAATGGCAATGCACGGCGCCGCGCCGCTTATACTTCGTACCTTACCTGGGATGAAGCAGCAATTTCTACTTTCTCTGTAAAGATCCGCAATTTCCGATTCTGTATAATTACATACGATTTATCACTTAGGTCCTGTACTAAAAGTATTAACTATCTATTTATCTGCAGCAATAAACATTTACTATTATCATGAAAAGACCTTCCATTAAATCCAGACGGTCACTTTTTAGCATTCACACTTATTTGGTTTTACCAGTCACGCTTTCCGGTGTTCATTATTAAGGGATACAGTCTCTGTGTAGCTGCCCTCAAACGGCTCAACGGAGGCAGATTAATTCTCAGGTTTGTCGCTGTTAATCGGTCTTTAGGGCCTGAAGAATGACCCGGGGGAGAACGAAAAATCGGCGTTTTTTGTCGCTCTGCGGTCGGAAATATGTTTGGCGAGGAGCGATTCCCTGTTGATCGTACACGAGGTCGAAAGCGTGACGATGGCTCACTTTTTTGGGTCGCGTGAAATGGTTAAAATAATTTAATTAAGGCATTAGGATATTTATGGAAAAATGTCGCGTTCACTTAAATAAAAAGTAAATACAGACTATTGTCTTCTACAACGTATGTAGTATTGTTTCTTTCTTCAAATCTGCTGGTAAATATGACCATACTTTTGAAAACTGCTATATTCACTCTCTATTATACAGGGTGTCTCAAGTATTACTAGCATCCTTGGATCCTTGGAGGGAATCATTTTACTGTCATGATAAATGAGAGTTACCCAAAAATACCTATATGTAACAGATCTTCGTTTCTGAGATAAAGGATGTCATATTTCGGAATTTATATTATATTTTTCATTTACTTGGAAACCTTTCGTGATAAAACAGCGATAGTTCTAGGTTGTAATGAGATATATTTAGTCTAATTATTCAGTATTTTTAAATATTCTTATTATCCAAGTGGTTTTTTTTTTATATCTAATGTTATTTACAGAATACCTTGTGAAAATTGTGACAAGAGTTATATTGGACAAAGGGGCAGATATATAAAAACTCGCATCTCAGAACATGAAAGGGATTAAAAAACCAAACATTTTGCATCCAACGGCACTTGTAGAACATTCAAGGAATTTCAATCACCATTTCGAATTTGACAAAACCAAAGTGCTTGGATGTCAAAACATTCTATTTAAGAGGTTATTAGAGGAAATGATTTATATCAAAAAGATTAACAGTGTTAATAGTCGGAAGGATATAGACAATTTAAATTCTGTTTATTATAATTTAATTGACAGAATTCATTTGTAACAATATTTTAGATTACTCTGTATTTGAATGTTTTTAATAAGCGATGGTTTGAAGTTTATAAATAAAGGGAAAGTAAGAAATTATCATTTAACTTGTATTTACCGAATAGAAAAAAGAGAGGAAAGAAATATGATCTACACAATCATATTGAAACTTATATTTAAATTTTCATCCTGCTAAACAACGAAGAATTTTATTAACAACAACCTTACTCTGTGTGTGAAGAGGGATATCGCACTAGTTTGTTTAATGGGTCATAATTGCATTTATTAATTAATTAAGTATCTAGATGTTATCTTCTTGATGTTTGACACTACAATTTTAGACAAAGGACATTTTAAATTTCGGTAAGTGAAAAAAATAAAAGTTATTTATATGACATATAATCAAACATTTTGCTGCCATTTGGTGGTTACAGGTTTTTTTTTGCTATTATAATTTTACTTTATCTTTTAATCTGTTTTTTTTATTATTGTAATTGTGACAGGATCAGGACTAAATATTTTATATGTATTTGTTTTGAAATATTTAATTTTGTAAAAATTGAATTGTGTTTATTGACAAAATTTATATTTTACATTTTAACCGTTTAATTAATTTATTATAAAAAAAACATTTTTGTACTTTTATATTATACAGCTCTGAAGATGGTGTAAAATTGACACCGAAACGTCAGCAATCAAATAAATTTGTGTTCTTTTATTTTTGGTCTTTATCCCACTAAAGAAAAACACTTAAATAACTAAGCAAGACCTCCAATTAAAGAAAAATTCCTATTATCATCAGTAACGCAGAGACCCTATAGCCCTTTTCTTTTATTTAATATAAAAATAGTACTGTCTTAATTACAAAAAAAACGTAAGATACTTTAAATTTTCATTATTTTGAGCAAATGATTATTCTTTAAAACGCGTAGTATTTTGGTTATTGTTCTTTAAAAATATCTCTGCATTTCGTAGTCTGTGCGTGGTGAGACCTATTATGCTTCAGTAATACAGAGTGTCTTGAAATTATATATTTTAAATATACAAATATTTGGATACATTGTGGAAGATCGAGGGTTTCTGGGGGCAGGAAATTCAAGTTTGTTTCTAATTTTGGCGATACTAGTAGAGGGCGCCGCTTATGGTGCATCATGCTTCTTTTAATTGGCAAACATTTGTTTGCGGCTTAGTGTATACATCTATTAAAACAATCGATTCTTCTACCTTCTTTATGTGAAAAATGTATATTTTGTTGAAGTCGTGTTGAATCCTATTTGAAATATTCAATGTACCAAGAAAAAATTGTTTTGGTTTCAGGTAAAGCGTATTTACCGATGAAAATACAGCAAAATACAACTTGAAGTTACTCAAAATGATTAATTATGGTGATGTGAAAAATTTTAAAGATTTCTTCAACTTTTTATACAAATATGTACAAACTAGGAAATGATGAGATATTTTAAATTAACAATTACTTGAATACAATGCATTTTAAGGAAAATTGCAAATAATAATTATTTGTTCAAAAGAATCAAAAACTTAAAGTTTTTTTTTAGAAATAAGGGTGGAATTCATAGATCACACTTAAGGTTAAATGTGCACGTAGCTTTGCAATTTACAAGATAAGAATGCATGGTCTCAACTTACTAATATTTTCGTACCACAATTTAATAAGTTTCCGTTAAGTTTATATATGAAACGAAATATTGAAGGGCATCTTATTTAAGTATACATTAAATCAAAAGTCACTTAAGTCACTTAAGTGAAGTGCTGACTATGAATTCCACCCTGAGACAGTGCCTACTATTTTTATTGTAAATAAAAAAGAGTAGCATATGGTTCCTACGCCACTGGTAATAATGGGAATGTTTAAACGTAGTTGGACCTAGAAATATTGTTGTTTTATCACAAAGGGTTTTCAAGTAAATAAAGAATAGGCATAATAAAAATTTCAAAATCTTTGACACCCTGTATCTCCGAAGCGATGAATACTTTAACAGTACCACTAAAGTGAGGCGATGTCCCATCATGCATAAATCATAAGTTGCAACGGTAAATCTTCGATTAAATTAGGGAGAGTATTTGGCAGAAATTCGAAATAACTTTCCATTCCATTTAATAGATTTGGCAAAATAATTGGTCCAATCAAATAACTATCAATAATACACAAACATTTATCTTAAACTTCCGTTGAAAACGTCTAGGAGTTATTGCATTGTGGTTTACATCGGAATTTTCATGAAAGTTGTGGGCAATTCCTACGAGTGAAACAAACCTTAACAGTGAAAATAATTTTTTTATGAAAATGGATATCCTGGTGCAATATAAACTAGCAAAAGGTCACTCGTCGATCCAAATATTTTTTAATGATATATGGATGTAGTAGATTACGTTTAAGAATTCATTGCACAGAAGTTCTTGATAATCCAGTTTCTGGAAATAAACGTTTAGTACTTCGCGATTCATATTCAACTGTTTGCAAAATATTTTGTTCATTTTGACCTTTATTGCACTAGAACGTTCTCGAATATTACCGAAAAACTTTTCTGTCTTTTGAACCCATCTTTTAACATTAGAAAATGCTGCTCTATAGGGAATCACTCGATTTGGAAATCTTCTTCCACAGATTTCTTCACAGAAACCTAGCATGTCAACTTGTTCGCTGAATGTAAATTTTCCAGCCATTTTCAACAACAAACAGCAGCAATAAAATAGTTTTATTACTGTCAAATTTTAAAGACAAAACCTACTACTGACTTTTTGATTTCTTCTAATAAACACTATTAAAATCTTGTTTTAATTAGCGCATTTTTTCTTGAAAACCTTAAAGTCTTTTAAATTTTAACAAGAAAAAAGATGTTTTAAATTAAATTCTGTGCGGGGTATTATCATTCGTTTTAAATTTGTCCCAAGGGAAAAATGTTGGTATAATTTTAGGGGTGGTTCACCCTTGATGAACAGTTTGTAGTGTTTCATTTTACTTGAACTCATAGTAAAAAGATACCATTAATAAACCTACATCATGTACCATATTTGGTTATTCCAAGATATTTTTTTTCGAAATATTTGACCCCAATTTGAAGGCCTGTAACTTGTATATGTATGTATAGGTATGTCTTATTAAATGGAGTGTACAGCGCGAGCGGAGGTCCCTACTTGCTAAGCTATTCGACGAGTGCCATTTGTTGGGTCTTCTTCGAGTTTCGAGTTTCGATCGCTGCATGTTCTACATTAGGATTAACTTGCCCACAACGTCCTTCTCCTCATGTAATAATAATTTCTCTTTCTTGTAGCCATTGAACACAACGTAAGATTTTCTGTACACTTCCAATGCGACGATTTGAATAGCATTCTCTATACAACCTACTTACCGCGAGTACATTTTCTGCATCATATATTAGAACCATTGTAATACTTTGTACATAAACAATATCAAGTGAACTAAAACTATTTTTAAACGTAATCTACAAGTAATTTGTACTTTTTACTTTAAATACACTGATACACTAAGTGAATAAATTTATTACACACTTTATAACTTATTGCGTTACTTTTCACCCTTTGATGCGTCAGTGAATACTTATCTAGGTTAATGATAAAAAACCAAACCACGAGATATTTACATAGATTTTCTTTTCAATGTTACCTCTACTGACCTAAATAAAATTGCATACAATGTTCAAGTTGTTTTTTGTTTTTTTTTTTTGTAGAATTTTGTTTTTTTAAGGAATGCTAAGCGCAATACGCTAGGCATGTCCTACATATGTATTTGATGAATGAAACAGAACCGGCGTTCATATTTTAACCTTTTTTGCGAATTCTGGTAGATAATTTACATGGAAAAAGATCGAAGTTTTTGATATAAGACATTTTTATTCCAAATATTGCCAAGAAACTGTCTTATATTTTTTAAACTTTATAAACGACACACTCTTGAATTTTTTAACATATTGAAATGTAATGTTATACCACATACAAACAGTCAATTTTTTAACATAATACAGTGCAATAAATATATTTTATTCCTACTTCTTACATTAGTTATTTTACATTTAGTTCTTGAAATGGTGTTCTTAATCAAACAACATCTTTCTACTTCTCAAGTCTATTCTGTTCTGTTTATTCTAGATACACGTTTCATTGCCCCTATTTCAACATGCTTACTCGTTGCTAATTTATTAAGCAACAAGTCAAAACAAAGTTAACAAACATATCAATACATAGTAAAGCTAATATTACACTACACTTAATTCATTCCCGTAAGCTACTCCTATACTACAACAGTTTAATGAAAAAATCTTAATTAATTGTATTAAAGTAGAGAGAATAAATGTCTAATAAAACAATTACAGTGTGAGAGTAGAGGAAAGTATTTACTCTTTATTTCTGTGATACTTCTATAGCGATACGAGTACAAGCAATTAAACTTTCAGCAAACTATCGTTTTTGCAACTACCCGATTTATAAAGCCTTCCAGGACAACTGATAGACATAATCGCGCCCACTCAGAAACTTCTATGACCTACATCAATTCTGAACTCTCCCAACGGCTTTCCGCACAACACTTTCGCGCACTAAGTGTTTTTATTGAGCTTATAAAAGCGTTAAGGGATATAAATTTTTGTAAAAACGTCGAGACGCTTAACACAAATGGTGATAGCAGAAATCCATTATAGGACGACGATTCTTAGACGCTACCGGGGAAGATTAGACACGCCTTTGCCGTGCTAGAGACACTTGACGTGATCGGCGACGATATCCATCATAATTTTATCCAAGGGATCGTGAATATAGGTGAGTATTCACGATCCCCTGTTACGATTATTATTATTGTAATATATGTCGACGTTTGTTCAGTACAGGTTCTAACACTGTAAAAAAGTTGCTGTATGAGTGATATTTTCCAGTGTGGAATTTAGGATGTGTAAAATTTCCGTGTTAATAGTTTTACACACTATGGTTTTTTATAAGTTTTATACAAGATGTGTGTAAAATTATTAGTGACGAGTTAAAAGTGCACCATTTTGTGTAAACTTAACACACCTCTGTGCCCCGTTTTTTTCAGGTTAACACCTCTAGAAATGTGAGAAGGCTGTGAAATTTCCACAAGCAATTTCCTACCATTTTATTGATGTGACAAAAACCTGGCCACTGCGATTTTTTGACAGGGTCGTTTTTCCAGAAAGTGGTATTAGGTATTTTTTATCAAAAAGATAATATTACCAAATTTAATTGATTAATATAACAAGTCAACAAAAAAAAAGGTGTGTGCTGAGGGTCCCATTATATTTCCTCCATGTCCATGAATATGAAGTCAAAATGAGGGGTCGCACAGCAAATTTTAGAGAAAACCCATACAAACGATAAAAAATCGCATCAAAGGTCTACGTAGGTCCACAAAAAAAAAGTCATGTGTGCTGGGAGTTAGACTATATTTTTATTTTGTATTTTTTCCCGCTGAACACAAATCTGAAGTTAAAATTGGGGGTTACACAGCAAATATTTGAGAAAACCTAAAAATATCGATAAAAATCACTTTTTCGTAATTTATTCCATATGATACCTACCCTCTAAAACTGAAACAATGAGAAATGCTGTGAATTAGTGAATACTTACTATTTTACAGCTATAAGTATACCAAGATAGCTGTAAAATAGTAAATATTCACTAATTCACAGCATTTTTCATTGTTTCAGTTTTAGAGAGTATCATATAGAATAAATTACGAGAGAGTTATGTTTATCCATTTTTTAGGTTTTTTCAAATATCTGCTGTGTAACCCCCAATTTTAACTTCAGATTCGTGTTCAGCGGGAAAAAATACAAAAAAAAATATAGTCTAACTCATGCACACATGACTTTTTTTGGACCTCTTTAAACTTTTGATGTGGTTTTTATCGTTTTTATGGGTTTTCTAAAATTTGCTGCGCGACTCCCATTTTGACTTCAGATTCGTATTCAGCGGAAAAATTACATGGAAAAATGTAATGGGATCCTCAGCACACACCACTTTTTGTGGATCTGTGTATTTATTATGTTTTTTTATAGAGTACCAAATTTCGAAAAATCAGAACACTTAAAATTATAGTATATAGTTATACAGATATCAAATTTTCTTAAACGGCAAAATATTTGGAACAACTAGCACAATTAAAGAAAAACATTCGGCACAACTGTTATTTTTTATTTTATCAAAATATTAGGGACTAAGATCACGCTTAAATTTCGGTTTTTCCAGAGTTTCCGGAGAACGGAGGCACATATCAAATTTCTTTAAACAGTACAATATTCAGAAAAACTAGCACAGTGCAGAACATTAAAGAGAAACACGATTTTTGCAAAGTAGGGGGCACAGTAAGGACACGCAAAAATTTTCGGATTTTTGCGTTTTCCGGAGAACGGAGGCAAATATCAAATTTCTTTAAACAGTACAATGTTTGGTACAACTAGCACAATTCAGCACTTTAAAGAAAAATACGATTTTCGCAAAGTAGAGGGCACAGTAAAGACACGTCATCATTTTCGGTTTTTGCGTTTTCCGGAGAACGGAGGAAGACATCAATTTGTTTTAAACGGAACACTGTTCGGAACATCTAGCACAATTCAGCGCATCGAAAAAATAGATTGTGGTAAAATTGGGGCTAGGAAATTCCGGTGTTTCCAAATTTTCCGGAGAACGGAGACAGATATCAAATTTCTTTAAACGACACAAAGTTCAGGAGATGTTCGTAAACTCCTATTCTGCAGTGCCTAAATACATCTTTGTTGAATGTTTGTTGTTCATGATTTACTAATACGTTATTAGAATATGTACTACTACTACTAATTTTGTTACAAATATTGCTAAAAACTATATATATTTTATAAAATTATAAAAAGTAAATTACTATTTATTTTATTATTACTGTAATACCGCAACTCTGAAATTCTGATTTCAGCAAGATATACCTTTTTTAGATAAAAAGATAGGCGAATCGACTGTTTCAATAGTCAGATAGAGACACTAAGCCGCAAAAAAGTTCTGTCTTTTAGAAAAGCATGATGTGCGGCTCCCTCTAACTAGTGACATCAAAATTAGAAATAAATTTGAATTTCTCGTCTCCAAAAACCCCCTGTTCTCTAAAATGTACGCAAATATTTGGATTTTTTATAAGTGAGTTACAAATATCGAAAATAAAATTTTATCTTTGAAACCCTGTATCTTTTTAACCATCAACTTTTGACTAAGGTAAGTCTGGCAATATCGCATACTTTGTTGTCTACTTTTATTATACAAATTTGGAAATTGCGGATCTTTACAGAGAAAGTAGAAATTGCCGCTTCATCCCAGGGAAGGTACGAAGTATAAGAGGCGCGGCGACGTGCATTGGTCTAGCATTCCCCACTACTACGGTAATCGGTTCCGTATCGCCAACGCCAATTCGCCATTGCAAATCTAACTGTCCGGTCAACTGATGCCAGTGTTGCCAGGCCTCATGCTTTTGCATGAGATCTCCTGCATCCGAGGAAATCTCATGCTCTCATATTTTGATTACAAAACCTCATGCTTTTTAATAGACACAGAAAGAAATAATAAAATTATTAAAATTACTCTTTGAAATCTACCAAAACAAAGACCTAACGAGAAATAAAGGCAAAATCGAGGGCAAAATTGAATAGATAGAGGTAGGCATCTACAATATTTGGGTACTTGAAATGTCCTTTATTGTAGACTGCTCTCTTAATAATTAGCAATTAATACATAAACGGGTATGACAGTCGACGGATATGCGGTGTGTGTGCTGTATTCACGCTGTATTGCAGTGATTCTTAACTGTATTCCGTAAGGGTACCTACATTTTCCGGAAACAACAGATTTTACGACCCGTGAGTCACCCTGCGTCACGTCAACTGCGCCTCAACGTTCGCCCGGCCTAACAATAAAATAAATTAGAAAGGTTACGTGGTTAATAACTTTTAAGTAAGTACCTGTAAGTACCTACTTACAATGTAATATTATGATAAAATAGCAGAACATAATGCTTTTTAATGTAATGGCATTACAAAAGTAATTAAAAATTAAGCTGTGTCAAGAGGTGTTTTTTGATAAATTAAGCCATCTCATGGTTTTTTCTCCAAACCTCATGCTTCTTTGAAATTATTCTCATGCACTGAATTTTTCCCACCTGGCAATACTGCTGATGCGAAGACGCTGTGGTGGAAGTATGCGTGTTGCATGACAAATACACGCAAGCGGCAAAACACAATTCACCATCAAGATCCTTACTTTCCAAATCTGTATGTTGCATTTATGTCCAGACACTCTGCATATCGTAAAAAGAATCAATTTACAATTTGGCGTTTTATTTCGACGTAGCGAAATGTGCTTTCTTGTTGACGTTTAAACATGTCGTTTTATTTTAATTAAATTCGACTAACTTGAGCTTGTGATTGTAGGTAAAGCGTTGTATTATATTCCTGTTTTACCCGCGTTTTATTCTCTTAAGAAAATTAATCGCTTTAACTAAGTTTTCGCATTCAAATCACTTTTCTCATCCTGTAAATAGTTAGAGGAGCTTTTAATGTATTATAAACTTTTGCATCAAAAAGTTTGAGCATCAGATGCTATAGCTTTCTAGCTGTAGGTCATCTCAACAGTCTCCTCATAAATAAAATACTCAAGTTTATACAAACCTCAGTTTTCAGTTTTCATTTGAACCGTCCCCGTATACAACCATTGTATCAAATTGCATATTTATAGTAATACGAATACCAGGTACTACGTATTATTAAATTATTGACTACAACAAGCGGGATCTGAGCATTAACCCCTACCATGCGAACCCGTTCTGCAAGTGGCCGTGCTGATTACCACAAGCCGATGACAGATAGACCTATTCCATGTGATTGCGGTGCTCTACATTCAAATAATGCGAGCTCTGTCGAGTGCGGCAACTCCTAAATTGCAATTTGTTCCCAAATCCCCCTCGTATCGCAAACAACAGTTTACAATAAGTTATTTTCCAATTTTTGTACTGCGGTTTTTAGAAAGGCTTTATGAAAACAATTTTAACTAGTATGTATATGATATGTGCTCATGCAATTACATAACTTTTTTCTACAACAGTCACAAAACTGAATTTTTTTAACTGTCAGGAGCAAAGCCAAAGGTACTATTATCTCTTGTTTATGGTCAGGAGTTTCTACGGTTGTCATAAAATTAAATAAACAACTGAAACTGCCACTGCCACTGTCTCATTCTTGGAGCAATTCTCAAAGCAGTTCAACACGTTTTCATTAATAGCTGTATTATTTTCAGTTGTTGTGAAATCAGAAATGACAATGGACCTTGGTATATCATAAACACAATCAACTGTCTGTATTGATACATAGTGATTTTCCGGGTTGTTGTGCCATGACCTCGGTAACTGTTCGCTGCCAGACACAGAGTTAAAATGCACATCCCTAGCATTAGCCGGGATTCATTTACCTGCCTTGGTTGTTTTCGGGCTAGGCTCTGTGGGGACATACCCGCTATCGGTGTCTCTGGGCCTGTTCATATATTGATTTCGGTTCCTATTGTTGGTATTATGATGCTACGGTCGGAACCGTTTCTCGGATAACGGTGGTCCTCCGAGGCGTTCCGTAGCAGCCGCTGTAACTGGTCACATCCCATGTTTCCAAACGTTTCGCCGCTCTTCACTGTCGACATCTTCAGTGGTGACTGCAAAAGCTTCGCCGCGACTTACGAAATTCTATACGGCAGGCTAGCCGGGAATTGAATTTGGATAAAGCAACCGTTCAACGAATTTTAAAAACCAATGGGTATCATGACTACAAAATTCTTAATTTAGAGTATTTGCCTGACCGTCACATTGAAAACAGACTTAATTTTATAGCTCAAACTGTAGTAAATGTAGAAACTGTTGATCAGAACCTTTTCAGCACGTTCTTCGGACGGACAAAAGTCGGTCGATTTGCCAAACAGGCGCAACGAACACTACTGGTCCGTTGAAAATCCCCACAATGTAAATCTAGTCCAAAACTAAGGCCATTTTAGAGTAAATGTATAGTGCAGCATCATAGTTAGGTATTTAATTGGGCCTTATTTTTATGAACATATATTGAACCTAAATTTCCTACAAGAAAAACTTCCTGCACTTCTGCAGAAAGTGCCTTTGCAATTAAGGAGAAACCTATGATTTCAGCACGGCGGAGTTCCACCACACAAGGCCCGATTTGTGCAGCAAACAATTCTAGAAAATCCAAAACAATTTATTGGGATTAAAGGACCTATTCAGTGGTTGGGAAAGTTACTAGATCTAACACCCCTCAATTTTTTTATGGAAGGTTTTAAAAAATAAGATTTTCAACACACCTTTGCGAGATATTAATCATTTGAAACCAAATATCACAAACGCTTATAATGCGTTAAACGGCGAAATGTTAAAAAGCGCAGCTCATAAAGAAGATTGGCTATGTGTCTTGAAATGAGAGGAGGTCATACAGAGAGTACGAGGGCCATCCGGAAAGTGGAACACGTTTGTTCAATAAAGACACAGAACTAAATATTAACAAATATAAACATTTTTATTGGAAAGAGCATACTTTACATCATCATTCACCAACCAAACCAAATTAATTCAAGACAGTTCTGTCCAGCAGGAAACTCATGGCAACCGTTTTCTGAGATCGACGAGGTGTACTGCTCATTGATTTTATGGCCCTTTGAGACACAATTAATGCTAATGTGTGTTGTGAAACATTAAATAAATTACGGCGAGCAATATAAAATAGACGGCGAGGTCTATTGTCTACAAGCGTCCTTCTCCTTCATGACAATGCCAGGCCTCATGCAGCTGCGATAACAAACCAACTTTTGCAGCAATTCAAGTGGGAAACCTTTTCGACCATCCACCATATACCCCGGACTTGGCCCCTTCGGATTTTCATCTCATTACGAAGCTTAAAGACTTTCTGGCGGGAAAAAAATTTGGCAGCGATGAAGAATTTAAACGAGGCGTTACTACGTATCTCAATACGCTGGCGGCGGGGGACTATGACAATGGAATACAAAAACTCGTCACACGTTATGACAAATGCCTAAATTTGCTTGGAGATTATGTGGATAAGTAGTGTAAAGTATGCTCTTTCCAATAAAAATGTTTATATTTGTTAATATTTACTCCTGTGTCTTTATTGCACAAACGGGTATCACTTTCCGGATGACCCTAGTAGAGTGTAATGTGCATGTAGTATAAAGGCGTTTGCCTAATTTTTATATTTCTAAAAATAATATAATTGATGACATCATTAGTCGTTTCTGCCAAATCGTGTCCCAAATTTTATTTATCTTTTTGTATCGTCACAGTAGGCCCATACTATCGAGTTTGAAACACCCTATACATAATGCAAACACGGAATTCCAGGAAACAACTACTCTGCGGGCTAATGCCCCGACCAGCATTGAATTACACCTGGAAAATCTATAGCAACAGCTAGAGTCATTCGTCAGACGCCCACCAGACATATACCGGTTTCGAGCTTATTAGCTCTCATCAGTATGCCATAGGTGAGGTATCCGACGAATAATCCTAGCTGCTTCCGTCTGTCTAACCCGACAGAAGGGACCATGAGTACGCGGTGTAGAACTAACTACATCTATCGGCCGTTCGCTACTCCATGCCGGACTGAAAATGTCACAGGCACGAAGCGTTCTACATGCAGTAGACACCATTGAAAGCTGTCGACCTTTATCGCGATCGGTGAGAAACGAGATTTTGCAAACACGGAATTCCAGGACTCTGCGGGCTAATGCCCCGACCAGCATTGAATTACACCTGGCCATATCGTTTCACGCCGATCGCGATAAAGGTCGACAGCTTTCAATGGTGTCTACTGCATGTAGAACGCTTCGTGCCTGTGACATTTTCAGTCCGGCATGGAGTAGCGAACGGCCGATAGATGTAGTTAGTTCTACACCGCGTACCCTATAGATAGTTGAAAAAATTTTTTGAAAAATTTTAGTCCATTAATTCTTGCGAGAAACTCACCTCTAAGCATTTTTTGTTAAAATTACCGTGCTAATTTATTTCAATAAAGGGTTCCTGTTCATTAAGCAGCCGCACATTTTTGGAGGCTGAATTGCGCAGGATTTAAACACGGTCGAGACAGCTACGGCCCTACTATATCTTATTCCGTTATTGTCACTCCGGGCAGGGATATTTATATTCTTGCCACCTCTCATACCCGAAGTTAGCCCAAATCTCCGAAATTAATTACTCTGTCTAGACTGAGTAATGCCCACCTCTCTGGAAAGATTAATTTCGTGTGAAATAATAAATATAAAACACCGACTTTTATTAAAAAAAAAAACTCGACGGCGGCCCCGACGACAGCCAGCCGGTGATTATTAACCTACAGATGTTTAATAATCCAGATTTTGAAGAGCAGTTTTTAATAAAATGAAATACTGAGTGCATTTGTTACTCAGCTTTCGTACGGCGGCTGATTTATCGTCCTGGCAGACGTATTTCATATTTTGGAACGTCTATGGAAACATCGTCGAGGCTGAGTGGATGCCAAAATCGAGATTTATTCAAATAATTCATTAGAACTTGTGAATGTTGTGCTGGTACAGTTGTATTCTTGAAAATGTATCAAATAAAGTAATTAACAAGCCTTTATTCTACGAGAAAATATTGGACACTCAAAGCGCAGCCGAGAATTGAATTTTTCCGAGAGGATTAAAGGCTGAGTAATTTCAACGTTTTATCTACGACCAGGGTCATAACCTGTCATTTAGGAGAGTGAGTGAGTGAGTGAGAGCAGTTGAAAAATTATGGTTTTGAAAAAGGTCGTATTTCACAGATTTATTTTAATCAAGATTATTTATTGTCTCTGAATCGTTTCTAAGCCACGCGTGTGTTTATTTGTCTACGAAAGTAAAAAAGTTTGCAAAATCGACACAAAAAATTAGTGAGAAGGCTGAAAATTTCTTCATTCCGGCTGATATCCAGCCGAAGAAGCAACATTGCAAAAGTGCGGATGAGAAGGAATTGGTGGAATTTGACAACTGGAGAAAATAAAGGGGCATAGGGGGAGCAGCAGTTTCATAAGAGATGCTACTATCCTACCTTTTCAATGTGGAGAAAGGGTTTGGTGCTACTTCAATGTGGACAAAATATTCCATGCTAAATCAATGTTGAAAGTGTACAAAGGTATTAACATTTCCAAGTATGGTAAACTTACCTCATATTTGAATGTAGAATCAAGAAATTATAAACTAAAGAAGGCAAAGGTACTGGGAGAAACCCAATCAAAGAATTTTTGAAAAAAGCACCGGATGAGGAATATGTACAAGTCAAGATAGAAAATATACGATTCTAATATTTCAATTTATACATTGAGCGTTTTATTTTGAACTCTACAGGTTGCAACGATCATGAAAGTAGCAAGTGCTTGTCGATGCAATGGATTAACCTTTTCATCATCAACCTGCGACCTAAAAATGCCGGTGGGAGATTTTTCATGCGATATGTAAGTGGAAAATGCACTACACAATTTCGAAAACGTTTTCAAAAGTGACTGCATTTTTTTAGGTTCCCTAATCCAGAAAATTTTACCGGACATGGAATTAAGGGGTTCTTTGTCAACATTACTGGCCATTGTTATATTAAAGATTCACTGTCCAGCAAGATGGCAATTGTTGAAAAAATCCAGGTTCCACCTGGCGAAGTTGAGCCCTCCAGTCCTTCAGAAACTCCTTTTCGACTGAATTTAAATAATCCTGGTCAAAGTGTGATCGTTCTTGAGATAAATGTTAGGTACTGTTAATAATAATAATTCTAAATAAAATGCTATACAATCGAAGCGTATCATAATCAATTCTAATCTTCTAGTCTTTAATCCACTGAAAACAGGCGTATTAAATCTTCTTAATGCAGTGGTCGTGAATAGTAGTTATTTATATATTAAGAGCAGAAAGTGATACAATATTGCTCGAGAGTGACAGGAGGTCTAGAGAGCAGTAATGCCACTTTATGCTCATAATGCATACAAAGTTTTATCTGCAATCACTCAACAAAATAAATAATACTATTACTATAAGAAAAATATTTTTTTCTTCAAAAGATTATTTCTTTTTATTTTATAGCAAAGGTTCAGGCAAGTGCCTTCGAGATCCACCCAGGGAGCTAGAGGAGTACGAATATCCAAAACTGCCAGCAGGGGTGATGTACAACGGTGACTATCAGTGTCGTTTTCAATTCGGCAGCGACGCGACGATATGTTCCCCTCTGGACGAGATCTGCTCTCGGCTGTGGTGCTCCATCAATGACACCTGCACGACGCTGCTAAAGCCCGTCGCACCTGGGACGAGCTGCGGAAAGCATAAGGTAAGGACCTCCTGCGAAGGGAGATGTAATTGTTTACATTTTGAAGCAAATCATCATCATAGATAGTAAAAAAGTTTTTGATTTTATGCACGAAATGGGTTTTGGCCCCTCAGACATTTTACAGTTGTGCGCTTCCTTATTAACTCAGGACGTTTTAAATTTAATATAATAAATTTTATTGTAAACTCAACAGGAATACTTAGGACTTGACGAAGAAAAGTACTAAACTTCGTCAACATTTTTGGTGGTCCAGTTGCTTTTTTGCTGGTCAGTGTCACTGGTTTCATTTGTTGATGTTTGTGCTGTTAAAAACCATGTATATTCGTTTCTTTTTAAAGAACGATTTTAGGAATTAATCCAAGTCTAATTTTAACACCCAGTATTTGATGAGCGGCTGGGCTTACCTTTCAACTAAATGGGGGCGCTACTTTTAAAATCGTGATCCATTTTGGAAACACCTTGAATCCATTACTAAGTGTTGCAGTTAGAGTGCCACGCGCACATGGGCATCTCACAAAAATTCCAAAGGATAATACAGTAGATACCTACGTCAAACTTTTATCTATGTGAAGTCAATAGAATGGAATTACTTTTGAAACTTCCTATACTAATGAGTACGCGGTGTAGAACTAACTACATCTATCGGCCGTTCGCTACTCCATGCCGGACTGAAAATGTCACAGGCACGAAACGATATTTTGCAAACACGGAATTCCGTGTTTGCAAAATATCGTTTCTCGCCGATCGCGATAAAGGTCGACAGCTTTCAATGGTGTCTACTGCATGTAGAACGCTTCGTGCCTGTGACATTTTCGGTCCGGCATGGAGTAGCGAACGGCCGATAGATGTAGTTAGTTCTACACCGCGTACTCATGGTCCCTTCTGTCGGGTTAGACAGATGAAAGCAGCTAGGATTATTCGTCGGATACCTCACCTATGGCATACTGATGAGAGCTAATAAGCTCGAAACCGGTATATGTCTGGTGGGCGTCTGACGAATGACTCTAGCTGTTGCTATAGGTTTTCCAGGTGTAATTCAATGCTGGTCGGGGCATTAGCCCGCAGAGTAGTTGTTTTTTGGAATTCCGTGTTTGCCTATACTAATGTTAAAAATATCTTAGTTGGAACGACTCGTGTTAAATGATTTATATATTCTATTAATTGATGAATTCTGTCCAGATTGGGTTTACCTAAATATTATTAAGAACGGGTAATGTGCTCAGAAATAACAGAGTTGTGCATAGAAGTTAAAATTATTAAATCACAATATCTGGATATATCTGTATATTTGGAACTAGTAGATTCATATTGAATTTTTCTCGCTATACCCAATTTATTTGATACAGAGTATTCAAAGTTACTTTCTGATATTCCTGAAGACCGCCACCCACCATGCCGTTGTATCGTTGTATTGCCAACGTCCTTATTCGCTAACAAAGTTGTTGAAGTTCATGCAGTGGACCCGTGTAGTGTAGATTCCGTGTTAGGAGGCTCCAAAAACAAGGCAAATCCTGACCGAGACTTTTCCTATTGCATTGCTTCCAACATGTTGCATAGTACAGTTCTGATAAATATGAGCTAGTATAGTGTACGTCATCGATCTTTAAGTTCGCTAATTGCAACCTCTACATGCACTGCCGTACTAATGCATCATGAAATCATCAAAATAGAAATTCTTCATCAGTAGCATTTGTTAGATATGTTCTCTATCCAATACTCTTACTTTCTGTCATCATTACCAAAACTACAGAAACACAATTGTAGTATTATTTACTACAAACTATATTAAAGTAGTTTTTGCAAGACCAGCAAGTCCACCAAGGAGTAAGCCAGTGCCGCTAGCTGTAAACATTTACATGTTGCGCATTCTTCACCTTTTGTCGGATATGACAAAGATCGAGAAGCCAGCTAGGATCCATTGTATTACTACAAAATTATAAGCATAATAGTATGTGAAATAATACTACAAATTGTGTCTGGAGCTATAATTACAACAAATTGTAGTTCATAGATCTACAATAATTGTATAAGCGTTTACTATTGTTTTTTTAGTGTTGACTGTCTTTACTAGCCGTTTTCTCTCCAATTGCTGAAACCTGGAAATTCTTTTTCGTAAACACCATTTAACTTGCTTGGTAATAAACGTAGAGTAGTTTCTTTAGCGCCTTCAGAAATTTCTTGAGGAATAAAAGAAGCACGTATTGTCTTGACACGTCGATTCTCGCCGACTTTTTGAAGAAACGTACTTGTCTTTAAAAATGTTTTCTTTTAATTAAACTCAACTAACTTGACTTGTGATTGTGAAGAAAACGTATTGCATTCGTGGTTTAGTGTTTAGCGTTTTATCCACAAAAATTAAATGCTCGAACTACGTTCTCGTGTTTAAGGTCGCAGTATTTCTCGTCGTAAAATGATCAAATTTGTGGTGTTTTTTAGGTACAGAAATCTTGAAAACTAAAACACGTAGAGTAAAAGTAATATCAAATATAAAATTATTGATAGAATATGGCGCCCTTAAACATTCTTGCATGAATAAAGCATTCAAACAACAACTATTTATCTACATCGCTGCAGAATTACTCAATTAAATAAAATAGCACTTATACTACAGTAACAATTTTTTTTTCAGTTTTTTAGACAGGATAAGCATTCCCCTTTCAACATTTCTTGGAGACGCCCATGGGCACACGGCATACACAACATGTAGTATGCTAATCTATTATTCAATCAGCGAAGTGCTTTTCGGGGACACTCACAGCGACTTAAATCCTACCGTGAACGTAAAGCGATTTCACAACTTGTCCTCCAACAATGTGTTAGCTGTTTGCCGGCGACTGCAGCAGCTGGAACGGGTATAATTTTGAGAATAGATTCCCGATATCCGATATCCGCAGAATTTCACATTTAAAGCGTAATGGGATCAGCATCTTATGTAAAATTTGCAGAAATAATTGATCTCTGTAAATCTATTGATACACAATGTGTCTCTAAGGTAATGCGTATTTTGGAAACTTGTTATTTTTGGGAAAATCGCTCGGACACATCAGTTTCTTGGTTTTTTTTAAATGGCAACCACCATTTTTTTTCATCTTTTTTGCAGCTTAAGTCAAGATCTAGTTTTCAAAATTTTCATTCAGAACTTCTCGCATAAAAAAATTAAAGTGAATTTTCTATTACGTTGTTATAAAAAGTCATGAAAATAATCCAAATATTTACATAAAATTTGTAAATCAGGGGTTATAGTGGACGAGAAATTCAAACTTGTTTCTAATTTTGACTGGTAGAGGGCGCCAGTTATGGCACATCATGTTTCTTTAAAATGGCAGAACTTTTTTGCGTATCCATCTGACTATTGAAATAATCTATTCTTCTACCTGTTATATCTGAAAAAGGTATACCTTGTTGCCGTCATTAGGAGTAACAGTTTATGAAATAATCCTATTTAAAATATTTAGTGTACCGATTGAAAACTGTTATCGTTCCAGGTAAAGTGCTTTTTCTACTAAAAATACAGCAAAACGTTACTTAAAAAAGTTGTTCAGAACGAATTATGGAGACGTGCTCTACCAAAAACATTACTTTACTTACTACCAAAAATTAAATTTTCTAGAATTATCTTACACACCCTGTATCTTCAAAATGAGGTTCCACGCCATACGTTTATTGAGCAAATGCCATGTATGTTACTTATGTTTTATTAGCTCTATCAATATTGCTATGTCCTTTTGAAACACCCTATATATTTGATAAGTAAACTTAAGTAAATGTTTGCAAACAATTGAATAAGGCATATTTTGCATTACTACAACTAAAAAAGTTCTCTTTGCAAAAACTCTATGTTAAGTGCATATTTTAACGTATTCATATTTATCATACAATATAATATGTTGGGGAAGTGGAAGAGAAATAAATCGTGCTTTTGTTGCTCAAGAACGATTATTAAGATTAATATATGGAATTCTACCTATAGACTTATATTTAAAGAGACAAGTCTTTTGACATTACCTTCATTATGTATACTGAAATATACTATTTTTAAATGAACATCTGTTTAGAACAAGGTCACCAATACAACACTAGACATGGAGCTTTGTTATTAAGCGTATCAAACCATAATACTGCACGTTGCTTTATTTAATACGCTACCAAATAAGACAAAATACACAGCATCATACAATAAATTTAAATATGAAGTAAAACGTTTTTATAAGATAATGTTTTTTACAGTATCTCAAAAGTATTAGAGCTTTCTAATTACGGAGTCCACACTCTTTTGCCATGTTTATTACGGTAGCAGGTAATATTTCACTTTTCCTGTGCTTTTGTTATATTTTTTGTTAGTCTATTATTTATTATGCATGTTTCACAAAATTGACTTACCATATGTACTACATATCTGTAATGATGAAGAGTTAAATAAATCAATTATCATCATGGAATAAACTTAAAGTTTAGCTTTTAAAAAAGAACAGGACTAGCAGGCATTTATAATTAAAAACACATCTTAGAATGAAAGAGCGCTGTATAAATACAGGACTCTTCTCGTTTAGTTTTATTTCACAGAATACTTCCTCGAAACACAAATTCATTCTCCAACAGAAGGAATAAAACATCATATTCCGAATTCAGTTCTAAATGAAGACGACGTTTCCCTCGTAGAAGTTATTGGAATATATTTTTAACGAAATGTAGATACTAAATTGTAGACGAGCACGATACGGTGTTCTCCATACTTCAACTTTCCAGGATCACGAATTATAGTTGGCGCAGATATGGAATGGCACATGGCTCCACCATTTCCTGGATGTAGCGTAGGGCTTGCCTCTAATGAAAACTAGTGGTGGTCTGCTACTATACGCCATAGCATTCCATACCGTAACGCCTAGTATGTGATGGGCATGACGCTTTCTATCAACCTATAGATAATAATAATAATAATATCTCTATCATTCTATTCACAGGGATTAGCCCAGAAGTCGGATACTTGTGTGGGAGACATATTATTATTAAGCATTTGCGCCCAGGAACGACTTACGTTGGTAGGCCCTAACCACTATTCAGTGCAGGAATGAGGAAAACCTGGAAAACCTCATTAATTAGGGGTGGTCAAATATCAACCGGCATCAATCTCACATTGACCCAAGCTAACATTATTCCACCCTACCATACCCACAGAGAGGGTGCCAATCCTCTCCACGAATATAGCTTATATACGGTCTACCGGCAGCTGGGCTCGAACCAACTCCGTCTGGTCACCCCGATTCAAGTACTAACGCCTTAAACCACGACTACTACTCTTCGATCATTTCACCACGTCGCTTTCTCAGCCTTGCACGATCAATTCTAGGCTTGATGATATAGTTGCGGTACCATTTGCTAGTACCAATGTTTTGTTAAAACTGTTCTTTCATCTTCCATACGTTCTAGATGCCCTAACCACTGCACTCTTCTGGTTTTTACAACTTCATCTATTTTTGGTGCCTGGTACATTGCATATATTTCCTCATTATTTCTCCTTACATAGCCTCCGTCTTCTTTCCCTCTACAATTCTTCTTAAGATCTTCCTTTTTCACCTTAACAGGTTTTCTCTTGACGTCTTATTGAGGATCTAGGTTTCACTGCCATACAGCGCTGTCGTTCTCAAAATTCTTTGTACGTTCTAAAATGTACTCCTCTGAACAAATTTGTTGATTTCACTAAGTAGCTGACTGCTGCCGAATTTCTATTTGCTTTTATTATTGTCTTATTAATTTCTTGCTTCTCATCACATTTACCTGTTATCAGCGCCACCAAATACACATATTCTTGAACTTCTTCAAACTCCATCTCCCCGTGCTGCGTTCTCAATTTGAAATGGGTATCTTTTTTTGTTCTCCTATTCCCAAAAGCTTACTTTTCTCTTGATTTATCTGAAATCCCACTTTATTTACTTCCTCTACAAGTTTTCTCGTTACTTCTTCTAATTCCCTACTATCTCTTGCAATTATGGCAACATCATCTGCATAACTTAAACAACATGTGTCCTTCTCTGTTGAACTGAATATCTCTTAAAACCTTTTCTAGTACCAAATTAAAAAGAAGCGTTGAGAGTGGGTCTCACTTCTGTGCTAATAGTAAAATCATCCAAACATTCAGCTTTTATTCGTACTTTACTTTTAGTATCTCCTAAGCTCATTTTCAATAGCCTAATCAGTTTGGTTGGTATCCTAAATTCTTTAAATAGTTTACTTAGTTTATTCCTTTTGACAGAATCATATGATTTCCTGAAGTCTATTGTTTTAATCCTATATTCATAGCATGTCATAAGGATTCCCTTCACTATACAAATTTGGTCAGTTGTTGACCTCCCCATTCTAAAACCTGCTTGATACTCCTCTATCTGTAGTTCTGTAGATCTTCGTTTTTTAAAATTGGTATAATCATAGCATCTCTCCAGTCTTCAGGCATACTTTATCTTCACATAAATAAATAAAATTAAAATAAATAATGAAGTTATTAAATGATTTTCAAAATTAAAATTCAATCTAAATCTATTGACAATCTTCTAAGATGGGTCGAATCCTATATTAAAAATAGATCGCAGTTTGTTGCAGTAAACGGTCATAATTCAAACACATTTTTAACAACATCAGGTGTACCGCAAGGGTCCCATCTAGGGCCTTTGTTTTTTCTGATATATGTGAATGATATAAAAAATTGCTTTAAGCATTGTAAGTTTCTTATGTACGCTGACGACTTAAAAATTTTCACCAAAATAAATTCGTTAAATGACTGTTTACTGTTGCAATCAGATTTAAATAATTTAGTTGGTTTTTGTGAAAATAATTCATTGTATCTGAATTTGTCTAACTGCATTAATCCAGTTATTTTTCAGTATCATGTCTCTGATTCAATTTTAAACAAAGTATCCGTGATAAAAGATCTTGGAGTAATTTTTGATTCCAAATTAACTTTTAATGATCACATTAATTCAATTATTCTAAGTGCATCCAGGATGTTGGGGTTTATTCTTCGTAAGTGTAAAGATTTTCATAATATTAAGCCAATTAAACAATTATATTATGCTTACGTGTTTAGTAAACTAAATTTTGCGTCTTCGGTTTGGAATCCACAATACAACATTTATGTAAGTCGCTTAGAAGCTGTTCAGAATAAATTTATTAGATTTATATCTTTTAAAACTCAATTCATAATTGAAAATAGTAATTACAATGCAGCTAGGAAACAGTTTAGGCTTATGTCATTGGAGAAACGTCGTATCTTGAATGACATACTAATTTTATATAAAGTATTGAATAATAAACTGAACTGTCCAGATCTTTTATCTTCAATACATTTTAATGTGCCCACCCATGATACGCGGCATTATGATTTTTTCTACTTACCATTTAGAAGAACAAATTATACTGGTAATTCCCCTATATGTAGAATAATGCATTCTTCCAACAGATTTTGTTCTGATATTGATTTGTTTGCGGTTTCTGATAAATCACTGAAATCTTTGTTGACTGATTTATTTTTAAGCTTATAATTTGTTGTTTTGTTTTCTTCAATTTGTAATTGTAATTGTGCTTTTTATCACTATGGTGTTTATGTTTGTTAATGTTAGTTGTGGATACTGTTCATGGGGTTAATCCCGTTTGTGTCCCTAAAGTTTTAAATAAATAAATAAATCTATGACGGTTATATCCTGTTATTACATCCGACTTTAAACACCTTGTATAAGTCGTATCCTGCGCTCGCGACTGAAATACAGATTAATCTATTCAGAATAATAATTGTATTGATGGATTCGCCCTTAGCGTCTCAATTATGTACCATCATTTATATTGTCTGCAAGAATATTTACTGCAATCTTTCAGAGCCTGTCTCGGTAAAATGAAATTTTGTTTGTTAAAGACCTACATGCACGCGATGTCAAAGCTACTTGTCACTGCGAAAACAAGTCCGAATGTCAATGACTAACCAGTTTTAATACATACAGTATCGAATTTAAATTTTCAGTTTTGATTTCTGGGAGAACGCGTATCTTTCACTACCGACTAGCGCAAAAAAGTGAATTCGCCTATGGGCATTCCACGCCAACTCAGCAGTCGATCCCACATCACCCTCTCAGATCTGGTTCAAAATTGGTACATCGATTAGTACTATCAAAAAAAGGATATTCCCAAATTTTCAGCCCCTAAGACCGCTTCCTGTCATCAGGGGCCCATAGTGAAGTTTTCGACCATCATTTCACTTCCAGGGGTCTGAAATCGGTTTTTCGTGTACTGACGGGGCATTTTGGTCTAAAAAAATTATTAGAAATACATAGGAGATGCCAAATTTCCCGTAGAACACGATGCCACCATCCGTTTTCCGATATGTAGCAAGGGGAGCCCTGAAAACGCGAAAAACCGCGCCTCTGTAAAAAAATCTGATATCTCAAATACGGTCGCTTCAAACTGGCTGAAAATTTACCAAAAGGCTCTTCGATTATGGCTAAATCGAATGTTCATACACGCGTGGTGATCATTATATGTAAAAAAAAAGTTACACGCGTTTTACCGGTTTTATATGGGATTTTCTGTAATTTTTTCATTATACCCGCTCCACTGGCCCTATCCAGTTGGGTAATAATTGGATTTTTTTCTCTCACCAAACGTCTCTTTTGTCCCCCTGTCTTTACAAACACAGAAATTTCTCTCCCAGCCAGTATTAGAGAAAACATTATTTATTTAATGATTTATTTTACAATTTTTGTCAATTTTTTATTTTTGAGCAAATTTACATTTTCTACAGCTTACTTCTATTATTTGTAAAAAATATGAATATAATATAATATAACGAATGAAAATCGCAGTAAGAAACAAGAAAACCCACATTACAATAATTGTTGACACTATACATCTCGATATTATTTTCACTATTTTACACATAATGTGATACATGAATCAGCATTCTATCTAATTTATCGAAGTACCTTGACCCTTATATTTTTTTAATTTGCTAATTGTGTGGCTCAGTTTTATGGTGAATTCACCTGCTTTTTCAATAACTACAATCTGAGTTAATATATCAGTGAAGGGTATCGATAGTCTGGTATCCCTCTCTGACCATTCATATATATTTTCTTTATCATTTTCAGCAATGAGATCTCAGCAGTAAGCTCATTCTCTGAAATTTCGACTATATACCCAACTGACCAATTATCATTGATAACGAAAGTTACAAACATATCCTCTGCCCAGTCAAAGAGATGATTGATTTTATTCAGAAGGTCGAATCTGATTGAATGTTCCCGATGAAAACTCGGGATTTTGCATGCAACAACTTGTTCAATAACAGGAACAAAATGATGATATCCCCTTGTACCAGGGATAGTCTGGTCATTCATTTGAGTTGTGGCCCGTTCTTGAGTTAGTTCCTCCTTAGAAACCAAGATAGACTTCAAGTTGGGCAAGCCACGTTGGCAAAAATCGTGCAATTAGATAGAATGCTGATTCATGTATAAGGACATTATGTGTAAAATAGTGAAAATAATATCGAGATGCATAGTGTCAACAATGATTGTAATGTGGGTTTTCTTTTTTTCTTGCTGCGATTTTCATTCGTTATGTTATATTATATTCATATTTTTTACAAATAATAGACGTAAGCTGCAGAAAATGTAAATTTGCTCAAAAATCAAAAAATTGACGAAAAATTGTGAAATAAATCATTGAATAAATAATGTTTTCTCTAATACTGGCTGGGGAGATAAATTTCTGTGTTTGTAAGGACAGGGGGACAAAAGAGACGCTTGGAGAGAGAGAGAAAAATCCAATTATTACCCAACTGGATAGGGTCAGTGGAGCGATTATAATGAAAATATTACAGAAAATCCCATATAAAACCCGTAAAACGCTTGTAACTTTTTTTTTACATATAATGATCACCACGCGCGTATGAACACTCGAAAGAACAATAATCGAAGAGCCTTTTGGTAAATTTTCAGCCAGTTTGAAGCGACCGTATTTGAGATATCAGATTTTTACAGAAGCACGGTTTTTCGCGTTCTCCGTGCTCCCTTGTTAGATATCGGAAAACGGATGGTGGCATTGTGTTCTACGGGAAATTTGGCATCTCCTATGTATTTTTGATCATTTTTTTAGACCAAAATGCCGCGTCAGTACACGAAAAACCGATTTCAGACCCCTGGAGGTGAAATGATGGTCGAAAACTTCACTATGGGCCCCTGGTGTCAGGAAGCGGTCTTAGGGGCTGAAAATTTGGGAATATCCTTTTTTTGACAGGACCAATCGATGTACCAATTTTGAGCCAGATCTGAGAGGGTGATGTGGGATCGACTGCTGAGTTGGCGTGGAATGCCCCTTTAGAAAAACTATTTGTACTATGAAATACAGGGTGTCCAGAATATGAGTGTCGTAATTTTAAGGGCTTTAATCTGACTAAAGGCAATAAAAAAACTGTTATGAAAAAATGTAATAATAATAATAATAATAATATCTCTACCACTCATTCTAATCATGAGAATTAGCCCAGAAGCCGAAGACTTGTGCGGGAGAGGGCGCGGCATATTATTATTAAGCAGGCCGCATTTGCGAAAATATATACGTAACATTTTTTTTGGTAACACGCTGTAATTTTCTTACGGATCTCCAAATATATCAAGTTTGTATGACAAAATGGCGTCGAGTGCAATAAGCACTCTTTGTACGAGTTGCATACAATATTTTTTCTACGTTCATGCAAAAACCAAAAAATGTTATTTAGATGACACTAAGTCTAGAAAAATGTGACGTCGATTTGAAGGTTTATGTTTGTCATGATGACAAAACGCTGCAGTAGAATGACAGATGAATGCAATAAACATTTTATTGCACTAGTGCAATAAAGAACCACTTTTTCCACTAAATATAGTTCAATAAAGTTTTGTTTTTTGCATGAACGTAGAAAAATATGTTTCAATTTAAATTGACCTATAATCCCAGGATATTATTATTACAGGGTGTGCCATAATGATGTGCTCTCCTTTGGAGGGTGTGTTCCTTAGGTCATTTTAGGGGGCGTACTTTCTATAAAATATTTCGATTTGAGCCCTCCCTTACGAGATAAGGGCTTCTATATTGAAAAACGTTTGGTTTTCATTTTTTTTCTCAAGAAGGGTTAAACTTATAAATCTGAAAATCGGTGAATATATTTAGTTAATTAAGTGACATTGTTGAATCCGATATTTACTTTTACCAAATGTCTACATTGGTTTAGAAAAATTTTGAGGAAGATATTTGGAGGAAAAAAGGTGGATGATATATGGGAGAGAAGAACAAATAGTGAGTTAGCATCCCTATTTAATGAGCCTGATATTATAGGAGTAATAAAGGCCCAAAGACTTAGATGGATGGGTCATATAATGAGAATGCCGAGACATAGAACTCCATATAAAATTATAGAAAGCGGTATTGGAGGGAGAAAAAGACGTGGAAGACCGAGAATAAGATGGAAAGAGGACGTGGAAAAGGACATAGAAAGAATAAATATCACTCAATGGAAGCAGAGATCTACTAATAAGAAGGAATGGAGAAGAATTGTGAACCAAGCCATGGGCCTACTAGGCCTGCAGAGCTGATGTATATATATATATAAATGTCTACAAGGGTGGCAAATTAAAACCACCAGCCTACCACCCGAGGATATGTACGTATGTGCATTTTATTTTTTTAAAAGGTAACGAATGTCTGCATAAAAATATTCAGAGTGGGAAAATTTTGTAAATTAATTGTTCTCTTTATTGTAATTTTTTCATATCGAGAAACGTTTAGAATAAAAAGTTCTATTAAAAAAACAACAGTGGTTGGTGGTTGCCATCCTTTTAGATTTCGTAAAAATAAAAATCGTACTCAACAATGTAACTTAATTAACTAAATGTAGTCACCGATTTTCAAATATATAAGTTTAATAGTTTTTTAGAAAAAAAATGAAAACCGAATTTTTTCTAATTTTTTAAAAGCCCTTATCTCGTGCGGGAGGGCTCAAATCGAAAAATTTTATAGAAAGAACCTAAAATGACCCAAGGAACACATCCTCCAAAGGAGCGCACATCATTATGTGACACCCTGTATATATACTGAATATTAGGTCAGGAAAATTATACAAAAAAATATATACAGGGTGTTCCTAAGAGGTTGGGACAGCGTTTCGCCACATAAAGTATAGCTGATAATAAGTCGATTTAACTTGCCTTAGTCCAAAAGTTAATAATCACGGAGATACAGAGTGTCAAAGGTTAAAAATTAAATCGGGTTTTCTTTAATAACTTTCGACTATTTCACGTTAATTTGACAACATTTTGTATCCAGGGGTTTATTGGGATGACAAATTCAATTTCATTGTCCATTTTGGTATATCTTCTAGAGGGTGCCATCGGCGAGGACTTCAAACCATTTAAACCGTTACAACTTTTTTGTTCCACCCTGTATATTATTTTGAACTATAAAAATATCTTCTCTAGTCTTTTGTTGCCTTATCGAAGTCGCTTGGAGCAACGGTTTCCTAGAAAAACAGATATAAATCTTTTGTTTGCAGCGATATTTCTAAAAAATAATAATAAGTAAACGCAAACACAAATAATTAAAGTAAATGCTCGAAATGGCCACCATATTCTTTTATGCAGAGATATATTCTTCATTCAAAGTTTATTTGTACTCTGCGTAGCATGTCTTCATTCGTAGCGATATCTTGAGCAGCGGCCCGAATTCGTCTTCTTAGCTCATTTTCGTTATTTATAACGACAGAATAGACCTTGTTCTTAAGTGTTCCCCGCAAAAATGTATAATAGAATCAAATCTAACAGGTTCTATTGTTTAATTACAGAGAGCTATTTGCACTTTCTACAGGAAAAAATACCAGTGTTGTTTGAGGATAAATGAATAATTTTGAATTTTGTAGATAAATAATAAGTCATCAGCTTTAGATGTGTTTTTCTCGGAAACCATTGCTCCAAGCGACTTCAATAGGGTAACCTTTCTTAACTAGAAAATACTGAGGAAAAGATTTTTCTAGTCCAAAATAATATACAGGGAGGAACAAAAAAGTTGTAACGGTTTAAATGGTTACTATTACTAAGTACAAAAAATTTAACCAAGGGCTAAGGGAGGCCTAAAAGACAATAAAAAAATGGTTCCAGAATTTTAGCTCGATATTTAAAACATGGGGCAAAACCCTTTTTTCCTATGGAAACTCGGCGCCTATGATATCTATATAATCGACTGAAATGGCTTAGATTCATAGATAAAGCTTACATCTGTCAACAATGTCAACTACCATGCGGTCGTCTTTTTGTAGCGTTTCTAAATGTAGAATCCACAAAAATTAACATTCTTATTAGTAATAATACCTGATAGATAGGTAACAGTTAATCCAGTTAGCTCCAGTATTTTGCATTCGTTTTTCATTATTTCGTTATAAACTGGTAAAACTACATATTTGCTCATTACAGCCACTCACTACCGATAAAAGACAATTCCCGTAGGTACAATTAGATAGAATGCCTATTTATTATAACAAAATCGAACGAAAGGAATAGATAATAGACAAGTTTTAATGTAACCGCGGCAGTCTTGTCCCATAACCTAGAAAACCAAACCGGCGAACTATATTGAGGGAAAGTATCTGCACCCAACACAAATTTCTTCATTTAATAACTATAAAACGTTTAAAAAGTAAAAAGGCACTAAAAACTGAAGAAGAACACAAAATTACAACGTAAACACAGGAATTGAATTATGACATGACAGCATTACCGACTGAGCGACTGTTACATGCTTGTAAAGTAGGCAACCAACAAGCAAGTTAACATTTTTTGGCTTTATAAAAAAGTTTGGAATTTTTTTGAAGGGTGATTCCTTTAATTCTTATTTTTCCCTATCCCCTCTTAAAATATTTGTACTCATAGTTAGCCCTGTATATAAATTCATAATATATTATTTCCTTGAACTAAAGCCAATTATCCTTGTTTATTCCTTTCCAGTGGTGCCAGAAGCAGAAGTGCGTGCCCATGATGGAACCCCCGGCGTCCATCGACGGCGGTTGGGGAAACTGGGGCCCCTGGAGCGAGTGCACCCGAAGCTGCGGCTCGGGGGTTTCCGTGATGAAACGCGAGTGCGATCATCCCCGGCCCCTGGCAGGTGGCCGTTTCTGCGTGGGCGAACGCAAGCGCTACCGCATCTGCAACACACAACGTTGTCCACCCGGAAAGCCCACTTTCAGGGCTGTGCAGTGCACCAAGTACAACAACCACACGTACGAGGGGAAGAAGTACGAATGGCAGCCCTATTTCGACCAAGGTAAAAAGAGACACACATTATACAACTTGTTGTGAGGGTATCTCAAATGCGATAGTATGGGCCTACTGCGAGAATACAAAAAATTTAAATAAAATTGGAGATACGTGGTGGTAAATGCGATGAGGTAAGCTCCATTTCCAGTCGAAAGTATTCTTCGGGATTTAACAGAAACGACTAATGACGTCTTCAATTATATATTTTCCAGAAACATACCCAAATTGTTTTTCTGTTAAAAGCTCTCTTTTCTTAATAAACTTTTATTAGAGAAATTTTTCTGTATTACTTCCCGTTTTAAAAGTTATAAGCAATATCGTCCTAAAGATTCTCAAAAGAAATGCCACCTAAAAATCACCTTAGCCATGGAAGGACCAAGTAAAGTGCATTCCACTAAGCGATCGCAACGCCCAGAACGACCATCGCAATTTTAGCCGTTCCACTAGATTAAAACTGGTCTTGTGCGCATTGTTCGCGGATGTGATTTGAATCCTAGTGGAACAGAGTTGGGACGTTGGAATCCATGTTTGTCGATATCACAGATTAAATATATATAAATGTCTATATTTGTCAGTTATTAGTTTGACAGATGGTTTGACGGTTAGGTAGGAAAGGTAATTATATATAATTTTTATATATTCTAGGTAAAAAAAGTTAAATTGGTTTTACTCATAGATTTTACTAATATAATTAAGAATGTAATGTATGATTATATATAATTCTAAGCTGCATATGTGACTTATTTCCTCTTCGAATGCCCTTTCAACTACAGATGATGCAACGTCTTTAACAATAGATTCAGCATATTCACCAGAAAGAGAATTTGACTCTTGTTGTAAAGCAGCATTCATTAATTTTATTGCAAAGGCTGTAAGAAAAATAAATACTGAGAAAAAAATAAATATAAAAGCATAACTGAGTTACATACCATCTCTTGCACGTCTTGCCTGAGCAACTGGGACCTCGATCTCAATAACAGTGCCTGTTTCAGAGTTTTATAAAGCTATTTTTTCCATCTCATAGATCTTAAACTTGACATTAATTATTTTATTTGACTTTTCCCGCCATTTATGACAAATGATGTCCACCTCAAGACCGTGGGCGTTGTGAGCTCGAAGCGGTCGTTTGCGATGACATTAACTCATGACGTTGCAAGCCCAATTATTGTAACGCCCGTGGTCCCTTTGTCGAACGACTCATTGGTCGTTCTGGGCGTTGCGATCGCTTAGTGGAATGCACCCGTAGTCGTTAGAAAGTAACTGAACGTTGTTCAAAGTATATAAATGTCATAAAATACTTGTCATTACTCAATAGGAACCTCAAACGTATAACTTTTGTGTTTACAAAATGTTTCCCATTCGGAAACGTTGAGTTATATCGCGAAATATAACCATAGCACCTAATTCCTGATCATATAACCTTTACAAGAATGGAGGTGAACTTGCGACTATTATAGTACTTCGAACAAAATCCACGACATTGTATACGGCAGTACTGGTCCATTGAAAATCCCCACATTGTAAATCCAGTCCAAGACCAAAGCCATTGTGGAGTAAATGCATGGTTGGCTTAATTGGGCTTTATTTTTATGAACATACATTGAAAAGCGTGAGTTACCTGAACTTCCTACAAAACGAACTTTCTGCACCTCTGGAGAATGCGCCTTTACAGCTAAGGAGAAACGTATGGTTTCAGCACGACGGGGCTCCACAAAGCCAGGATTGTGCAGCAATATTTAGATAATACACCCAGAAGATTTACGAAACATCTTCGCGAGATATTAATCGCTTGAAAGAAAAAATCGCAAACGCTTGTAATGGGTTAAATAACGAAATATTAATAAACACAGCCCATAAAGAAATCAGGCGAAGATTGAACATGTGGCTTGAAATGAGAGGAAGTCATATAGAGAATAGATTGTAATATATATGTAGTATGAGGGCGTTTACCGCATTTTTAAAGTTTAGTTATTGTTATCATTACTGTTTGTTTTAACTGTATCAAAGAATTATCGAGTTTAATCCTGTTATTTAATCTTAATGACATTGATGAACTTTAAACAACAAACATTCAATTATTTTCCAACAACTACTTGATTCTTCCATCGCTTATGTGATTTTTAGTAGGTATATCTTTTGAGATTCTTTAGAATGATATTGCTTACAACTTTTAAACGGGCAGTAAAACAGAAAACTTTCTTTAATAAAAGTTTATTAGAAAAAAGAGAGCTTTTTAACAAATGCATGGGTATGTTTCTGGAAAAAATATAATTGATGACGTCGTTAGTCGTTTCTATCAAATCCCAAAGATAATACTTTCGATTGAAAATGGAGCATATCTCGTCCCATTTAATACCACGTGTTCCAAATTTGATTAATTTTTTTGTATCCTCACAGTATATCCATACTATCGAGTTTGTGGCATCCTGTACAAGTTCAACCCAGGTTCTATCATTAAAATGTTAATAGATCTTGTTCAGCTTCTTTTATTTCACAAATCGAAAGTACAAATGAACAATAATGAGTCTGCTAATTATTAGTATGATATGTGCACTTTTAGTACCTTAAAATTTATTGCAAATCTCCACCCGGCGGGAATGAGGGCGTGGCCAGGCGCTACGTCACTATACGCGTGTGCTCAGCGATTCCGCTGGACTCGATTCTCTTTACATGTATATTTGAAGTATTGTTAATGTTGTTGCTTGTTTGATTCAATATGAGGGCAGCAAAACTTTACATAGTTTCAAAATACACATATAAATGTTTAGGAAAAGTTATTTATTTGTTTGCCAATCGACAAAAAGCAAAGAAAAGCATGGCAATGTGCAATGCGGAGAAGATTTTGTATCCGACAGAGGCACGAGGTTTTGTTGTGAGGATCACTTTAATGCAAATTTATTCAGTAGTATAAAAACCTTTTTTTAATTATAATAATATCGTAAATAATCACTTAACACACGGCACATGTAAAATTCACTAGATATGGGCCACACAAATCACAATAAAATTTTCTCCGCAATAAAAATTGCTTTTTCAAAGAGCAGTAAAACGCGTAAAATAGTATTGAGTAATACACCGTACTTACAACATTCTAGTTGCAGACAGTTGTGATTAATCAGAGATGTTCATTACTTTATGCCTGCTGATATCTTTACGATACGCTTACAATAATTTCCTTTTTTGGCGAATTTTATGATCCACAAGTGTCGTATTATTACTACTAAAGCTACCAAAATAGAGCCTTTATAAAATTGTTGATTTGATTTGTTGCTATTATATAACTATTTTTTAATTGTTTCTTACAAAATTTTAACAGCGACTAAAGTGGTTTGCAATGTTTGAACATGGATGTTCGCATCGACATTTGCAGCGTTGGCTCTTGTCGGTACTTCCATGTTACATCAAAGGATGGTCCGGCAATGGTCGCGACGCACAAAAAGTTTTGTAGATAGAGTCTGTTACATTTGCCTGAATTCCAGTGCATGAAATTTTACTTTTTAATAAGCAACATACATTAAAAAACCTAACCTCAAAAAATTACTTTGTATAATTAAGAAATATAAGAGCTATCTCTAGCAGTGGCAAATTTAGTACACACACAAATTTCAATGCAATATGTTGTTCCTTTAAGTAAATTTTAGTTTCATAATTGTCTTTAAGGCCCTGTAGTTGAAAATCAAATGAAGACTTATAGGAAAACATTGTTTTATATTATATTCTATCGCCTTATAACTTGAATTCATTGCTAAAGCATTTTGTACACTGACCTTTTTCGACCGGCGCATTCGCCAAATTATACAAAACTTGTCATTTGTTTATGAAAAAAAAATAATACTAATAATGTAAGATTAAATACTATCAATATATTGATAGTTTCGATACTATCAACAAATTATTGATAATACCATACATAGACATTCATTTTCATTATTACATAATTTCATCAGTAAAAATTTTATTGAAAAATATTACTACACTTTAAATTGTTGTATTACATTTTTCAATTTTATGACTTAATATGCATGGTTCCCTTACATCTATAAATTCTCGGTTTCCAGATTTTGTTGCCTAGCAAACTTTATTTCTACCAGCTTTTTCTTAGGCCATAAAGAGCATCCATAAGCTGAACAATGATACTTCGACAGTTTCTTATTTTTGTCCATAACTGCTGAAGGTTTTCTTACAATATTTTCTTCAAATAACCAGTGTTTCTTTTGATTTATCTGCAATATCACTTTACGTGCTTGCTCCGCATGGTATCTTGTTACTTCTTCTAATTCCCTACTATCTCTAGTAGTTATGACCACGTCATCTGCAACTTACTATTTAGTGACTTTTAGACTTATATGTTCAACTATCTCTTATGACCTTTTCTAGCACTAAATTAAACAGAAGCGTTGAGAGTAAGTCTCCTTGTCTCAGTTCTGTGTCAATAGTAAAACCTTCCAAACATTCACGTTTTATTCGTACTTTGCTTTTAGTATTTTCTAAGATCATCTTCAATAGCCTCTTCAGTTTGGTTGGTACCCCAAATTGTTTCAATATTTTACTTAGTTTATTACTGTTGGCCGAATCATGTTCTTTCCCGAAGTTCACGAATAAGACTTTTGTTTTAATCCGATATTCATAGCATGTGGTCAGGATTTCCTTCATCATGAAGATTTCGTCCATTTTTGATCTTCCCTTTCTTAAACCTGCTTGATACTCTGCTATCTGTAGTTCTGCTATAGATTCTATTCTCTGTTTTATTAAAGTTGCCATGATTTTATACCCTATATCTAGCAATGATATACCCCTATAGTTGCATCTCCCTTTTTTAAAATTGGTATTATCATAGCATCTCTCCAATCTTTGACAAATCTTTCGGATCATTTCGCATATTCTTTGCCTTAAATCCTCGCCTCTCAAAAAAAAAATAGTTACCGAAAATACTATCCTGTGGCCGCAGTAAGCGATCCAAAACGAGGATGCAAATTGAATCAACCACTTAACATTAATGTTCATTGCCTGTTACCGTTACACGTTATCCCCATAAATTTCGCCGCTCACCCTAGGCCTACCAGCCGAATAAACTCGATCCACTATAATTGCGTGTAAGTCGGGCATCTCCAGGCGGAATAAATTAATCCGATTATTTTGGCTTCCAGCTTGCCACTCGACATCAAACGCCCGTCTGACCTTTCAGATTTATCACAGGTGTAAGTGAATCAGATTCAAAGGGAATTGTGAAGTAAACAGAATCGCTTAGCTCAGACGAATTAAATGCACGTTCTCTCCCCGATAAAAGGACGCCTGTTTATTTATGGAGCCTTTGAGGGGTCCGAAAAGGCGAGAGGACTGCTGACATAGTCGCCTTGGAAGGATATCCGTATACGAAGAGAATCTGTGTCTATGAATAGGACGATATTCTTGTATATTGATACTGTTTCATCATACACGTGGCGTTCTATAGAGAGTGTCCTCTCTTTTCCGTTCTCTACTATGGTAAATCATATAGCACGAAAAATAAATAATAATAAAATAATAAAAGTTCTTCTTATCTTATTAACAGATGTAATGGCTCGTCACCCAGGGGGGAGGTCTGCGTTAAGTACTTACTGCAATGAAGGTTGCTTACTGTAAGTCGAGCCGCTTAGGCCGAGTAGGAAGTAAGCAGACCACTTATATCTCACCTGCACTCAGTTTATATGTGAACACATATATGAAAGAACAGCCAGTTTCCTACTATTGACTTAAATCTTGTCATCTTGTTTAAACTATAGTTTGTAAATATGTGGAAGCTGTCGATATTCGTAAATTTTAACGTTCAACTTCAGTTTTCGACCAGCATATACACATCTTCTACATTGATACAATATATGAGCTACCATTTCGTCTTCCTTCCGTGAAGACAATATTAGTATATTTCCTGTACTTGAAATTGCAGTTATCAGTAATATTATTGTTTCTTTAATTTGTTATTTTGAGTTAGCATCTCCACTGTCAACTCCTTCTTGACTTACATCTATTCAAGACCTTTCTGTCGAGATTGATTCTTATTTTTCACCCATCCCTACATGAATGTCTTGACACCCAAAGCGTCAGCAGAATTGGAGCAGATTTAAATATATTCTGTGTAATCATCAGCATTCACGTTGTCTTAAAGTATCTATAACGTAACTTAAAGCCACATTGTGACATGTTGTACCAAGTTTGGCTTAACTCGCAACGGTCCTGCTGTGAATAGCACGGAAACTTATTGTTAGCTTTGACCGCGGTCACGCCATGTCCACGCCAGTGGCTTTCTTCGCAACTTCGCTTTCGTCACTTACAATTCTTCCCCAACTTCTTCCTTCTATTTCTTTATACGTACACGTTTCTGTACTGTTTCATAAGTAATATCTACTTCGAAACTCTCTTAAATATGCGCAGTGCATTTAATATTTGCTAGGCAAAGATCCTCTCCAACTAAGCGAATAAAAACGAGATTTACACCAGCAGAGCATTACCACAGTTAACTCGGAGGCCTCTTCCTCTCGCGTTGTGTAAAAAACGCCGATAAAACTCCACCGAGAGTGACAAAAAGCGCAACTATACGCGTTACACAGTCAATTTTGGAACTTTTATGAAAATTAATTTAGATACGGGTAAATTGGGAATTAATGGCTGTCCCTCGTCAGTTCGCTGGCTGAAAGTACTTCCATTAGGGTTTTTACGAGACATCCCGCAACGTGGAATTAGTATGTTCATAATAGGCGAAATTCCTCCGGGTGGAGTTACCGGATTTGTCCGGTCCAGAGATCGGAACGTGAGACGCAAAAGTTTTACGAAATAATTAATCATTCTAAGGTTGTTGAATCTTCATTTAATGTATAATAGCTGCATCTGATTCCCTATTTTCTTTTCTGTTGGTGTTGATTTTGGTGTGTGGTGTTTTGGTGGTGCTGTTTGTAACATAATACTCTACTTTTTGATATTTTAGGTACAATAATTATTAAACTTGTTTATTAAATTTGTTATAATTACTAATTTTTGTAGAGAGTATACTTTAAAAAAATTACATACAAGTTATAAATGTTTGGAGAGACAACCAGCTGATGACCTTCACCTTGAAATCGGAGGTTATTTGAAAGTAAATTTCATTTTTTCAAATGGTAGCTTTTATTTTTGTCTCCAAATTCTCAAAGAGCGAGACAATTTACGATCGGATGCGATTTGACTCATGTGTCGAAGTGACCTCCACAGGACACCTGAAGGTTAAATATCTCCGAAATTTCTTGGGTAGATTAACTGTCAAAGTCACAACATACAGAAAAAATAATCACCATGAAAGTTAATTGTGAAATAAAAAAACAGATGACTGACTACAGACAGATGATGACAGATTTGACCTTCAAGGTTATTTGGAGTAATATCATCTCAAACATTTGAATCTACGTAGTGTATAGACATATAGGAGTATAGATAGGTGATGAACAGACAATCTTGGGCAACAATTATTGAATACTTTGGGTATGTTGTCTAGATAATCGTCTAATACTGATATGAGAGTTATTTTCAATACTTTTTTAAAGTCGTACCTCGTTTCATGCGTTTACTGTATGATTAATACGTCCTTCTTAGTTGCTGACTAAAAGTGATGCATTTAATTGTGATTATGCCGTGACCTCGGTAACTGATCGCTGCCAATAACAGTATTAAAGTGCACATCCCTAGCATCAGCTGGAATTCTTTGACTTGCCCTGGTTGTTCTCGGGCTAGGATAGGCTAGGACTATTATCACTATTTATCAGATAATATCACTGTCTGTGAAAGCCTAAAAACCACTATAGAAAAATGATCAGAAAATCTTCTTTGGTACTCCTGCACACTTCGTCAACAACTGCCCTCACAAAATTTCAATATTAACAACATGTCAAATGTCGCCGAGAGTTACATTTTTTTCAAGAGGATTAAAGGATGGTTAATTTTCCGAATGTAATACAACGTTTTATCAATGACCACGACCAAAACCAGTCAATTAGAGTGAAAGCCGTGTGGAAGCAGGTGAAAAACTATAGTTTGGTTTTTCATATTTGAAAAATTATTTTTTTTATCAAGTATTTTGATAGTCAGTTGAATACTAGAAAGTCTTGGAATCGTTTCTATGACATGCGTTTGTTTATTTGTCAGCAAGAGTGAACAAATTTGCAACATAGTAACAAAAAAATGAATGAGAAAGCTAAGTATTTCCTAATTCCGGCTGAATCCAGCAAGAATCCCAAGGAGCAACATTACGTCTGTTACCAACGAGAAACAAGTGTACGAGAAGGAATTGGTGGAATTATATAACTGGGGAACAAAGGGAAATTTTAGCAAGGAATATTTCGTGCACATGGAAGAGCCAAAAGCAAACCGTTTCTCCACATTGAAAAAGTAGAATAGTAGCATCTCTTTTGTAATTACTCCTTCTCCTATGTCCCCTTTGTTAATAATTCTAGATAAAATTGTTGCGGTATTGTGAATTCTAAACCACTACTGTGTTAAAAGGCCTTTAATCCACGGAAAACAGAGGTATTAAACCTCCTGAATTAAATAGCCGACTTCCTTGACGACAGATTTTTTAAGGTTAGAGTTGGTCAAGATTATTCTGAGGTAAGACTAGTTACAAGTGGAGTCCCACAAGGCTCGGTTCTTGGCCCGCTATTATTTGTTATTTATGCAAGTGACATTCAATATCTTTCCACAAGCTCGTTATCGTTCTATGCGAATAACACTAAAATATACGCTAATCCCACGACCGATTACCAAAACCTTCAAAATGATACGTTGCAGATTTGGGGTACTGACTAGCTTATTCCTTTGAACATAGATAAGTGTGTTGTACTGCATGTTGTTAGAAACAATCCAAATGGACGGCTACTGAAAAGTGTGTCATCACATAACGACCTTGGTGTAATAATAAATAGTAGTCTTACGTGGAGTGATCATATCGCCACTGTGTGTAAACGTGCGAACACTAAACTGTTTTATTTCGAAAAGCTTTTTCAAATTTATCTTTTGGTACGTGCTGCAGACATTACAAAAGCTATGTGCGTCCCAGACTTGAATACGCGAGACCAGTGTGGTGTCCTGATCTCATCAGGGACCAAGACATGTTGGAAAAAGTTCAACGTCGAGCTACTAGATTATCCCTTAGTCCTGTTCGGCCGTCCTATCACAATAGATTAATATCTGCAGATCTCACATTTCATCAACGACGTCTTCGTGGTGATTTAATATTAACTTACCATATTTTAAAATTCAATTTTGGCAACTCAGGCACAGCTTCTCCACTCAATACAGACACTCGTCTTCATGGACATTATTTAAAACTTAAGAAGAACTTCAAAACGCGTACCAGACAACATTTTCTGAGCAACAGAGTCTTCGACACTTGGAATTCATTACCTAAGGACATAGTAGATTCGCCAACAGTGTACTTATTCAAGAATAGAATTGACAGTTATATATTTAACAATTAGGTTAATTTCTGTGGATGCTAAATTTATTTAATTTTTTTTTTTCTATTCTTATTGTACTTTAAAATTTTTGTTGTTCTTTTTGTACTTATATTAGGATAATATGTGTAACTAATCTATTTTCTTCTTTTTGAGCACAATATGACAGTAGTCATCTGCTCTTCTATAATTTGTAATAATAATAATAAATACGTTTTTCTCCAACCGTCACAAGATTATGATATTTTTTAACGGTCAGGAGTCTCTAAGGCCGACATTTTCCTTACTGAGAAAAAAAATGGTATATTGGCAACGAACGTATTCACTTTTAATGCTAAGAGCTAAAGTTGTCACTTTTAATCCTTAGATTAACAGTGTAAAGCTAGTTACGGACGGTGAGAGATAATATAATATGTATTTATTTCTTTGTAATGAGATATATTCTTGCAGACAAATAAACCGCATAGCTACAGTCGTTGCTAACTAGAGTCACACTGTAGCTTCATCTTTTGTGAAGATTTCGTTATTTTAATGACAACATTATTTCTGTTTTTATTGGAGATACACTGTTTCAAAACAAACGCCTCGGAACAACTCAGAAAACAAATCAACATCAAAACGTAGATTAATGTGAAAATAATTGAAATTTAAAAAAAAAGATAAACAATTTTTAAGGAACCAATATCTTGTGCGGCCTTCTCGTTTCAAAATGGCTTAATTCAATCGACGAATCAATCAGGTTTGTAACAAATCCTTGTGAAATTGCATCAAATTCTTCCTGAAGTGCAATTCGCAGAAAACCGTTGACAAATAGTAATTGTCATATTTCAAACAATCAATACGTTTCCGCCTATGCCGCCTTGATTATTTACACGTAGAAATTTCTGCCTGCAAAGCCTTTTTCCGAGGCGTTCGTTTTAAAACAGTGTATCTCCCATAAAAACAGAAATAATGTCGTGATTAAAAAAATAATTCACAAAAGATGAGGCTACAGTGTGACTACAGTCAATTTACAATTTAATAAAAGATCGCGAGGAAGCCAGCTTTAAAATTGGGGCTAGCTTTTAGTGGCCGGTTTTTTTGCCAGTGAGTTTATATTATAGCTCACCGCCCGTAACTATCTTTAAGTGTTAACAAATTAATAATTGGGGATTTCCGATGAAGAAACAATGGCATGTTTTATTCGGATTAAAAGCGTTTTTTTTTTGACACACAAAAGTGACTCTTTTATATCCCAATATAACAGCATACTATTTTCGAGTATTACATACGCTATACATACGGTTAACGAAACATGCCAAATTAGTATTATGCAATACAGAAATCAGTGACATAAAATGGAATATAAATACAGTATGCAAGTGCAAGTTCACACAATTTGAAGCAAATCCGTCAGGGGGCAGCACACACACATAGTTATCCTGCTAAAGCCTGTCCTACATTGTAGATACGAGACAGAAACGTAAAACTACCTACCTCACTATCTAATACTCTTCCACTATTACCGTGTCCTGTAGAAATAAGGTGCTTATTCTCATTTGGCCCCAAACGATGTGTTTACATACGACGTGTTGTTCCGTAGGTGAGCCTTGCCAGCTGTACTGCAGCGACGCCAACGAGACTGTAATAGTGCCCTGGGGGGACTACGCGATTGATGGGACGCCGTGCAGCGTCGTCTCGAGGGATATCTGTATATCAGGTATATGCAAGGTAATGTATGCTTTAAGTAAGTACAATGAAAAATTAAAATGGTGAAAGGTTTGGGAAGATTGAATGCATGTACTTTGCTGCGGCCTGATTATCCCAAAATGCATGATAAGAAATAGATTAATGTTTTTATTTTACAATGTCACTGTAGGAACAAGAGATATTATTAATTGTACAGTCCAACCAGCAAAGCGTTTTATACTCTTCAGGTCATACGACAATTACACAGCCCCACTAAAAATATGTCAGATCTGAAGGTCAAACCATGTTTATTACATGTTTCTTAGGTCGCTGTCGCCCAATAATTTAGGCTTTTCACCACTGTTAAACGCATATAACTCAATCTTTAATCACAAAATCCAAGCTTTTTACTCTCAAACCCATAAACCAATCACCCCGTGACCCTACAATCCCATAACTAATATATAATAATAATATCTCTACCCCTCATTCTAATCACGAGGATTAACCCAGAAGTCAAAGACTTGTGCGGGAGAGGGGGCGGCATATTATTATTAATCAGGCCGCATTTGCTCCCAGGAACGACTTACGTTGGTAGGCCCTAACCACCATTCAGTGCAGGAATGAGGGAAACCTGGAAAACCTCATTAATTAGGGGGGTAGTCAAATGTCAACCGGTATCAATCTCTCACGTTGACCCAAGCCAACATTCTTCCACCCTACCATACCCGCAGAGAGGGTGCCAATGTCTCCACGAATATAGCTTATATACGGTCTACCGGCTGCGGGGTCACACACAAAATTTAAAGATAATAATAATTATATATCTACCCCTCATTCTAATCACAGGGATTAGCCCAGAAGTCGGGGACTTGTGCGGGAGAGGGGGTGGTATATTATTATTGAGCAGGCCGCATTTGCGCCCAGGAACGACATTGGTAGGCCCTAACCACTATTCAGTGCAAGAATGAAGGAAACCTTGAAAACCTTATTAATTAGGGATATAGTCAAATATCAACCGGTATCAATCTCTCACATTGACCCAAGCCAACATTCTTCCACCCTACCATACCCGCAGAGAGGGTGCCAATGTCTCCACGAATATAGCTTATATACAGTCTACCGGCTGCGGGGGTCGAACCCACAGCAATCCAGTCACCTCGATTCAAGTACTGACGCCTTAAACCGCGCGACCACTGACCGATAATAAACCTCATAACCGAGTTACTCAGTACTTGAGCTTGTCTTACTTTACACGATTGGTCAGTGGTCTTTGAACAATACATATTCTATAAACTTATATCGCAATAACCCCACAATCCAAGAACCCTATAACCCCACATACAATTGTATTTTTTCGAAAAAATAGTTGGACCGTCGGCATTGGGGTTACCCAATGTACATGCACGATACAATAAATTTAAATAAAGTTTGGGACACGTGTTAAATAGGATGAGATAAATCTGTAAATGATACTGCAGGAAACAACTACTCCGCGGACTAATGCCCCAACCGGCATTGAATTACTCCTGCAGTATCTGTGTGAACAGCCAAGAACCCTTGTCGGACACACCACCAGACATAGACCGGTTTCGGGCTTGTTAGCCCTCATCATTATGCCATTAGTGAGATGACCGACAATTGAACTGGCTGGCATATGAAGGAACATATGCCCAAGGCGAGAGGTTTGCGTTAAGTACCTGCTGCAATGTAAGTCTAGCCGTTTAGGCAGAGCAGGAGGCACGTGTTCCAAATTTTATTTAAATTTGTTGTATTCTCACAGTATACCCACACTATCTACATTGATACACCCTGTACTGAAAAAAAAAATTGTGTAATAAAAAGTAAAGCATCTAGAAGGAAAATTGCGATCCATTCGCTAGAATAGGATCGGACATTCAGCTGTATCTTCATTAAACGCATTTCTGCCTTTTAGGTGTTTGTTTTTTCGAATCTCATTATCCGGGTAAATTAAGGAGTCGTATCAAAATTTCACCCAGTGCATTAAAACCCACCGACGACCCATTTGAACACCCTTAAAAAGTCGTAGTGACTGCCTAATTACTTTTACATTCGCTCTTTATTAACCATTTTCGACTGTAGCGAGTAAAGCCCTCCTAATTGTTTTGAAGCCGGTTGTATAGAGCGTCGGAGGGGGAGAGAAAGTAAAAATGATATTATAAAGGGGATAATAACAAAATCGATAATTACGGGCGCGCAGCATTAATATTAATTAAGTGTATCTTTAGCGCCTTTGAGAAAAATATTACGCGGATAAATTGACAAACGTCTGGCCCAGGTGTTGTCTCAAATTTAGAAGCTTTAGGCGGACCTTGAAGAACTTATTAAGTTATAATGAAAATAGAACCAGTCTGGAAGTGAAAGTAGAAGTGAAAAAAATTAGTATACATACAGGGTGCCTCGTAAAGTATGTTACAAACTTTGGGTGGTGATAGTACCTACATGAAAAAAATATTAACATCTCTAATAAATCTTTCTACCTTTATCGAATTTGTTGCTAAAAAAGAATAAAGGGTTTTAAAAACACTTAGTAAGAACAGTAGGTATATGAAGTACTGTGTTCTAATATTTTTATTTTTATTACTTGCGGTTATCGTGGTGGCACACACACAATATGAGTCGATGTTACTGACTGACTAAATCGATTTGGTTCTAGTGGCTGCCTGTCGTCCCATGATCCAGGTATTTTTTAGATACAAGTGTCTGCTCTTCTTCACTATGGATAACTCTAAAATATGATCTATGGGGACGGTCGACCGTCTACCTACTTAAACAGGGTGTTCCGCTTTGTTTGGAACAAATTGAAACAGTAGATAGAATAAGCGATTTTATGAGGAAAACTTTATATGAACATGGTCTCTTTCTCGATCAGTAGCGGATTTACGGGGGGGCTAAAGTTAAAATATATTTTTAATTGCCAAGTTAATATTACACACATCGCCTCTAAATTTGATACATGTACTGTTCAACTGGTCTTGGATATTATACAAGTTCATTTATTAAAATCGTTATACAGGGTGATATTTTTTCAAGGATCATATCATGAAACCCTTCAGAAATTTTTCTTGTACGTCCCTGGTAAAGTTTCAAATGTATGTTTAGTCCCTTGATTCATTGTCTAAATTTCGTCCCTGACTTTTGAATGTATACTTGTAAATTTTCGTGTAAAACGTTAATTTTCGTCTATCGAAGCGAAATTATCAAAAAGTATCTTATTTGATTATTACGCGCTATAATTTTGAAAAAATGAAGAATTTTATAAAATTACTATTTTAGGGGGATGCAACCAAATTTTAAGTGAATTATTATTTATTGAAAATACCTACAGCTTACGCCTTCGATAGAAGAATTTGGAAATGAGACAGAAACATTTGTTAGTTTGACAAACATACGTATTTTTGTATCCATAGTCATTCGGATTCAAATGAAAATAAATTGCTGTCATTGTTGCTAACCAGTAACTTATTCCAATTACAATTACAATTTATGTAAAAATCAATAAAATATCACTAAATACATAATGTGTATAAATTATAACTACCTTAACATCTTCAGTTTCTACACAGTGGCGATGAAAATAGGAGGCCAAAGTCTTGTAGATTTTTGAGTGAAACAAATAATCGTATCTCAGATTAAAAAATATTGATTCGGATTGATGCAGTGATGAGTCAGTCGAGTCTCACTTTCCCTAAATACTAAGTAGGCATGGTAAATTTTCACAATTTACATGGTTTGGGTCCAGAAAATCCACATAAAATAAGACATCTACACATTTTTAAAAGGAATTCGGTATATCTGGATGAGAACAGTTATTGGTAACGAGATTTGGAACTTTACAAGCTTCTAAACTGAGTTATACAGGACCGATATCTTAAAATTTCTTTCGTGAAAATAACATTGAATTTGTGGAGATTTTACCACTGAATATTCTGCATTTATTTGTTTGATACTTGTTAGTAGTGAAATGCAAGTTTGTTGATATTTCAATGCTGGTTCCGGTTTAAGTGTTTTTATTAAATATGTTAATTAAAATAAAGAACATTCGAGTTGACTACATAACGTTAAGAATTTTTAGAAAACGATGCTTATGTCAGTACCTAATATCTAAACAATTTGTTTCTATGTTTCATTTCCAAATTACTCTATCGAAGGCGAAATCTGTAGGTATTTTTAATAAATAATAATTCACTTAAAATTTGATTGTACCCCCCTAAAATAGAAAGTTTATAAAATTCATCATTTTTTTCCAAATTACAGTACATAATATTCAAATATTACTTTTTGATAATTTTGCTTCGATAGACGAAAATTACCGTTTTACAAGAACATTTACAAGAGTACATTCGAAAGTCAAGAGGGACGAAATTTAGGCAATGAATCAAAGGAGTAAAAAAACGTTTCAAACTTTACCAGGGACGTACAAGAAAAAAATTCTTAAGGGTTTCATGATAGCAGATCCTTGAAAAAATATCACCCTGTATAAAGATTTTAAAAAATATACTTGTATAATATCCAAGACTAGTTGAACAGTACATGTATCAAATTTGGAGGCGCGTGTGTAATATGAACTTGGTAATAATGAAAAAAATTTATTTTTTTTAAACTTTAGCCCCCCGTAACTCCGCTACTGATCGAGAAAGAGACCATGTTCATATAAAGTTTTCCTCTTAAAAGTGCTTATTCTATCTACTGTTTCAATTTGTTCCAAACAAAGAACACCCTATATAATATTTACAAAAGGCTATGTTTTTAACTGAAGTAACAAAATTGAGACCACAGATTTTTTAGGTGAAAATAAATCGATTTAATCTAACATACCTGTGTCCCAAGTCGCATAATAAACAAGATATAGGGTGTCAAACTTTAAATTTTATTTTAGATATTTGTAGATAACTTCTTAAGAAATCCAAATATTTACATAAAATTTGTAAATTAGGAGTTTTTGCGGGCTATAAATTTGTTTCTAATTTTGACGTCACTACTAGAGGGCGCATCAAGTTCATATTTTTAAATGGTAGAACTTTTTTGCTGCTTTGTGCATCCATCTGACTAGTGAAACAATCGATTCTCCTATCTGTTATATTTGAAAAAGGTATACCTTGTTGAAGTCGTTAGAAGTAACAGTTTTCGAAATAATCCTATTTGAAATATTCAGTGCACCGATTGAAAACTGTTATTGCTGCACTTAAAGTGCCTTTTCTACTGAAAATACTGCTATACTCGCGACAAGAATCCAGACGACTTACGTCTTACGGACAAATGAATAATTCATTATATTTTTATCAAAATACTTAAGAAACTGCAACGGATAGTAATAAAACTATATACTACACTAAAAGTTTGGATTATATATTGCACTAAATTGCAAAAAAATTATTGTTTTTAACGCGACCAAATACCGAGAATTACGTTGACAATAAAAACAAGTGTATACATCAGCCGTGACGTAATAATACATCTGAATTCTTGACGCGAGTATATACTGAATTATTATCGTCGGTAGAAAGTGAACAAAAACCTCCCGCTGTGAAGTCTGAGAACAAAGAAACAATCAAAGAATGATTCCAGACCATCTACGTTGGAGATAATGCGGCCGGTTAATGTCAAAAACAAAATTTCTATACAAATTGTTAGTGAAGCCGTTGATGCAGCCAAAAAGCATGTAAATGTTCCAACGAAAATTAACGCTAATCATGATGATAATGTCGATTATGGTAATACGAATCTGAACTCGCAGCTAGTTTCTTCACAGAGAACTAATAAGCGACATCGCAAGGTAATAGTTGGTGACTTCTCTGGACCTGCTACAGTGGAGGTGTTGAGAGAACTGTTGCTTTGCATGTTTCAAATCTGAATCCAAACACAGAACTTTCCGGAAGTTATATGCACTGCGTTAACTTCGCGTTATCCAGACTAATATCCTTCATTCAAAATCAATATGTTAGGTTACTTAGGATTATTTCATAAATGGTTACTCCTACCGACTTCAGCAAGGTATACCCTTTTCAAATAAAACAGTTTGGAGAATCGATTGTTTCGATAGTCAGATGGATACACTAAGCTGCAAAAAAGTTCTGCCATTTAAAAGAAACATGGTGTGCCACAAGTCGCGCCCTCTACTAGTGATGTCAAAATTAAACACAAATTTGAATTTTTCGCCCGAAAACACTCCTGATGTACAAGTAATATACAAATATCGAAAATAAAACTTTAACTTTGACACCCTTTTTACCTTTTTTATTGTGCGACTTGGGTGTGTTAGGTTAAATCGATTTATTTTCAGCTAAGGAATCTGTGATCTCATTTTTGCTACTTCATTTAAAAACACCCTGTATAAAGGGTCTCAGGTATTACTGGTAACCTTGGAAGGGGTGACTGTACAGCCAAAATAAATGAGATTTACCCAAATATACCTATATTTAAAAGTTCACAGGGTGTTACAGATTTCAAAATTTTTATTTACTTAGAGACCTTTCGTGATAAAACAGCTATAGTTCTAGGTTGTAATGAGACATATTTAGTCTAATTATTCAATGTGTTTAAATATTCCTATTATCACCAGTGGCGTAGAAAACCTGTGACACTCACTGTCTTAATTATAAAAAAAACGTAAGATACTTTAAGTATTGTTTATTTTGAAATAATAATTGTTTTTTAACATTTTCTGCATTAGATTTAGGTTGGTTAGGTTTAGGTAATTGTTCTTTAAAAATATGTTTGCACTTAGTTTGTGTGGGGTAAAACCTATTATGCTTCAGTAATACAGGGTGTCCAGAAATTAATGCACCATATGGCAAGAGTAGATTCCGGACCACAAAATAATACAACATAGCTAACCTCACTTTAGTTAAAAGTTAATGGTTACAAATATACAGGGTGTCAATGTAATAATTCTATTTTAGAGATCGGGGATTTTGGGGTCGAAAAATTCAAATTTGTTTATAATTTTGACGCTATTAGCAGAGTGCGCCACTAATTGCACAGCATGCTTCTTTTAAATGGCGGAACTTTTTTGCGGTTTAGTGTGTACATCTGACTATTAAAATAATTGGTTTGTATAATACCTTCTTTGTGTGAAAAGGTATACATTGTTGAAGTTGTTAAGAGTAATCGTATTTGTTTTTTTTATTTGAAATATCCGAAAAATTGTTTTGGTTTCCAGTAAAGCGCCTTTTCCGCTGAAAATACAGCAAAATGTTACTTGAAAAAGTGCCTCAAAATGGTAAATTATAGGGATGTGCAAAATTTTAATAATAGATTTTTAAGTTTCCTTCAGCTTCTGAAGGTATAGGAGGGAGGTATAGGCGTATGTGCTAATTTTTTATAAATTTCATGTTTCTAATAGTAGTATTTTATCTGTCTATCTTGTCTATCTTTATGTTTATTTTAAAGTAAAAACGCTGCAAATCATTTTTGCTCCTGTGTCGATTTAATCACAGAACTGCGAAAATTTTCTTCGTGCGATATATGACATCAACAGTTTGCATTGTCACTCCATTACAGTAGACCAGCTTTCAGGATGCGTATATTATTTTTTTGCACTACCATATTTGCATTGCAAGTATGTTGAACATTCCCAAAAATTTTTTCGGATAAGTTCTGAATCACCTTATATATTTTCAATTCAAAATGTCATGCTCTTTCGAAATATGCAGTAATATGAAAATTGACGACAACTTCTGCTATTTCCGCAGGTAACTAAAAGCTAAGATTATTTTCACTTATAATATCCTTAGCTCTAGTGCTTAAACTAATGAAATTCAATTATACATATCTAACAATCAGCACGGTTTTATTAAGGGTCGATCAACGGTAACTAATCTATGCTGTTTTACTCAATTTATCTCAAACGCGCTCAAGAACAAGTACATTCTGTATACACAGATTTTACGAAAGCTTTCGATAAGGTCAATCATAAAATCATTTTGCATAATAAATATTCTATGTGCAACCTTTACATTTCCATACATTTTATATGTAATTTTGTAGTTTGTAGTTAGTAGTTTTAGTTTTTTAATTTTAGTTTTTAGATATGCATGTCTATGTATGTGTATCCTGACCCTGTTAGTGGACATTGCCTGTAGGGTTTTTCTCTAAATAAATGAATAAATAATAATGAAGTGCACATTCCTTTTCTTTTAGTTCCGCAAACGCGTATTTTTGCCATAATGAACCGACCTGTGACCTTTCCTTCCGGCCTTGCCTCAACCCTTATTCGGACGCTTCGAATTCTCTGCATTTTTCTGCCTGACCCTCCCTGAAATAAACAACGACATATTTATGTGTTCCATCCTCACGGGGACCCCTAAAGCTCCAAGTAAATGGCACCACCACCGACTAAGAATTTATGAATAGTGTCACCAGCTATACCTTTGAACGGTTCGACCAATGATCACGACACTCGAACTGAGAGACTTGAAGTTTGTCTCGCTTTGATGAAAGATTAGACAATAATTCTTTTCTTTTCTAAAGATTGTAAAAGCTTTATTTTTCAAACTGCAAAGGTGTTGTAGAGAAATATTTTATATTTAGTTATAATTTATTGAATATTAGTGACTCCTTTAATTTTGTTGTCCGAATTAGATTCATGACAGAATGATGCTTACAGAAACCACATATTTATTTAAAATATATATATAAATCCCATTAACAGGATAAGTCTCAGAAAAATACAATAAAAATAACAGTGAAAAATAATACCTACATTAATTAACAGAAACATACAAACTAAAATACTCCTAAGAATATACAATATACAGGGTGATTCTTTAATATTGCGAAAAATTTCAGGGACAGGTTTTTACATAAAAATAAGAAAAAAGTTCCCATTAACATGTGTCCGGAAACGCTTCGTTTCCGAAATACAGGGCGTTCATTTTTTTTGTAATATACTTTTAATACTTATTATTTCAAAAGTCCTTTATAACTGATTTATTGTTTAATAGTAGGAGCCATTTTTTGCATCATTAATAACATAATAGAAAATACAAAATGCAAAACAACATAATACAAAATGTTACAAAATAATAATTTTAATAACTTTTGCTCTGCACTTATTTATTCCATTTTTTGTATCATTAATAACATAATACAAAATACAAAATGCAAAATAACATAATACAAAATGTTACAAAATAATAATTTTAATAACTTTTGCTCTGCACTTATTTATTCCATTTTTTTGTATCATTAATAACATAATACAAAATACAAAATACAAAATGCAAAATAACATAATACAAAATGTTACAAAATAATAATTTTAATAACTTTTGCTCTGCAGAATTATTAGAATGAAAAAATTAAATTGGTGGAATTAATGAAAACCAGCGAAGAAGTAAAATTATAAAAGTTGTTGAAAATGACTACCTCCAATTGCACTACATGCTTCGATCCTGCGACGCATTGATTGACACGCCGAATTGTTTCACACGCTGTAACAATATGATTTCTTAATTCGTCGACATTTTCAATTGGAGTGGAATAAACCAGATGTTTGAGGTGGCCCCAGAGAAAAAAATCCAATGGATTTAGGTCAGGAGACCGCGGAGGCCAGGGTTGTGGGCCTCCTCGACCTATCCAACGATTTGGGTACACTGCATCCAAATATTGTCGCGCAATTAAACTAAAATGTGCTGGAGCGCCATCGTGCATAAAATACATTTGGAGTCTTAATTGATACGGGACGTCTTCCAGTAGTATCCGCAACTCTTCTTCAAGAAAATTACGATAAGCTTCTCCAGTTAGCCTCCTTGGTAAAAAGAATGGGCCAATCAAGTGGTCTCCAACAATTCCGACCCATACATTTACTGAAAATTTATGTTGATGACGGCTTTCAATTATTGCATGTGGATTCTCATCTGATTATTATGAAAGTTCATTATGGCTTCTTTGGAGAAATTAGCCTCATCGGTGAAAAGTATGTCTGCCAAAAACTTAGTATTATGTCCAATTTTTTCTTCATTTCATCGGCAAAAAACCAATTTCGAGGAAAATCGTCTGGTAAAAGCGCCTGTACTCTGGATGTGATATGGATACAAAAGCTGAGCTCAGTATCTTAAAGACTGTTGACTGATTAATATTTAGATTTGCGGCAATCTTTCTTATACTTGTTGTAGGACTTTCTTCGATTTCGTGGAGCACTTCTTCTTCCATTTGTGGAGTTGAAACTGTACGAGGTCGCCCGTTTTCAGCAGTAATTTTTTTAAAGCTTCCTGTTTCATTGAGACGATGATGGAGACGAGCAAACATTGTATGATGCGGAATTGTACGATTAGGTATCTCTCCTCATAAATACGCCTAGCCCTTAACGAATTACCTTCGGCAAGACCATAAACAAAATGCATATCGCAATTGATTATTTGTGTAATTCATTCTATGAAGAGAAATATCAGTTTTAAAACGCGAAACCAGTAGTTATTTTTACTCACTCCTACACTCACAATGTGACAAACAGTAATCAACTATTGACAACAAACAATTATTATTGACAGTTGGTGGGCATTCCAATTTACATTCAAATTGTGGCTATTTTGTTTGAACACGATAAGAATTTTCAATCAGACATCTATCATGTCATATAACCTAATCATATAGTTAACGGACTTTTGAAATTACAAGTATTAAAAGTATATTACAAAACAATGAATGCCCTGTATCTCGGAAACGAAGCGTTTCCGGACACATGTAAATGGGAACTTTTTTTCTTATTTTTATGTAAAGAACCTGTCCCTGAAATTTTTCGCAATATTAAAGAATCACCCTGTATATATATATAAAAATCCCATTAACAGGATAAGTCTCAGAAAAATACAATAAAAATAACAGTGAAAAATAATACCTACATTAATTAACAGAAACATACAAACTAAAATACTCCTAAGAATATACAATATACATATAAAAAAACTACGAAATGTACACATTAAGAGCAAATAACAAACAAATATTCAGTAGTTAAAAACTATTTTGATTTTTGCATGAAGAAAAAATATTGCATGCAACTCGTACAAAAAATGTTTATTGAAATCGACGTTTTGTCAATTTCACTTTGCGTGCAATAAACACTTACTTCTTGCACTTGTTGCATAAATAACAATTTTCTACGTTCATGCAAAAAAACAAAGCTTTATTGGACTATATTTAGTGAGAACACTGATTCTTTATTGCTCTTGTCCAATAAAATTTTTATTGCACTCCTCTGTCAATCTGCTACAACGTTTTGTGATTTTGACAAACATAAATGTTCAAATCGACGCCATATTTAGTCTATTTTCTGTGAGAATGGTAAAAATAAAGTATAAGTTAAATTGTTTCTAACACATTAGTTCCTAACTTTCTCAATGCAAATCGATAGTGATAGTGATAGTAAATTATTAAATATTTTGCTATGAAATTTTACTTTTTATTTTCCTACACTGCTATCTAACTAAAACATTTGCTTGGTTTTTACATGAACGTAGAAAAAATATTGTATGCAACTCGTACATAAAGTGTTTATTTCACTCGACGTGTTGTCCAACTAGGCCTGACGACCTCGTTAGACAATTTCACGTCGCGTGTAATAAACACTTACTTTTTGCACTTGTTACTAATTACATTACTAATTTATTTTTCACTATTCGTCATTATTTTTATTATCGGCTATAATTTCACAAGTTTATGCGTATAGGTTAAAGGATCACCCTGTATAATCAACCGGTAAATGTATAATTCTGATTGCAGAAGGTCGGCTGCGACTGGGTGGTGGACTCAACCGCAAAGGAGGACGACTGCGGCATCTGCCAAGGGGATGGCACCAAGTGCGATAAGGTGGAGGGGGAGTACAACAAGCAGAGCCGTTCGTCCGGGTACAGGGAAATCGTCATGATACCTCGAGGTGCTCGTAATATCCGAATCGAGGAGAAAGGCTATTCGGAGAACTATATCAGCATCGGCAGCGCGCTGTCCAGGAAGTTTTATCTGAACGGAAAGAGGTGAGTCGGCAGATGGTAGCGACAGACTCAGGTTAGGTACGTGCCACACAAGTCAAAGGTATCAAATAATAGGGCATCACGTTATTACGTGTATCGATTTGCGCAGCTTTGAAAGAAGCAAAATTATTTGCAAAATGTAGATAATTATTTAATGAAAAACACGATAAGGTAGCACAGGGGGGTAGCACCTACCTTACTGATATTTATTTCCAGGATTGTTATTGGAGATATTCCAAGAATGTTTTCTTACTTGATTACATTAAAACTTGTCGTTGCAAAGATTTTTTTACGTGCTACCTCTCGTTTCTTGATCTCTCCTGCCCTCAACTATATGCACACAAATGTACTGCCACAGTGCCACACATTTAATGCCAAAGCATTACAGAAGTTGTTCATTATGGTTCAAAGACGATTCGGTATAATATTTTGTCTACTCGGAGAACGTCTTTAGTATTACGCTGCCACACGATAATATGCAGTTGTGACACTTCCCATAAATTACACAAAAAATGCGAGAAAAATTAAATTTCCAAAGGCGAGTACTCAAAAACTAATTGAAACTAATTACCGTATACGATATCTTATTTTTGACAGAATCTGATCATAGACTTATAAGGTCTGAGAATCTGATGCAGTCTGCAGTCCCCATGTGTAGGCCACTAGTGCAAAATGTACTTCACGTCCACGCCGATAAATGTTTTAACTTCCTGTGTTGCTGGGATGTTAAATTCTGGTAATACTAATAATAGCAATAATATTAATAATAATCGGCGATGTCTGCATACAATAATTAGTACTATTTTAAACTGTAACATACTGAGACGTTTACAGTTTTCTGTCAAAATCCCTTAGAATGTTCCTTCTAAACTTTGAACAGTATTCTTTGACATTTGGAGGGTATACAATGCAAAATATCAAATTGTCATTATAATCGAAACCTGATTCAATATTACTGACTAATTTTTAATTTTAAACATTTAGCAGTAATTTATTAAAGGAATTTATGTAGGGTGTAGATATGTCCCTATAACATGGTTCGCCCTATGATGCTGTTTTTCTTTTCTAGAATCAAGGGCAAATCCAGCGGAGTTAGGCGTTAGTGTATAATTTTAAGTTTCACACAAGTACTAGACTGTCGCGGGTGCATTGTGTTAATAGGAATTCATTACATTAAATTTCAATTTTTTAGAATAAATGGGTATTTTTCTTAACACGGTGTGTATTCTGTTAGTGGATAATTTTAACGCACCTGTAATGAGTGAAAATACTGAAAATGTAGTTTTGGTAGTGTGCAAAGAAGGAACGAATGCGAAATACTACAGCTAACCGGATTAATTGTTATGTCAGGTACTTACTATTATTAATAAAAATGTTTATTTTCGTCGTTTCTACATTTAACAACGCTGTAAAAAACGACAGGTAAGTAGTTGATTTCTAAGCTATCTTGGGCGATGACTGTCATAGGTGCCGATTTTCCGCGGGAAAAGAGGGTTTTGTTTTATTTTTTAAACATTGAGCTAAAATTCCAAATTATTTTTATATTGTTTTTAGGCCTCCCTGACCCCATGGTTAAATTTTTTATACTTCAGTCATAGTTAACCCTATATAAACGATAAGAAAAATGATAAATAGCATTCATTACTAATATTAGGTTCACTAACCAACCATATTTTTATTTAATTTAGAATTTGTTTTAATATGTATACAGGTCTGTAATATTATCATTATTTAAGATATCTTAGTGATCAAGATATCATTTTGTAGGTCTGTTCCAGGCCTTCTAAGTCATCCATTTAATTTTAAAAGACAAATTATTTTTACAAAGTGGCCGCCTTTGAAAATTTATTTTCTTTATTATGGAATCGAATAGATCATAAAATAAGCTATACTTTGATATAATGGGACGATAGTTTGTGTTACTGTAGTTTTGTTATAAATGATCAAATCATGTTCGGCGTTCAAAATAGAATGGCATTAAAACAAAACACAACTTTATGGCTTCTGAGTATTTTATTTAGAGTTAAGAAATTAATATAAACAGCATAAAGTGGACTCTATTGTTTAAAAAATAGTTCTGAACAATGCAAAAATTGTAACGATTTGTTAACTCGATGTATCAATTTATTTTTACATTTACTGTGATCAAGTTTTCTTAAAGACCCCAAGATCTTCTGAACTAACTCCATGCGATAAACTTTTTATAAGGTTATATAAAAAATTAGGGGTATCAGGTAAGACCAAGAAATACTGAAGATCTGAAGAATAAAATAACATCAGGGTGCGCTGCTATTAATAAAATTCTTAACGAGCTTCTTCAAAAGGTGTATAGATTTTTTTAATAAAATTTACCCATTCAGCTCCTATAGTCAGCTCAAACTTTACTGCTGTCTTATACGATTGTCTAAAAACAAAAAATCAAATACGACCTCTATAAATAAAACCGGATATTTGGCTGTGATTTTGTTACTAATTTGGACCACCAGTTTCAATTTGGTAGTTTGTGCCGTTTTCTAGGAATTGTGGCTGCTAACTTAATATTGTCCCAGTAGACCATAGAAATGCTCCATATCTAAGAACGTTAGCAAAGCGATTTTTCCGTCATATTCTGTTGCCCTTCGCGAACTTTCAGGTGTATAATTTTTTTCAAAAATAAAATTAATTTGACTTTCTTTGTCACCAACGTTTATGAACCTATGAACCTTATCATACCTCCACTTATTACTTTGAATAAAAAAGAAAATAGCTTGGTATTTAATTATATTAAAGTAATACTTATCTTTTCCTTTTTAACAACATAGAAAGCTCTTATTTTTAAACGTCAAACATGCAGTTGTGGTACAATCAATAATTTCCTCTAATTTGCGTTGAACGTCGCTACCACCTGCAAACATGACCCGTTTCTATAAATTATTTCACGACTAAAAGTTAGAAATAAATGGCGACAGAGAACATGCGAAATTTACTTATGTTTTACGTAGGTTTTATTATCGCCTAATTCTATTCGTTCTGTGCAGTTTTAAACAAGTAATTTGTAGTTTTCAGTAGTGCAACTAGTGCTGCACAAAGTTTATAATTAAGCTCTGGTACGAGTCAATACGAATTCAAATTAGTTCGGGGATGTTTACTCGCCAAGGAAAGAGTTTTCCCTTTCGGCCTTTTGAAACAAACAAACATGGAAATTACATATTTGCGATAGTGAACGTGATAAATTTCATAAAGTAAGGTAAGCTATACTCAAGTCAAGAATTCAGACGTCTTACGTCATACGAACAAATGAATAATTCAGTATATTTTCATCAAAATATTTATGAAACTACAACTGATAGTACTAAAACTATATACTACAGTAAAAGTTTGCATTATGTATTGCACTAAATTGCAAAAAACGGTTGTTTTTAACGCGAACAAATATCGAAAATTACGTTGACAATAAAAACAAATGTGTAACGTCAGCCGTGACGTAAGACGTCTGAATTCTTGACTTGAGTTATACCAGTGTTTGACCATGTAAGAAATAATCTCAATTTCATTCATGTACAGTGTTCGTTGTAATTGCATGATATTTCGAAAACTATAAGAGATCAAACAATGCGGTTTTTGCAACACTACTTTCTTGATAAATTTAAGATTCCGCGGTCAGCAAGATTTAAAAAACATGCCTTTAAAAAATTATATGTATCTCATAGCTGAGATATCGGAATGGTGAAAATTGCTTCTTATAGAGTTTTTTACGTAGAGTTCAGTGGTGTAGGTACTTGTAATTTATCTACAGGGTGTCTCTTTTATAATATGACCCAAACATACACTTTTAAATTGAACACCCTATATATTTGACTGCCATTCAATTTGTTTCCTTCACAATGATATACAGGGTGGTCCACTTTCGAAAGCGGAGTCTTTAGAGGCAGACAGAGAACTACAAAATAATATCAGTTTGTATTAAAAACTATATTCGAAAAATGCGTCGTGACAAAAATACAGGGGGTCAAAATTTGTATCAAAAGTTCCAAATTAATTAATATTTCTAAAACTTCTTTAGATATTTAAATGAAATTTGGAACCTTTGAATACATAATCTAGATACATATTTTTACGTAAATAATATTATTTTTCTTCCACCAGTGATGAACGTACGGACAGATCTTCGGGAAATTTTAATGAAAAAAATGGTACCCCAATGTTTTTTTAGAAACAAAACTATTTCTAGAATCCTTGTTCAATTTACAATAGAAAACGGCTCCCTACTTTTTTCGTTTGACACACCGTTTGCCAGTAAAAAATTAAAATTCTTTATCCACGACTATTGTATAATGTACCCATTATACATCTGTTTCCTCGACCTTAATAATGTTCATTAATTACTACTGTCAGATGCTTCCTTGATTTAGCTATAATATTATATTGTTCTGCTACAAACAATCAGTTTTTAAAATTTTATCGTGTAAACCACTAAATATTTTCAATTCAGTGCTGTACATATAAAAAAAATAATAAAAAAGTGAAATTTCCTAGACCAGATTCGAACCCGGGACCGGCGGTTGGAAGGGAAGGAGCATCTACACTGAGCCATCTGTTTCTTAACATATCATGTTTTTCGAAGCATTTCATAAATCTAAGTAGCTTTTAAAACACAACAAATTTGACTCAAACCTGTCAACATTATTGTTTCTGTGCATAGATTTCGAAGTGTTTTGATATTTTCTGTTAAATTGTGTTAAAAACGAACTAATAATGTAATGTAATATTTAGTAGTCGTGAATAAAGTATAGTATTCTACTCTCTACGCGTATAATGGCTATTACGAGGGCTATTATCCCCATCATTATACGCTCGTTGAATAATATACTATTAAGCAACTGGAATTCAAACAAATTTCAATCCGTCGTAGTAGGCCATGAAACAAGAAAGACTACTACTGTTAATGTTTTTGCATTTTATAATGACAGTTAATTGAGTTATGTCAGGTAATTTAATTTCGAGTTATTGTTAACATTGTTATTCAAGTGTTGTGTATTAATCTGAAAAATGCTTTTTTCTAACAATGAATACGCAGATATACATTTTTGCTACGGATTTTGTGATGGAAATGCAGAAGCGGCAGTTCGTGAATATCATAAACACTATCCAAATAGAAGAGTTCCAGATGCTCGCGTTTTCAGAACACATCAGAATTTTGGCCTGCGTGTTAATAACGAACGGAACAGAAACCGTCGATATACTATTCAGAATAATTTTATACTACGTACTTTTGATAACAATCCGAGGCTGAGCTCTCGGAAGGCAGCTCAGCACCTTCATATTCCTAAGTCTAGAATATTACGAACACTACATGATGACCACAGACATGTACATCACCTACAGCCTGTTCAGGATTTGCACCCTGGTGATGCTCCTCAACGATGGATTGGCCGGCTAGGGAGGAATGACATGAATAATGACGTGGTTAAATGGTATTGGACCAGTCGCCTGGCCACCCAGGTCACCGGATCTTAATCCGCTAGACTTTTACGTTTGGGGCACTATTAAAGATAAACCCTACGCTAATTCCGTATTAACAAGAAAAGTTTTAATTTTAAGGTTACAGCAAGCCTGCAATGATATGCGGCGAAATCCGCATGAAGTATCTGCTGCAATAAACGCGTTAGTGAGAAGATGTCGAAATTGTATTGAGGTTGGTGGACTACATTTCGAGCAATTTTTATCCTTAATTTTCTTTATTTTTGTTATTGTTGTTGAAAGCCACTAATTAAATTCCTCATTTTTGTTTTTGTTTACTTAAATGCTTTTCAGAAATCATTAGGAAATTTATTTTTTTACTGGCACAGGGTGTGTCAAACGAAAAAAGTAAGGAGTCTTTTTCTGTTGCAAGTTGAACAAGGGTTCTAGAAATAGTTTTTGGTTCTAAAAAACATTGGCGTACCATTTTTTTCATTAAAATTTCCCAAAGATCTATCCGTACGCAAACCACTGGTGGAAGAAAAATAATATTTTTTATGTTAAGATATGTATCCAGATTACCTATTCAAAGGTTATAAATTTCATCTAAATATCTAAAGTAGTTTTAAAAATATTAATAAATTTGAACTTTTGATAAAACATTTGACACCCTGTATCTTTGGAACGAAGCATATTTCGAATATAATAATAATAATAATAATAAACTTTATTCCTTCAAAAAAAAGTACAAAATACAAATTTATAGGAAGAGGTTCCGCGTTGTAAAGTGATGACATAAGACAAATTACACAATAAAAAACAACCAGACAAACAAACGGTATGAGTGTTTGGGCTACGAGAACAAGATTTACAATAACAAAATAAAATATCAGACAAATGATTGGTACAAAAATATAGAAAATATATAATTATATAATACCAATCCTTAAATAATGAAAACATTTATTCTAGAATTAAGAGATAATTATTATTTATTGCACATAATTATTTATTTATCATTTGCTATCAAATTTATTTAAAATCAGTTTTACTATTAATTTGTGATTAATTTAATAATTTTATTGTTTTATATTAAATTTCTTTTCAATAACCTGCAACTTTGTCGATTTGTCGACCACATACTAATCAATCACTTTCTAGTTTTTTTTTAAATATCTCGCTTTTTAGTAGCCAAAATAGTTTTCAGAATAATTATTGAAAGAAAAAATAATTATTTGACTGTAATAATTTTCTGAAAATAATTTACAACTTTTGAATATTTCCCAGTAAGAAAAACTTAAGTAACAGATAAGAAGTTATCTGTTACTTAAGTTTTATTTAATTACGTTAAATATTTAAGTAAATGTAGATTCTACTCTACCTGACAAAATTACACAGTGGAGGTGAAACACATGTGAAGTACTACCAGATCTGCAGTCAGATTTCAACAATTCCTATCATCTCTACCACCAGGGTTTATAGTGAGAAATAAATGTGTGAATTTTACTTTTGTTAATAACTTTATTTAATTGCTCCATTCCCAACCTATAGAGAACGGAGGTACTGAAGCAGATAGTAGTTTCTTGTTCTTTATATAGGCTGGCGCTTAAACTAAAATCTAAATTCATTTATCGTTTTCGATTCTTCCAATTGCTTAAATCACAAACTGGCGACCCCGATCTATTGGCTCCGACATGGTAGCTGCCGTTACCTGCTACCTTACTCTTAAAACCAAGGATAATATGAACTCGTAACAATAGTATTTTTAACATAAACAAACGTAACCCTAAATTAATAGTTTCACTACTGTCAGAGCTATTGTAAATCCAAAAAACTTCAATCTGCCTCGCTGGAACAATAGCCTCGAGCTGTCTATTCACACCAACAAAACTACCAGCATTCCATCAAACATTCCAGTTCTGGCGAATTAGCACCTTGTTTAATCGATCCCCGTTTCCCTTTCAGGCACATCACCCTGCCAGGTGAATACACAGTTGCAGGCACGCAGGCCCTCTACGAAAGGGACAACCACATGGAGAAGATTCGTATCCCGGGACCCGTAGTAGAACCCATCGTTGTCTATGTAAGTATAGTAGCACTATTGATTTCCACTTAATCCATCTAATATATACTGACATACAGAGTATTTGCAACATACAGGGTGTCCAAAATATGAGTGCCGTAATGTTTTATTACGCTTATATATCTGACTAATAGCAATAAAAAAACTCTTATGAAAAAAATGTCTGGAACAAATAGTTTGTCTATACAAATACATTTGAATAAAAAAATACAACTGCAAAAATATGCAAAGCTATTATCACGGGTTTCCGAAACCGAGTTTTTCTTTTATCAGAAAAACAAACAGTTAATTTTTGCTGATATTTATTAACACTCTGTACACTACCGAATACTAATTACAACTCAACTAAACACTTCAGTTCTAGACGGACTGACCCAATAAATATTCCAGGTATTTTCTAGCATCTCTAGATCCATTTCTCGAACGATTCTCATCGATTCTCAATATTCCAGTCGCGCCTCAATACACGGCATTACTTTGTTTGTTTACCAGCCTCGCGTAGGGGCAATCGGGGCAATCTAGCGTTTTGCGGTACCACAGTCGTCGAATTGGGTGTGAGTGGGGCAAATTCTGTGACACTGTGTTACGAAACTACAGCTATATGTATAAGGTACAATTAAAGTTGAGCAGAAGCGCCTGTTACGTAATTTGTTCATAATTTGATTTTTGGATTAGTAGCAATGAAATAAAACAATTGAAGTTTCCGAGGAATTCGTTAAAACTGTAACGTAAGACAACGTAGCAGTGTCAGGCTGCTGGTGATAACCTAAAAGTAATATTAGTCATATTGGTGCGTACAGCTAATGCAATTCATTTTTGTCATTTCTTTGATGTTTGTGAGTGTACATAAACAAAAATGAAACAATTTTAGTAATGCGTGCATGTTAATTTACGGCGAATCTAGGCAAAACTCTGGCCACAAGACGTTTGTACAGTAAACGCTTCTTGCATGAAACATTTTAAACACTTACTATTATTCTCTGTTGTGAAAAGAGCTCTAAAATAACCATTCACAGTAAGTACATATGTTTAGGTGTACATGTTTGTAATAATTAAACATAACAATCCTAAGATAGTATGTGGGCAACGTTGTCACATATTCAAGGCCTGTTTGCTGTCATAATTCGGTTATTGTTGTATTGTTGTTGGTCAGACAAAAGTAAATTATGTCAAATATGTTTTGTCCTTCTGCCATTGACAAATGCCTTATAATTGTATGTCAAATTGCTCATGCATATTGCTTGATAACAGCCCTCCAACAGCTTTCGATTGCCATATAATTATTACATTATCAATGTCCTTGGGATTTTATAGCTGTTAATATTCATTTTTGACCATTTGCTTGGATAAAAAACAATGTATATTTCCTAGTATCTTAAAGAACGTCGTTCTACAATTTTTTCTACATCCAAGCAACGCAACTCGTATAACTTCAAACCCAGAGCGACAGCCTCGTCCCTCGCAAATCACCAGGATATCCGAATAATTGAATCACCCATTCGTTTTTGCCGGTGTTTAGGTGTTGCCGACATCCTGCGGGGGTCGAACCAAACATCCAGCATTAACCGTAGGTCAGATTTACATCTTTTCTTCTGGCGCCCGCGTAATTGAATACACAAAAAGGATATTTATCGTCCCTTGATAACGCTGTTTTGCGCCGAGGTGTGTTCAGTTTATGTGGCAAAGATACCTTTAAATCTGTTTGCGTGCTCTCTATCTGGGGACGCATTTAGTCCCGGCTTGATATGATAAACGAAAATTCATTACCGGGGTTAAAGTAGGCTGGGATTGTGCGACGCGTTCTCATTTACAATGTTTTAAAGTTTTGTTTCGGCAGGAAATGGACCCCTTTCTTCTGAAAAATAAAATTATGGATAAATAAACCCTATAGGGAAAAGAGTGTCGTGTTTAATAAATTTGTTTTGTTTCATTTTAAACGCCAAAATTTATTATTATAATAAAAGATTTTAGGCAAAAATTCAAGTATAATAATATTGTAACCTCTACGTTGACTTCGTCTTGAACTACGTCGCGTAGAATAACTTTATATACTACTTGATTACACGGCAAATTAACAACTGTCAAATCTTTACTTTCACGTTCATGTTATTCGCGTTTAACTGCTCAATATATACGAAACTGTGGCGGCGAAACCGACCTGCTTAACTGCGTTTGGTTTAAAGTACGTGTGAACTCGTGAATGCATGACAGAGATGGCAGCACTGTACGGCACACAGACCCTCTAGCGGTGGTAACAAGAGTGAGAAGTGTTGTTGACACTTAAAATGTTGTCGTTTTCGTTGCAAGAACAGCGAGTAATCATTCGTTTTCTCCACTTGCGTGGTGCGACACCCATCGAAATTTATCGCCAGTTCACTGAGATATGTGGTGATAGTGTCATGAATGTGAAAAATGTGCAAATTGACAACTGTTTATTTAGTCCCACCGTCTCCTGTATTCTTTATGCGTGTGATTATTAATAACTTCATCGAAAGCTGACAGCGGAAGCATACTGAAGGGAGCAAATTAAAGCATACTGAGACCCGATGCTCTCCTAGCTAGCTTATCAGCTTTTTATAGCCATTTATTGTTCCTTTACGCAGCATACAGATATGATGTTGTTGGTTGAGACCACTTTCAGTGCTGGGTAGCACTCCTATGCTGATCTAGTTATTATCATATGATTACATAAAGTCAGTACTGACTGTCTACTATCTCTGTAGATTTTGATGATTTTGCCTGTTGTATGCCTACGGACCTGTATGCCTTGGCGTCTATGGTTAGACCCATTAGTTCCATTTGTACCACGGTTGCATTCCTGTCCCTCGCCCACTGATATCGGATGACCAGGGATCTGGAATAAATTCCGCATCCTGCACCTTCCTTTCTTTGTATCCGTCTGTGAAGATGTTGATTACTACAAGCGACTTCTAGCCTCTCCATATTCTATATCTGGTATAATACCAGTATTATTGAGGCGAAGCATAGTTGTCGCAGCCACTTCTTTTAGATAAACATCCAATGGTGGCAGACATAGCACTACCTCCATTGCTCTGGTGGACGTATTTCACATAGCTTGTTTTAGCCTTCCCTTCAAATGAAGATTCCATGTTAACTTTACATCAAGTGTGACTCAAAATTTGTGTATCAATCTTCTCAGTCTATTTGAAATGAGAGAAACATGATCTGACTATCTCAGGTGACAATTAATCATAACGCCAAGGCGTTATGATTAATAGGTGCATATTACTTGTTTTACATTAGGACATACCGAACATTCACTTTTATTTTTACAATCTAGTGAATAGTTACAATCTACAGTTTTTGAACATGCAATGAAGTTACTTTTACTGACATTAAAAATTAATAAACTGCTATCAAACCAGCTTCTAATATTAATTAGTTCATTTTCGGCATCGTAGTGCCTTTTACGTCATTGAAAAATTATGTATATACACTAAACATTAGATGGGAGCAATAACCGTTCCTTGTGGAATGCCCATAGTAACTAATAAAAGTTCACTAATTTCATTCTTAATCTTAACACGCTGATATCGGTTTTCTAAGTTATTTTTAAATATATTATGTGCAACACCTCCAATACCGATTTAATAATTTATCCACGACCATTATATTAATGTTTAATAGGTCCGTTTCCCGTGGATTAAAGGCCTTTGAACACACTAGTGGATTAAAATTCATAATACCACACTTCGATTTTATAGCATTTTATTGAGAATGTTAATGAATACGTATAGATACCTGCCATGGGTGATATCCAAAAAGGCTCAGACATTGCATCGACAAGCACTTGCGACTCCAATGATCGGTGCAACCTGTAAAGAGTTCAAAATAATACAGCCAACGTATAAAATGAAATATTAAAATCATGTATTTTCTACCTTAATTGGTAAATATTCTTCGTCCGTTGCTTTTTTTTAAAATTCTCCATTATCTTTGCCTTCTTTGGTTTATAATTTCTTGATTCTATTCTACTTTCAAATATGAAGTAAGTTTACCATACTTCGAAATATCAATACCTTTGTGCATTTCCAACATTGATTTTAGCATGGAATATTTTGTCCACATTGAAGAGGCAGCAAACCGTTTCCAAAAAGTAGGACAGGAGCACCTTTTCTGTATCTGCTCCTTCTCCTATGCCCCTTTTTTCACCAGTTATCGATTTCTACCAATTCCTTCTCGTACAAACTTTTGCTTTAGCTGGTAACAGACGTAATGTTGCTTCTTGGACTTCTTACTGGAGTTTAGTCGGAATGAAGAAATTCTCAGCATTCTCACTAATTTTTTTGTGTAGATTATGCAAATTGTTTTACTGTTGTTGACAAATCAACAAACGCATGGCATAGAAGCGAATCCAAGGCTTTCTAGTATTCAGCTGAAAATCAATATTCTTTTTTTACTGTTTAAGAAAGGTATTTTAAGCTCATGTATATCTAATCTCCTACAATTCCTATCAATGAAGTCATATGTATGTTCTCTGATACCAAACATCTAGATATGCTATTGAATACCACAGATAAAGCTCTAATCAATAATTATCTAAAGAAATTAATCTATCTAAATTTACTAACCTGGTTTAATGAAAACACTCTATAAATATCTAACTTCTGACAGTGGCAACTTAATATTCAACCACAATATATGAGATATGACCTATTTCTGCATTTTTAGGATTGCTTCATCAGGTGGCCTCCTTTAAGTTGAGTCAAATATCTAACTATAAAAATTAATATACCAATAAATTAAAATTATTTGAAATAAAATGTCGACAATTTCAAACTGATTAATATGTCAATGAATCTAAACATCATAACGACCTACCAAAATAAGTAAAAAAAAATTCCCTTTATGTATAATTTTTTACATATTTTCAGGTATTAACAATATTGTGTGAAACTAACTACTCTGTGGGCTAAAGCCCCAACTAGGTGTAATTCAATGCTGGTTGGGGCTTTAGCCCACAGAGTAGTTAGTTTCACACAATATTGTTAATACCTGAAAATATATCAATATTCTTGTAAAATATGACATTTTTCAAAACCATAATTTTTCACCTGCACGCAATTGGCTTTTACCCTCTTAATTTACCGGTTTTTGGCCGTGGTCGTGGATAAAACGTTGAAATTCATTCGGCAAATTAACCAGCCCTTAATCCGCTGTGCCTCGAGTGTCCATTTTTCCTCGTGGATTAAAGGCTTGTCAATTCCCTTATATAATTACTAACTAATGTCAAGTTTAATTTACAAAAAAATGCTTATTATTTGCTCCTTATCCACAGATCTACTATAAAGGCAAAACTCACAACCCGGGTATCGAATACAAGTACTCCATCTGGAAACCAGATATCACCAGAGAGATACGACACACATGGATCTTAGGCGACTGGTCCCAGTGCTCCGCCACGTGTGGAGGTGGCGTCCAGCAGCGCCGAGCGTTCTGTCAGCAATCCACAGTGTCGTCGATGGCACCTGAGATTGAACGACCCACCATAGTGGAAGATGCGAAGTGTAAGGCCGGAGATCGGCCTCATATAGTTACGGAGAAGTGCAACATGAATCCCTGTCCGTACCATTGGTGGGTGGGGCCGTGGCAGGTTTGTCCTGTCTCCTGTATTAGAAAGGTATTGAAAACAAAAAAATCTTGTTCTTTTTTCGTTTATTTCATCATCAGTTTCAACCAGAGAAAACTGTTATGCTTATTTCACGCTCTATACTTACTCTAACAATGTTAAGAACAGAAAAAGGGAACAAATTATATTTTATCAAATATTTCTTGTTAATTGGTATCAAATATACAGATCTACAGGGTCTAAGAAAAAAATATATAAACATGGGTCCAGAAATGTCTCTTTTTTGAAATACAGGTTGTTTAAAATGCTTCTTCTTCTTAAATAGTATAGTCTTCATTTCTCAAAAACCGATCGAGATATTGAGATGAAATTTGGCACACAACAGTGTATAGTGAAGGGCTACTTTTAACTGTATAAATTTCTCTTATACTAGTACCAGTGGTGTTCGCGCCTATAAATACTCATCTTTAACAAAAACAAAAAAAAATTGTACGCCAGTAATATTTGTACAAATAGATATCGCTTTCTTAAAGCTAAGTTAATTCTGTTTAAAAAGTGTATCTTGGACTTTTTCCTCCTGACGCACCGTTTTCGAGATAAAAATTAATTTATTAGTCATTACAATACAGAAATGATCTTGCGTGAATAACACTTTTTGTAACATTCGATTTTGACATACAGAATACAATTAAACGTATAGCACATGGTTTATTTTTATTTTTCTGTTAAGAAAAAAAGTGTATTCGTATATGTCTTCTTACTATTCGGAATATCCATTCGAGAAGCGTGCGAAAAAGTAGCTAGTGGTAATGTGTTTAGAAAAGCTCAGCCCTGTAGCTCAAACGGTTCCTAAGATATTGGGAAAAAACTAAGAAAAAATTAAAGTTTTGACACCGTGTATCTGGAAAACGAAAGCCCGGAGAGAAAAATGTAAGAGGAAAAAAAATGTTTCTTTTTTTCGAGAGAAATTTACAGTTTTCCATTGCGACACTTATTTAGGAACACCCTGTATAAACTTGTTTCCTATTTTTAAATATAGAATCTGTCCCTTTATTTTCTTAACATCATTCTGTAACACCCTGTATATCCTACAGCTGTAGTGTATAGACGGGGATTACTGAATTTATCGGGTTGTCCTTTGGCTTGAGCAACGCTGGAGAGAAATTTATGGGTTCCATTCCAAGTAGCTAGACTAGAACTAGACTATACACATTCGTCGACTTTATTTTGATGTTGGTGTTACTATTAGAAGTATTCCTTACTACATACAAATAAAGTATGCAAACAATCCCAACGCTTTCATTGTGTTATAAAACGCTTTTGACTCTGTTTAAGCTTAATGCACTTAGCTCTAATACACCAGACTCACTCACTATTGTTTTCCGTAGGCATCTTTCTTTGCAATGTCTTTTCTAGATAAAAAAAATTAATATCCATCAATCAACTTGGATCTTGAACTAAGTTAAACCACCCAATGCGCGAAGGTAAATTTCAAACTGGAAATCTCAATAACTGAAGCATAAATTCAAGTTAAAAATAATGTAATTAATTACAGCATTAGTAATGAATTTTGGTCTTCCCCCACCCCTCTGCCGTTAATGCCCCGGAGAAGTTTTTAATCATCGGAATGGTGAGGCAATAAAACATTTGCGTACAATCCAATTAAATATAATCAAAAGTTATTAAAGTTCTCAATGATTAATGGCAGTCAGGTATATCCGGAAACAATTTCATTCGCCTGTAATTTATCTCAATAATTTGTCTCGTAATTACCATTTAATTGAATCGATACCCAGGAGTTCTATATTTATAGAATATTTATTGCAACGTTTTAATCAAGGAGAAGGTTTATATTTCGAATTGTATTTGTTTCGCCCAATTATCGTTTTGGTGACAATGGTGGAAGGAATAATGGCTGTGGAAATTTTAAAGCATACTCCAATGCCATATATTTTGATTGTTTTTAGAACGAATCTGACACGTGAATAAAAATGGATACATTTTGAACTGTATTTATTGCCGCCAATTGTTACTTGGAGGAATAAATTATGCATGTGGAAATTTGAAAGCATACTTCAACTGTATTTGGTTCCACCAATTGTTGTTTTGTTGACAAATATTGGCCAAATAGTGTGGAAATTGGTAACATGCAGAAAAGCCATATATTTCTATTATTATCAACGTTGAAGTTATTAACGTATAACGTTGTTTTAACAATGTCAACGTTTAAAAAACCTTTAATAAACGATTGTATGTTTACTGGGATTGTATAATGAACTATGAAGGTTATTGTTGAAAAACTATTTCTGATACTGACAAGCATATTATATTTCCTCAAAAATAATGTAAGTTTGAGATATTTTAATAAAAATCCTGGTAATGTTAGAGTAAAAAAAGTGTGGCGTCTTCTAGGAAATATGTCGAAAAGAAATCAGATTATGTTTTCTAATGTCCAAAAACATCTATACCAAAATTTTTAAGTCGATACATTCAAAGAGTGTAATTATTGCAAAAAAAATCACTTTTTAAGTTCCAAATTTTACACCTTGTATCTTTTTTATTACCATTATTTTATTAAGGCAAGTTGGCTTAAATTGTAATATTTTGTAGTGAAAAACCTAGTACGTATCCATGAGCTATTACTTTGGGCCACCCTGTACATATTCAAAAAACATATCTGCTAAACAAATGTTTGATACAAATTGACAACCAGTTTTTCTTCCAGTATACCCCTACACAATATTAAGATTTAAATATTCAAATTGGAAAACTAATGCATATTTTTATACGTGGTCCTGTAATAATAAATTTGATGGTTCTGCTTCAAGTATTATTTCATATAGTCATTATTCCAGAATCATTGAAGATCCTTAACAACATAATATCAGTTCTTTTAACCATACATAATTTTATTAACATATTTTTGGAAACGTTGAAATATATGAGAAACTGGTGCTAAGCTCCATCTATGACAAGCAAAGAAAACCGAATTTCCTACACTGAAAATACCTGTTTCTGATTTTCCAGGGAAAGAAGCCTATGAAACGCCGGAGCGTGATGTGTGTCGACGTCCATGAGATGGCGCTGCCTGACCATTACTGCGACAAGAAAACGAAACCCTACGACTACGAGCCCTGCGAGAGCTTACTACCTTGTAATTACGAGCACAGATGAATATTTTTATATATAATAGCAAATACTAACTTATGTTTACATTTTATTTCTATTAAGATCCGGATTTGCCGAAATTACTGCACATTGGAGGAACAACTAACACCCATAGGAAGTTTGGAAAAGGAGAGACTTTTTGACGAACTAAAGTTTGTAGAATTACGAGATGATATAATTTTCTATATCTAAATTTGTATTGTTATTGAACATTGCAGAGGAATCTCGTTAATAAATATTCAATAGCATGCTAGTTTGTTTTAGTTCAGAAAATACTTTTCCATTTATTGATAAAACATTGTTGAAACTTTTTGACGCATTTATTACAGTAAAAATTACACTCTGGCAATATCCAACCAAATTATAATTTTTGAATTCATGTCAATTTAAGTGACTGGATAGAAACTGATTGGAAACGATTTGAGGTATGTGAATTCTTGTCGGATTTTTTATCATTTGGAGTAAGTATAATAATAATAGATAGATAGATAGACTTTATTGACTTTTATATATACAACAGTACATTTCAAGTCACAGTAGAACAAATAAAAGAAGTAAATTCATTGATACTGAAGAAACAGTTTGTCAATAATTTTTTTTTTGTGAAAGTGTAAAAAGATCTAAGAGACATCCGTCTTATGTTTTCATGAGCAAAGAAATTTGCAAATTGATTATACAATCCTATCTCAAGCTTATTGTTTCTCGTCAAATTAATTCGAGAAAAAGGAACTATAACGTCCCCACCATGCCTTGTATTATAGTCATCAATGCTACAATATGTAGGTAAGTTCGGTAATTTCTTATGAACAAGATAAAGCGACTCAAGTAAATACACGCATGGGAGGGGTAAAATCTTATACCTCCTAAAGAGGTACCTACTGTGGGTGTAAGTAGGTACATTAGCCACTACTCGAACAGCAGCTTTCTGTAGGACAAATGGTTTATGAGCAAAACTAGAGTTGCCCCATAGGGTGACCCCGTAACTAAGGTGACTGTAGAATAACAAAAAATTAATTTCATAACCTTATTTATTCCATACAGGATCGCAGCTGTCTCATTGCAAATACCTGAGTGGCAAGAAGATAAACCATTGACATGTGCAGACCAATTTAGGCTCGCAATACCCAATAACCTGACCGGATCACTTTTTGCACGTTTCTTGTCAGCCGTGAAAGATATATGCTGCGTTTTTGACATGTTTAATTTTAATTTATTAGCTGTAAACCTAGCTGAAGCTTCATTCAAGCTGTCTGTACTCAGATATTCGCTTTCCGGAGCAAGAAGAGTCGCATCATCCGCAAATAGACACAGATGCTGTTACTAATACTTAATGGCAAATAATTGATGTAAATCACAAAGAGAACTGGTCCTAGTACAGATCCTTGCGGAATAATGAATATTTATTTACAGTTACGAGCAATAACAAATAAACTAGAAATAATAATAATAATTGCTCTTCCATCTAACCACCCAAAGAATTAATAATAATAATATAACAAAATATATAATATTTATATTAAATCCACAGACAGACATTAGTGAGGGCGTTTTGCAAATAGACTAGCTTTGACCTGCGCTTTAAAGGCATGTACAGTTTTGGATGATTTAATACTAGGAGGTATTTCATTATAAAGTACAGCAGCATTATAAGAGAAAGATCATTGATATAAAGCGGTGCGGTGTTTAAGAACTACGCATACATCTTTGTGACGAGTAGAACAACTGTGCACGTCACTATTTTTTAAAAGCTTATTAAAAAGATATTTGGGGGTATTGTGAATGTTAATTTTATAAATTAGACTAGACAGATGCAAATAATAACGCTCATTGAGATTTAACCATTTGGATCCATTGAGCTTAGAACTAATATGATCATATTTTCTAAGACCGTAAGAAAATCTAATGCAAGCATTTTGGATCCTTTGAAGGCTTTCTTTGTCCCTATTAATGATAGCCGGCCAGTAAACTGAATCACAATAAGCGATATTACTAAGAATAAGTGAGTCACATAATTTTAATCTAATGTTGGTACTTAGCGAATTTCGGTAATAGAAAAGAGTGCGGAGCTTTATAAACAATTTTTGAATTAACGAACCAACATGTTCGGAAAATCGGAGATCCCTATCAAAAATAACCCCAAGGTTTTTACAAGAATTAGTAGGAACAAGTACGACTCCGCGGGATTTTGAGTGATATGACGTTGTTATAATGACCAAGAACCAGTTGTTGTGTTTTAGATGTATTCAAAATCAGTCCATGCGCTTGTGAAATTTCTGAAATGGATTTTAAATCAGTGTTTATGCTTTCCACGGAAGTTGCCAAATTATCAATCGAAAATTTAAAAAATAACTGAAAATCATCAGCATATTGGTGAGAGCCTGCAAATTTACTAAAATTGGAGGTCAGCAGTGTAAACAGAAAACAATAGGGGACCCAAAATACTATCCAGAGGCACCCCCTTATCAACATCAGAAAAATCAGAGAATATCCCATCAACGGCCACTTTTTGTCGCCTCCCAGATAGATATGAATTGATGAGAGTAAGGACACTATGACGAAGACCAAAGTATTTGAGTTTAGTAACTAAGGTAGCATGATAGATAGTGTCGAAGGCCTTACTATAATTCAATAAGACAAGACAAGCAGCTTCATTAATATCACAAGCTCTGTAAAGCTCATCGGTCACGTGTAAAAGGGCTGTAGAAGTAGGTACTGTGATGTTCCCGGAAGCCTGATTGAGTGGAAGGTAATACATTGAACTTTTCTAGCTGCTTATGTATATTCAAGGACTTCGGAAAAAGTACAGAGAATACTGATGGGGCGAAAGTGCGAGATAGAAGGATTAGAATTCTTAGGAACGGGAAAAACAATAGCATCTTTCCAGCATTTAGGAAACACTGACGAAGATATAGATTTATTAATAATAAAAGTAATATGTTCAATCAAGTAAACAGAATTAAATCAAACATTTTCAAGTTAATATCATCAGCACCTTTGGCATTAGATTTTAACGAATTAATAACATTGCTTACCCTTGCAGAACAGACTGGACGTAGGTAAAAGAATTGTGAACTTAGGTTGAAATTTGTTTAGATACAAATTTTCGACAACTTTGTCATTTACAATTACTTTAGTGAGGGCATTAATAAAATTATTAAATTCATGAGCATTGGCAATTGTTGAGGCGCAATGTGTAGAATGATTGTCATGAATATATAAATATTTTAAGGTCTTCCAAAACGTTTTAGGATCAGTAACAAATTTGTGGTGTAAGTATCCTCCCTTTTCTGCTTTATATGCATCCCAAAATACTTAATAATTACTTATCTATATTTCTATAAATTATTATAAGCTGGGACGATTTGAGAGTCTTAGTGGACAAAGACCAAGAAAAAGTTACAAATTACTTTGATAACAAATACTTAACTTTAAATTTAAAAGAAACTTATTACCCATCCTTTTATTTATATGCCACATCTGCTCCAACTTTTGATCTGTTGGTTGTATATGATGAATTCTGCATATTACCTGAAAGAGAAATAACATATTTGGGAGTTATGATTGACAGAAAATTGAGTTGGAACACACAAGTAAATTATATAGCAAAAAAATAAAGTTAATATATCGGGTTAAATGCTTAAAATGTATATTAGATGTTAAACAAATGAAAATACTATACCTGTCCCTGGTTGAATTCCACTTAACGTATGAAATTTTAGGATGGGGTGACGTGTTAGATAGTCACCTACGAAACTTGGAGGTGTTGCAAAAAAGAATTCTAAAAATTATATTCAATAAAGATGTCACTTATCCCTCTGAAGATGCGTTAAGTCATACTGGTGTTATACTAGATATACGGTAACTTTTTTACATTTTTTACATTAGTGTACCTTGCATCAGTGGAAACTAAATGTAAAAACTATTTCCCTAAAAATGACTAGAGGAAATATAAATAGCAATCTAAGAATTCCTATCGTATCGTATCGTTTCACAGTGCAGAAGCATATAACTCGCTTCCTGTTACCCTTAAACATATGGCTTCCCTTAAGCAATTCAAAATCAGAGCTAAACAATATATTTTAAGTAAATCCAGAAAACAAATTTATGACATTTTAAATCCTAAGCAGAGAAAATACATTGTTTTTTTAGCTTTTGTAACTGTTTTAATTGTATTTTTATTTTTAATTGCATTTTTTATTATATCTTACTAACAAATCTACAGCGAAGTAATTATTACTAGAGAACAGTTCCAAGAACGAATTAGAATAGTAGCAAATGAAATTCGTGATAACTTAAGTGCACCATGTGTTTTCAACGCTAATACGACGGTTTCAAGCCTGTATTGTGGCTGAAAGTATGCACTTAATAATAATAGTAATAGTATTTGTATTTATTTTCTGTATTTGTTTTTAATTTTGAGATTATTTCAGAACTAAGATTTATTTGATTGAAAAATTTTATTTAGATGCTCTATTTACTGGAATTATGTAATAACACTTTTCTGTAGTAGAAAATAATGGCTTAATCTAAAAAAAATCATTAGTTTCTTGTCACTGGCGCAATATAGTTTTTTTTTATGCCATAGCGATTATACCATTTTCCTAAATTTCAACACAATGCACCTTTGTAAGGCGGCATGTTAGAACACACATTTATTTGAATAAAAACTTTGTTTTGACGAGAAGAATATTCAGTATTTTTTTACACCAACTTCTGACTCACCCTGTATAATTATAAAAATAAATTAAACTTATTTTTCTTTTTGCTTTATTTATTCTATCATTCATTAATCTAGATAATACCCACGGTTTCTATTGGGCGTCATATTCCTTGCTACTTTAAAGTCTTACTACTCACTGGTATTTCAAAATCTAAATTCAATATTGTGCAATGCCTATGACAAATTTGTTTTCTCAAAAGATAACATCAATTCATATATTTTATTAAAATTATGGAAGACACATAACAGTATATACTTAAGACTTTTGCTTTGTGAATTGAGAACCTCTTGCTTTTTTTCTACCTAGTCCTAGTACAGAAACTTAGACTAGCTAAAAGTCTATTAAACTTTACAAACTGAGTTATGTACACGTCCCTTAGCTGAATGTATGTCGCATTACTGATGAAGGATATTAGTACGGCAAAATCTTGAACTAGGTAAGTTTCTAATTACTTTGAGCAAATTAGCATTAAGCTTCTGTTGCTTCGAGCATAACAAGGGTTTTTGACAAATTACACAATTATCTATAATTATAAAACTGTCTAGCAAAGTTTATTCTTATTTGTCTCTAACTTAATTAACATAATCGTCATCATATTTTGCTTGTTACATAAGTTAAACACAACATCAATGTCATAAAAAGTAACAATTATCTTTGCCAATCACTGTTTAAAAATGTTTCCGGTTCTGAATACAGTTTCATTGTAGATATGCACTTCCCATTAAGTATTCCAGAAGGGGATCTGAACATCCCTCAAAGCTAACATTACATTTGCCTCGTAGCAACTCAAAACTATCCTCAGAATATCTGAAATACAAACGTTGGGATAAGTGAAGCAGAAAACAAACCTTCAGCACTTACATGAAGGCTGCATACAGTAGATCTCTTACTAAAGATTTTCCTTTTGTCTCTTTGTACTGCAATATCGTGCACATTATTTTTCTCATGCAAAGTTCGCCGTTCAAACCAACACTAAAAATAAACTGCATTACAAAAAAAGTTGGTCAAATGCAAAGTAATTGTTATGAATATAAAATCATAAACCCCCCTTTGCTGTCATGTGAATTAAATTCATGAAATATTGTATGCGGAGGTTTTCAGGGATTAATTTCGGAATAGAAAAACGTTTTCTCCTAACTTTTCTACTTAAGAAATGTACACCTTACTGAAGTCTCTAGGAGCAGCTGTTTCCGTTAAAGGCTCATTTATAGATAATGATGCATGGAAATTATTTATTATAGTGAATCGAAAGTTCGCGGTGTAGAACTAACTACATCTATCGGCCGTTCGCTACTCCATGCCGGACTGAAAATGTCACAGGCACGAAGCGTTCTACATGCAGTAGACACCATTGAAAGCTGTCGACCTTTATCGCGATCGGCGTGAAACGATATTTTGCAAACACGGAATTCCAGGAAACAACTACTCTGCGGGCTAATGCCCCGACCAGCATTGAATTACACCTGGAAAACCTATAGCAACAGCGTTGTTAGTTCTACACCGCGTACTCATGGTCCCTTCTGTCGGGTTAGACAGACGAAAGCAGCTAGGATTATTCATCGGATACCTCACCTATGGCATACTGATGAGAGCTAATAAGCTCGAAACCGGTATATGTCTGGTGGGCGTCTGACGAATGACTCTAGCTGTTGCTATAGGTTTTCCAGGTGTAATTCAATGCTGGTCGGGGCATTAGCCCGCAGAGTAGTTGTTTCCTGGAATTCCGTATTTGCAAGAATCGAGTTAAGTTATTGTCTATTTGGGATATACAGCCAATCGGCCATAAAATTTGAATTTCCCGTCCCAAGAAACCTCCACATACAAAATTTCATGAATTTAGCTCAAAGTAGGTGAGTTATTAAAGAAAATGTAATTATTTTTTAAATTTGACATCCTGTATATCCTAACTGAAACGTTTCCAATTCATCAGTAATGTTTTGGTTAAAATTAAACGTAGAATAACATACTGAAGTATGTACATCTCCTGAAACACCCTGTATACACAGGGATTACCACCCTGTGTATACATAGAATGCGACATAGACTAAATGTAGATTCTAGATATTAGAATATTCCATGTGAGCTATATGATCTTAGTCCCAATGACAACATTAAACAGGATACAGGGTGTAGAAGCGAAAGCGAGTGTGTTTTGCAGATATAGCTGGATTAAAATTTTGTAGGAATGTTTATCGCATTTTTATAACACGCATGAATCCCCAGTCATTGTATACTTGTTTCATTTCGTTAGACCGCCTCATTTTGAAAATATTCGTACTTCAATCTTTCAATGCACGTTGACTTTATGATAACAGTCAACAGTATTCATTATAACTAACTCAAGTAGGTTTTTACTAAAGATACTGTTGCTATTGCAAGCAAATCAAATATTGTGCTTTTACATAGCAGCAAACATCAGAAGTTGTCAAAAAACTACGTTGCAGTTGCTTTTATCTTAAAAAAAAAACAAAAAACGCTAAGACATAATACATTTACAAATCCTGAAATGTCCAAAAATGGTGACTGTCCAATAGGAAAAACAAATTTTGTTGAGTGTAGGTGATAATCCTGAGATAAGCACAAGACGCTTACGTGCGGCAACAGTAGTGAATAAAACAACAATTCCAAAAGTTCTCCATGACAAAGGACTTCCATATCATATATTATTTTACATTTGTCCATAATTTGTTGCCTAACAACCTAACTGCAAGAATAAACTTTTTTATTATAAAAACCAAGGTAATGAATCTGCATTCCTAACAAGATATTGTTTACGAATGAGTCCACCTTTACGAGACGTGAAGTATTCAACTGGTGAAATAACCACACTTAGGAACAAGAAAATCCTCATTTATCGAAACACATTTCCAGCATGAATTTTCCATAAATATTTGGTGTGGCATGGTTGATGATTTTATAGTTGGACCGTATGAATTGTCAGCCCACCTTAATGGTGGCGCGTATTTGAGATTTCTGCCAGATAATTTGCCAGACTTGTTAGAAGACGTTCTAGTAGCAGTTAGATAAGACATGTGGTATATGCATGATGGTGTTTCTTCCCACGTCTCTACTGGTTAGAAACTTCAAACACTTTCCACATAGATAGATAGATTGTGTCAGCGAATTTCCTTGGCCACCTCGTAGCTCCGACCTTAACCCTTTAGATTTATTTTGTTTCGGCCATTTGAAAGGTTTAGTTTATAGATAAGAACTTTTATGTGTGACAATTAAGTTCCGGGAATTTGTCAATGAATAAACAAGCAAATTAAATTTTGCCATTTTATTATCGACCTTCACAATAGTCTCCCTCTAACTCTACACAACGATTCCAACGTTGCTCCCACGATTGGAAGCACCCTTGGTAATCCTCCGCAGTTAACTCGTTCAGCGCCACGGTTACGGCTTCTTAAACCTCCTGTACGCCGCCATGATGAGTTCCCTTGAGCTGCGACTTCATCTTGGGAAATAAAAAAATCGCAGGGGACAATATCAGAACTATAGGGTGGGTGCAGCAATGTTGGATTGCCGTTTTTGCCAGAAGCTCTTGCACAATGAACGATATTGTCGATATTTCCAGAAAAATTCTCGAAGATGACGTCCGCGTCCAGGTTGGGGCCCACCAGGTGTCCGTGGGGTGTTAGCCGATGGTATATTCGAATTCGGCGACCCAAAAAATCCCCGGGTGCCCAGTTTCTCTCCTCTATCGCATAAAGTTCGGGATAGTCCCCGGAGATGACGTTCGTCGGCGTTCCTGAGCTCCAGGTGTTCGGGGGATCATTTTGAACATCATAATCGTGATCAGCGACCTCGAAAACCTCCGAGAACCCGATTTGAGCCAGTTCTAACTTTTATTTACAAAGTTATTAAATTTGCCAGAAGGCCTCTCAAAAGATGCATTTTTTGCATGCATTTTTGGCTGCAGCAATGCAACTTCCGGTTTTAATAGATAAAAAGTAGGTACGAATGATATAAATAATTTTTGCAAGCGAATGCAAAAAACCCCATTCCGATACGTCCTATCCTAAAAGATTTCCTGTCTTTGGCCTTTTAGTACTTCATTGCCTGGACTAATTTCAGAGTTAATTTTAGTTTAAGATAAAATGTTTTTGAGAGAAAAAGAAATTAATACTTTTATACTTAATTTTAACCTTGTTCAACCTCAGGGCTCTAGAAATTTTCTTTACATTATTTGTGCAGCTCTGTTTTATTTTTTAAAACAATATTACTATAATATACAGTGTGTCCACGGATGAAGTTGTCAGAAGGAGCAAGTTTTCTGTTTTTGACTTTATCGAAAAATGTTACTCTTAATAAAAAGTTCTGCTTTTCGAAAAAATGAGACTATCATAACCAGATATACAGTGTGCTCATAAATTAAAACACATGAAATTACTCAAGACATAAATACCATTATTTATTAATTTACACAACATTTTTAAAAAACAAATTTGTTTATAACCTGAAATAGAGCGCTAATACAAATTTTAAAATCAAAATTTCAATTTTGACGTTTACTCTACACACTACAAATAGTTTGTTATTTCTTCCCGTATGCGCTTTTTAATATCATGTGGCACATCATTTAAATAAACCTTTTGTTTTAGGAGAAAAGTCAAGGTATCTTACCCTGACAAGAGGTTCTCCACCTGTTCCAAAAAACTCTTCCTATCGACCATGTGTCGTTTCACTTTCTTCGCTTGTTTAAGCTTTCTGGTGTCAGTGGGAAGGGCAAATGGCACATCAGTTTCTACTAAAATCGCCCATAATTGTGGTTGTACTTGCAGAAGAAACTTTGTGAGAGATAAAGTCATCTGGAAAAAATAGATAATGAATGGACATAACTAAAGCACACATTGTTCATAAAAACGATTCCAACACAACTATTATAACCGCTTTATGATCATCTTAACGAAATGCTTAAATTTGAAAATAGAGCAGCTGCTACAGTTCATGTCAAAATAGTTTGCAAAAATCTCAAACAATAATAAATATCACCCCAACAAAATCTGTATAAAGGAAAAAAGAATCTAATTTCGCACAACTTGAATAAAAAATACGAGCTGTTTTATTTGGATGAAAATTGTTTGCGCCTAGTGAAATTAATCTCTATTTTTAAGTACATCAACTGTTATATTGTCACTTACTGTGCTCTTATTATTTTTCAATTCTGAAGAAATAATTTCTTTCATTTTTTTCTTCACTTGACGCTTGCACCATATTGTTTTCCTCTGTTTTGCTATTACTTTTTTCCCTTTTCGTTTCATTGATTTTGTCCCCATTTAATAACTCTTCAAAATATTTCCAGCTGTTCAATATTTCATCTTCTCCTGCAGCTATCTTTCCATTCATATTTATAAAATACTGGTATTGGCTGATATCCTCTTTTCCCATTCTTCGCACCTTGGTATAATTTTTCCTTTTCTTATTTATAAGTAACATTTTGGTTTTCTTTCTTTGTTCTTCATATTTATTCTTTGCTTCCTCTGTTTCTCGCTGAAGCATCTTTGTCTCAGTTTTCTTAACTTAAAGCCCCTTCTTGCATTCATTACCAAACCATTATTTTTTTGCTTGTTACATTCTTTGTTGAATTTTTTATCGGTCGTTTCTATTTTTGTTTTTTCTCTGCCCATATTTCCTCTACATTTTTCATTTCATTGATACTTCTTAACTCTCTACTTAAACTACTTTTGTATTTTATTTTCTCTTGATTCTTAGACTATCCACTATGCTATTTCCTATACTATATTTTCTGTTCTGGTTTATAATTTGTGATAACTGTTGTTCCAGTTTTGCTTTTACCATAAAAAGCCCTATGTCCATCTATACCTTTACAAATTCTTATATATAGATCTGCATTTGCGTTTCGCTTATGACTTTAGGGGATTGAGTGAATTAAGTAAGATACTCCTACCGAATAACTGATTATACAGTGTGATTCGCTTTTTATGGCAAGTTAAAGTGGCTTACGTGTATAGCAGTTCGGAGTTGATTGTTGAAAACAATTCCGGAATAAGTACCAGGCAAATCGCTCAATAATTGCGAGGAATATCCCAATCAATAGTGTGGCGTATCATACAAGAGGCTCAATTATATCCAACCATTAATACGAAGCGATTATCCTTTACGAATTAGATTTTGTGAATGGCAGATGCAATAAAATGTTCAAAATCCCAGATTTACACCTGACCTGTTAGTTACACATGCAGCAATTTTCACACGGAATGGGATTTATAACATTCATAGTAGGTCAAGATACCAATCTTTAAAAACTGTGTATGCTTTTACGTAAAGATGTTTGGACTTTTCTGGCAGGAGTTGGTTATCAACATTCTCTGCCATTTTCCTCACTTCAGGGGATGTGCAGCCCATTTCACTTTCCATGATTTATAGCTTTAAATTAAATTGCAAATTTCTTTGTGCGAAATGTCAAATTAATAGCAAATTTATTTGTGTGAAATGTCACAAAGTTTAATTTCAAAGAATAGAGTACCCACTTGAATTTTGTACGTAATATAAGCGTTTTTTAGAGTATTTATTCAAATTTTGTGAAACTGCATGTCAGTTACTGAAACTCACGGTAGAGAAGAGTGCCATTGTAGCTTTGGCACCTATTATTAATTATTTTAATATTGGTGCCTCAGCTATAATGGCATACTTGGGATCGGTCAGTGGTCGCGCGGTTTAAGGCGTCAGTACTTGAATCGAGGTGACTAGATCGCTGTGGGTTCGACCCCCGCAGCCGGTAGACCGTATATAAGCTATATTCGTGGAGAGATTGGCACCCTCTCTGCGGGTATGGTAGGGTGGAAGAATGTTGGCTTGGGTCAATGTGAGAGATTGATGCCGGTTGACATTTGACTACCCCCCTAATTAATGAGGTTTTCCAGGTTTCCCTCATTCCTGCACTGAATGGTGGTTAGGGCCTACCAACATAAGTCATTCCTGGGCGCAAGGGCGGCCTGCTTAATAATAATATGCCGCCCCCTCTCCCGCACGTCTCCTGCTTCTGGGCTAATCGTCATGATTAGAAGGAGGGATGCAGATTATTATTATTACTTCTCTACATTGGTGTATAACATACTATTATTAATTAAAACCACTATTTAATGTTATTAATAAACAATAACAACAGCGGTAAAAGCAATTTAATAATGTAAAATAGGTGTTGTGTTTAATTTTTTCTCCCTTTTACTTTTTATTACACTTTGCCTAACACACTACTATTTTAGGAATATTAAGCAAGATTTCATTCGAGCAAGGTGTAGTTGGATGAATACTTATTTTAGAGACCACAGACTTGATGTATTCGTAAAGAAAGGTAAATGGTATAATTTCAAGTTTTAATAATACTAAAAACATTAAAATCACAGTAATATCGTAACATATTAATATTATACAAGATAAATTATTACCGAAATATAGTAACAATTATGCAACTTACTGCAGAGGCATAAACTATTTAATGCATACATAAACTTTTAATGTCCAATGAAAATTTTCGCTGCAACAGCAGTTTCACGTTTTATTGGTCAGCGGGTGGTGCACTAAAGCCCGCTCTTATCCCGGTAACGCTAACATAAATAACCAATAAAATAACTTGTGAAATTAGCCCTGTAACTCACCAGGCTATTTCTAAAATAGAACTGTAAAATTCAAGGTGTCTATTAAACCTAGTAGATGGTCATACAATTTGTTCATTTCACTGTGAGGTGGTATTTAAGGCTTATTAACAGATTAGCCTCATATTTTATGTAACAATTTTGTACAAATGCGGATGCCGGAAATACGTTTTTCATATACTATTAAAATAAATTAAATATTAATAAAATAAACTGCATATGTGAACATGTATCGCCAAAATTTCTATCCTATTTTCAGGTTAACACCTCTGGAAATATGAGAAGTAGTACCCTGAAGGAAGGTTATATTCTACTAACCAGTTTATTGATGTGACAAAAGCCTTGCCACTACAATTTTTAAAAGGGTTGTTTTCCAGAAAGTGGTATTAGGCATTTTTATCAAAAAGTTAATGTTACCGTGCAATTCAGCATCCATCAATATATCCATATATAAAATTTAACCGACAAATGTCTATTGAATGTTATTTTATGTCGTGCCAAACTTCGAAAAATCAGATCACTAAAAATTATATTAAGCAGGTCAAATATTGCTATGAAAGTGAAAACAAATACCAATCGAACGAAGAAAAAACGCATACACTACAAATTTTAATAGCGTCCACAGTACAACAAATGTAATAAATTATGAATATTAAATTGTCAAACTAAAACTAATCTAAATTAAATTTTAATTTTCTCCGCCACACACCATAGTCAGGGGTCGAAATTAGAGACTGACTAATCGCTAGCTTGCAGACTAGCGTGCGAGCAACATTTCATAGGCGTATTAAATTTGAATGCTATCAGATATAAAAATATACAAAAATTACAAAAATAATTGCATTACATAACATCCATTATTTTTAGAGTAGAAACAGTGATATAACAGTTTTTACGAATTTCGAGGCGTTAGATAATAAAAATAATAAGAATATTTCAAAATTATATTTTTATATTGTATTATCAATTATCTAAGGTCGAAAATAATAGAGTGACAAATTCACAACACAGAAACGAGTACGGAAGATACGGGTGGCATGATTACCTATGCGTGCCACTTGAGAAGAGTTAGAGCACACAAAATTATCAAAAAAAATTTGACGTCGACTGAACCTAGCAGATTAACAATGTACTTTAAATGTGCCACCTGTGTTATTCTCTCTACAAATTATTATGCCGTCCTTTTGGACGGCTATTGCCACCACCACCCATTTACACCTACCTGATGCGCGCACTCCGCTTATTTCACACTTAAGCCTTGTCCGAAGCGAAATTCATGGATTTTTGCACGAGTTTTGCAACTTCTGTTTTAATTATTTATGACGGACAAATCTCAACTTTTGACAATTGCAATTTGCGAAACTGTCAAACACCACAAATATCATTGCCCCTTTCATTATTACGTGGTGTTAATAAATTTGTTTTGAGTTTCTGATATTTACCATGGCAGTTTCATGATGAAAATGATAGAAAATGTTATAGGTAGTTGACAAAATTTGTTACAAATAGAGATTTTGCCACCATTAAATAAATCGCGCAAATATTTGAGAATTCCGCCATCAAAAGGACAAAAGGCATTAGAATACATACACACTATATACTATTGGTCACTAGCACTATCACTATAATGGTCACACATTAACACACATTATATCATATCGTACAGCTTTCAGTATGACCTTCATACGTCCATGTTTAGCCAAAAGGACCCTGGAATTCTGGACTCTGTTAGTTCTCGACGAGTAGAACAAAACTTCTCATGGCCACTGAGTCCAAAAGTCTCCTGGTTTTGAGATATAGCTCTCTGAAGTTCGACTTTGGGTGCATTTTGCAGTATTACTTACGTTATGCGTTTTTGTAGAACTTGAAGAGAAGCTGGCTGTGTTTATAAACTGTAGACTTCAAATGGCCCCAGAGAAAGAAATCTAAACAGGAAAAATCAGGGACCTTGCAGGCCATTTGAAGTCCACAGTTTATAAAACACAGCCAGCTTCTCTTCAAGTTCTGCAAGAACGCATAACTGTAGAATGCCAAAGGATAACTGCCGATATGTTGCAGAATGTTAGAGAAAAGATAGAGGATCGATTTTATTATTGCATGGATGTTAATGGCGAACATTTTGAACAGTTTGTTAGATAAAGTTCACTTGTAGACCTAATTAATAAATTAGTAGGTATTTTTATTTTGACAAGCTGTCATTTCGTTACGGATAAAAATAATGAGGCGAAATTGTAGGGTCATAAAGAACTCGATGAGATCTTTAAAAAGAGGTATGGCACGATCCCTACCCCCTATTCAAATTTGGGGGGTTGTTGTCTCCCCAGCTAGGGGGTTAAAGCTACGGGGATGAAAAAACTGAAAAATAGTTCCCCCCCAAATCAAAAGTCTGAGCGTTTTCCCAGATTTTTATTTTAAATCCAAAAAATCGGGATGGAAAGTTTCCATTGGCCCACCCTGTATATATGTGTGTGTGTGTGTGTGTAGTTGTATGTTTATACGTGTTTGAAGTTTATATGTGTTTGAATACACGTGTACATGCATACGTGCTTGAACAAACAAGTATATACTATTGGAAGTGTGAAACTAGTAATACTGCAAAATGCACCCAAAGTCGAACTTCAGAGAGCTATATCTCAAAACCAGGAGACTTTTGGACTCAGTGGCCATGAGAACTTTTGTTCTACTCGTCGAGAACTAACAGAGTCCAGAGATTCATCAAATTTGACCGAGACCCAATATCCATAAGGACCCTGCTGGGTCCTTTAATCGATTCTTCGTACCAGATTCTTATTTTCTAATATTTATTTTAAATAGTTTCTTCACCTTCACTATTTCGTCCTTTCTATTAGTATACTCTTTTCGATTTCATATATACGGACTAAGTTTTATCTTATAAGATATAACAATATCTTTTTTTTGTCGAAAACTCATTTTAAAAATACAATCTTCCTTCCGCGAGTTTCCATCACTTTCCGTTTCGCAGTTGTACTTCTTTACCACTTTTTTTATTTGCACACATATGCTATTCACGTACAATTTTGTTAAAGAAATACATATTTCAACACTCATATTTTGACATCGCGCTCTAAACTCTTCATACATGTCATCATCCGATATTCCTCATTACGATTAAATCACTAATAAAATTAATTACATTTATAATTAAATTAACGAAAAGATATACCCGAAATTTTGTCAGTCCGAACGATATACCCTCCCATGATAGCGCTGAAAATGAAACAGTTGGATCCCACAATTCGCCGCAGCCAATCAAAAGCAGGAACGCATGCATACTAACTGCAGTGCATGCGTAGCAGAAGCGGTGTAATCGGGTATGCGGTGTATATTTCTTTGTATCGACTGCTATAAATTTTGAGCAGGTTTATAACATTAGTCACTCTCTACAATTTTGGAGGTTAACTATAGACGAACATATGTTTCCAATTGTCTAAAATCCGAAATTGCTTTACATAGGTTACATTGTTAGTATAGTACTTGGTATTCATAACTCAATATGTTTTAGTACGTTATTAATTATTTATGTGACCGCAATAATTAAAAATGTTTAACTTGTAGTGTTTCTGATTTTTTCCTTATCTAATTGATATTTGTTTTCACTTTCATTCATGGCAATCTTTTATCCACATAATTTTTCGTTACTTGATTTTTCGTTTGGCACCATATAAAAATGTATCGATCAAATTTGTGATATGGGTGCTGAACAGCCTGATAATATTATCTTTTGACAAAAAAATGGCAAATACCACTTTCTGGAAAGACAACTCTTTTAAAAAACGTAGTAGGCCATATTTTTGTCACATCTATAAAACAGTTAGTAGAATTAATATATATATACCTCCTTCAGACACATTGTATAATAATGTGCTTACTACATTAAAAAAGTACTAACGGCAATTAAATTTTTAAGATTTGATAATTTTGATGGGTTTATGATTTTTAATATATTTACGCAATGAGAAGTGGCTCCAAACAAGTCAACGAAAAGGTTTTTGACCTCATGTATGAATAGATACCAGAAGTTATAAAAATGTAACTGTTTCTAGGTTATATAGATTAAATACAAATTTCCAATGTGCGAAATAACAGTAAAATATCAGTGGCTTAACGGTCCCAAATTATTTATGTAACTATCTACAGTGTGTTTCACTTTGACACTTGAAAATCAGTATTTTTTAATGGAACATCCGATTTAATTTTTTCTTTTCTAAAATATATTGCACTTAAAAAGCTCTACACAGTGATGTGCATTTTTATTATTTAGACCCTTTGCATGGCCTGCTGTGGTATTAGAAGTAACCCCAAAAATAGCAAAATCGTATTAGGCATTTTCTTAACAAAAAATCTATTTGTCCAATCGATTTAGCCATGATTCGAAACCCTTAGTACCAAGTTTCAAAGTTGCATCTCATACAGAGAGTTTATAATTTAGGTGCAAACTTTGAAAAATACCAGTGTTTGAGAGCACCCTGTATTAACAAAATAAATTATTTTCGTGATTTTTTTCTTCCAATAGAGATGTACTATGGCTTTGAAATTATACTATTTTTAATGGCCTAGTTAATACAGGGTATTCATAATAAAAAATCAAATTTAAGGAAATATCAATGGCAATGATTCATTACTTTCCTGTTGACAAATTAACTCGCACTCTTCTGTTATCATCTGATTAAGTTCTTCCACTTTATTGGGTCTTGTACGTTAAACATTTTCTTTAAGTTTTCCCCAAAGATAAAAATCGAGTGGCGTCAAATCAGGCGATCTCGGAGGCCGCGTAATTTCTTGACTGTAGCGCCCAATCCACTTTCTGAGAAATTTTTGATTAAGCCAGTTGTTAATTATTGCTGCAATATGGACACGGGTTCACCGTCCATTTGAAATATCATGTCGGCGCGTCTAGCAATTGGCAGTTCTTTTAAGGCATCCCAGAAATTCGTATTTAGAAAATTTAAAAAATGTCGGGCATTCAAGTTATGTTGGAAAAAAAGGAGCAATGATTTGTTTATCAGAAATTCCGCACCATACATTAATTTTCTCATAATATTGCCTTCTACAATGAATAACCCATTGAGGGTTTACTTCCGACCAGAATCTACAATTCTGTGAAGATACAACCCCGTTTGTGGTAAAGGTTGCCTCATCCAAATAAAATTTTATTTAGGAAATTGTGGTCATTTAGGTAATGTCCTTGGCACTACAGAGCGTATTCCATTCGAGAATTATCATCAGCATTTTCTAAAGTGTGTAGGAATTTTAGTTTGTAAGCAACCTTTTTATTTTTCTTAAGACATCGCCAAACTTTGGTGGAAGGTATATTAGTGTTTCGCGAAATTTGTCTAACGCTAGTTTTAGGGTTGTGCCGAATTTGATTTAAAACAATGCTTCCTATGTTCTCAATTAATTTGTTTCCTGTTTTATTTGTGGAAATAACATTACCAGTTTTATCGAAAAGAGAATTAATATTTGCTACAGTTTGAATACTCACTGGTTCTAGTTGTTGATGTCTTCTGTTAAATTCTTCTGCAGCTTGTTTATAAATTTTTGCATTGTCACCAACTAGTCTTATTATTTCAACTCTTTGTTGTAAAGTTAGTTTATTTCTAACCATTTTTAAACAACTTTAATGGTACACACAATAACGTTTTAAGTAATATAACAGCAAATGTCAAATTGGTTGAGGTTTGATACATTTTTATTATCATGGCCTGCTTCACTAGCGTTATACAAATTTCGCAAAATACTAATTCCTTCCACCAAAGTTTGGCGATGTTTCTAAAAAAAATCTGCTCGGATGTAAACCCTAACTGTGTTTATTCATTGTAAAATAGAATATTATGAGAAAATTAATGTATGGTGCTGAATTTATGATAAACAAATCACTTTTTTTCTTTCAACATAATTAAATAATTAATGTTCTCAACTTAAGCAGATAATAACAGAAGAATGCATGACTATCACGAAAATATTTTATCCTGTTAATACAGGGTGCTCCCAAACATTGGTATTTTTCGAAGTTTGCATGGCTAAATCGATTGAACATATAGTTTTTTTGTTAAAAAAATGTCTAATACAATTTTGCTATTTTTGGGATTACATTTAATATCACAGCAGGCCATGCAAAGAGCCTAAATAAAAAAAATGCACATCACTGTGTACAGCTTTTTAAGTGCAATATATTAAAAAAAAAGAAAGTAAATCGGATGTTCCATTAAAAAATACTGATTTTTCAAGTATCAAAGTGAAGCACACTGTATACCGAAAAAAAATATTTTTTAATAAATTCATCTGTTTAAGATTTCTAGCAAGATATTTATATGATTTTTGTAATACAATTAGTTTTTATTATACAGGGTGGTCATTGATGTATCAACTTAAAAGTTTGGGAATAGATGTTGTCTATTTGGTCGAATTTTTCTAGAAAATGCCACATCCGCCATTTTTGTGACGTAAATGTTAGCGTAATTTTTTTGGCCTTAACGTTATCACGTTTTCTATTAAATAATCTTAAATCTACATTATTTTTGGGGAAAAAAGGTTTACTTGTCATTAGTCTCAGAAATCGGTAATTTTCGATAAAAATAGTTTTTCAACAATCATCTGTATAGTTCATTGTACAATATTTCGTCAGTTTGGAACAAGACAGTCTTAACTAAAAAAATTTATTTTTCAAGATTTAGTGGTGTATCAACTCCAAATATTGCATATTTTTATGTGTAAAAGAGTTACAAGTGAACTTTGCTTAATAACCGTCGAATGGCGCTGCGTTGAAATGTCACATCGCCAACATTGGTTTTGTGGTTTAGACAAAACTGTCACAATTAGTCGTGCTGTGACGTTTAATGAGATGAGATGAGCAAATTTTGGAAAAGAGTGTCACAATAATATCAATAAGAAACTATATAGTTTCTGTATGTGTATTTATATGCAAAACTCTCACATCTTTAAATAGACCAGTCATTCCCATAAGCTAAGTACCTTTTTTGTTCGCATTTCATACAATAAACCGTACTATTTTGCGCAGTATTATAAATGTTTTTATAATAATCTTTAAAGTTGTATTATTTTAGTCTATTTTAATAAAATAATTTAGTTTATTAGAAATGTATTTCATTTTATCACCTAAACTCATGTTGTTTACAACTCAACTTGTAAAAAAATATGTGAGAGTCACAACTCGGAATTATTTAACAAAAATAACAATAACAAAGTGCCAAAAACCAAAGTAAGCAAAACATTTTATTAAAAATATTAAGATCTATCCACACAAACATTTTAACATGATCCAAACATTATATATTTATTTATTTTCCAATATTTAGAGTAAGATTATTTATAAAACTTTACCGAGCTCTCTTGAAAATTTACATTTTTTGAGTTATGACAGTCTTGTTTCAAACTGACTATTTTAACGTAGTAGGCGCAAAAATTCGCTTGCGAATTTGATAGGTTGAAGGTAAGCAATAAAATTGCAACTGGTGTAAAATGGTAGTAAATGATAGTATTTTTCAACATGCAACATTTCATACTGACTCTTTGTGTTTGTGGATAATCCGCAATGTGAACAAATTTTTCGTCTTTTTTCTCTAAATTCCTAAACATATTTTTTAAATTGTTGTTTATCAGGTCGTAATCTATTCCCAAATTTTTGTGTTGATACAGTCAAACACAGTGTAATTTTTTACAAAAAATCACTTTTTGAATTCCAACTTTGACACCTTATATTTTTGTATTATCGACATTTTATTAAGACAAGTTGAACACTTTTCACATTGTCGTTTCAAAATTTAATTTTTCAAATAACTTTAATAAATGTTTTTCTTATGTAAGCTGCGGGCCACTCGAACTTACACATAGAGATTTTTAGGCAAAATTTAAAGTTCAATATTTTCAACAGGAATGCAAATTATCGACCCGGTATAATGTGTAAATTTCAACACTCAAATAAAATGTTTAGCCCATAGAAAATCTACGTTAAATAAGGATTCCAAATCTGCAAAAATCATCAAGAACCGTCAATCCAATGTCAAGTTATAGCATTTTAAAAATTTTGCTACCCAAATTTTATGTTGAGTAGTGTGTACAAGGCCTAAGGGCCTTGATCCAAATACTGACAAAAATGTCTAGAGATATTGATGTTAATAATAATAATAATAATAATAAAAATAATAATAATAATTTATTAATTCCTTAGGCCATGACAGCATGGATAGAACAAGTCATATATAAAACAATACAACAATTAATAAAGTAACGGTATTAAAAACATTAATGACACAAACAATAACATTTATAAAAAACGTCATATGACAATATTATCATTTAAAAATTCATTTACACTGTAGTAGCACTTTTTTAGCAAGACATTTTTTATTTTATTTTTAAACATTTTTAGGTTCATTTGACAAAGATCGTTCGGCAATTTATTAAACAATTTCACTCCAATATAATCAGGTGACTTTTCAAAGAGAGACGTTTTATGGGCTTGTACCATTAACTTGTTAGTTCGTGTAGAATATGTATGTATAGAACTACTAGTGTAAAATGTATTCAAATTATTTTTAACATAAAGTAAACATTTAAAAATAAATACACAGGGCACTGTTAATAATTCATATTTTATAAAAAAAGGTTTACATGATTCTCTTGGCTTAAGACTAAACAGCAGTCGTATGATTCGTTTTTGTGCTATAAACACTCTATTCGTATTGACAGCCAAACCCCACAGTAAAATATTATAACTTATATGGCTATATCCCAAAGCATAATAAACATTAATCAATTGTTTGACATCTAAACATCTTTTTAAATTTAATAATGCAAAGTAGCAGCTACTTAGTTTTTTAGAAATTTGATCTATATTGCTTGCCCAATTCAGCTGAGCATCTATAAATGTGCCTAGGTATTTAACACTAGAGGACAGAGGTATACTGTGGTTCCCAATGGTAAAATGTAAATCAGATAATATTTGCTTTCTGTTATAAAAATTAACAATTATCGTTTTATCTATGTTTAACATTAAACGATTTTTTTTCGACCATATATTAAATTCATTGAGGACTGTTTGCACTGATATATGTAGATCATTTATATTATTCGATGATAGATATATACAAGTATCATCTGCAAACATTATTATTTTACCAACCGATATATTTTTGGGAAGATCATTAGCAAATAAAACAAATAAAAGGGGACCTAAGACTGATCCTTGTACAACTCCTATATCTAGGTTATACACACTTGATTCGGTATCATTAACTACTACTTTCATGGCCCGGTTTGACAAAAAAGATTTTAATAGATGTAACAAACTACCTCTGATACCCAAATTGTGAAGCTTGGTCATTAGAACATTTACCTCATCTTATCTTATCTTAGTAACAAACCATATTGCAACGACCAAAAAAAAATTTTGCGGAAATTTCACTCATATAAACTTTTTGATTTTTTGCATGACTTCGTTGATCACCCCGTATATAATAAACCTATGGTCCTACGATAAATATACGTCATGCAACTTAATTCGAAAAAAACTAGCTCTTAAAATTTGCAAGCCGCGTTCAAAAATTTGCATTCCTGTTGAAAATATTGAACTTTAAATTTTGCCTAAAAATCTCTATGTGTAAGTTTGAGTGGCCAGCAGTTTAGTTAGACATTAGACAGGTGTTCTTATTAGTAAGTTTTAATTCAATTTTTATTTTAGATATTTATTGGATTTAACATTGTCTATGGAATCTTTTCTTAGCATGTTTAGATATTGGTATCAGAGAGCATACATATGATTTCATTAGTAGAAATTGTAGAAACATTGATTTATATTACCTTAAATAACTTTACAATGTATTTAAAAATAAATCTAAACTATACAGTAACTTGAATAATTTGTACCCGTACATTTTTAGTATAAGTTCCATAAAATTAGCAACTAATTGTGATACACAACACCTAAAGCACAAAACTTTATAATTCATTCAAGACTTACTACAAAATTACTGCCCGTAGGGAAATTCAAATACCTCCTCCGTCTGGATAGCAGGACATTTTCTCTGGAAACTCTGGTAAAATTAGCCTCCACCAAATTTAGGGCCAAGAAAATCGTAAAAAGTTTCAATATAGAAACCATAACACGATACACATTCGTGCAACAAAACAACTCGCCCATCAGAATAAACATAAAAATGCGATAATTTTTTCGCCAAATATAGGACGGAACTTATATGTACGCGTAAGGCGGCAAATGTTTGTTTTACCTTTTACGTGTGCATCACATGGTGTTACATATTTTCTGTACGAGGTGAATAGGGTAATTTGTATAGAAAGAAGATTATTTATCGACAGTAAAATCATAATATCTTTTGTTTTTATCATATAAATTTCCCTGTGTAACGAAATAATTTTGTCAATCAGTAATTCATGTCAAACTGTTAATGCAAAATGTCAAATTTGGCAACACCGTCAAAATTGTATAAATTCTAAAACTTAATTTTGACCGTAGTTGTATAACAAAGCATGCCCAATTCGAATTCTTATATATTAAAAGCTATAGGTAACTCTCGCTCGCACACTTGACTCGAAAATTGCCCATTTTACCGCCACAAAGGCTTTTCTTGCGAGCCGTGCGACGTTTCGTCGTCTTTCTAGATTGCCTACGGCGTATTTTGATGCCGATTTTTTCCCGAGGCTCCTCGGCCAAAAACGGCGGTTTTTTTTTATGTGGAACGAGGATAGTTGAGTCGGTTACGCCCCTTTATAGAAGATAGCGATTTTTTCGAGTGGAACGAGCGTTACGACCCTTTCTAGACATTCGACAAATGGCAGACGAAATGCGTTTTGCACGGCATAAACGTCAGAAATGTCAAACTAATTTGTTGTTGTTTACGCCCTTTTGTAGAAATTCGACAACGTCAAACGAAACGTCAAAATGAATTAAAACAGATTATGTGTTCTGGAACAATTTTCGGGCCCTTCCAGCTACGAGAAGTTGTTATTGTGTTGTCTGAGATAATCCAAGTCCTTTGGTGATGATTTTATAGGGGTATGATTTTATCGGTCACCAGTTTAATGTGGTTTCCGTAATTTGTTATTAAATACTTAGATTTGTTATCAAAATGATAGATCTGTCACCAATTATTTGTTAACACTAAACTATTCCAAAACGATTGTCTATAACTTTATGTACAATCACCCTAAAACATAATTAATCTAACCTAACCTACCCTAACCAAACCTAACCTAACCTAACCTGACCATTATTCGTTTATTTTGGATAAAAAATGGTATAAATTTGGATACATGCATTTAGTGACATTTATGTTAATCTGATATAAAAATAATTTCTGGGATTGAATTTGATAATCAGAGGATTTCATTTGGTGACAAATATTTATTTTGGTGATAAATAAAATTATCCCCATTTTATAGCCCAAAATCTGAATTGGTATTTTTAAATATTTTTGTTTACATATTATGTGGTAATATAGGCGCCGAAATAATATGGCAACAACATGTGCAAAAGTTGTAGTAGCTCGATTGGTAGCATTTAAATTTATCAGTCCAGGGGACGGTGGTTTGATTCCCACACAGACCAATTTTTTTATATAATAAATTTTTTATTTTTGTTACTATACTTCATGAATTTTTTTATCAAAACATATATTCAAGTCAAGAAAAGACAATAATGCTTTTATAGAAACTTTAAATTTGAACTTTCTAAAATGTCCAGCATGCCTTGGGTCTGGGTTTAAAATTCGATTTTATAACGAAAATTGCTTAAGTTTCAGTCAACTACGAGGCGCACCGCCGACCAAAATCACCGAAACGTCAAACGTATGCTCCGGCGGTGACATCTCGGAATAAAAAGTAGGAAATTTGGAAAAATGGGCCGGCTGAAGGCCGGCAAACACCAAAAACTGTAAATTTGGAATCTCTAGAAAGTTTCCCGTAACCGAGTGCTGGGTTTTGAGGTCGCTTTTACATTGAACTTTGCATAAATACGAGTGAAACCGTGGAAAAAAGACAATATGGCTGTAGTTATTTCATTGCCGTGTCGCTTCAATTTATAAGGTGATTCAAAAAGGCTTGATAGAGTGTTAAAATAAAAATTGACAAAAAAAAATAAAATTCCAAATTCGAGGAAATTTTCGGTTTGTTCGCTTCGGAACGGTTGTCGAACATGCGAACGACTGTTTCGTATACAAAGTGTTGAAATATATGTTACCGTTAAAAGAAACCTCTATATTAAGGGAATTAAAAACTGTTTTTGATTAAACTTCCGTCAAGGATCTATTATGACACTAACTAACGGAGCAAATACAGAGTGCTTAAAAATAACGAACCATTTTCTAAAAACCCTTAAAAGTTATAGAAATAAAACAAAATTTTTGATAAAATTTTTAGCATCATATAAAGACCACCCGATTCAATATTTAAAATACAGGATGTTGAAAAAGAAATTACCAAACTCGAGAAAACACCAAAATATGCCAACCACTCTTCTACATTATAGCGCGCCAGATTGTCCCTACCATAGAGAGTTCAGCAGAAGTCGCGTTTACATTTTATTATTTACAGGCGTAGAGCCGCGCGCAGTTATGGCACTACGCAGCGGTGGTCATCCAGCGCGCAACGCGGCCAGAGGGCTTTAGCCCGAAGACCTTTGCCACCTTTCTAGTTTAAATAGTAAAAGTTGTATAACTTACTACTATCACCCAAAATTGGAGATTGTCAAGGTGACAATTTAGAAATTATAACTGAAATTCAATATTAAATTTCTTACTTGGAAACCCTGAAAATCCGTAAGGATGGTAGGACAAAAATGTATATAAAAAACTGACATTATTTTTACTCCTGTATGCATATCATTTTTGACCACTAGTTTCTGAATTCTTTGTATATCAGAGTCTCTATCTATTCCTAGCAGTGGTTTTTGCCTATGCTCGCCCATATAATAATTCTGATTTATATTGTAGGTTCTAAGGCTACAACGGTCGGAATCGTTTTACCCTCCTCTGGACAAACTGTACTGATTTCTTTTTTGATTTTTATGTGATTGTGCCAAACATTATCTCTACGGGTTTGAAAAATACTAATTAAAAACCGTCATCAGAAACTAACCATTCGCACCTTTATATAAAATTGTTGTCTTTGTGAGGTTTAGAAAATACATCAAAACTTATGCATAGACTAAAAATCACCCTGTGTAAAAATAATGAAGATGCCGACATGTTATGGTCCTGGCGCATTCGCCATAATATTGAATCTGAAATAATTTTCAATAATTATTTAAAAACCATTTATTTGAAACATATTAACTGTTATTTACAATGCTAAAAAATATAATGTACTCAAAGCATAATATAAGTACGATCTTTTGTGTTTAAAATTGGTACTGTTTAAGACATCAGAAAGCGTCAATTTGGACTTCTTCTGAACCACTAAAATATACGGAATCAATAGACTAAAACCGAATTTCATTATTTCATTATCATTATTTCATACAATATAGTTAATAACTGTCACTTTCTAATTAACATTTATTTACATCTTCATAACTGAAAGAATATGATGGCATTTGTTAAATAAATTTTTAATTCAACAGGTTAATTTGGAAGGTTTAATAAAATCTGATCAATTATTGAAATTGCTTCTACTGCTATTTAAGTTATTTTTCGTTAATTTTAACATATACATTTATACATTTTCTTGACTTACAAGCCCCAAGCTAGAAACCAACAATTTATAAATTTGTGTCCTGCACTTCAATGCTTTTCAAAATGAAGTCCAAAAAAGGTATCTCACACTCTTCCCAACTATCTCTACCACAGTGTCCTTGATAATCTTCGTCAAAATCAGATTCTGAAGATCTATGGAATTCAACAAGTTATAAAATATATTAATACAGTATTATTTTGAACACATACGTGAATACAGCTAACAAAAGATCCTTAACCAAGGATTTGCCTTTTATTGGAATGTACTTTTCAGCATCGCAAATTATCCTCCTTACACAAGCGGTACCATTGAGACCAGCTCTAAAAGAAAGATGTTCCTATTAACTTGACAAATAAAAATTTCACTAAAGATATTCTTTCCTTCCATTATTGCTTGAACATGGATAAAAATGTTGCAAATTGTAAATGAAACAACAGTTATACGATGTGTAATCAGAAAGTGACGGGAACTTTGTAATATCTTTGTACGTAATAATAATTCCGTTATTGTGTTGGTAAGTATGTCTGAAAAGTATATGTCCATTGTTAGTCATATCGTACGTATAGTCTGTTGTCACCTAACAAAAAGGTTACCTGTGTTTTGGTCCGATCGGTGATTATTTTTTTCTTTTAAAGAAATCAGAAAATTTGAATTAAATTTGCAATAAAGATGGAATAGAGTGTCATTATCAGGGGCTCAGTTAGGACACCTAGAGTTAACGTAATGTATGTGTGTTGATGTAATGCATGCGTGTTAATGTAATATGTAATGTATGTGTGTTAATGTAATGTAATGCATGTATGTCAATGTACATCCCATCTAACAATTTCTTGTTCTGTAAAAATTGTAAGAACGTTTCCAGAGCAAATTTTATAGAGCAATTTTTGTTCTAAGAACATTTTCAAAACGTTCTTATAACACTTATACCATAAAAATGGGCACCGATCTATGGAACCTTTTGCAGGAAATAATTATAGAAGTCTTAAAGAATTTTTATAACACAGTTACAAAGCAGTCTCATAAAAATTCTATAGCACTTCGCTATATAATTTTTGTGTTGCATGGTGTTATATTTAAAGAACATTAAAATCGTGTAATTGTATCTTTTAAAAACAAAATGTTTCTGTATCGCACATATTAGAAATAATATGGACGGGCCAATAAGAACCAATAGGATGGGCCTAATCAGCCTGCATAGGAGTACTTACTTACATTATTACGAACTGCTTAGTTTGTGTGTCCTTCAGGAGCAGTACATTTAATGCGGAAAAAGTTTTATCGTGAAATATGTGGTACATAATGGTAATTTTTGACGCGCCCTCAGTTAACCTTATATTTCCTATGATGCTGGAAATTTAATAAAACAAATGTTTTCTAAATTGATGAATTTAACAACCAACTGTACATAAAATAGTCAGAAAGTAAGTATATCCATATTATTGATATCATTTCACCTATTTATATTGTACATATTTTTAATTAAGATTTTGTTTCCTTCTGCACAATATGGCGACAGAAAGAAAGGCTTCATCTTGTACTTCCAATGGATTCTCACTAATATGACATTTTTGTGTCGATTGCAATGATTATAGAGCAAATATGCTTCGTAAGCAACTACTTAATATTCACAGTGTTGTCATATTTTATTGTGGTAATTTCACTTATTTCAATCTTATTTAATAAATCTATTAAAATTCTTTAACAGCAACATCTAAAAGTGAAAATGTTTAAGGTTTGAAATGGTCTAAATTAAATATGTTACTAAATTTCTATAAGAAAATAAATTTCTCTTAGCAATCAAATAAATCTTATCTATCGTAATGAAATTTTCTTTCTGCAAGCAGATAATAATTTTTACAAGTCACGACTATGTTATACAAATTTCCCCATTATACTTTGATCAAAATATTTCGTACTATTACAGGCAGGTCTCGTCAGATGGGGCTATGGGGAACCTACATATATAAAAAATGGTAGTTCTATAGCGTTTCTTTATGGAACAAAAAGGCTTTTGTTACTTATTTACTCTATAATAATTTTATAACAACTGTATTATTATTCTCTACAACTGCTTTAAAGAGCTTTTTCTCTTAAGTTCGATAACAGCTTCCATATTTGTAATTTGTTTTCCGCAGCAAAATTGTAACTTAACAGCGTCTTATACAATAGTTCTATAATTAAACTATAAGCGACATTCCGGAATAATTTTATAAGAGTGTCGTAGGAGATGGTATAATTCTATAAAGCAGTATTTTGCATCGGTTTTACAGTAATTTGATTCTATAAGCAGCAACGGTAAAATTGTGTTATTGTACACACTTATAGGGCTACATTAGCAGTTATCTTATAAGTGCTCTATAAATTATGCTCTAAGAACGTTCTTGCAACAAATTTAAAAAACAATTCAGTTTTTGAAGGCAAAATAGTCTCATGTGCCACATTAATGCAACAATTTAGTATTCCAGATACAACTATAAAATATTACTCTAAATTTATAGAACTACTTTGCTAGCTGGGATATACCTACAAAGTGTTAAAATCAACATCATACCTTGTCCTGGTAAATTATATTATCCAACATTATTCACATTAAGTTTATTAGTTTACAAAACACTCTATATAACTATTTTTTGTAGTACTGGAACGAGCAGCTGCTGTAAATGTTCAGGTGTTAGGTTGTGGCGTTTGTCGGTAATAGTCCATCTCGGTTTTGAAAACGTGTGTTCAACGTCCACAGAGATCACTGGGGCATATTTAAAGAATATGTTTCTTGGATATCACATTTAAGGTGGGTTCAGGAAAATCGGATAGTAAGACAGACTTTAATACTTACTCTAAGAGGCTAAAGATTTTTTAAATCCTAAATCTGTGAAGTTTTTAAGACTGCATCAAGATTCTAAGTTAACATGGGATTGTCATACAAATTATATAGGTAAAAAAATATCAAGACATTTATACCTCCTTGGCAGTTTGAGACATCAAGTGTCATCACAAATTTTGACAACAGTTTATCATAGTCTCATTCATTCTATATTATCATATAAATAGTATTTTAATTAGGGATCACTCTGCTTCTTCTGATGATGTATTTGCTCTGCAGAGGATGCGATAAGAATTATAGCCAGTAAATATAGAGACGACTGCAGGCAAAAATTTATTAAATTAAAGGTACTAACACTGCCTTGTGTATATATTCTGCATTGCCTACTTCACATGAGAAACAATATGGGAAGGTATAATATGAGATTCATGTGCACCACACAAGAAATAGTACGATCTCACAAGTGGTTGCAAAAACTAGAAATGGTACTAAATGGTTATTGGGGAATAAAATTTTATAACGCCCTACCTAAAGAAGTATAAGTTAAATAATTATTTGTTACTCGATGCATTTTACAGTCCTCGGGAATTTTTAAACAGCAATTTGCCAGCAATGATGTCTTAGAATTTTTTTTTCTTATTTTAGTTTTTATCTTTGTTTAACTGAATATGTTTGTCTAGATTTATATTTATATTATATGTAATTTTCTTATACTATTTGTAATTTATTTTATTTATTTTAATTTAAATGTATCTTGTATTCATATTATCTATTACAAAATTTTCTTAGTGTTATATTACTGTGTGTACTGTTATTTTTTTTTTACTTGTGAAAATACTTTGTATACTTGAGCACCAATAAACAAACTAAACTAAACTAACGCACCTGAGCCTCGATTCACGAATGCAGTGAAATAAATTGGAGTGGGAATTAATTTCACTTAAAAAATTCCTGAGTACAGTATTATCTTTGTGTATATTTACAAGTCTTAACATACGGATTCATCAACAAGACGTAACGTTAGTCAGACTAGCGGAGGTTACGCGAACAATTTACGCATCTGTTGCACCAATTTAAATAAAAGGGATACTCCTATTCACTACTATGTATAATACTTACTTTATGATATGTTAACTAATTCGTAGCACTGAGAACTACTGTTTTTGAATATAAATACTAAATATACAATGGGAAACGCAAGGAACTAGACAAGGCCAAAGTTAACGCGATTTTTAAACAGGTACAATACTGGGTCTAACTTTTGGCGCAAATATGGACGTAAATAAACAGTCTACCTAGCAACGCATGTTTCGCTACCTAGCAACTCATGTTTCGTGAATAGGCGCAAAGCTGGTTAGTCCAACTAACGCGCTTTACACGGGCGCAAAGCTGGTTAGTCCGACTAACGCTACGCCCGCTTCATGAATCCGGCTGTTAAGCTTTATATTCTTTTAGCAAAAGCCATGTGACATAATTCCCCAATTTTTTTATGGAGACTACAATGTATGTCACTTTTTGAGGGAATCTAACTAAACTCGAGAATCGAGTCCCTGCGGTTAAATAAATGGGATATTTCTGTCGATTAGATGACATGAACAAGATTAAATTTGTTGCGGGCATTAGTTATGACACGTTATGCACATCTAATAACACTTTTTAGTATCTCTGCCTTGTTTTTGACTTCATTTAGCAACTCCATTCACAGCCTTCAATTTATTTCAGTGATAAAATTGACTACTGGTTTTGACAATGATAAGTGAGTAGAGAGTTTATATAAACTAGCTCTTCTGCAGCACGCATTTCTTTTTGTGTGTTTACTTTTTGTGAGTTACAATTAAGTGATGCTATATAAATAATACCACCCATATTTCAGATACTACTTGGCAATTTTCTTACCCCGTAAGAGCCGAATCCAGTTGAGAATAAATACTCCTTCTCTCCTTCAGATGCTTCTTCTTTTTTTTGAAAAACATTGGGTCGCTGGGTAAAGCGAAAGGAACGTCCACTTCGAACAAGATATTCCACCCCTTAGGTTGAACTTGTAGCAAGGCCTTTACCGCCGACATTGACATCTAACGAAATATAAAGTATAAAAGAGATTTTTCAGAGGAGTTTTTATACTGCAGTTTCTATATAAATCATTTAATGATGAATTTTGAGTAGTATGTGTATTTTCTGTTTCAGTCCATTAAACATTATCAAAAACAAATTAAAACATAATTTGAATAATAATAATAATAAAACAATAACAATAAAATTCACAGTAAGAATTTATACAAATATATAACAAAATAAATAACAATGACACACAATCATTGACTTCAAATTCAATTTGTACAATACAAGATGACAAACAACAATTAAAGAAAACTACACTGAAAAAAATCATGCACCGTATACAACGATGTTGTCAAAAGTAACTCTCTACACGACTTTTTGAAGGACGGGATGCTCTGAATATTTCTTATATTAACTGGAAGATGGTTATATATTTTAGGTGCTATAACAAATGGACCATTAGCTGACTATGCCAATCGGTGTCTAGGTACCACAACAGCATGTCTATCTCTGAGGTCAAACGTCAAATGTCTATCCGAGGACTGCGTAAATTCAGACTTGTGAACTCTGACGTATGTCGCGCACTCTAAAATATATATTGAGACTGCAGTCAAGATTCCCAAGTCTTTGAATAATTGGCGACAAGAATAACGCCTTATTTTAAACAGTATAGTTCGAATGATTCGTTTTTGCGCAATCATTAAATTGTCAATACCAGAACCATTACCCTAACAGAGGATGCAACAGCTTAGGATAGGGTAAACCTGCCCGTAACAATATAATTTCAGAATGGCAAGACTTACAAACTCCCTTAGATTCCAAATGACAAAGTTATGTTTGTATAGCCCCTTGCATAAGTTAGCTATGTTAACCTGCCAGTTTATACACCTATCAAATGTGACTCCCAGAGACACAATCATTATCCGTAAGAGATCTCCCATTTAAGACAACATATAAACTAAAATTTGGGTCATAAATTGAAAAAGCAATCATTTCAGTTTTCGCGCAGTTTAGAGACAGTTCATTTGCCACACAATAAGTTTTCATTACATCAATACAATTCCCATCCTCACGAGCTAACTGATCAACGCAATTTGCCCAAAAAGCCACAGTGAAATCATCTGCATAGAGAGAAGCCATATTTGGATGAAAACAATTGCCTAGATCACTTATAAATACGATAAACAAAATAGGTCCCAAAATGCTACCCTGAGGAACACCCGAGGGAACCACTCTGTTGCTCGATGTAGACTGGCCATCAGGACCCTTGACGACAACTTTCTGCTGTCGATTAGATAAATAAGATCTCAACCACTCAAGTGGAGTACCCCTGACCCCATAATGTTTAAGCTTTTTCAAAAGTAAGTCATGAGTTACGGTATCAAAGCCCGCGTTAAATCAAAATAAAAACAAGACGATCTCTGTTTGGACTCAAAAGTATCCAAAATGTGTTTATAAATTGTCAATAAAGCATCCAACGTTGAATAACCAGCTCGGAAGCCTAACTGGAATTACTTATAATTTATTAATATTTTCAAAATTAATCAATTAATGGTGTTAGCTAGTTTATTTATCAATATTTATGTAGACAAAATACCTATTTAACATTGTCAAAAACATACTATAAAATGATACAAATTTAAAATGACTCAAATTAAAAGGTAAATGCTATCAACAAAATCTTATAATAGTCACGAGATCATCTGTCTTATGTACTTAATACAATTATGTAACATTTAAAAATATAAAACTGTATTAATATTTCAAAAAAAAGTTTATGATTTGATGGAGATACGTAGATGATGTTCTTGCAATATGATTATAATTTTAATAAATTAAATACATTTTTGGACTATGTAAATAATAAAGAGCAGTGGAATAAAATCATTTTAAAAATATATAAATTCTTAAAAGTTTTGATTAAAAAAAATAAAGACGGATATAAATCAAATTTTCATAGAAAACCAAAAGACATCATATAAATATAAAGAAAGTTGAATGTGGTTGAAAATGATACAGTGTGAGTCAGAAAAATTGAGTCAACACTAAGCTTAGATACTGGACACCAAGATATTATGTTTGAGCTCATCATGCCTTATACGAATGTTGCTGGTTTATTAAACACAAGGTGTTCAAAGTTTAAACTTTATTCTGAAAATGTTCAATAATTGCACGAATGATAGATCATACACACGCATAAAACACTCATATTTAAGAAATTTTGACACAACTTACTAAGAAAAGAAATAGCAGTATCAGCGCCTGAAAGAAAATCAGCAGAAAATATATTGAAACATTCAAATGCAAATAACTCAGAAACTGATAAAGCGACCTAAGCAAGAGTACATTTTTTAAGTAGAATTGTACGTTCTTTTAAATTTTTAACTTTTTTATGCATAGCTCAACAGATAAAAAAAATGTTTTGATTTACCTAAATAAAAAAAAATCCAAATCATGCTATCAAACTTTCTCAATTATTGAGAAAATTCAGAATAAAATTTAAACCTTGACCATCCTCTATTTCTTAAACCAGCGACATTCGCATAGGGCATGATAAAACATAACATTTTTGGTGTTTGGTATCTCCAGCTTAGTGTTGACCCATATTTTCTGACTCACCCTGTATATTATCCGATAATAATTGATGTCATCAATCGACTAACATCAGTCAAAATTGAAAATAAAAATAATTCACAAAAACAACTGAAACAATAGAAACATAATATTATATGAATTAAGTAAAAATACTATAAGTACAGTGTGTCCCACATCTTGCTTATACACGGTGGTACACATATTTGGCTACTGAATGTAGATAAAATTAAAAAATTTCATTTAAGGTAAAAAGTTCGAAATTATGTATTTAACTCACGTACAAAGTTTTAGAGAAAAGTAGTTTTCAATTGTATAAACACATCTACCCATTATCAGGATTATGTTGTTGTGTAATAAACAAATAATAATAATAACAAAAACTAACTTAAATTGCTTTATTAGTCATTATTATTCCGCACTATCTAATAATACTGTACACTTATCAAATAATTTTTGTCATTTTTCAAGATAGAATTTTATCATTTATTTTTCACTTTTTTGTTTATTTTATATTTATTAGAAAAAGTATTTCTTCCTAAAATTCTTCTTATTTTTCCAGAGTAACAAGCACACTGAATTTTAAAAAAGTAATCAACAAGTACAACATTATTTGGAAACAACACAGTTTCGCATACAGCAAAGAAAGTTTAAATATTGATATACTGTTTTAGTAAAGTCAAGCCTCACTTAAGTTTTAAACTCGGAAAAAAAATTAAAAAAACTGACAATTTTATTTGTTAGAGTAAGCTAATTGTTTCCATATGTATAAAGTAACTTACCACCAAATTGCTTCCCATCGGAAAAGCGATATACCTTTTCCTTCTAGAAAGGAAAACATTACTTCTAGAAACTCTAGTATAATTTGCGTCGGTACAAAACAAAACGTAGCTAATTATTAAGAATCGTAAAATTGCAACCATTGCTTCTGCATCTTTGAAACTGTCAACTTGATTCTGTGACTTACTAGAATCGTTTGAATGCCAAAAAAACTGTGACATCTAAATCTAATATTTATCTTAAAATTGTCACACGTTGGTATGGAATAGTAATTAGTTTACAATGTGGTGATTTAATTCTGTCGGTAAATACGATTCAGAAAATTTTGTATATTTTTGTAATTATTGGCTTGAACCAATCATGAGTGAGTTTTTGAATTATATTTTGTATAAGAGACAGCTTTGTTTATAAAATACTTTTTAAATTGAATAAAAAGTCTGTTAAAAATTGCACTATTTATATTTTTGATATTGGTAATTAAATATTATTAAAAATGTATCCATTTATATTCATATCAATAAATTTCCATATGCAGACAGTTCATAATCTGCACATTAGCTTTTTTTGTACTTCCCTACATAACAATTTTCAGTACGATGGAGGATCATTAAAAAGCAATAATAATATCAGATTTATTCTTTATAACGTCCATTACATACTCGTTATTCTGTGTAAGGATTAATAAAAATGTAGATAAACTCAAGCATTTGACTTTACAGGTAATACTATTATATTTTATGTTACTTTTATAGTATTTAGCTAATTTCAATTGATTTTGAATATCCTAAATGCTCATCAAATAATCATATATGTTTTTTACTCATAATATGCTGTAACTTTAGTAACAGTGACATTACTTAATAGTAATATACTGGGTGTCCCGAAATTAATGGGATACAGAGCAAGAGTAGATTCTTTACATCAAAATAATGCGATAAGTCAAACTTACCTTACCCAGTAAACACATATACGTTAGAAAAACGTTTACAATGTCCATGCAACGTTTGAAAAAGGCGTGTATTTTTTACGTACAATCAACTTAAAAATGTCGCGGTTTTACACGTTTCTGGTAACCAAAGTACAAACGTTTAATATTAGTAAATGTGGAACGATCATTTTCAGTATTAATAAGCTTGAAGTTTTACGTTTAATAATGACATTTTATTAAGGTTTTTAACTAACGTAAATCAAACCTTGTTATTTTAAAGTCCAAAAATATGTTTTAGAGACGTGTTTTTTTAACGTATTTACAACGTTGTTTTTGGATCATTCTGGTGACGTTGTACAAGGTTGGTCCAGAATTACGTACCATAAATGCTATAGATTAGATAGTACGTTAAAAAATAAGGGTATTATATATATATTTTTCAAGACTAAATAATTAGGGACATTTAATGCTGTAAAACCGCAAAATAAAAACTACTTCTTTAAATATCTATAACATTTAACTAACTATAATAGTTTTATAATGAATTTACTTTTTTTAGGTTTTAGTACAATTAATTTTATGTTACCACTTTATTCCATCCCTTAAGATTAAAGCGTTGTTTTGAGTGGTAAGTATTTTTGTGAAATACATAATTTCAAATTAAAAAAATACTTACTATCCAAAACTAGCCCTTAATCATAAGTGATTGAATAAGTGGTAACAAAAAATTAATTATATCATATACTCACCCATGAACCCATTATTCAATAGTATCTGAAAGATATTAAAAAAAATGATTTTTATTTCTTCCCAAAGAAGGTTGTATCTCTCTTATTATTCAGTTTTGAACAACAATTTAAGAAAAATATTACCCTTATTTTTTAACGTGCCATATGCTCTAGTATTTACGGTACATTTTGGACCACCCTGCATTAAACATCGATATTCCAATAGTGTGGCTCGAATGTTGAACTCACTATATATAAATAAGAGTATTAAAAAATATCAATACCTATTGTTTAATTTCAAATTTAGCTAGGTAATAATAAATAATTGGTTTTAATATTAGTAATAGTTTATTAAATAAAAATAGGTACATAATACTAACAAAGTATAAAAATACCAAAATAATATATCTTATTTATGCTACTGATTGGAACCTAAAAACAATGAAATTAGGTCTGAACAAGTTTCATATTAGTAACTTCACTTACATTGGATAATATTGATTATTTAAAGAAAGTCTAAACTTTAAACATGTCTAAGTTTAATCTATTATAGTTATTAATATAACAATAATGCTAATAATAATAACTTAATATACATTTAATATGACCACGAAGCAGATAGTCAAGAAAAGAAATAAACAAGTTTAAACCATTCCCAATAATGATTAGAAATATATCACTGTATCTTAAATTTTAATATAAAGTTAAAAAATTACCAAGTCGTAATAAATGTTACCCATTTTACAAAGTAATTTAACGTAGGCATGTACGAGTACAATATTCATGCGCCTACTTTTATTAATTTTGTCATCGTCTTTGTAAGTATTTTGAAACATGAGTAGGAAAAGATATACTGGAATAAATTTAGATTCCATTATATAATTATTTGTAACATGTAATGTAAAAAAGACCTAATCCTTTTATATTAAGAAAACAAAATTTAATACTTATAGAAGTACTTACCAAAATAAAATAGGGAAATAATTCATGGATCACGGTAGGTACGTACAATGATGAATATGCAACTAACAAACTTTTACAAGAAATAACTCAAAATGGTATGTGTGTAACACGTGATCTTTGTCTACCAATAAGATCATTAAATTCGTACATAACGTTTAACGACATTATAATTGACACGTGTAATAAACGGCATTTCGTTTCCTTATTTCAACGAATGATTATAACGTATAATACATGTTTGAATTGTACTGTTTTTTAACACTTGTGAGATTTATTAAAAAATAATTACTATCAAGTTATTTGTATATTTAAGTACCTATATATTCTAAATGCAATATATTTTTATTAAATTTTATTGTATAAAATTTACTTTGGATTGGTAAATATTTATTTATGCAAAACGTGTATGATACGTTTGGTAAGCATTACTAATGCCTGTTACTCTAAAACGTTACAAACACGTTTTTGTTCAATGTCAATATATTAATCAGTTGACACAGACGTTTTATAAAGGTTTAAATAAATACGTTTTATTTAAATATTTTAAATAACGTTCATTTAACGTTACAAAGAGTTCGTCAACATTTTTGGTTAAAAATATACGTATTTTAAACGTTATGTTAGACCGTTACTTTTCTAACCATAAAATAATGGTTGATTTTGTAACGTAACACGAATTATCAACCAATGGTACGTTGAAAATACGTTTAAATAACGTATGTGTGTTTACTGGGTTTGGTCCACTTGTGGCTAATAAAAAAGTTACAGGGCGTTAAAGTTCAAATTTTGAATTCGAAATTCTTAAAATTCTTAGAGGAGGATTCTTTTGAAAATTTGGATTAGGGGTTTTTTTGGACAATTACGAATCCGTACTTAATTTTATTTTTACATACAACTACTCTACAGGTAAACCCATTTAACTAGAAAAACGTATATAACACAAAATATAATTTAACACAAAAAACAATAGTAAACTTCAAGAACAACAAAAAAATACAATAGAAAACAAGAGCAACAAAAAAAAACAAAGATTTATTTACGGTTTGAAACAACTTTTTATGGAACTGACAGAACAATTAAAAATGTCAAAATTCTCACATTGACAATTATAGACATTGCACATGAAAAAAAGAGGTGAAAATTTAAGAACATTTGAATTCGGGATGGAGAGGAAGGAGGCCTGAAGTCTTCGAGCATTAAAATAAGGTACTCGAAAATGCAATCTGCTTAATAAATGTTGACAATCAATCTTATTGTGAATAAGTTTAAATAAAAATAATTGGGAACAACACTTACGCCTCTCTTCAAGTGCCGCAATTGAGAATCTTGTCAATTGGAATTTGGTAGTTGGCATTTTGCTGTAGACGCTAGAGGGCGCTACGAAATGTACTCTTGGTTGATAAAAACTCATTATAACTTTTTTATCAGTGTGTGTACAAAAGTTTTAATAGAAAAATATTGTTCTCCTATCTATTTTTCACAAATAAGGTATACTTGTTTTATGTCGATAAATTTAACAATTTTCTATATGTTTTACAGTTAAACTGCACAGTTCTGCAGTTTGACATACCCCATTTAAACCAAATATTAGTACCACTTTCATTAATAACAATTTATCGTCTACAACCTCTTTTAAAAACATAGTAACGTTTTTCGAAGTCAAAACTTTTGATTTCTTGACGTGTCAGCGTGACGTTCTGAAAGGCAAGTAGTTTTTATATTGTGATAGATCTATATTTTCGTTTATTTGTTGTTTAGTACTTTTCAACATGAAATATGTAGACGATAAATTGGATACCTTGATTGATTTTGCCTAAAATAACGAAAGTAAAAGTAGCTTGCCTTCCCAAAAATAAACACCCTAGCATTACACTTATAAAATATTTCGGTTTCGGCGCGAAAAAACTACGCCTATAAGCGCTAGCAGAAATCCTGCTTCTACTGTGTTTGTACCTTTAGGGTCTAACCATAGTCGTTACCGAGATACAGGGCGTTTTACCGATATTGAGATACTCTACTACTTTACCCAATTTACTAATGTCAAAGCACAACAAAAATTCAGATTTATAAAAGGAATTATTATCTTTATTGGCAAAAAGAACACTCTGTATAATGGATGGAATAAAAGTTTTTTGAGTAGTGCAATTAAATGCGCAAGTACAGCAAATTCATTATTAACTCTAATATCTCTATTATACTTACATCCCCTAAAATATTTTTGAAAATCCTCTGATACAGAACAGTTAATAAATAAATAAACAAATAATTTAAAAAATTATAAGACCGGACCAGCATTTCTGTTTTGCTTATGACGTCAGTGGATTGCGTAAAATAGATACCTAAAGTATGCCTACTAATTATCAAATTGTTATACAGTTATTCGCGTTTTAAGAAATAACCAAAATAGTTGTGCCATTTAAAATAACCTTAAAGTTTCATTTTTTATTTCAGTGCCACTCTACACTCAAGAAACATATCTAAAAATATGATTCAGAATGCAATTCAAATTTCTAGTACTACTATTCCTAATTAAATTTCTTAATGGGTTCAGGATTATTTCAAACTTAAGTGACGATTTAACAGAACCACAGTGTACAGAATTAGCCGTGGGAAAATATCTCGAAGATAAACACATAAATTTTATATTTCCTATTAGAGAAACCTCAGAGAATGGCATACTATCAATAAGGGATCTTTACATTTTACAAAGACTTCAAAAAGAATTGAAATGGTCAATAAGAATACGAAATCTGCAAGAAAAAGTCACTGAAACTTCTGAAATTCATTCGAAGAAAATTAATATGTATATAATTTCCTTCAAGCAGCTCCATGAAATTGAAATTGTGTTCAAAGAACTCCAAACGTCTTTGTCTTGGAATCCTAGAGCAAAATTCTTAGTTATATATCGTAGCTATATTCAGCATCACTCAAAAACTGCCAGGAATATATTTATCTTACTTTTGAGCTACAAAACTATGAACGTAGTAGTAATGCTACCCAGCCAAAGAGATTATCAAAAATTCATATTTTTCACATGGAATCCCTTTGAGAATGGAAACTGTGGAACCAGTGTTGATTCTGTTGTAATAATTGGTTCTTGCAGCGGAAAAGAAATTGTAAGCAATACTTCTTGGAACAAAATCAAAACCCAAGGGCGTTTTAAAAATTGTATGGTAGCTGCAGGTGCCTTGAACTTGGGCGACCACGAGCCCCATGTGAACCATTCCAAATCCTTTCCGGCGTTCAGGTATTTGGAAATGGAATTGGTGAATATTATAGCCAAGTTTTTAAACATAACTGTATCCCACAGAGAGATCAAAATTAGTTCTCCTGGGATCATCCACAGTAATGGTACTGCAACTGGAGGTTTCCAATATCTAAGGAATAATTCAATTGATATGCTGATAGGAGGTTATGCACTAACTCCAATGCGATACATCCATTTTGATGATTCTAGTCCATACATTTTTGATGCTCTAACCTGGTGCGTTCCGAACTACCCAGTTTTCTCCAAATTCCAAGGAATGTTCAATATAATGCGACCATCTGCCTGGATACTGATCTTCTCCATATATTTCTTGGTAGCAATTCTGATTTGGATTGCTAGTTCGCTTACCCAGAAGGAATATCAAAGCTATGGCAGCGTAATGAATATCCTCCTGTACGAATTCCGTATACTCCTGGCAATACCTTTAAATAAACTGCCTAGAACCTTTCAAATGCGATATTTCGTGATGATTTTGATCGTATTCAGCTTCTACGTTATTATTGGTTACAAAACCTACTTATCTAGTATTCTAACAGACGATAGCAAAATCCAAAAATATAAGAGTCACGATGATATCTACAAATATAACTTGAAGACATATTTTAGACAAAATAGTAAGAGGTATTTCGTTGAAGATAAACTAGTTTTACAGAAATACAATGAATGCTCTGATTTCTACAAATGTATGGACTTCGTAGCTAAAGGAAGAGACTCTGCATTTTTTGTTTCTAGGATAATGGCAAAATACGTGTTTGAAGATTACGTATCTAAAACCAAGGGACCTATGATATACTGCTTTAAAGATAATATTGTGACCTATCCGATAAGTATAATCATGCAAAAAGGTTCACCATTGTTCTGTTACGTTAATAAAGTTATAGGAATTTTGAGAGAGACTGGAATTATAATTAAAATGAATAGAGATCGTTTAAAGCAGAGTAAAAAGCAGATAAGCGATTTTGATGTTACTGAGAGTCAAACTTTGAAGTTGAAGGAACTGTTACCTGTATTTGTGCTGTTCATGGTTGGGAATGTAATAGCTGTTTGTGTTTTTTTCTTAGAATTGCGTAGTGTATTCATTAATTATGTTAAGAAATATGAACATTAGGATCACTGCAAATATATGACATATTAGAGATGTTCATATAGCCCTCATTTTGATGCCATAAATTACAAAAACAAGAAATGTCCTTAGAATTGATTTGGAGAATTATAAAGTTTGGAAAAGTGTATGTATCAACTGAGACTCGACCAATTCATACTTATGGGAAAATCTTTATCCTTGTGCTATGCACATACTTATTCAAAAATCTGCATTAATTGTTTCTTTAATTAAATTATCTGTATGTTTAAATAAAATAGTTTAGTAGTAGTGCTTTGGACTTTAAATATTGCCATTATTTGCTATTTAATTTCTTAAGATTATTTGGTTAGAAAAGTGTTTAAACTATGATCGACTTGCACCATTATTTTTTGTTTTTATACTGTCCGTTAAATAATACTACTAGTCGCAACAAGTTGCTGATTAAATAGTGAAAAGTTCCGTACAAGATGGATCTGAATGCGTTTTTCTGCATTTGCTTCTAAATATTATTAATCCAAAATTCACCTAGGTGGGAATATGCTGAAATTCGTAGTTGCATCGCTGCAGCCAAAAATGCATATTTTGAGACTCCCTTTTGACGACATAATAAATATTTAAAAAAGAGTCGGAATAGGCCCATAATGGGTGCCCTGGGGTTATTGAGGTCGCTGATCACGATTATGATGACCAAATCACCACCCTGACCACCTGGGGCTCAGGAACGCCGACGAAAGTCATCTCCGTGGAACTCTCACAAAATTCATCCCGGGAAGGAAAAACACTTGGTGCCCGGGGGTTTTTTGGGTCGCTGAATTCAAATATGGCATCGGCAAAATCCCCAGACACCTGGTGCGCCACAACCTGGACGTGAACGTTATCTCCGTGGAACTCCCGCACAATTCATGCGCGAAAGGAAAAACACTTGGTGCCCGGGGGTTTTTTGGGTCGCTGAATTCAAATATGGCATCGGCGAACACCCCCAGACACCTGGTGCGCCCCAACCTGGACATGAAGGTCGTCTCCGTGGAACTCCCACACAATTCATGCGGGAAAGGAAAGACACTTGGTGCCCGGGGGTTTTTTGGGTCGCTGAATTCAAATATGGCATCGGCGAACCCCCCGAGACACCTGGTGCGCCCCAACCTGGACATGAAGGTCGTCTCCGAGGCGTTCCACCCACACACGAAAAAGATGAACCGGAAATCGTTAAGGTGGGTTTTTTCGGTCGCCAAAGCAGAATTTGACGTCGAACAGGATCCCCGAGCACCTGGTGCACCGCAACCTAGACCTGAAGGTCGTCTCCAGGCTTTCCAGACACACTCGAAAAAGACGAACGAGAAATTGTTAAGACGACCTTCATGTCCAGGTTGGGGCACACACCAGGTGTCTGGGGTGTTCGCCGATGCCATATTTGAATTCAGCGACCCAAAAAACCCCCGGGCACCAAGTGTTTTTCCTTTCGCGCATGAATTGTGCGGGAGTTCCACGGAGATGACGTTCACGTCCAGGTTGTGGCGCACCAGGTGTCTGGAGGTGTTCGCCGATGACATATTTGAATTAAGCGACCCAAAAACCCCGGGCACCAAGTGTTTTTGCTTTCCCGCATGAATTCTGTGAGAGTTCCACGGAGATGACGTTCATGTCCCGGTTGGGACGCACCAGGTGTCTGGGGGGTGTTCGCCGATGCCATATTTGAATTCAGCGACCCAAAAAACCCCCCGGGCACCAAGTGTTTTTGCTTTCCCGCATGAATTCTGTGAGAGTTCCACGGAGATGACTTTCGTCGGCGTTCCTGAGCCCCAGGTGGTCAGGGTGGCGATTTGGACATCATAATCGTGATCAGCGACCTCAAAAACCCCAGGGCACCCATTCTGGGCCAATTCCGACTCTTTTTTACAAATTTATTAAGTCGTCCAAAGGGCGTCTCAAAAATGCATTTTTCGAATGCATTTTTGGCTGCAGCGATGCAACTACGAATTTCGGCATATTCCCACCTAGGTGAATTTTGGATTAATAATTTTAGAAGCAAATGCCGAAAACCGCATTCCGATCCATCTTGTACGGAACTTTTCCCTATTTAGACCCGTTTTTCACGTATCTTGCTGCGACTATACTGACTTTTTGTTTTCTTAAAATTTAACATGAATAAAAACAGTGTTTTAAATGAAATTCTTCGGGGGATGTTATCATTCTTTTTAAATGCTATGAATGGAAAAATGTTTGGTATAATTTTAGGAGTTACTCAGCCTCAATAAGCATCTTGTAGTGTTTCAATTTACTTGAACTCATTGTCAAAGAAGACCAATAATAAACCTAAATCATGTACCAAGTTTGGTTATTCTAAGTTAAAGTAAGTAAGTAAAGTAAGATATTAATTGCATGTGCAATTTTATATATAGGTATGTGCTCTGTGTCGGTTCTTATGCGGAACACCTTGTATAGATATCTCAAATATTTCTTTTGTATTTTTTCAACCTTCTCTTTATACTTTTGTGGCTGCGCATACCATAACAATGAGCCGTATTCAAATTTTGCTCTAATAAGTGTGCAACACAAAGAGATTCCCTCATAACAAAACAAAGAGATTTATAAGCATCAGATAAAAATTTGTCTAATTTATATGACATTGTACCGACTATAGGAACATCCAGATCTAACATTATGCACCTTAAGTAGGTCTTCAGCCGATAACAAACATGCAGAGTGATGAAGACATTGGAGTAAATCATCAATAAAATACAAGAACAGGATTGGACCACTGCGAAACTGTTGAATTTGCTATATAAACTTTTGAAAACATTCCGTGATATTTGATTTTTTAAAAGTACGTCGTAATCTACCCCGACCGTTTGTTTTGTAGAACCTACATAAAAACTTTGAAAATCAGCTTCAGGAAAAGAACCAGCTCTTAAAATTCATGAAACATAGCGGAAGGAACACAACTGTATAGATAACCATGAGAAGCTTCAAGTTTTATATTAACACTTATGCAACTTTATTTTTGATTACATTAATTCAACCAACCTAACCTCACAATCTTCTGAAACAGAATCACATAAACATACAGAACAGGGCAGAAGCCAAAATGGTTCTTGATATGGTGGCGTTATTTAGAATAATTGTATCATCTTACCTCGGAGACTACTTATATTTTCGTTAACATTTTTCAATTTTTAAATATTTAGCGCTGCATTTTTACACTTTTTCAGAAAATATTATTTTATATTTTTTTATGTCTCATGAATCCTTGGGATGTCATACGGATTTACTGATAGGACAATCCTACATAGAATGGTAAGGAATGAAAACAGACAAAGACGTGATGTGCTAGCTGCGATTTTTTCTGCACAAAAATATACAAACAAAACATAAAGTATCTAGTTCGACATAAATCAATTTTCCTTACAGAATCTTTTTCGTGGAAAAAAAATTAAAAAATCTATTTTTCTATATATTATATATTCTTCTTTTCTATTTTCTAAGTTTTCACCTATTTCACTAAATATGGACCTATACTCAACCGCCCAAAAACTAGAGAGTGACTCATATTATAAACCCGCTCACAATTTATAGTAGTCTACACAAAGAAAGATACATGCAGCCCGTGTATTTTCCTATGTGCGCATATCTCTGTGAGCATACTCGATCGAAATGTAAGATTTCTATTTGTTGTGACGAATTGACGGTTCTATCTGTTTCATCTCCAGCGCTATCATGTGTCGGTATATGTTTCGGGCTGGAAAAATTTCGGGTATATCTTTCCGCTAATTTAATTATGAACGTAATTAATTTATAAATGATCCTGTGTTCTTAAAAATGGAGAATAATTCAATCTCTACAGCGTGAGGAATTGGATGACATGTATGAAGGGTTTAGGGGGCGAGGTCAAAATATGAGTGTAAGTGATGTTAAAATATGTAGTTTATTAACAAGAATATACGTGTGTAGCATGTAGTCTAGTGCAAAAAGAGTGGTAAAGAAGTATATCTCAGAAACGCAAAATAGGGGAATCTTACGGAAGAAAGATGATGAGTATTTGACAAAAAAAATTGGGCTGCTATATCTTACAAGATGAGACTTTGCCTAGCCTACAAGGGTGCTGACATATGAATTATGGTATGTAAATATTCGTATAAATAAAATCGAAAAAAGTGTACTGATAGAAAAAGACGAAATAGTGATATGGCAAGGAAATTATTTAAAATAAAGACGGTACGATATGATATAGTAAGTGTTAATGTGTGACCATTATAGTGGCAGTACTAGTTACCAATAATAGTCAATAATATGTACATAGGGTGTCCGGAAATTATGCGTCAAGACTTCAGGAGGTGATTCCTCACAAGTAATTAGGTTCACGATGTCGTATAACAAATTTTTCTAAAACTTAATATTAACGGAGATATAGGGTGTCAAAAGAAATTTTTTTTTTTAGTTTTTCTTAGATAAGTTTTTTATTCGTTATTTGATTCTTTCCTATGTATTACTAGTGCCCTTGTAGAGTTATGTTCCAAATATGATGCAAATATTCCAGTGCCAAAGGGCCTGACCTGACCTTATTTTTCGACCCATGGCCCACAGCTTTTTTGTTTTCACCGCTTTATAAACGAGAGAAAATGTTTTAGTTGACAAAATTCTTTACAAGCAGAGATTTTCCCACCATTTAATAAATCGTGAATTATTCGCGAATTTCGCATCCATAAGGACAAAAGGCTTTAGAATACATTGCGCTATATACAAAATGTCCAGGAATTATGCGTCAAGACTTCAGAAGGTGATTCCTCACAAAGTCCTAAAACAATTTTTCGAAAACTCAAAATTAACGGAAATACAGGCTGTCAAAAGAATTTTTTTTTTAGTTTTTCTTAGATCTTTTTTATTTGTTATTTGATTTTTTCCAAGTCTTTCCTATGTATTACCAGTGTAGATTTATGTTCCAAATATGATGCAAATACTCCAGTCTCAAAAGACCTAACCTGACCTTAATCTTCGATCTACGGCCCACAACTTTTTTGTTTTCACCGCCTTATAAATTTGAACAGCACCATGTTAAAGAGTATCAAAAATTATTTAAAAAAGTATCTCTTGTTGCGATACAATAAAATGAACCGTTTCTGAGAAAAACGACTTCAAACATTTTCATGCGTTAACGCTGTTTTAAACTGATTTTTAAGATTTACAAACGAGAGTTTGAAAACAATAACTTAGTGCTGCCTTAGCTACTTTTAACAGATAATATTTATGTGAATTATTTTATTGTGATCATTTGTGCGTAATAAGTATCGCGATTAGAACTGATAATAATAATAATAACAATAATAATTATAATAAATATTCGAATGAAGAGCTGCGCGACATGCATTATTATTATTATGGCTTAGCTGCGGGAAATGCATCAAGAGCAAAACGTTCGTATCGAGATGCATTTCCAAACAGAACAATTCCACTACCGCAGTAGTTCAGTACTGTCCGTCAGAGATTACGAGTAGGTGAGTTTGACTCTTGGGTCATTCCATTTGAAATCGTCTGAAAATAATAAAAATTGTTGCCGACCCATTTTAAATTATGGTGTAACTTTGAAAAATTCTACTCTAGGGTCTCAAACAATAAAATTTACACGAGTTTGATTTTTACAAGCGCTTGTTTCCGCCTATTTAAATAAAGACTTAAAAATTGCTATTTTTAAGCTTTATTAATTTTTGCTGTCAAATTTTTCTGTTTGCAGATATTTGAATGATCAAGACGGAATTCAGAGTGGGAAAGATAATAGTTTTAGTGTAAATGAAGATAATTGGCTCGGACGATCCCTTTGAATAATAGCAAGGTGCTGAAAATGAGTTTTTTTAGTCATTTTTCGTGAATTTCAATCGACTCTAGCGTCTTAACTGTTGAGAGTTAAAAATTCATGCTCCGCGGGAACTAAGTATACATATCATAGACAAAATTCAGCCACAAGTTTACCTGAGTAGCCCACTCTTTATAGAAGAAAACTTTGCTTGAAGTTTTGAAATTTTAAAAAATGCCAATATTCAGGCTATGAAACCAGCGTGTTGACTGCGAGATAAAAATCTGATACTCACAGAATCTACTGTTCTTACCTTCAACTTTAAATGACTATATCAGTTGTTTTGTTATTTTCATTAGTCGTCAGTCAGGTTAATTGAATTGCAGGAAAATATTCCCAAAAGCTCAATCCATGAAATTTTGCAGGAACAACACCTGCATCCATTCCACTATCAAAAGATCCAAAAGACCTCCACTTCCTAGAGATCCCATTTTACGACTGAATTTTTGTAGGACAATTATAAATCTTCATGATGGCAACAGAAATTTCATCAATTTAATTCTTTTCATGGATGAAGCTGGAATTGAGCATGATAGCGTAATAAATCTACATAATAAACATTATTTGTGTGACGAGAATCCTCATTCAGTGGTGGAACGTGGGTTCCAGAATAAATTTTCTGTGAATGTATGGACTGGCATCGTGGGAGATCATTTAGTTAGACACCACATTTCTTTCATCAAAGACTTGGTGGTGAGGTTTACCTACATTTTCTACAAAATGATCTGCCAGTTTTGTTGGAAAACGTTCCTATTGGAGTGCGACGTCATGACGGTGCACCGCCTCATTACAGTTTAACGGTGAGAGAGCAATGAAATTTTCCCTGAGAGGTGAATAGGGCGTGGTGGATTCATAGACTGGGCTGTCAGATCGCCCGACTTGAACCCGATCGATTGTTTTCTTTGAGACTATGTTAAGTCACTGGTATATAGAAGGCCTGTGAATAACGTGGAAGAGCTGAGGCAACGAATTATTGACAGTTTTGCAATAATAAGAGCGAAAGAGGGCATATCCTTCAGGGTTCGTCGCAACTTTCTGAGAAGATTGAATCGTCGACAACATTTCAAGAACTTATTATAAGAGCATAGACTAAAGAAAAATGTTACTTAATAATCTAGTTAGTGAATAAATTTTGTATTGATGAGTTGAAACTGTGAATATCAGTTAAAAACAGCGTTGGCACATGAAAATGTTTGAAGCCGTTTTTCTCAGAAACGGTTCATTTTATTGTATCGTAACAAGAGATACTTTTTTAAATAATTTTTGATACTCTTTAACATGGTGCTAAAGCGGCGAAACCAAAAAAGTTGTGGGCCATAGATCGAAGTTTAAGGTCAGGTTAGGTCCTTTGGCACTGTAGTATTTGCATCATATTTGGATCAAACCACAAATAAAAAAGATCTAAGAGAAATTAAAAAAAAATTCTTTTGACACCCTGTATCTCCCTTCGAAAAATTGTTTTAGGACTTTGTGACCCTAATTCTTGTGAGGAATCACCAATTTCCGGACACTCTGTATATAGCGCAATTTATTCTAAAGCCTTTTGTCCTTATGGATGCGAAATTCGCGAATATTTGCACGATTTATTCAATGGTAGGAAAATCTCTACGTGTAACGACTTTTTTCAACTATAACATTTTCTATCATTGTCATCATGAAACTATCATGGTAGATTGTCAGAAGCTCAAAACAAACTTATTAACACTACAAATAATGAAAGTAGCAATAATATTTGTACTGTTTTACTTTTTTGCAAAATGTGTGCAAAAATCCGTGAATTTCGCGTCCATAAAAATAGGGCTTAATTAAATATGATCAGGTAGGGTAAGTAGCTGGTGGTGGGCCATCGCCGCCCAAAAGGAGGGCATTCTAATTTGTGGAGAGGATGGCATAGTGAGGACATTTATAGTAAACTGTTAATATGCTAGGTTCACTCAACGGCCATTTATTTTTAATAATTTTGTGTGATTTGAACCATTCTCAAGATAAAAACTTCGAATTTGGAAATAACTATATGATTTTTATATTTTTATTATCTAATGCCTCGAAAATGGTAAACACTGTTTCTACTAAAAATAATTGATGTTATGTAATGCCATTATTTTTTATATATGATCACCCTTCGCGCCTGTCTACAAGCTCTAGATTTTTGGCGGTTCGGTATAGGTTTATTTTCATCTAAAGAAAATGCTTATGAAGTGTGACCTATTGTTTACCAGACACTCTGTATATTTTAGATTTTTTATTTATTAAATTAATTTCGGACCTAGCTTTCCATAAATGTCATATCATTGGACTTCTATGAATTCAAAAAACTACTCATTAAAAGTATATTTGACTTTTTGAAGTCTCTAATTTTAAAACAATCAGTAATCGATCAAATTACAAACACTAAAGACCAACAAATGCCGCTCGGCAAACAAGGAAACAGTCGCATATTCTAATTTAGAAAAATGATACAGTTCTGGTTTACCTAACAGTACATTTCCCAACATTTTGTTTGCTTTAGACAAATGCAATCAAGCCACATAACAGTAGTTTTAAAAGTAATTTTGTAAAACGTCACTACAATGGCTCTCTTGCATACTTGCACGAAATATTTGTATTTGCTATAATAAAAATGTGCATTTTACGTTTTAGAACAAAATATATATTTCAGGTTTTTGCGTTTGTGGTGCTGCTAGTTGTATGTTACGTTTGTGCTAGTAATATTGAGCAAATCAAACACAGGGTGAAGAGAAAAGTCATGTTTACCAGCAGCAGTAAGTTTTTTGTAAGTATTTTTAAAAGCAGAAGATATTGTAATATTATTATTTTTCTAAAAGTGTATGAGAGTTTGTGTTTACTTTCGTTGGATTTTTCTTATGGTGTGTTGACAGATAATTTGGGGGTCAGTTTAGTGAACTTCTTTTCACATTATATATTGCCAAACACAACATTTTGCAAAATATCATTACTCGCCGAACTCGGTAAAGATCGACAGCTTTCAATGGTGTCTACTGCATGTAGAACGGCTTCGTGTCTGTGACATTTTCAGTCCGGCATGGAGTAGCGAATGGAAAATAGATACCGCGTACTCATGGCTATAGTCAGCGGCCGAAATTGTAGAGAGTGACTAATCGCTAGCTTGTTGACCAGCGCGACGGGCGAAGCGTGCGGGGAGTAACATTTCATAGGCGTACTAAATTTGAATGCGATCAGATATAAAAAATATACAAAAATGACAAAAATAATTGCATTACATAACATCCATTATTTTTAGAGTAGAAACAGTGATATAATAGTTTTTACCAATTTCGAGGCGTTAGATAATAAAAATAATAAGAATATTTCAAAATTTAAAGTTTTTATCTTGTATTATCAATTACCCAAGATCGAAAATAATAGAGAGTGACTAATTCACAACACAAAGATGAGTACTGAAGATACGGGTGATATAATTACCTATGCGTGCCACTTGAGAAGAATTAAAGCACACAAAATTATTAAAAATAAGTTGACGTCGGCTGAACCTAGCACATTAATAATTTATTTTAAGTGTGACACTTGTGTCGTCATCTCTACAAATTAGAATGCCGTCCTTTTGGACGGCGATTTCCCACCACCATCCAGTTACATCTACCTGATGCGCACTCCGCAGATATCACACTTAATCCTTGTCCTCATGGATGCGAAATTCACGTATTTTTGCATGAATTTTGCAACTTCTGTTTTAATTATTTATAGCGGGAAAATCTAAACTTTTGACAATTGCAATTTACGAAACTGTCAATCACTACAAATATTATTGCCCCTTTCATTATTAAGTGGTATTAATAAATTTGTTTTGAGCTTCTTTTAATCTACCATGGCAGTTTCATGGTGAAAATGATATAAAATGTTATAGGTAGTTGACAAATTTGTTACAAATAGTGATTTTTCCACCTTTAAATAAATGCCGCATTCAAAAGGACAAAAGGCATACATACACACTATTTACTATTGGTTACTAGCACTGTCACTATAACGGTCACATATCAACACTTATTATATTATATCGTACCGCTTTCCGTATGACCTTCATACGTCCATGTTTCGTCAAAATGTAATATATTCTTCGATCCAGATTCTTATTTTTTAATATTTATTTTAGTTCCTTCGCCACATCACTATTTCGTCCTTTGTATCAGTATACTTTTTGATTTTATTTATACGGACTAAGTTTCCTCTTGTGAGATATAACAACAGATTTTTTTTTGTCGAAAATTCATTTAAAAAATACAATATTCCTTCCCCGAATTTCCATCACTTTCCGTTTCACAGTTGTACTTCTTTACCAATTTTTTATTTGCACACATATGCTATTCACATACAATTTTGTTAATGAAATACATATTTCAACATCACTTACACTCATATTTTGACCTCGCGCTCTAAACTCTTCATATATATCATTATCCGATACTCTTCACTAATAAAATTAATTACATTCATAATTAAATTAACGAAAAGATGTACCCGAAATTTTGCCCGCCCGAACTATATACCCGCTCATAATAGCGCTGGAAATGAAACAGTTGGATCCGACAATTCGTCGCAGCCAATCAAAAGCAGCATGCATGCGTACTTACTGCAGCGCATGCGTAGCAGAAGCTGTGTAATCAGGTATGCTCTCAGAGATATGCGGCACACGATTTTGTAGGAAAAATATACGGGCTGCATGTATATTTCTTTGTGCTGACTTCTATAAATTGTGAGCAGGTTTATAACATGAGTCACTCTCTACAAATTTGGAAGTCAACTATAGACCTAATTAACACTAGAAGTAGCATCAGATTTAAAAAAATCATAAGAGTGCTACCTGCTTCAAGCTTGCAAGAGAACACTGAAATATATCTACCGATGACTTAAATTGTTATAAGTATTGCAATAAAATTCAGGGGGGAAATAACTCCTAATATTTGTCTATATTATATCCCAAAGCATGTAATGAATTGAATTTTTTCAACTAATAACATTTATATCTTATTTCAAAGGTCGCATATCGCTAAAATTTAGAAGTTGCGCAAGAAATCATGGCATTTTAATATTGACATCCAATTTGATTTCTACTTTAATATTTCAGTTTCGATTAAATGGTAAGGCAAACAGCTTGAATCATACAGAGATATTTGCCATGGGATACGCAGTCAGAATAAACTACGATCTGCCTAGTACCCCAAAGAAGCGGTTCAAGTTCTTTAAAAGGGATATACATAGTGATATTGCTAAAATACCAAACGAGTAAGTAAAAAATTTCGTATCTATTGGAAGTTGTATCCAAAAAACATTTCTGATATGTTTTTACTACACAGGATGTTTGGTAAAGAATGGGCCATACATTATGGTCTATTGACAAAAATATTGTGAATTAAATCAACTTGGTACAATTTTGTTTTCTTGAGTAGTTATAGACGAGAAAGTCATTTTTACGGTAATTTTCTTTTTAGTTGGGCAATTTTACTCAAATTTTGGAATTTATGGATTTTTGAGTTAAATATAGGTACATGGCGTGAACTACTAACTAACTATATTATTTCTTTCAGATTTTTTTTTAAAGAGAGAGAGATTTTTGGGAAAATGATTTAAAAAGAAAAGATTTTAGGAAAAAACTGCGTTTAACGTATTTGTTTAGCTTGAAAATCAAAACACAAATTCCAACAAAATATAAATTCGAATAATTAATTTCATATAAAGGAGCATATAATGCAAATCGAGAAATATGACCAAATAAAATGAAAACATTTAAAATATAATGAATTTAAAAAAAAATCGTTTGCACCTAAACGCAATAGCATAAACAAAATCTTTATTTTAAATTTATTTTCAAAATGTTCAACAGCTACTTGTTAGATATTCCTAACTATAATAACTGTTTGAATTAATAATTTATTAGAATTTATGTATTAATTTCCAAAGTTTTGGATGACATGCAACAAATGTAGGAGACTGTTTAAAATTAACTAATCATAGTGGTACAGGCACTCACAAAGCCCTGTACATTTAATTCATAAATCAATCTTTGTCACACAAAATACGTTTACTCGAAAATTTGAATACAATTAACCAACTAATAAAAAATTGACACAAAAAAAGAAATAGAAAAGTACTTTCTCAGTCATAAGTTGAATCAATTCACATTCTTCTTGTCCAAAAAAGCTAGCCTTATAGCCTATTCTTGACTCAAGACCCTGTATAGAAATGAATAGGAAATGTGCTAAACCATATTTGATATTACCTCTTTATTATAAGTGTATGAAATTTACTTACGCATACTTATTTTTACATAATAAGTATTTTTCATCAAATTTCCTATTATATTATGTTTTTAGGCCAGTTTTAAAAGGAGTATCATGTCTGATAAAACAATTTTGTCAGGTCCTATCGAGAATAGTAGTCACACAATCATGTGGTTTTCTCTGTGATATTGGGAATATTATTGCAAGGTACGTAAACTATAGTGTAAAGCTAATAGTCGATTTCAATAATATGCACTGATGTTTTGAAATTATTGTGATACACTGGATTTAAATAAATTACAGTGTTCGGTAACACCTTTATTCCACAATCCTAGTATACAGGGTGTCCGGCATATGAGTGCCGTAATTTTAAGGGCTTATATATCTGACTAAAAGCAACAAAAAACGAATAGTTTGCCTACAAATACATTTTGAAAAACAAAAATACAACTGCAACAATATGCAAAACTATGTTACAAAATTACAAACTAAGATACAATTTACAAGGTTAAGTAAAAGCACTTGTAACGTAATTTGTTCATAATTTGATATTTGGATCAGTATTAATGAAGTAAACAATAATTGAAGTTTCTGAGAAACTCTTTGAAAATGTAACGTACGGTAAAGGTCGACAACATTGCAGTGTCAGACTGCTGGTGATAACCTGAAAGTAATATTAGTCATAATGGTGCGTACAGCTAGTGTGGTTCATTTTTGTCTAGTTTTTCTTTGATGTTTGTGTTTGTGAGTGTACACAAACAAAAATGGAACAAATTTATAGTAACCATAACCAGCTGCATGGCATGTTAATTTACGGCGAATCTAGGTGTACCTATTTGTAATTATTATGTATAAATACATAACAATCCTAAGATAGTATGTGAGCAACGTTGTCACATATTCAAGACCTGTTTGCTGTCATAATTCTGTTACCGTGGGTCAGAGAAAAAAAATTGTTAAGTCAAATTTGTTTTGTTTGGTACAACTTATCATATTCCGCACACCCTGTATATGAATTACAATTTCTCGTTGGTATGCAGGGCTTTACTTGTACAATATTTACAACTTAAAGCTAAAAACACATACACACCTTCATAAAATATAAAGTTACTCACAATAATAAATATAACTTAAAATAATTTTGTATAACATTCTGTGGAAGACGTTATCTAATTACATTTTTTAGGATAATTCACGTGCATCATTTTCAATTAATAATTTATTTTGATGTCTGTAAGCATAGTATTTTCTTTTCAGAGAAGAGGGAATGGAAGGAAATTTTTTCAGAAGCTTTATCGACAAATGTGAATACTACGAACGGATGTGTCCAAATATTAAAGAAACAAATGAAATTGCAGAAGGAAATTAATATATTAGTTATATTTTAAGACAAAATAAAACTGTTACACTAAATAATTGTACTTTCTATCTGAAAATCAAAGAACTTATCCAAATATTAGACACGTTTAGTTATAAAATTCTTTACAAGATAGGTGATTTATCCTAAAAGAAAAATTAAGGCATAAACTATGCCAGGATATTATGCAATATCTTTAATACTAAATTATTTTAATAATAGTTGATTTTTTTCTTTATTATATTCTTCAACATTCTACCAACATTTGTGGCATACTTGCAAATCCTTGGTATTCTTTAGCAGTTAATAATCAAGTCGGAAACTATTGCCGTACATTGAAGTTTGTCAAAATGGATTACAATTTTAAAGCTCAATATTTTTACAGGGGCGACAAAATATGGTGATTTAACTCTACTCTTGTATATACAAAAATGTCCTTCTTAAAAGAAGCAGAGTGTTGAACTTGAACTTTCAAAATTGTTGTTTCACGAGAATTTTGTGCATTTTTCCCATAGTTTGAAGTGTGGTACAAAGTGACTCCATTCTTCTGAATATTACAACTTCATTATTAGTGGCTGGTACATTCCACATATTTTTTCATTATTTCTCCTTCATAGCTATCTTTCGTCTTCTTTCCCTCTAGAATTCTTCTTAAGATCTTCATTCGTCACCTCAACAGGTTTTCTCTTGACTTCTTACTGAGAGTCCAGGTATTGCTGGAACTTCTGTTGTTACGAGTATTATTCTTTGAACATTCACCTTTTATCATCAGTCTAGTATTATTTATTGTTTTATTATTCAACTTAGTTTATTGCTTTTGACAGAATCATAGACTTTTCTAAAGTTCACGAATAAGATCATTGCTTTAATCCCATACTCATAGCATGTAGTAAGAACTTTCTTCACCATTCTGGTCCATTCTTGATATCATCTTTCTAAGACCCGTTTGATACTCCCCTATCTGTAGTTCTGCTATGAGTTCTATTCTTTGTTTTATTAACGTTGCCATCATTTTATACCCTATATCCAGAAATAATACATCTCTACAGTTCTGTAATCTATTGTATCTCTCTTTATTAAAATTGGTAATGGTATAGCATATCTCCAATCATCAGGCATACAGCTTTCTCTCCAAATATTAGCTCTATTATATTTCACTTATATTTGCAAAAATTGACATTATTCGGAAAATACAATTTTTAACAAAATTTAACACTTAAAAGTAGGGTTAAATCGTAATTTTTTGTTCCCAAAAATTTATAGTTGATAGGATGACCTACTCTTTTGTTACACCCTGTACTATTCCTTTTGCAACAAAGAACTTACTGGTGCACGTGAGGTAATCACCCCCCTTCAAACCCTCCTACCTACACTACTGCCAGATGCTAATCGTAAATACAAACATTTTATTTGGTTAACTTATCCATTTACTCCAGTTCTAAACCTAACATGTGACCACATTTAACGTCCATATGTTAATTGTACCATTTATCCTAGTTCATTGCACCGTAACTGACCTAGAATCCCAATAGGAACAGAGTAGAGATGAGATACAGTTTGTAAGAACAAGAGGAAATATGAAAATTAAAATGGTTTTATTAGTCGATTTATTGATATTAATACTTGCATTTTTCACCGTTACTCAAAGCCAAATTATGGATACAAGTAGACATGTGATTTCCCGTCAGAAGAGATGGTTAATTTGGAATGAGGGTACCAATTGGGTTCAAGTAAGTACAATTTAGATTTATTTAAGTTTATTTATACAGATTGACTCTTAACCTATACGTATAAACTTGGAAAATTATAGCTGCTATTTTTAGTTGCGGAAACTTACAAAAATTTATCAGGTGAAATTTGTTGCTTATATAAACGAAGTAAACAACAGGACGATATACTTGGTATTTGTATCAGTACTTTGTTATCGGTTGTGGCCCTATTCGAATTTATGTCACATGATTGTAAAAGTATGGCACATAACTTTTCAAACAAAGAACTTAAGGTTATGATACTGGCATATTGGAAAATATATCAAAATTCAGTGGCTGCAGTTCATCTCTATGTCCAAAGATTTTCCCAAAGATATCATCCGAGACATGAAACCTTTCTACGTGTGGTTCAGCGGAGTAGAGAAACTCGCAATTTGCGGCCGAGGCCTGGGCAACATGGGAAAACCATTAGACTTGGGCAAATTGTACAGCCTGGAATAAACACTAGGACAATTTCAGTGCAATTTGGGATATCACAATTCACAGTTTGGAGAATGTTAAGGCATGACTTACTCTAGCCTTTTCACGTGCAGCGGATACAAACTTTAGTTCCATAGGATCTTCTGTTTCGAGTGAACTTTTGCGAGCAACAATTAAAGCCAGCCAGATTTTACCATAAACATTGTACTTACGAATGAGTCAATTTTAACGTAATGGTATTCACAATGTTCACAACACGCATTTTTGGACATTGAAGAATCCGCATGTCATTCGGCGATTTTATCCGCATTTTATTAATGAAGTACTTATTGTCCCCTTCATTCTGAAAAATCCTTGAAGAAGTTAATTTCAACGTTGGACGATGCCGTTCCTTCACGATGATACTCCACACTACATTTTGCCCAACTATTGCGACAATTTTTGGATCATATGTTTCCCGAACAAGACATTACGTTGTTGTGATACTCTCTCGTGCAGTTGAATTTAAGAGACTGCTAAAATAGCTTGAAGGTTTACAGCCAATATATTTTAAAATTAAAGTGTATAAATACAATTAAAAGAAATGTCATGTGAAGTTTATTACTGAACTAATTTTAAATAACTTTACTGAAAGTTTTGCCACGCTAATTTACATGTTATACTATTTTTTCAAGCTTTGTATTAATAATGTATTTCTCCAGTTTATTTTTGGTCTTGGTATCCCTTTGGAAGTCAACAATCAAGCCATTACTGTCGGTGTCGTCATGAAAGCGTTCTACTTGCTGCCTACCAACAGTTCGTACTATACCAGACCAAGCATCAATTATGAGAGGAAGAAAAGATCAGGATCTAGATGGATTCTCTATGATGTATTGGAAAATTACCTTAGTCGGTCAGGTTTTTCAATTTTTTCTATAACAAAATTATTCAACCTTTTAAAATATTGTATATAGTTATTTAATTGTGGCATTTTTTGTTTTGAAGATCAGCTGTTTCGTTAGTCTTTTTTTTATTAATAACATAGTAACAAGTATTTCTATTCGACCAAACTTTAGTTGTCATATTTCTTTGAGAACCATATTTGATACACCCAACCTATATTTTCCAACTGATTTATGTAAAACATGTATTTACTAAAGATTTTATTCTAATCTATTTTTTACAGACAAAAATCATTGGATGGAAAAGCATGTTTACTGAAAGCAATCTGTGAAGTATCTCAAACTCCTTTTGACGAGAAATCAGGAATCCTTGCAGAAATTATACATGCTGTTTTAACGTAAGGTTAACAAGTTTTTTAAGAAATACAACTTTATTTGTTACTCATTTGTAAACGTCAGACCGTGTTAAGCAAGAAAATTCAATTTTAAAAGATACTAACGTGTAAAATGTTTGCAGGTGGGCTATTAATTTTACAATTCAGCGTTATTTACATTAGAGATTTCTGTTTTATTTGTGTCATATATGTTGAAAATCATGATACAACTGTTATTTCCGGTAATATAAAATTTGAACGATAAAATTCTCTTCATCTACTGGTGCAGGGACTGTTGAAGATAAATAGAATTTATAGACTCTTTACTAGGAAATAATTTGGTCAACGTTGTGATTTTGTTATTTATGGAATCATCGACATAACTCGTGGCAATTTTGCTGGATTTTCATCCCTCTGCATCTTTTAGTAATAAAATATCTTCCAGTAGTTGCTCCAAATCAGCTAAAAGGATGACCAGTATGTAACTTTGATCCTTTTACACCTAAATATTTCGCAATTTGCTTTAGGAAAGCGCCAATAGTGTGCTTATCAGCATTAGGGTTTATGCACTTTCTATTTCGATATGTTAAAAAAATCATATGCTTTCTGTTCCAGAAGACCGACATGCAGATCTTAAATAATGGCTGCATTAGCGTTTATGGTAAATATTCTTGTTAAATTTCACAATGTCACATTTGCGTATTTGCCCGTATCTTTTTGCGTCATTCATAGTCAGGGAGAAAAGTTCACCACATCGACAACAACCGTAAATCCCGAACATTGTTACAATTTTGGCAAGTAACCAATTGTAATCAGGAGTGTTCAACATCTACTTTAGTTAAAACATTTGCCTTTTTTGGAATATAATGCACAATCTTTCGTTTGAGTAATAGAAATCTGCAAATGTCTACTGAACGTGACATTTTACCATATAATTTAAAATTTAAAAAAAAACTGTAAACTTAAACATTTTCCTTGATTTCTAAACAACTTTTTAGCATAGACCATTTTGCGTATAATGTATTCGAACTGAATCCAACAGGTAGTTGATTCATGCAAACCAACAAAACATCTTCTGTTACCACCGTTTCTTCTCTGCCAGTTTTTGAAGTTTGTATATTCACGCTCATACCTTGATTTTTCTGGCAATAAACTTGAAGCTACTCTGGTGACTTTCTTAATAATTGCTTAGGCACATTCATTTTCACCAAAATAAATATACAACGGTAGCGCTTCCAAAGTTCACGACAAATTATTGAGATTTTTTTGTAATTGACATTTGAATATCCATCTGTTACATTTACAAATGACTAACAAATAAAATATGTAACAATGCACACAGGGTTACTGGCTTCAGAAAGTCACAGGCTCTTTTTTCTCTTTTTGTTAAATATTACAAACATTTTGCTGGCTTTTTTTCATTTTTTAATTTGTTTCAGACCATCATCTACAGATGATATTTCCGAGAATGAGGTAGATTCAGAATACCATGCTGCAGAAAAGTTGGGTAAGGAAGTTTCTAGTTGCAACTCTGTTTTTCCAGAATGTGGCACCAACCTTCTTCAACAATTTACGAGATTTTTAACAGGCTGAAATAAATGTTATTGTAAAAAAATGTCGTTTATTTGTCCCTTTTTTATTTTAAAGTAATTCAAATGATATTTCACTAACCTAGTCCGGAATATGGCCTTTATTTTGCTGTAGAACAAATTATACGAAACAAACGTAATTAATTTTTTTCTGACAAACATCGTTAAATCCGGTTTTATAATAGGGGCATTCCACGCCAACTCAGCAGTCGATCCCACATCACCCCGTCAGATCTGGTTCAAAATTGGTACATCGATTAGTACTATCGAAAAAAGGATATTCCCAAATTTTCAGCCCCTAAGACCGCTTCCTGTCATCAGGGGCCCATAGTGAAGTTTTAGACCATCATTTCACCTCCAGGGGTCTGAAATCGGTTTTTCGTGTACTGACGCGGCATTTTGGTCTAAAACGATGATGATGCCAAATTTGCCGTAGAACACGATGCCACCATCCGTTTTCCGATATCTAGCAAGGGGCCCGGAAACCGCGCTTTGATAAAAATCTGATGTCTCAAATACGGTCGCTTCAAACTGGCTGAAAATTTACCAAAAGGCTCTTCGATTATAGCTCTTTCGAATGTTCATACGCGCGTGGTGATCATTATATGTAAATAAAAAGTTACACGCGTTTTAGGGGTTTTATATGGAATTTTCTGTAATTTTTTCTTTATAACTGCTCCACTAGCCCTATCCAGTTGGGTAATAATTGGATTTTTTTCCCTCACCAAGCGTCTCTTTTGTCCCCCTGTCTTTACAAACACAGAAATTTTTCTCTCCAGCCAGTATTAGAGAAAACATTATTTATTCAATGATTTATTTCACAATTTTTCGTCAATTTTATGATTTTTTAGCAAATTTACATTTTCTGCAGCTTACTTCTATTATTTGTAAAAAATATTAATATACTATAATATAACGAATGAAAATCGCAGTAAGAAATAAGAAAACCCACATTACAATCATTGTTGACACTATACATCTCGATATTATTTTCACATCCTTATACATGAATCAGCATTCTATCTAAATAATGTTTTCTCTAATACTGGCTGGAGAGAGAAATTTCTGTGTTTGTAAAGACAGGGGGACAAAAGAGACGTTTGGTGAGAGAAACAAATCCAATTATTACCCAGCTGAATAGGGCCAGTGGAGCGGTTATAATGAAAAAATTACAGAAAATCCCATATAAAACCTGTAAAACGCGTTTTTTACATATAATGATCACCACGCGCGTATGAACATTCACAGAACCTTTTGGTAAATTTTAAGACAGTTTGAAAAAAACGTATTTGAGATATAAGATTTTTTTACTAAAGCTCGGTTTTTAGCGTTTTCCGGACTCACCTTGATAGATATCGGAAAAAGGATGTCGGCATCGTGTTATAAGGGAAATTTGGCATCTTCTATGTATTTTTTATAATTTTTTTAGACCAAAATGCCAGTACACAAAAAACCGATTTCAGACCCCTGGAGGTGAAATGATGGTCGAAAACTTCACTATGGGCCCCTGGTGACAAGAAGCGGTCTTAGGGGCTGAAAATTTGGGAATATCCTTTTTTCAATAGTACCAATCGATGTACCAATTTGAGCCAGATCTGAGAGGGTGATGTGGGATCGACTGTTGAGTTGGCGTGGAATGCCCCAATATCCAGTTGACTAAATTTTCAAACTCAACCTCCTGCCAAACTGCAGTTTAATATTATAGACGTCAACTCAAGATTGAACTGTCAGTTCAATAACGTTCGAAAGAGTCTCACAAAGTATAACTTTGTGGAGAGCCTTTAGCCTCTATCACTTATCCAAATATGTGTTAACAAATATTCTGTATAAGCATTTTATAATATATTCAATTTTCACTAGTAAAGTTACAAAATAAGATATAGAATCAAAATAACTACAAATTTTGTATAAAAATACTACCTAGGTTTTGCTTAGCTTACAAATTCACACTGAATACTGAGTAGTGAATTACATGTTATTAAACACTATAGTCATCAAATGTGGTATACATTTCTAATAAAGTTTGTTTACATTCAGGAAAAAACTGTGTACATTTTCCTCTATAATTTCTTCCCAAGTGTTGTGCTGCGTAGTACTGGTTATCCGTATGATGACTTGTATCTTCATTTGTGGCAGTTGGTCTAAAAACCAATAGCAATCGTTACAATTCAGCGTCGCGTTAATAAATCAGAGAATTGAACCCATAACAGAACTACAAATAAGGCAGTATCAAATCTTCATCGTAAAGGAAATCCTTACTAAACGCTATGAATATGGTATTAAAGCAATGGTCTTATTCGTAGATTCTGTCAGAAATAATATAGCAATTTGAGATACCAACTAAACTAATTAAGCTGTTGAAAATTACATTAGAAAATACCAAAAGCAAAGTTGCAAATAGTGAAGTTCAAAAGATTTTGCTATTCACACATGGCTGAGACAAAGAGACTCTCAAGGCTCACCAAGCGTCAAGGTCATATGAGAGTCAGTTGAGTAGAGAAGGAATATTGTATATAAGTCATGAAATATTAAACTATACAGATGATGTGGCCAAGAGATAGCTGAAAATTAGTGTGACGAAGAACAAGATATTAATGGGAAAATTATAACAGCAAATAAAGATAAAGGGAGCAAGCAACCACTTAATGAAATTAAAAAAATTGTCGAAAGGCAAAACGTAGAATGTACAAAACATTACCCTCAGTAGCGAAACGACAACACTCATAAATAGTCAAGAAACAAGCTGCTGAACTCTAAAAGTAAAATCTTAAGGAGAATCCTAGGGAGAAAGAAGATGCAAGATGACTATATAAGGAGAAATGATGAAGAAATATATAGAATATACTAGGTATCCAAAATAGATGAAGTTGTGTTATCCAGAAGAGTGCAGTAAGGAAGATCTTATCCTAGTCGGAAAGAAGGCGCAGGATGACTATATAAGGAGAAATGATGAAGAAATATATGTAATCTATCTGGCCTCAGAAACAGATGAAGTTGCAGTATCCAGAAGAGTACAGCGGCTAGGGAAAAGAAGAACTTAAGAAGAATTTTAGTTGGAAAGAAGACGGAGGATGGTTATGTAAAGAAGTAGTGAAAAATTATATGAAATCTACCAGGCACTAAAAATAGATAAAGTTGTGATATTCAGAAGAGTGCAGTGGCTAGGACATGAAATTAGAGGACAGTGAAAAAAATAGATGGAAGTAAACCTAACTATAAGAAGAAAAGAAGTAGACCTATGAAGCGATGGAGAGAGGCAATTGTAATAAATCTAAGAAAGAAAAATATATGGAACTGGAAAATAATAGCGGGAAACAAAAAGGAGTGGAGAAAAATAATCCAAATCTGGACCTAAATGACCTGTAAACAGGTTTACATATACATATGTATGCAGTTACAATTCTACTGCGAAATTCAAAGTGGACTGTTCTTTACAGTCCAGTATTGCAGTAACGATAATAGAGAATATTAACTTTTTAAACTTTCCGCAAAAATTAAGTACTTACGTGAATAATGTATGGACAAGTTCCTCAAAAAATCCATTGTATTTATCTATAGGATGCTCAGCTGCTTGACAAATTGCTCGCAGTATACACGCTCTGCCTCCTAATCCCCGCCTATAAAAAAATTAAATAATGCTTACTTTATACATGGTAGTCACGCTCATGAAATCTGGGAAACGGTAATGGATACAGGGTGGTTTAAATTATAAAAAATTTGTACTTTTTAATGTTCTTAAAAGAAATGCATTTATTTATTTTTAAATCAAGTGTTATGGAGTTAGATATTCCCATAATATGGTATAAACTTTCTGATGGAGGTGGAAAAAAATTCTACTGATTTTCTTATAATAGATGCCCAAATTTTTAACTGTTAGTTTTCCAATATACAAGGTATTCTATAATACATAGAGTAAGAGGCGATTTGTGACGTCAAGAGAATGTGATCTTTCCAAACTTTCCTTAGTCCAAAAGTTGATAGTACCCTAGTTACAGGGTGTCAAAATTTAAATTTTATTTTAATTTTTGTTAAATAATTTTCGTATTTAAACGAATAACTATTTGTTGCATAACAATCATAATAAATTAATTTTTTCTTTAAACTCAATCTTCACATTGCCATTTACAAATTATGGAGTTTTTTCTAGTAAAAATTTATTGAAGTAATAGTTTCAACCTTTACATCACTGGGTTACTGTAGTCTCTAGCCAGGCGATTCTGAATATTGAAATCCTGTTACTTATAGTAGGTATTAACGTTATTATAGTGCGAGTATTGACATTAGTTTTTCAAGTGTCAAAAATGGTTTACGTGTATAGCAACTCGGGAGTTGATTGATATCATTTTAATTTATGGTAAAGTGAAAATGCTTTAGCAGAATGATTTCCCGGTAAACATGTGCCAAATGCAGCTACCTGTACAGCGGTGTGTAGTGAGTGCACATGTATGCAACGCCAGCGTAAAATTGGAGATCGAGTCAGGGAAGAGATGGAGGTCCAAATCATCCACGGCGTATCGCAGCAGTGTGGCGTATCCTACACAAGGTCTTGTACTATGTACAGCTTGTTCAAGCACTAATACCAAGGGATAGGACGGGGAGGACCGGTACCATGGCCGTCACGATCTCCTAACTTTAAATCATTTGGACTTCTTTTTCCGGGGATATTTAACAAATGATGATTCATGCAAGTGTATCACAGCTGCTATCAATAACTTACACAATCAAAATGGACAAGAAGCAGAAACATTTATGTTAGTTTGTAGAAACTGAGTAAGACGGGCTACAAATTCATAATAATAATATTTAATAACAATAGCGGCGAAAGCATTTGTTGTATAAAATAGTTGTAATAGATTGTTATTTATTTCTTTCCTTCGGTTTCAATTTTTTGTCCGGTCGCCGATTGCATGTTTTGCCGCCTTATCAGGTTTTACAGTGGATCAGTTTCCAGTGCAGAAGTATATTTTTAAATCATTTTGGAACTGCCCTTTTTAATTTTTTTATAAAATTTTATTTGCATAAGTCCCCTGTATATTAAAAAAATGTGTTTAAATAAGTTCTGAATCGCCCTGTATATTATGTACTATACTGGGCGTTATAAAAGTAAAAGATTATTTGTCAGCTCCTAAATACCCAGAATTGTTGTATGTCAACTTGTCTTACCCTCGGAGCAGGAGTACCGCATGGATCTGTGCTTGGACCTGTGCTATTCTTAATATATGTCAATGATTTATCCGGCTCCGTGGATGATTCTTTGTTGACTATTCAGTTTGCTGATGACACAAATATTACTTGCCAAGGCTTTGCACTGGATGAGTTGTTGGATAAGACCAAACGAGCAGAATTAATGATGCAGGATTGGTTTCTCTCAAATCAGTTAAATTTAAATACAACTAAAACAGAAACAATAGTATTTGGCTTACGTGATGTCGGTCAGACAGCAAACTCAGAGTTTGTAAAACTCTTGGGCGTATATTTAGATCCTAAGTTATCTTGGAATCACCACACAACGTACATTTCTAATATGGTTTCAAAAAAGTTATATTTGCTTCGTTGTCTCACTCACCAAGTATCGCAAGCAACCTTGATAACAGCGTACCATGGGCCCATTCACTCGATATTGTCTTATGCTATCCTAGTCTGGGGTCATGCTACTTCAGCTTCCAGTGTGTTTAGCTTACAAAGAAGAGCAATAAGAATAATATCTGGTCTCAAATTTAGAGATGACTGTAGAGATAAATTTGTTCAGCTTAGGATTTTGACACTTCCTTGCATATATATTTTACAATGTTTGCTGTACGTAAAGAATAATACAGAATTATATTTATCACGAAATGAGATTCACTATCACTTTCCCAGAAATAGAGACATGCTTCATAATTTTTACCATCGACTCAGTAAAACAAGAAGTGGGGTGTTAGATTTTACAATATGGTACCTCCCCAAGTAAGGGCTTTAAATTATACAAGTTTTAAGTACAGAGTAAAACAGTTTCTATTAAATAAAGCTTTTTATAGTATAGACGAATTTTTAAATGATATTGTAATATAATTATGTGCTGTTTAATTGTTTATCGTATTAATATGTTTTTACTATTTTCGACAATATGTTTTAATCATTTAACATTATATACTTTGCTGATTTGGACGTATATGTGTATACCTCTATCTATATGTATGTGTATATTTATTTTATTCTCGTTAGTTTTGCATTATACTTGTATTTTGCTTGATTTTGTGTCTTTACATGTTTTATGTGAATGTATGTATGTGTATATGCATATATATTTATCTATTTTTATTATTTATATTATTTAAATTTGAATGCTAGATGTTGAACATTGTCTGCAGTGTTTTAACATTTTTTTTTCTTTTGACTTGTGTAAATACTTATGTATATGTAACACCAATAAATTAAACTGAAAAAAACATTTTACATAAAAATCTAAAATAAATAATTAAAAGTGTGAGGAAGTGACTTACATTATTATCAGCCTTGCCTCCATTGCTATTAAGTGACAGATTTTAAGTATTTAATCGGTTATTTTTCCAGATTAGAGTCCAAATCAATGTACCGGTAAATTGCCGGAGACGAAAGTCGCGTTTCAGTTTCGCCGCAATTTGGCTACGAAGTTAAATCAGTCGAGCGTGAAATCTCACTAACTTATAAGAAAGCAATCAATTTAACGGCACACTAGGGTAATTCCAAATCGGAATATTCAGACGAATCGATAGATTGGGGAAAATTAAATATCCGGTTCTGTAGTCTGTGATACGAAGATGCGGCTTCCAGGGAGATGCAAAAATAGAATGCCGGAAAGTTTTACGGTTTCCAAGCTACTTCGTAAACACTGTAAAGATCGTCAATAAAATCTAGTGTGTTGTGTGCACAGCCGACGCTGTTTTGTTTGCAAACAATACTTGGATGGCTTGATTTAACTTAGAACTTCGTTTCTGTTCTGGAAATTTGAACAAAATTATTGGAATTCGAAAGATAGTTGAATTAAAGTTTAACGTCACTTTTTAAATTTAAAAATTTAAATGGCATCCTGCTATAAAGGAAAACAAAGTCAACTTCTTAGAATGAAGAATAATAATATGTATTTGAATGTCAATAAGTTTTGTCTTTGTCCGCAATGATATTATAAATAGTATTGAGGCAATTTATTTGTGAAAGAAAAATACTGAAAGCACATGCAAAGCTACTAAAAATGCAACATTTAAATTTACAAGAATATGCATATGCACATCACTGACAAAAATTTAACTTTGAAAGTTAATAATTTATACTTATCTCATATTTTTATATGGCGATATACATGACTTTACTTACATTTCCGACATCTGTTCCATCATTTGATAGATATCCCATCGAGAAACGGATCTTTTTTTCCTGTTTTTCCTTTCGTTGACGTCCATTGGCATCAACTGGGATAGATTTGATGGGAGACCATATACAGCTCTGTAGCCCCAACCAAATACAACAGCATGCTCTTGGATCTCCACTGGTACACCAATACCTATGATTAGCTGTGAATGGAAATAAGTTAAGTATTTTCTCTTATAAACATTGTTTTAATTAAAACATTTTTTGGAAAAAAATAAACACATATATATGAATTATGAGCAGATATCTAAGTACCCACATGAAAAGATATTATTAACTTATTTTCAAGACAATGCAAAACCTTAAAAAGCTTCTTATTTTTAGAGAAATAATTCCATGTTGTGAACTGCCATTTTATTAAGAAGAACAATTGACAAGTTTATAAATCTCCTAACATTTTTAAAGAGAAAATGGGTAGGTCATGAAGCAAAAACTAAATCAAGCATCTGCAGTGACTGATGCTCTCCACCGAAAAGGACTCATCAATTTTTCTATTGAAATGCGTATATCGAATCCAATAACATTATTGCAGATAAAGGTTGAAAAGAATAACCATCCAACCAACCAACTATCAATATCCATCAATTTACTGAAATCAATTTTTCATTGATTTTATTGTCACTTTTGCCACTTGTATAGAAAATAGTTCATTACTTCATTAGTTTTTTCGAGACTAACCCCACTAAGGTAAATATATATCATTAATTTAACCTTTTCCCTTATTCTAAATTGAAAGACTACTTTGGTTACTTCGGAAATATTTAATTCACTAATGATTAGTTACGATACCGATGGTCAACTGAATCAGAAAATTATTATTTATTCCCCCTATGATGGTTTCTGAATTAGAGCACTATTATTTAGTCCTACCTGAATAAAATTTGATTCTGGTTCGAATAAAAGGAATCTCTTCTGCCTGTTCAAAGCTCTGGATTCTTCATCTGTCGACGTGCAGAGAAGTGCACATTGCAAGATGATGACAAATTTTATGTATGCAGTGCACATGTCTAACTGTTTCCACAAAGGCAAAGTGAAAATATAACAATAAACTTCACGAATGTGTAACATATACCTTGATATTTATTTTTGTGTAACAAATTAACACGTGTCGATGACTTATCGTAGGTGATCACAAGATAATATGGTGTCATGTGGACATTTCATTTTTATACAGAATGTTCTTTACTGCATGAAACAGATAAATAGAGCTGATATTCAAAAATAGATCAAATTTGGTAGTACTGTGTTATATCATATAAAATGGAAGCGAAATTGGTATAAAGGAGTTAACAGAAATAAGTTGTAAAGGAAGATGTGGTTTAATCATGTGAAAAATTAATAAAAGTCGAAAAAAATGAATGATAGTGAGAAAATAAAATTTGAAAATGTCTTATCTGAAACCCGATTTTCGAATCTCTATCGATGCAAGTCGACTACGACTTTCTAGGAATCTCTATTAAAATTTTCAAATCGATATTCTCCAATGTGGCATTGTAAAATGTTTAGTAGAATATGCAACTAATGATTTTAGCCACTCAACTTTAGATGTCGTATGGCTAACCAGAAACAAATTTTATATTTATTATAGAAACTCAAGCACAAATTGGTCGCAATAGAAGAAATATTTTATAAAAGATGCCACGAGTTTGATTTAGACTAATAATGGTTGATTGTCTAAAAACTTGTAAACGATTTGAGATAATTACCGTTTTCATTGCTGAAAAAAAAACTCGCACTTCAACATTAAGTGTAAAAGTCAAAGTAAGTAGTAATTTTTCGTTATTTACCTATTTATCATAAAAAGTAATCTGTCACGGAAATATTGTCTCAGTCAGCAGTGCATACAGCTGAAACCACTAAGCTTGTAATTGTATTTTAGATATTAATTGCCTTAGATTATTATTCCACCTGCAGCTATCAAACTCCTGTGGATATGAATATAAATTTGGGGTTTTTTATACATATTTTCAGGTATTAACAATATTGTGTGAAACTAAATACTCTGTGGACTAAAGCCCCAACCAGCGTTGAATTACACCCACAATATCTACGCATATATTCTTTATTATTAGTTTTTGTAACATTTTTTACTGTATTAGAAAGGTATTTTAAGGGCGCCGTATTCCTGAAAAAGTGTTTTCTACAAATATAAATAATTTTAGACATTTAAGAACTGAATAATATAGAGTTTAGCAAATAACAAGGATGTTATTTCATGCCACCTGCAAATATTCAAAGGTACCGAAGTAAAATCAATATTTAACATCAGAAAGCGATATATCCAATGAATTTTTAGGTACTGAAATCTTTCAAAATACGTATTTTTTAAAATTCAACTATAGATGTAAACATTGTTATAACATAAACTTACATAGTTCTGCATATAAGATTGTTCACTTTTGTTTATAAGTATGTGAAAATAATTGTTAAAATGTGGGGTTAGAATAGCGAAATTATGTGTGTCATATAAATGCATTTTAAAAGTTATTACATTATTTGAGGAAAGTTTAAATAGTAGAAGTGGACAAACAAAACATCAATAATTCTATTTTTGATATTATTTTTGCTCTACGAGTTTTATTTTCGAGATTTCAGTACCTAAAAACACCACAAATTTGATCATTTTACGGCGAGAGATACGGGCACCTTAAGCTAATATATACATATCAAATCTCCTACAATTCCTATCAATGAAGTCATATGTATGCTCTCTGATACCAAACATCTAGGTATGCTAATGAACAATTAATTGTAGGAGATTTGATATATATTAGCTTAAAATACCTTTCTAATACAGTAAAAAATCTGGTGTTAGATGTATGGGGTGAAATGTTATTTGAGGATTATGGAACCTATTGAATTTAATGTTGGATGTGTAAATTTAGATTTATTTACTGGTAGAAGAATGCAGCACAGGTTATTAATCACCTTGCACCACGCTTATCTGTAGGAATTTTATATAAATAAAAACTCAATTTAATTAGGAATATTTCGTTTTATTTTACCTTAGATATATTTCGTAGGTACACGTAATTACAAAATGTTTCAGTACTTAGCTTAGGATAGATTTAAATAATATATGAATATATGTAATATAAGAATATAAATATCCATCGTAAAAGTGAATTTACTGGAAGAAAGTTTTGTAACAGCTCAACCAGCGTTTTCTTTCGTAACTGCAAAGCAATCCAAATTAATAAAATTACATTATGCAAAAAAAGAGTGTAAATATAAATAGTTTTCGACAACTGTCTAAATCACCATGGATGTAACATTGTTGCCAAATCTTATTACACGACATAATAATGTAATAAATAATGTCGGTCAGTGGTCGCGCGGCTTAAGGCGTCTGTACTTGAATCGAGGTGACTAGATCGGTGTGGGTTCGCGTCCAGCTGCCGGTAGGCCGTATATAAGCTATATTCGTGGAGAGGACTGGCACCTTCTCTGCGGGTATGATAGGGTGGAAGAGTGTTGGCTTGGGTCAATGTGAGAGATTGATACCGGGTGACATTTGACTACCCCCCTAATTAATGAGGTTTTCCAGGTTTCCCTCATTCCTGCACTGAATAGTGGTTAGGGCCTACCGACGTAAGTCGTTCCTGGGCGCAAATGCGGCCTGCTTAATAATAATACGCCGCCCCCTCTCCCGCAAAAGTCCCCGACTTCTGGGCTAATCCCTGCGATTAGAATGAGGGGAGATATTTCTATGACGTTTCGAGAATACGTATTTTCTAAATCATGCGACAATTTGTATGACATTTGTCGCACTCGAAAATTGTCAGTAGAGATTCGAGAATCAAGGCCCTGGTTTTGTAAAACAAGACGAGAGTTTCTTCAAAGTCTTGTTCTTTTACTCGGTCTTGCAAGATCAAGTCTCTGTTTTGCGAGAGATTCACAAATTTCTTCTCACAATTTTGCAAGACTCTTGCATGGAAACATGGAAGTTTATTACGAATTTGGTAATAGTGATAATTATTCTCGATCGATTGTGGTCCCGTAAGAGGGTAGATCGTTGACAGTGATCCATTGTTAGACGTTATAAAGTATAGAAACGACCAGTTTTACATAATAACTAATTGACAATATAGGTGAAACAGAACCGGACCTCTTGCAATCAAATGGTAGTGAATTTATAAATAGTTCTAGTTCAGCAGAACTGGATCTAGACTCAGTAAACTTTTATTTTAAAAACAATTCTAAATGATGCATGTTCCTTAAATGCAGTATATTCGAACAATAAAAATTCAATATTTATTTTTGCAAATAATGTCCATTTATATATTATCCCTTTCTACATTTGTAAGACTTCTTGCTGATTTCTTCTCCTACGATTATTGTCAATTATTACTTGGTAAACATTTATATTTATTGTTAATACATAAACATTATACACGCTATTGTGAAAAGGCAAATAAATTGGTAATAGATTTTGAAATCTGCTTCAATAGACTTTCAGATGATATTTAGAACGGAAAGGATTATGGAAACAAATAATTTGTTTTAAATACTTTTATTCAGTAACTCAACATACTACTCCATATGGAACCATCACACGTGGGGTATTTTTCTGTGCAATTGTGGCTCTTGGTTGCAGCAGTATCATATTCGTCTTCATCAGGGTAGTCATCATGAGGTTTTACCCTGAAACATAAATAATGATATCGATAGTGTACATATGGATCCACACGAAATATTTCTACTATACACGAAATCTTTATAAAAAAAAACTGTTTAAAAATATATCACAGCAAAATGTAATTTTGCAACACTTTAAAAATCTTGATGAATATGATTTATATAATACTGATGCAATTTTTTCCCCATAAAAATATCACAGATACTACTTTATGATGTTTTTAATGATTTATTTTATTTCATTTAATGCATCACCTAACAGAAAATCCAATTATAGGGTAAGTAAAACAACAAATAATACAAAAGTGACAAATACAAATAAGAAGGAAGAATTAATTACTAAACTCCAATTAAAACTATGGCATAAGTAATAAACAAATCGCATAAGATACAGAATTATTTATTAACAACAAAAATAAAACAATAAAGATGAAATAAAAAAAGAACAAAAATTAAGAATGATGAAGTAAATAACCCGATATTGTTGTTACTCAGTAGCTATATATTTATTTAATTGACACAAATATGAATTTTAAATAGCATTAGTCACATACCTGAAAACAGCCTTTATAATTTCTTCCATAAAACTTCCTTTTCTTTGTGCCACTTGGCCCACTTCACATATTGCTTTCAATAGACAAGATTTTCCATCTTTATTTAATCTATAAACAAATGGCAATATTATTTATTGCAATTGCTATCACCAATAATTCTACAGGGTTCACAACTTATGTAAACAAAATTGGGAATAAAGATCATGAAGAATGGAATCAATATCGTAAACAAAATTTTTGCAAAATCCTTATAATTTCCGCGTAAAAAATTATTGAAGTTGTTGTATTTTTAACAATTACATCGTCGATTCCGAATATTGAAATCCTATTACTTATAGTGAATATTAACGTTTTTGTGATGCGAGGCTTTCCAAACGTTAAAAATGGCTTACGTGTATATCAACTAGGTGTTGATGGATATAGTTTTCATTTATGGTGAGGTCAAAATGCTTTAGCAGGACGATTTCCTGGAAAACATGTGCCAAATGCAGCTACTTTCACAGCACTGTGCAGTAAGTGCATTTTATATCATTTTTAAACTGCTTTTTTTTTGTTTTTTTACAAAATTGTGTTTGTAAAAGTACCCTGTACATTCAAATTTTTTTTAGATTAGTTCTGAATCACTGTATAAAAATATCCTGATAAAAGAAAACTTAATGTGTTAATGTATCATTAAAAATAAGATCAGTAGTCATTAATCGTAAATCACTTGTTATCACAACAACATTAACTGACAAGGGTAATATATTTTATATCTCATCTAACAATCGAGTTATATATCCTTTAGAGACACTAAACTAACCCTATTTTTATTAGGTTTTCCTAAAGAAAATCTATATTGTTAGTGTCCTCTGGAAATAGGTCTTATAGAGAAATGAGAAAACTATTTTTAATACATTTGAATCAAGATAAGTTCGAAAATACTTGGAACACGCTGAAGTTAACCAACTTCATGCACTTACGCTGTGAAAAGTTTTTCTATTTTTCCATACAAGTCCCTTCTCGTCCTCCTATAATGCTGATGAAAGACGGGGTGGATATAAGTAGTGATAGGTGTTTTCTCCTTGTTCCACCGATTATCATAATGGTTAGTAGAATATCTGACAGATTTTGGTCTGAAACAGAAAAAAATACATGAATTTCCCACTTCTGACAAATGAATAATATAACATTTTTAGACATTCAGTAATAGAGAGCTGTTTGATATTTCTAACTATAAATCCAAGCATACTCTGATTGTTAACGTATTCATAATGAATTGAAGATCAAGTATTATTTCAGCATCTTTTTTTTTGCAGGTTCATTTAATAGACACCATTTATATTGTCGTACACAATAAGATTATTTTTCTTTGAGAAAGCCATTGCATCACATTTACTAATCTTAAATTAATTATTTGCCAAACACCAAGCATGCAAAAGATCAATATCAGACTGCAAAGAGGAACAATCATCTTGATTATTTATAATGAACATAATCGGACTCAAGTTAGAAACCTGGGTAACACCGCTTGTTGAAGTATATAGCTGTGGTCTGAAACCTTTATATTAAGTTTTAAGTCATCATTTAATCCAAAATGTCACAATTTACTTTACATTAAGAAACGATGGTCTTCCTGATCAAATACTTTAGTAAAATCCGTAAAAACTACATCAACTTGATATCTATTATTAAGAGCTTCAGAAATATACTTACTGAAATTACAAACATTTGTTAATGTTGAACGACCTTTAATGAAACGATGTTGATTGTTACATATTTGTCTACAGATATGACACAACAGATGATATAATCGATTCAAAAAGTTTTGCAATGTCAGGGATAATTGCTATGGGCCTGTAATTGGTAATTATAATTGTTGGACCAGGCTGATCGAAAGTCCAGTGAAATTGCACGAACAACATCATTTGACGATCTACTCATATGCTTGTCCGCGCATTAGGTCAGACTAGCATGGCCAAGCGTAAAAATTGCAGGTCATGATTGTACCCCGATCGACATTTTCTGCTCTGACGGTTGTTACAGGTGACGGTACGTGCTGGTGCTGGTCTACTGAGCGATGCTCCAGCAATTATATGAGTACACAATCAGAAAAAACAAGTAAGTACATTGTACATTGTGTAAAATGTTTTTAATTTACGGTAAAAATTGTAGTTGGTAACTAATTAGTCCTTATCTAAGTTACAGGCTATGTAGTCTCAAGGTACATATAATTAAATGAAACAGATTAATAAATATACGACGCTTGTAGGAACTCGGGATAAAGACAAACTAATCCTTTGATAATTGCGTACGAAGTTTCGGCGAAGAATTGCGATAACTGTCAGACAAGAGGACGTAAACGAGGAAAGTTTGGATTCTGTTTGAGTGCGGAAATAGAAGGGGGGGGGTTTTAATTGCTGAAATTGGTAAACTTGAACCAAAGGAAAATCGGATAATCGATTTCTAAAAAAATAAAGCATATTAATTTCAAAAGGAAGCGAGTATTTTCTTTGAATTTTGTCTTCAACATAGTGATAAAATTGCATATTTTTATAACAGGGTGTTAGAATATTTGCGTACAGTAGTATGGTAATATACACTTAAAAGTGACAAAAAATAATATTTTTTATTTTACGCCTAGACCAATAGTTTTCAAGATATCAAAGTTTTTAATTTTTATTAAACAAATATAGAAAACAAGTATGAAGAAAAAAATATAAATTATGAAAATAATTGAAGATGTACCTCTCAATATTCGTCAAAATATGATATTTATTCATAATCGAGTAGGTTGCTGTAGGGAACGATTTAACATATTTTTCCTAACCTCTAGATGACCCCACAAGTTCACAAGCTGTTAATTATCAATTTCTGCATATTTGCTATTATTTGTTACTACATTTGTCAGTTTTCTTTAAATCTCAGTATCTGGAAAGCTGTTTGTCTAAGCGCATAATGGAAAATGAGCTTTTTGCTCAATTTTGAGATTACTGCCCGTATACATGAAATTCGTAGCTCCCTGTATACAAAGCTGTAGATTCTGTCAACATTACAACAATTTTTACTGTTTGACTCAGGAGGAGGAGAAGCCACTTACTGCAAAATCGCTTGTTTCGTATTTGAAAAGAAACTGGACGTATCGAGTATAATCCTCTCTTTTCAAAAACGAGACAAAGCGGTGACATAAATTATGTGTAATATTTTAGAGGTAGATATTTGCCCAGTACGCTTATTTAAAAAGTTGATGAAAAAACGAGGCACTTCTATAACATTGGACAAAGTATTTCTTGCATCAAATTTGAAAGAAGAAAAATTCTAAAGGTCGGTATAAAAATATGCCAACTCACTAACTCGGATATAAGGTATAATTGGGCTCTTCAGTTAAAAAAATTGTTTTTGTTTGTTGAAGCTGAGGACATTTGGAATAGCCTCTCTCTTGCACTATTGAAAAGAAATACCAAAATGCTGCTCTCAAAATTCCGGGAAATATTGTTTGTTAGCGATCGTAACCTTCTACAAAGGTCAACTTTTATGCCACTTTCCATTCAATATCTTAGGACTATCGCTCAATTACGAATGTATAATTATATAATGATTAAATTTACATACAACGGTTCCACATACAGCATTAACCTTTGACTTTGAAACAACTGATCATCTCCTTTTTGGTTGCCCTATACATTCCTGTGTGAAAAACTGTGATACGGTCTGTTTGCAAAATTCACAGGTCTTAATTACGTCACTAGAAAATTTAACTCTTGATTATGTTAGGCAGATTGCTAGTTACATTTGGAATATCTTGAAGTGCCGTTCATTTATAATAAACGAATAATATGTCTGTAGCCATCTCCTATTTTTTATTTTTTTACTTGCTCAATTAGCACTCTTTTTTTGGTTTTTCATTTTTTATTTATTCTCTTTTTTTGTAACAAAAACCTAGCTATAAGATTTACAATTTTCAATGTAAAGCAGGACTCTTGCTATTTGAAGAAATGTATTTTTCTTGTTTTGCAATAAAGGAATTGAATTGAATTAAACTGACTTAATTGGAATTATTAAAATTTCCAAATGGACTAAATGCTCAGCACAACGGATTGGCATAGATGTCAAACATGTCAAAATTACAAATCTCTCAAATCGAGCGGCAGCATTTAGCAAATTAAGTAATAACGGAATTGAAGAACAAGCTCTAATAAAAATAACAGGACACAGCAATTCATCATCAATAAAACTGTACTTACAAGTTGAAAAACAGTATCATTCGAGCATTATTCAATCGATTCATTTGGAAATAGAACAAACTTCAAGACCTATAGTCGCGCCAAATTAGCATTAAAAAAGTGAAAATGGACAACTTTTTGCGGAGAAGTCCGATTGAGATGCGGTTTTCTGCAAAATGTTCAGGGAATTGTTTATAACAAAAGGTACATCTAACCTCTGTACGCTCGCAAATTTTTAATTGTTTATTTAACAAATGACCCATTTTTGTTAAACATGGCAAATGTCACACATGACTCAACGAAAATGTCTGAAAATGTTCTCTCGGGGGTTTTCGAGGTCCCTCTTTATCACTTTGGTGTTAGCTTTATTATTTATTGCTAAATTGTTTTAACTGGGCTAATTAACAAATTAAAAACTCCACCCCCGAAATCACTAGAAAACCGAAATTTTTTCCAGGATATCTGGATTATTAAGGCAAACCATAGGCACAAGATTTTTGCAAATATAATTGTTTATTGTTTGATTGTTGCAACCTCGCTAATTAACAAATTAATAACTTTACTCCCGCAATCGTTGGAAACCCAGTTTTTTTTTGCAATAACTCTGGGATTATGGGGAGAACCATCGGCACAAGGTTGTTGCACGTAATTGTTTATTTTCCAATTGTTGCGACCTGGCTAATTAACAAATTAATTGCCCGAAATCACTAGAAAAACAGATTTTTTTGCAATAACTTTAGGATTATGAGGAGAAGAATTGCCACAAAGTAATTGCAAATATAATTGTTTATGGTTCAATTGTTCTCTTCTCCCGGAATCGTTAGAAAATCGGATTTTTTTGCAATAATTCTGGGATCAATTGAACAATAAACAATTATATTTGCAAAAATCTTGTGCCGATGGTTCGCCTTAAAAAGACAGAAATCCCGGAAAAAATTTCGGGTCTCTAGTGATTCCGGGAGTAGAGTTATTAATTTGTTAATTGGCCAGGTTGCAAAAATAGAAAAATAAACAATTTCGTGCAACAACCTTGTGCCGATGGTTCTCCCCATGATCCCAGAATTATTGCAAAAAACTCCGATTTTCTAACGATTTCGGGAGAAGAGTTATTAATTTGTGAATTAGCGAGGTTGCAACAATCGAACAATAAACATTTATATTTGCAAAAATCTTGTGCCGATGGTTTGCCTTAATAAGTCAGAAATCCTGGAAAAAAATCCGGTTCTCTAGTGATTACGGGGGTGGAGTTTTTAATTTGTTAATTAGCCCAGTTACAACAATTTAGCAATATATAATAAAGCTAACACCAAAGTGATAAAGAGGGACCTCGAAAACCCCCGAGAGAACATTTTCCAGACATTTTCGTTGAATCGTGTGTGACATTTGCCATATGTTCAACAAAAATGGGTCATCTGTTAAATAAACAATTAAAAATTTGCGAGCGTACAGAGGTTAGATGTATCTTTTGTTATAAACAATTCCCTGAACATTTTGCAGAAAATCGCATCTCAATCGGACCTCTCGGCAAAAAGGTGAAAGTGAAATGCTAATTTGACGCGACTACTACTGCAGAAACGATTAGCTGTGGCACCCGTAGCGACATTAATATTCCTCGTATGAATTTCAATAACTGCGAGCTTAAATAAAAATGTATTTATGTTTAATTTTTCATAAATAAAGATTGCATTGATATGTTTTTAAATTAATTATTCATTAAATTGTCCTGCCAAATTACACTCGATGTATGTATCGATACCAGATAAATGTGTGTTGTTTAAATTCTAAACTGTTTTCTTTAGCAATTTGACTCAAAAAACTATCAACTTAAACTTTTAACAGTTGACAGTTTTTCTCATCTAATTGCTAGGCAACAGTTTCTCATTAAACAACCCAAAATTTACCAATTAAAATACAAGCCTCTTGTGCAATTATAAGTGAAAAATACACTCCTTCATTTTTAAGTTGTAATCTCATACCTGCTACATGCAAATGTCAAATTTGAATCTCAAAAACAGTCACCTGCTTCCCGATTGCTGCGTCACCTTGCCTCTCGACCCCGTAATTGAATTTCTCAACCCTCCATTAGCGGCCTGATTTGACACTGCCTTGATGGGACTGTATCCGAAGACGGACGAAGTCGGTTTATTGATGAAAAATGGGTTGTAATACGTTTTCCTGTTATTGACAGCTTCGGGACGCTTGTTCCGCTGAGGGTTCCAGCGACCGTTGAGATACTTCATCGGCCTGTCAAAACGCTCTAATGAGGGCGGCGCCCCATAGTGGCCGTAGGGGGGCAGCGAGTCGTAGTCATGGTCGAAGTCGTGATGAAGAGGCTGTAATAAAAATATAATAACACATTACAACCTGCGAAAGCTTACTTTTAGGTGCGAGGTATATTTAAATCGAAGGTGTATTCGAATACCTCCGAGCACATAAAAGGACTTTTGCAGCGTGTATTGTATTAAACTTTTCATTATCCCCTCGATTGTATATGAAACACAAAATTTAAAGATAATAATCATTATATATCTACCCCTCCCCTTATCTATGACAATTACAGACCCGGTGGAATATAATCCAACATCTTTGTAAAATACTCTTCGAGAACATCTGGGTTCATGTCTTCGTGATAGTCACCTGTATTTTCAGATTCAAATAAAAGTAAACCGCCATCTACAAAACCACTGGCACTACCTATATGTGTCACTATTAATCTTAGCCCTTTACCTGAAGGTGCCTTGAACCCTGTTGAAAGTCCATCCAAAAATGCTTGTCGAAAACTTTTTACATTTTTATCTTGCCATACTTTTGTTACAGTATATCCCTCGTTGGCCCAAATTTCGTCTAGATAATAAATATTCCTCCCTTCGTCACGGAATTTTCTAATTGATCTTAAGTAGGATCTACGTCAACAAATAATTTCATCTTTATCGATAAGAACTGCGTCCTTTTCTGCTTTTCCCTGCAAAAATTCAACTCTCGTTGAGACGGCCCATAATTTGTTTCTACAGATTTTTGGCAAATTGTTGTTCACTTAAAGTTTTGTTTAGCGTTGGTATTTCTTTTTTAAAATAAAATGAGTGTACTTTTCTGCGAATGACATTTTTGAAGAAATCATCTATAACGACTTTTGACGTCCCTGTAGATGATTTTGGGGGATTTACAGTATCTTGTTCATTTTTTGTTTCCTTTAAAAGTCTGTAGATAGTCGATTTTCCAATCCCTGTCATTTTGGAACACTTTTCGACGATGTCGTCAACACTGTTGGTAGGATTTTGGTGTTTCAATGCATTAAATACATTTAATATAATAATCTTCTCATTCTGAATCAGCGCACATCTTTTCAGACGTTTAGCAGGTACGTAATCTGATAAGCTCGACATTTTACCCAAACAATATTATATCCACTGGCACAATAGTCACTAAACACAAGTCGAATTTTACACTACTGCACTAGCACGTCTTCGTATATTCAGCTCTAAGACTGGATTGATCTGTCACAATACACTGGCTCCTGTCCTATGATGTATCCAGTAAAATATACTAATGTACACCCATTACCTGTTAGCATTAGTGTTACCCGATAATTACCTGAAACGAAATATTACCACGCCCATGGCCGGTTCTTATCTTGGGGTTTTATTACTCTCTTTCATTTCGAAATAGACTATAGTCACCTCGATTCAAATACTGACGCCTTAAACCGCGCGATCACTGTTCGATCCCTAGATGCCTGAAATCCTCTGTAGCCTATAATAAAATTGGTACAAGGCGATTTATTGCCCTAAAAACAGTAGTATCACGTTGTGTTGTTAACATTGCTTTGGTAACATTCATGTCAACAAAAAATATTATTTTGACAGATATCAAATGATTATTCTGCAATATAAAGTTGATACCTAAGTAAAATATTTTAAGTTTAATATTTGGCTAGAATTTAGTTAAAAATTAATTCCATTGACGAAGCAGCAATTATTGCTTGCAGAAGTTTGTTACCGGACAAATCTAAAGACCGTTACGATAAAGCTTATGAAAATTTCATCAAATGGGGTACAATGAAAGATGTGTCCACTATAACGGAAGATGTATTATTGGCATTTTTCTTTGATAATTGAAAGACATTGTCCTCTGCTATGTTACGGTCAGAATACTCAATGTTGAAATCGACTTATTTATTAAATAAGAACCCGAATATTTCGAAATTTGGCAGCTTGAAGGCATTCGTAAAGAAGAAAGATAACGGTCAACCTCTAAAATCTCAGATATTTACAAAGAATGATACATCAAAATTTATGTTAGAAGCTCCTAATTAAATATACAGTGTGTCCACGGATGGAGTTGACAAGAGGAGAAAGTCTTTTTTTTTTTCATTTTATCGAAAAATGTCACTCTTTACAAAAGTTCTGCTTTTCGAAAAAATGAGACTATCATAGAAACATCTTTGATCAGATATACAGGGTGCTCATAAATTAAAAAAACATGAAAATACTCAAGAGAGAAATACCATTATTGTTTTACACAACATTTTTATAAAACAAATCTGTTTATAACTTCCAATAGAGTCCAATACAAAGTTTAAAATCAAAATTTCAATTTTGACTTTTACTCTACACACTACGAATAGTTTGTTATTTATTCCCTTATGCGTTCTTATGCGATCATGTGACAGATCATTTGAATAAACCTTTCGATTTAGAAAAAGTCAAGGGGCGTAAGGTCAGGTGGTATAGCAGGATAATGGGTCAAATCTTCCGATCCACCTTTCACCATTGTCTGAGCAAGGCTGTAAAATGAGCAAGACAGCAGTCCTGTTGCCAAAACAGGTTATTGCGTACTTCTGGCTCTCAAGTATTTGAAAATGGTAAACCAAATGTTTCCAAAATGTTTTGGCAACAGGACGGCTGTCCTGCTCAGAGGACCTTACACCCCGTGCCTTTTTTCTCCAAGGTGCCCTAAAACAAAACATTTATTCAAATGGTTTGCCACATGATAAGGAAGTATTAAAAGAGCACATATGCCAAGAAATACATGAACTGAATGAGCCGCTAACTATCCGAAATATTTATTAAGTTAGCGGAAAAATGTGTTGAGGTGGGAGATAGAGGTAGAGTAAATGTTAAAATTTAAATTTTGATTTTAAAATTTGCATTGGGACTCTATCTGAAGTTATAAGCAGATTTATTTTATTTAAATGTTGTATACAATAATAAATAATGGTACTTTTCGCTTGAGTATATTCTTGTTTTCATAAATTATTAGAATCCTGTATATCTAATCTAATACGCTTCTATGGAAATCTCATTTTTCGAGAAGCAGAGTGACATTTTTCGATAAAGTCAAAAACAAAAGAGTTTCCCCTCTTGTCAACTCCATCCGGGGACACACTGTATTTAATGAAAAAATTGCTAGCGAGTTTTGAAATAACTGGGGCATGCAGAACTGACGAGCTATATAATCTAAAAGTGAAGGACGTGAAGTATAAAAATTGTGTCATGTTGGTGCAGATTCTTAGTACAAAAAATAATGTGCAAAGAAGATTTGTAGTTACAGACGATTGGATAATATTTGTTAATCGTTATATGAAACTCCGACCAAAAAAGACTCAAGATGAACACTTCTTTTATCGCTATGAGCGTGGCAGATATGTAAATCAGGTGGTTGGAAAGCATACAATTTCAAGAATTCCGTACAACATAGCTAAATTTCTTAAAATTTTAACCCAAATCAGTACACCAACCAGTCATTTCGAAGAACGTCCTCTACATTACTAGTAAATGCCCCAAGTGTGGACATTTTAGATATGAAAAGGCACGGGGGTGACGTTTTAGAACAGGATTTCAATCAACATTTGCCGTTAAATCTTTCAGGAACATACAACAATTGTAATTTTACATTTAATTTCCACTCTAAATCACAGTATACTAAGCAATCAGTAGGGAAACTCGGCTTTCCCGCGTCTTCCAAAAATCCGCCATCTTGTTGGCGACTGACAGTTATTACTATAAATTTCTGTGTGTCAGTTAGGTTTTTTGAATTTTTGACTGGATTACAACAGTTAATTAAGAATTAATGCAAAAGTATTAAAACTACGAAACAACTTTGGTTATGTTTACGCCAAATTATTAGCTATTTTTTCGTATGTTCTGTGAGATCCGCCATATCCTTGGCGACATTTTCTAGAGTGGGGGTAGTTAAAAGCTGCCAGACGTATTTCATTCATAAATTGTCTAAGATTCCGTACTGATTGCTTAGTATACTGTGCTCTAAATAAACATTTGACATTCATAATTTTATTTCTTCGTCGTCCAGGGCGCGAAAGTTTTTCATACTTAGCGACCGATAACCTAGCATGTTTCACTTTCGCTTGCCTCTTTAAAATAAAAAATTATACTTTACATAGGGGGGGAATGAAATACATAGTGTTTTTATAATGGCGCGTGAGAAAAAATCATTTGAAAGCGTCATAAAACATTAATTTCGCGCACAAAATATAATAGTTATTTATGCAACAAGTGCAATAAGCACTTTTTGTACGAGTTGCATACAATATTTTTTCTACGTTCATGCAAAAACCAAAAAATGTTATTTAGATGACACTAAGTCGAGGAAAATGTGGCATCGATTTGAACGTTTATGTTTGTGATGATGACAAAACGCTATTGTAAAGTGACAGATGAATGCAATAAATATTTTATTGCACTAGTGCAATAAAGAACCACTTTTTCCACTAAATATAATTCAATAAAGTTTTGTTTTATGCATGAACGTAGAAAAACAATATTTTGTGTTCAACCGTTCAAAGTATTCTTCACTGTAGGTTTATTATTTTTCAACACATTGTTATTCGGAATTAGTGCCTCTGTCAAAAGTGACATGATCGTGAAAGAAGATACTTCCAACTTCATGTACTAACAGACACATTCATTTCCTTACCGGTAAAGTAGTTGTCTCCGGAGCTTCTGTGGTGGTTTTATGTCCGTACTTTTTATTCTTTAGATCCAGTATGAATTCCGGCTTGTCTGGTAATTCCCAAGCCAAAGCTGCGGTGTGTCCCAAGGTAAAGATCTCGCCGACGCCAACAGAGGGCACCGTCAAGCAGTACACTACAAAAAAGAACAAAATTTTAATGTGGACCTTTTGAGCATTATTGAAGATCATTGAATCTGGAATGGAAGATGTACTACCTACGCAAATTATTAATGAAAGATTGTCTCTACAAACACTGTCGTGAAAATTCGCACAATTGTAGCTCATATACAAATTGTGTCAGACCTTGCTGCAATATTACTAGAATGTAAACCAAAAGTCGTAATAATTAATACTAGTACATTCTAATAATATTGTAGCAAGGTCTGACATAATTTGTATTTGGAGCTATATGAGGTACATAGAGAAAATATTTCATTAACAATTTACGTAATACATCTTCTATTCCATATGCAATGATCTTCGATAATGTTAGTTTTAATGATCCTCAAATTATTGTTAATACATTTGCCAGTTTTTTTTTCCAATCCGCTTATATTTCATAATCTTTATTTAGTGCAGTTGACTTACAATCGAATTGTAAGATTCTTATGTTGAATATTCCTGTGGTGAGTCGTGATGATGTTTTAAATATTAAATAATTAAGAATAAAAATCAGGTTCTTATTGATTTATTTGATACTAAGGTATCTAAGATTAAATTATATGTTTTAGGATATTGATTGTATCTGTTTATATAATTTTCTTTCTTGTATGTTTATTTTTTTGTAGTCCTGACCTGTAATTGAAATTGTCTGTTCTTTAAATTTTTAAATAAATAAATAATTAAACAGAATGAGAAGATTTTTTGTCTCTTTGTTTCACTTATCCGGAACACTCGGTATATATAGTTGCAATCAGAAAAAATACGTACTTATTTTAATAGAACAATACTTTTCGATTACTATTCTACTGTACTTAAAAGGTTCGTTTACTACGCACTTTAAAAAAAAACACAAATTACATCAACAGAGTCTTACATTTTGTGTAATGGTATGTTTTGACTAGAAATGAGATTATGTATGAGTATTTTTTGTCTTCTTGGTCCAACCTTCTTATTCTCCAACATTAACAATTGTTGTTGGAGTTTATATATATCTCAACCAGTCGCAACTCGTCGTATGAAGCAACTGAGGCCGGGCCTCACTGTGAAATTTGGCTTTCACTGTGTATTTTAATACCCCATAATTTCCAATCCGATTGCCTACTACATTTATCAAAAATCAATGTAACGAAATAAAATAATTGCTTCAATCTTCCCTGGTATGTTATAACGTACCTCTAGCTGTGGCCTCAAATTGCGTCGCACATGTCTATACGTTATGGTTTCCCCCATCACGCGAGACGGTTAAAATCGATGTTTTTCGCTCCATGTCCGCTCGAGACTGAGGCCAGAATTCTGGCGCCTCAAGTTTTTAGTTTAGCGGGAAATGAACGATGTGATAGTGGCTAGTGACCGTATATAACTTGTGAACTGTAGATTATTTAGATGTGTGACGCGATTAATCGATTGTTCAAGTGTTAATACTTTTATTTATGTGTTTTGAATTTACAGTGGTTAGTGTTAGTGGTTGATTAGTTGAATGTGACTTCTTAAATATTCTGAAGATTAATTGGTAAGCGCGGTGGTAAAGTTTTAAGGACAATGCAGGTAGGATTAATATAAAGAAATAAAAAACAACTTCCTTACAAGGTAAGGCTAAATTTAACATAGAATAGGAACCTAATATAAATATATATTATCGACAAGCTTGTCGATAGTTACTTATAATAATGAATCCGTTTCACGATATTGTTTTAATCTCTATTTGAAACGCTTTTTTCAATACGTAATGAAGTAGAAAAACGACAAATTTTGAATAGTTGGCCAACGCTTAATTAAAATATCCCGAATATCCAAACAAATTTCCGGAAATGTCGTTTGATTGTTTACTACAGATATATCAAACACATTTGACATAGATAAGTTGAAAAACGAACTTTATGTGTTGTACAGAAACGAACAATTTTATAATTTAGAAGTTCAGAAAACGGTAAGAATATTATACAAACATACAAATTATTTTGTTTAGTTTTAATAATTCCTGCAATAAGTGATTCAATAGAATGAGAATTTTCGTGCCTAAAGCGCATTAATACTTACTTAAGAAATACGATGACACAAGAGAGCTTAAACAACTTATCGATGATGGCTATAGAAGATGAACTGTTGCAAAGTCTTAGCGCCGAGTCCTAATTTTATGAAGACATTATAAATAAATTTGCGAGTTTAAAAGCGACGAATAGACTTGTTTTATAAGAAGTGAAAGTATTAAAACATGTTTCTGAAGAAGTGGCTTTGTTTTGTATATAAATAGATAAGTAGTTGAAAATTGGTTTTTATATTTTATATCTGACAAAACAAAATTAAACATATTTTTTATAATAATTCATCTCATTTTCCTTTATTTTATTACATTTTTTACTGGAGTACTTTATTAGTTTTGTTGATTTTGCTTGTTGATACGAAAATATGCGATTTATAATAGGTAGATAGGTATTTATATTCTTATTTGAAATAACGAAACTACTAAATTGAACGTTAAACGTTAGGTACTACTATTATTTAAAAATATAAAAATATATGAGTTTTATTGTTAATAGTTCAACATAAAAGATTAATGAGTTTTTCAGTTTGATTTTATTGTATTATGAAACAAAACAATTCTGAAGGATTTTCCACAGTTCAAGACCATGTCATTGAGCCCAAAAACCGCACTATTTTCGTCCTAATCCTATAAAATATGACACAAACATACTGACCCAGTTGCAGAGAACTTCCACTCGGGAAAACAAGATATCGTCTTTTTCTCGATAAACTTTTTTCAGTGCCATTTGAATTATTTATTTCATAGCTTATGTCATCCTCCAGAGTCTGCAGGGAGACTTCTATCAAAACCACTACCAAAAACAAACACAGACTTACTCCGGCCATTTCTTATTTGTTTTCTCGAACGCATTCGAACTGGATAGACTGAAAATGTAGTACCCTCTAATTATATTTACCGTTTTACATAAACTACTTCTGGGTGACCGCCATATTTCACCATTTTGTCGCAGCAAACTGTAACTAAGGTCAATATTTGACTTGGTAATTTTCTAGTCTACTGTGATCCTCGTATGTGCTAATAGAATTATGAGCTGAAACCTAGAGAACGAAAACAAATTGTGTTAGGGATCTAATCTGACTTAGTTTTACTTTTAAATTTAAAATTTATAAAATTTAATATTAAGTGTAACTTAGAAATTTTTCAACAAAAATTGTTTAAATCAAGTTGGGAGATATCAACATTAACTTTAGACTAGGTAAAATTTAATAAACTATTTAAAACTGATAAACCAAAATAGTATGTTGTTGTAACTGTAGGTACAGACAGTAAATAACAATATCTAGTATCTTTTATTGTTGTTCTTCAATATTTAATAGCAAGAAAACATGCAATAAAATTATCAAACCATGTAATTGGTCCGTCTATGATACGTCACACTGCTGCAATGCGCCGTGGACACCTTGACCCTCCACCTCTTCCACGATTCAGTATTAAATTTTCCGTGTCACGTTCACGAAAATTGGTCTATAGCGGTTAACTTTTTATCTCTCAGCGAATTTGTAAATAGGACTTATTATGGATGATTTCTATAAGTGAGGAAACTTTCCTGATTTTAAATATCGGCTGTAAGTATACAACAAAGGAATTAAAAAAAATAGCAGTTGTTTGCGGCATATGGTAGAATACCATCAAATTAGTTTTTACAGATTTGCTATAACTAGACTCATTTATAGAAGGTATATAAGATCAATGTATCAAAAGTATTGTAAAATTAAAATATCTAAACAATTATCCCCAGGTCAAGTACAACAGACAGATTTAAATTAATTAGCAAATGTAATTTGCCATTTTATCAATATGTTTGAAATTGTTATCCACAATATCATCTTTGATCAAGTTTCTACTACAACCTTTACGAAACAGTACTGCCTATTAAGAATATCAGTCAATACTAAAGTTTGTAAAATTCAATCCTAAGCGTTAAGATCAAGTCTACCTTGTTTATACAGAATTATGTAAGGCATTTAATAAACTGGGCCATAAAATGTTATTAAACAAATGAAATAGTTTAAACTGATCAACTTCTATTATAAAACTATTGAAGTCATATCTACAGAATCTTTATCAGTTTTTTCGAATTTGTGGCTCTAGATCTGAACGATTCATACAAAATGTACTTCAAGAACCTATTTTGAGCCCACAATTATTAGTAATATTTATTTGTGACTTGACATCAAATGTGAAACAACGTACTGTTTATTACAGTTAAATTCAAAGAAGTGTGTCTTCTTGACTTACAAATATGAGCTTAAAATTTAGAATTATTTGTTACAAATTAATTTCGACAAATATATTGCAGCAGTTACGTCATCAGCTTATAAAACATAACGATCTGTTATTCTTCAAATATCCAATTCTGTCATTGAAAACAGTTTTGACAAAAAATAAAAACGTCAATTAGTCTGCTTCATTTTGTTTTTTCTTTTGTATTTATTTTTTGCTCTCAATGTTTAGATACACAACATTAAGTAAATAGTTTTTAAATTAAAACTTACAGTTTACAACACAACAAGTGAGTAAATGTTTGGTCACTTAACCGTTACCATTTGACACACCAGTCCTAATCCATCTTCCGGCTACTGTTTTGAAAAGTAAATAGAAACAACGACCTTGCCAGACTGCAAAGGGTAATACAGTGGGCAGTTATTGACAAAACTCGAAACCGTATCGAATGGCCAAGCTCTGTCCGATATGAAGTGTGTTTGCTTTTTATATTTGGTTGCGCTGCTTTCTTCGCAAGGGATGGATTGCGATAAGGGTGGGGGCGGGGGCGTCCTGTCCCGCCGGAAGCGATTTCTGGCGTTTCCGGAAGGATCGACTTTCGTTGTAAGTTTGATTTAATATCCTAGTACTTATTGAGTGAGAGACCAATCCGTCTAGAAATATTGAAGTGCTCTGGGGGTTGTTTGTTTATGAACTTTCTTTTAGACATATTTAATAAATAAAGCAATATCAACCCGTAACTCAGTCACATAGTTAATAACCATTTGATAAAATGGGGAACACTAATAAATATTTGTATTGTGTCTATCCAGAGCAAGTTGTTGTTTCTAATAGTAAGTCTAGGTCTGTAGTCAGCGGATTTAAAAAATGTACTTTAAATCTTGTGAAGCAAAGAAATATGCGTAGAATAAATTGGATTCCACACTGAAACCTGGACCTCACAAATATATTAAAAAGTAATTTTAGCATATCAAATGATTTAAAATGCCGCGCTTTAAGTGTTATGAAAGCCAGGCTCTTGTAAACATTCACAACAACACTTTGAATATGACTAAAAGACAGCTGCGATCAAGGTGATTCCAAGATATTTTATTAAAGTTGGTCTTGCCAAAGTAATACATTGAAAAACATAATCACATGTTACAGTGTCATGTCTACGACTATATGAGATCACATTACGTTTACCAATATTAAGGGCAGTTGGTTAATAGCACACCATGTATTTACCGAATCAAGGTTATCTTGAAGCTTTGGACAATCCTGAACAGAGTCAACTATAATAAATATTTTTTTGGAGTCATCGGCATGTAATAGAAATTTGATGACTAGTTAAGCAGCATTATCGTTTGTGAAAATGATAAACCAAAGAGGTCCGAGAATTAAGCCTTGAGCCATCCCAGAGGTCTGAGAAAAACATTTAGACATTTAACCTTTGATCTGTGTCCTGTCAGATAAGTATGATGAGAGATCAAATTATTATTCCAATCAATATTAACTTGCACAGCAGTCAACCATGGTCAAGCTTTAGAAGAAAAAATGTCGGTATAGATGATGTCCACCTAACGTCTACGATCAAGAGCTTCACTGATAAACTGAGTTTTATATTCAGTAGAACAAACAGTTACAAAACCATGTTATAGTGGTTTTTAGGCTTTCACGGCCCGTGCTGTAATTTGATACATGGTGATTTTCCGGGTTGTTATGCCGTGACCTCGGTAACTGGTAGCTGCCAGAAACAGAGTTAAAATGCACATCTCTAGCATTAGCTGGGATTCTTTTACCTGCCCTGGTTGTTCTCGGGCTAGGCTCTGTGGGGACAGACCCGCTATCGGTGTCTCTGGGCCTGTCCATATATTGACTTCGGTTCCTACTGTTGGTATTACGACTGCTACGGTCGGAACCGTTCCTCGGATAATGGTGGTCCTCCAAGGCGTTCCGTAGCCGCCGCTGTAACTGGTCGCATCCCATGCTTCCAAACGTTCTTCCGCCGCTATTCACTGTCGGCATCTTCAGTGGTGACTCTGCAAAAGCTTCTCAGTCGCGGCGAAGCTTTTGCGGTTATATAACTTTTGCAATGGTGCTATCAGCTGGACACCAAAAGTAAACATAGAATTCAATCATGTATGTATCTTCACCAAACCAAAAAAGAACTACTACTACTATAAAACTGTCAGCAAAAAGAGTTTTATTTATCTATATACTCCTATCTTCAGTATACGAAAGAAATAGTGTTGAAATGCCTCAAGTTTATCATTAAATGTAGCAAATGTGGAAATACTGATTTCTTAATAGGGGCTTTAAGTGGGAAGACATTTTTTTTTTGGTAATTCTTTAATACATTTTTTTTAACAACGCATTTAAAGTTTTCATTTGACTACATCGCATTTTTGGAGCAAGGGTATGAAGAAGAAAATGTTACTCATTACATTTTGTTTGAACTAAAGTGTATACTATAAATTTTCAAGAAATATTGAAAACTTCAATGAACTATCACTTCTCAATGCCAAGAGCAACAATATGTTCCTGGCATTTAATAGAGAGTGGAAAGATTCAAAGCCAACTTTCTTAGCATTAAAGTTGTAGTATCATGGTGACTTTGTGAATATTATACATTTTATTGATAATTTGAAAACAAAATGCAGCTTATACAAATCTACAAATGCCCTTATCACATTATTTTCATATCACTCAGAGATCTTGAGTTGTTTTCTCTTATTCCATTCAGTTGTACCAAATCTAAACCTACTTACTATGTTCAGTCGGCCATGGTCTATAAGCAGTCAATAATTATGAAACTTTTGTAAAACTTTGTCAAAGAACTAGAAACATTATCCGGCATTCTAAAATTTATTAGTATCAGATTCAGCTGGTTCAAGAAACAAAATCAGCATATGACATGAACCTTTTTTATTTGAATATCTGACAGAAGACAGAGAAGACCTCTCAATTCTTCATTTTTTTGCTTAGCATCTTCTTGATCATGGCTTTGATTAGAACGTTACTAGTAGATTTGGAACATTATAAAATAGTAGTAGAATCTGATGACTTAACTATATAGAAAAAGCGGGTTAGTAATTTGTTTATTTTTTTATTTAAAACGCATGTATCGAGCTTAATTTCACATTTAAAGCTCATTTTCAGTATTCTTTTTTGGTCGTAGGCGATTTGGTGCTTAACAGCAGCTACCATCATGCCTTTCGACATATTTTACCAAGGAGTAAACTGGGGAGTAGCTTATCCTTTACCAAATGTTTCTTCTGTGGAAACATACATACGAGAGAAGCATGCTAAGAGGAGAAGGCATAGACGGGACTTGTACAGCCGATTTGAAACTATTCTGGAGGCGTAAGTCGATTTTTGTTTGCTTTAACAAGCTTAAAATATTTTGAATTGTTGCAGCAACGGATTCAGTGGAAGAGCATGTATATACAGGGCGTTGTGCGAAGCTGGTCGCAGATTTAAAATGAAATCCAACTCACTGTCTGAAGAATTTATACGTCTTTTATTTAAGTAAGTCATTAAAAATTTTTGGAAATCAATAATCGAGCAAGTGTAACAAATTTAATTATAATTTGAAAATTTACCAGTAACATTTTAGCACTTACGTGCTACCGCTAGTTTCGAAGAGGTATATGCATCACTAACTGCTTACTTGAATCATTTAATCAATTTATAATATCCAGTAATGTTAGAATATATTGGCTATGTAATTCCTATGTATATCTTTCAATTACTGTAAACACACAAATGTTACATCAACGACAATATTAACAGCAACGCAATTTGTAAACAGCGACATTGAGGCTCTTTTGAATAAACCTCTGTGAATCGTAAAAGTGGTAATAACTAAGATGCAATAATGTGTACAGGCAATCTTCATTACGTTCGTAAGCACAATAAGATAAATAAGGGCGCATCTGAGTCATGCAACATACCAACAACATATAGGTAAGAAAGAGATAAAGAGACTGGAATCCGTTTATAGTCAATTGAAGGAGATAGGCCCTTCAGAGGCATGCCTCGTCTTTTGAAAACACAACACAGACAGTCTAATATATTTTGCCTTACGGCATTAGAAGACGCGCGTAAACAGAAATCAAAAATCAATTCATTTGAAAGTTCGGGAAAATCATTTGAAATCAGGGTTGTGAATTCTCACGAGTTATCCTTAGATGCTACGTACCCCACCGGAAGCGATGTCAAAGTTGCATCTGCATGTAATCGTAAATCATAATAGCTTCGTTTAAAAAAAATAGTAAAATAGTTAAAAAAAAATTACTTAAATGAATTTATCTACAACTGCTTTATGAGAGCCTGATTACAGCATTTATTTGGAACTGTTTCAGTTGAATAATGAAGGTCATATCACTATAGTGGAGTAATGTGACATATTACCCTCATGTGAAATATTAAAAAAAAAGAGATCAGTGCTTAATGGTTATTTTCATTTAGAACCAACAGGTTTATCAATTTGACAATTAATAGATAATTTAACTTAAATTACATTGAATTACTTGTTATAAATATTAACAACACAACTTTGGCAATTCGTAAGATTAATACCAAATGAATGCAACTGGTATGTATTTGTATTAACAATGCTCAAATTTTTTTTGCACTTGAAGAAGATACTTTTATGTTGAAAAACATGGTCAATTTTTTTAAATAAAATTTTTATTTTACTAAATGTATTATAATTTTTTTTTTATCAAGTAGTATTAATTTAATTGTGTACGATTTTTTTTTAAATTTTGCAACTATGAAGTTAACGTTTGGTTTTGTTATTTGTTCTAACGATTAAATAAATTTTGTTTAATAAGTAAAAAAATTTTATTTCAAAAAATTTACCATGTTTTTCAACATAAAAGTAGATTTTTCTCGAAAACGGTCAACTTTAGAGCATATCACCAAGAGTACATTTATTATGTAGAAAACATTGGCGTCTCAAAACCGTACTTTTTCCAGTGGCGTAGAAGTAGGGGAGAAAAACACCCACTTCCCCTTCAAAATCTTCACCAATTATGACTTTGAATATTTTTTTCTCTCGCACAGAGCATAGCTCATTATGAGTAGTAAATGCTTACAAAAGCTGTTATCTGTACGATAAACGGTTCCGGAGATATTCGCAAAAAACGAATTTTTTTTACAATTTCAACACCCTGTATCTCGAAAATTATGCATTTTAGAGGGTAAGTTAATATAAACAGTTATCAGATTAATACTGAGACGTCCCTGACCCAAATTTTTTAACAGTTGATATGTAGCTGTGTTGTTAGAACATTTAACGAGTGCCCTACATACCAAAATTCATAATTATGCGTTAACTCGTTTTGAAAATATTTCGAAAAACGTGGTCTCTTGAGCTCCCTTAGGAAGCATTTGTTGACCCCTATTTATAAAAAAATTCTTATTTTTAATCGTAGAATTTACTGCTAAAGTATTGCACACTAATTATAGGACACCCTACATATTTTAATGAAATATGAATAACTAACACTGCAGTAGTGAAAGATCTATAACCAATGAATGAGGGACAAATATTTTTCTCATATTTCTATAATAATATTCTTTAAATAATATTAATTTCTTCATTTGTCATAAAGTTTGAATGATAACTTTATTAAATAATCAAATTCAAGCCAAATCGAACCAGTTTTTTAAAACCAAATGAGATGTCCTGTCATATACTGCAGGTGTTAATTTTCATTGATACTGATATTGTTTCCATCTAATAATTATTTAATTCCGGGTAAATTTTAGAGCAGGGAGGGTTAAGTTCCACTTAACCAGAGAGGGTAAAATTAGCCCATGCGTGTAATACATATATGGGTTTAGCGGTGGCTTGGGCTTACATAGGATTAGAGGATTAATCAAACAATAGCAACCAAATTGAAGAGGTGTCCTGACCGTGAAAACAGGGATCTGTAGTGCGGTAACCCTCTTCAAATAATAAACCTTTCGTAGAAATTCGTAGTCTAGTTAGGGTATTTGAATCAAATATGAGATTTTGTCTGAACGAATTTAAGTAAGGTAGTGAATGTTACGGTTTTACTTCATATTGCGTCGTAGGAAATTATACAGGGTGTCATTAACAGTGGTTTCGTTTTTGAGATCCAGACGGTTAAAGTTTTTGATAATCGGGGCGAATTGGAAAATTACTTTTTATAAAATTATTATAAAATAATAATCAATAGACAGCTGTTACTGCAATACTATAAAATGATAAAAAAAACACCATTTTGCTTTCTTGTTTTTATTCGGATCCATTATGTTTATGGACTTCTTAAAGTTTTATTTTTCCAATAAAGTTACGTCATAGAACTACTTTTGTAGATGCATATTTTAAGGTCTACCCGTATATCTGTAAAATGGTGTGTTTGAAAAGTTTTATTTTAGTTTAGTAGTTAAGTTTTTATCATATTTTACTTTTCATTATTTTATTTTACACTACTTTAACCTACAGTAGGTACATTGTTCCGCCTGTAGGACAACAGAATAAAAAGTTACATAGGTAATATAAGACAAACACACACAAAACATAATTAAAAAAAAACAAAAATAATTAGCATAACAAAACATGAAAAGCAAGTTAAGTACAGAAACTGTGTACATACTGATTCACTGTTAGCCACTGATGAGTTAAATAAATAAATTTTTTAATAAAGTATTATATTTATATCATGGCATAAATTGGAGAGTTTGAGAGTAAATTGGACCTCAGTGCATTTAATTCTTCAACAGTAAATAATTCTTAAATGGTAAAGAAAACAAAGAACCAACAATAAAATTCAATTTGGAAACATAAAATAACAATAACAACTCATTTTTAGATGTTTTATTAAAAAAAAAAGTTTATAAAAAACAAACTCACACCAGCAGATATCAAATTTTAGATCTAATCATGACATTGATATTAAGAAAGGTGTTGTTAAATGTTTATATGATAAAGCAAAATTAAATTCATTAATCAACGAAAGTTTTAACAACGAACTAAAATATGTTAAAAATGTTTTAATAGGTAATAAATACCCTTAAAATTTTGATGAGAAAACAAAAATAATGCAGATAAATCAAACACTTTAAGACAAATAAAAGAAACTAATCGCAGAATAAAAATACCATACATTCCCATACAGGATTAAGAATATTCGATAAGAAATTTGATATTAGAACAGTTTATCAGATTAATATTTTACGATCCTTTTCATCAAAAACATCAATAAAATTAATATACAAAATTTAAAAAAATGCACTTACAGCAAACCCTATGAATGCAATAAACATTATATTGGATAAACGTCGCGACATATGAATGTTAGAGTTGAGGAACATAAAAATTATATAAAAATACGAGAATTTGAACAATCAAAATTGCGAGCACTCTTGTTAAAACGGTCATTTGATTCAATGCGGTTAGGCATAAATATTAAAGAAGCAGGATAATGCATCAAAGAGTAAATTAAAAGAGACCGCAATTATTTTATTGAACGGAAATAAATGTGTGTCAAACTGCTCAGTAAATATTGATCATTGTTGGCTACACTTGCATCAAGAAGTAAGTAACAATAAATTAAAAATCATTTAATATCTCTATGAAAGCAGATAACGAAATTTTATACTGTCAAACTTACTTTTAATACGATTACATTTTTTTAGAATAAAAACAGAGAGTTTTTCGAAACGTTAAAAAATGCGAAAATATACGATAGCAATGTGATTTTTGTTATTTTTTACTTATCTGCTTTTTCTGTGTCCCTGTGTAACTGGTCCTTTCGCCTTAACAATGCATTAAATTAACCTTTATTTTTTCTGAAGACTGGCAAAATACCCACTTCAACTAAAGAAAAAATAGAATTATGCCACAAATCAAAACTTCAGAAAATTCAGCTATTAATTTGTAAACATGTGCAAAGCTCAGACTCGAAGTAAAAAAGTAAGCCTAGATATCTGACCTCAGTAACTAACGTACTTTAACGGATACCCTGTATATCTTTTAATAATGAAAAAAGAAACATTCTGATTTTAATGCTCTCATATACAGGGTGATTTATTAATAATGGGACAGAGCTTAAGGGCGTGTTGCTGACCTCAAAATAGAGCGATTAAACCAAATATGGCTTATCCGAATGTTGCTCCTTTTCGATCTACAGGGTGTCAAAGTTGAAAAAATAAATCACATTTTCTTTATTTTTCGATCGCATCGACCGCATTTTATGGAATTTTGTATAGGGGAGTTTCTTGATATTAGAAATTCGAATATGTCGACGATTTTGGTGTATCTGCTAGAGGGCGTCACCATTGATGGTTTGAACCCCTTTAAATCGCTACGACTTTTTTGTGCTACACTGTATCTCATTTTGGACTGGAAAATTTTTTTTACTATCTTTTCTAGTTAACAAAGGTACACCTTGTTGATATCGCTAGAAGCAATGGTTTCTGAGAAAAACGCATCTCAATCTCATGATGGATGCAATTTATCTAAAAGTAAAGTCAAATTATTGCGTAAGTAATGGGCCATACTGTAACAGCATAATACTGTGATCAAAATAAGCGAAATTTTGTGAAATTTGCTTCAAACGATCGAAAGATAAGAAAGAAAATGTGATTTATTTCTTCAATTTTGACACCCTATATCTTTGTTATTATTGGTTTTGGTCGATTTTTGGATTCTTTTGGGATAAGCTAAAGTAAATCGACTTATTTTGGTCGAAGTATTATGCTGTTATAGTATGGCGCATTACTTACGCAACAATTTGACTTTACTTTTAGATAAATTGCATGCATCATGAGATTTAGATGCGATTTTCTCAGAAACCATTGCTTCTAGCTACATCAACAAAGTGTACCTTTTTTAACTAGAAAAGATAGTGAAGAAAATTTTCCAGTCCAAAATGAGATACAGTGTAGCACAAAAAAGTCGTAGGAATTTAAAGGGGTTCAAACCATTATTGGTGGGGCCCTCTAACAGATACACCAAAATCGTCGACAAATTTCATAAAATATGGTCGATGCGATCGAAAAGTAATAATAAAGAAAATGTGATTTATTTTTTCAAGTTTGTCACCCTGTAGATCGAAAAGGAGCAACATTCGGATAAGGCATATTTGGCTTAATCGCTCTATTTTGAGGTCAGCAACATGCCCTTAAGCTCTGTCCCATTATTAATGAATCACCCTATATTTTCATAAAATAAGTATGTTCATTATTCGAATCAGAACAACTTATAAAATCAGTTGTTCTGAATCACGTTGTACTAAATCCTATTCCATACATTAATAACAAGTAATAAAAGACGTTTTACATGAAACACGTTGTAGTAACTTTCCCTTAACGAGACCCGGAACTATTGACAGCAACAGTTATCGTATCGACATAACTTCCAGATTCCCGCTGCAATCCCTCGTTGAGTACGAGCCCGAGGAACACGGCCTGTACCAATGGGCATACCGCAGGGGCAGGCAAAACAACCAGCAGGAGTGCCACGAGATGTTCCCCGAGTGTCCCATCTCCCTGATTGATCTCGCCCTAGGATATTACAGCGGCTACGACAATACCTGATGGAAGACTTATCCAACTTGTCGATGAATTAGTTCGAAGTTTATCGGTGAAGGACTGTATCGAGTTATAGATTTTTAGATTATGTTCTCAGATACAATTTATACCTATTTGTTAAGCCGATCTTTTAGTATAGTAATAAATTTGTTTTTTTTTATTTTCATTATATGTTTACATTATGTTATATACAGGTGATTGCAGAGGAACCCCCAATATTGGAAAGGGGTGTTCAGGGAGCAAAAGTGAACAAAAAAAGCCTAAAATCATATGGTGGAATATCAACGGTTGAGATAGGAATGAAAACATGTTTATCCGAGTTGATTATTGTATTGCATCAGTAGAGAAAAGTGTTTATTCTGTAGGTATTATAACATTAATTAAAGATCTAAAATTAAAGATCTAATAAACCGAAATTAATGAATTAAATTTTCAAATATACCACTGTCCCCCTCGATGCATGAATCAGCTCATTTGTGGATTACACGGGTAGCTTGTAGAAGTGTACGGTGATTTTCTCTTATGAGTGCTGCACAATTGACAATCGGATCGAATAGCGCCTCCCTTGTGTTCACTTTTGTTGCATATACTTCTAATTTAAACCATCCCCAAAGGCAGCAATCAAGAGGATTCAAATCTGGTAACCTTAGTCGCCAATTTTGGAAACCACCGCGGCCAATCCAGCGTTGTAGCAAGTGATTGTTTAGAGGATTGATCACAACAGGACAGAGGCACCATCATGTTGAAAGTACTTGTTTTGCCTAATATCCAATGGTCGTCGATATTCAACTGCACGAATAGCGCTACCGTTGCAATACTCATAAATAATATCAGCATATTCTCGATGACTAAATGTGGGTGGCATTACGAAATTATGTGTGTACAATAACGACTAGACTGCGATGTTATAAAATAAGCAGTTAAATCACAAACATCAAAATAAATGTGACAATTAGTAATCACTATTATAATGTGAGTTTGGTTTAGAATGTATGACTTACTCAAAATAAAATATCAAGTAATAACAGCTTTCGCAAAAATAGCTATAAAAATATTTTCATTTCTATCTCAGTAAGCGTTGATATTCTGTCCCTAAACAGCTCTTTCGAATATTTGGGGTTCCCCCTCAATAGCCCTGTATAATATACATTATGTGTCTTGAATTATGAAAAAAAAAACATACTTTTTTTGTTGTAGTTGGTAAAGGTGAAGGAAATGGATTGAATAAAAATAACAGTGTTTGCACTAGTATTACTTTTTATTATATTACAACAAATGTTCACAGTAACCCGCACTAACCTATGCACAATGCCCAATTCGGTGTTCAAATTTATCAATTAGGATTAGAGAAGTATCTGGTGTTATACAGTGTGTCAAAAAAAGAGTGTAAAATATTTCAGGAGGTAATAGTATGAACCAGAAAAGTCTTAATAAACATGGGTTCGCAAAGGATCGGTTGCGAAGATATGGACCACTATTCGTTTTTCAAACATTTTATTTTATTAGGAATAAACCGACAAAGGAAGCTTTTAACAAACAAAAAACAAAGTTACAGAAGATGTTCGAAGTGCCCTCCGTCCATTTCCAAGCAGGCACGACATCTTCGTCTCAACGATATTCGAACTCTTTCGAAAACACCCTCCTTGGTTTGGATTTCTTGACACTTTTGATTAATCTGTAGCTGCAGCTCTTCCAAGCTATTTACCGGAGTACCATACACTAATGTCTTCAAATATCTCCAAACAAAGAAATCTAGAGGGTCCAGATCAGGCGATCTTGGAGACCATAAAGCAGGTCCGGCCCTTCCTACCCATCCATGTGGAAAAGTTTGGTGTAAATGCTCTCTAACGGCCATGGAAAAATTAGTTGGAGCACCATCATGCTGGAACCACATTTGCTGCTTTTGATTCAAAGGAATGTTTTCCAAAAACTCATACAGTGTGTTCAGCAGAAAGTTTAGGTAAGCAGCGCCTGTTAATCGGTTTGGTAAAACAACAGAACCTAGAAATCTGTCACCTACAATACCCATCCAAATGTTTAATGAAAAACGTGTCTGATGTCCAGATTCTATTAGAGCATGAGGATTTTCGTCGGCCCAAATATGCGTATTGTGAAAATTAAACACTCCATTTCTTGTGAACCCGGCCTCATCAGTAAAAAGAATGTTTGCAAGAAAACGAGGGTCTTCAGCATCATGACGTAGAAACCAGCGGCAAAAAATCAAACGTGCTTGATGATCATTTATTGGATTTAAGGCCTGTACTCGTTGCACATGGTATGGATAAAGCCGTTGCTCGTGAAGGATTCTCCAAACAAGAGGACCACTAATTCCTACCTCGGCTGATATTCTCCGCACACTCGTACCTGGATTCTGCTCTGCCAGTGCTAGAATTTCTTCTTCTGCTCTAGGAGTGGATACCGACCTTGGTCTTCCGGATAAATGGCACTGTTTGCTCAAGGAACCGGTATCACGCAATCTTTGGTGAATTCTTCCAAACATGCGTTGTGAGGGAATCTGTGAAGACGTCGCGCTTCGGTGGCGTTTCCATTAGCACGACCATACATGAAATGCATGTCTGTTAATTCTGCGTTAGAGTAACCAGCCATAGCGAAAGAAAACTTGTGCACTAAGAAGCACTGTCAAATACGTACTGTTTATTTGACTAAACATCAACCAACTATTATATGAAAATACACAACGTTTTTGCAAAATAAAAAAAGGCGCTAAAAGACATAACACATTCCATATCTCCGCAACCGTTACTTTGCGGACCCATGTTTATTGAGACTTTTCTGCTTATTTTGATTCATACTATGACCTCCTTAAATATTTTACACTCTTTTTTTAACACCTTGTATTTTAATTTCTTTTCTGATACGATGTTTCAATTCTTCGATAGTGTGGTCGGTTCACATACGCTTTGCTTTTTATTTATTTATTTATTTTCGCTACCACCACTCAAACAGAGAAAAGACTCCAATTATAGAGTACGAGTAGTCAATAATAGTGACATTATATATTAACTAAAATCACAACGAACTGATTCTAAACAGAAACACTAAATGACAAACAATAAAATCGACGTCTTAATAATTTGTGTTAATAATTACCTAATGTTAACAATACTTTTTTTAGATCACTTATAGAGCATTTAAAAATATCAACTTCACAGAAAGGAGTTTTAATTGTTAGATATTACATACAACGGGGAAAACTTGAGAATATTGGTTTTTGCAGTAGACAAATATAAGGATTGGTTATGATGGGGAGTTACTAACTAAAAAACGAACGGCAGCACGAAATGAACAATCCATAATACTGTCAATAAGTTTAGATAAGTGTAAAAAAAGTTAATAAAATGTTCAGTAAGGCCCAAACCAGACAATGTATTTTAAAATAACTCCACAAAAAGAAGTAAGGGGGTATGGCCTTGCAAAACTGTTATTTTCTGTCTCTGTCATCTTCTTATAATGTTTTTTAAGATGTCACTCTTGCTTTGACTTCAGAGTTCTGGGAAGTGAAGACTTCGACAAATTGAAGTTGGCTGAGATAAATCTGATGATAACGGAAACCATCACATTTTGACGGCCATTTCGTTTACCGTCCTTCTCATTCCTGAACCAGAAAATATTGTTTTAATACTTTGCTGATTGTAGCTCCACTAATTTTCTAGTTTGGATACTTATGTTACATAAAACTGTGTCTCCGTTAAAATGAAAAAAAAATTTATGTTACAAATTTTTGTAATTTTTTTGTTTCTAAATTACAGATAAAATACCCAGTATTTCATAAGTAGATACTTATAGAGGGTAATTCTTAATCTATACGAGTGAATTTTTTTTTGTTTATAAAAATTATGAAGTAAACAAGTCAGGACGATGTTTTTTACTGTATTAGAATGGTATTTTAAGCTAATATAAATCAAATCTTCTACAATTCCTATCAATAAAGTCATACGTATGTTCTCTGATATCAAACATCTGGGTATGCTAATGAAGAATTCCACAGACAAAGCTTATTCAATAATTATCTAAAGTTGTGGTCTTGTTCGATAACGAAGAATGTATGGACATGCTACTGGCATTGCATCAAAATTCAATGCAGCTTATATTTAAGCCGAAGGTGGTTCATTTGGGTGGTATCCTTGATCGCCCGACCTAAATCCGCTTTACTATTATTTTCGGGGTCACATTAAAATAATATTTTCTTCATTATTTGTCCTCAGCTATAATTTTCCGAGTTTATGCGTATAGTTTGAGAATCACCCTGCATACAAGTCATTCCTTTTTGTCTGCAGTTTGCAATCAAACACTGAGTTAACTAAAAGAATGTATATAATTGATTTGTCACTAATTTAAGAACTGATTTATACTGTTTACTTTAATTTACATTTTTGTACTTTGTTTTGGACACAGTCGTCCAATAATATATCCTTAAAATTCTTCAATGCATTGTTTAAACATAACACAGAAATTTTCTGCATGAAGAAAATTATATTTGATATTGCTGACATTTTACTAAAGCTGTTACAAGCCAATTACAATCATTATTGAAAGTGTGTCAGTTTTTGGTGCCACCACTTGCAGCGTCAAATTGTGTCAAACCTAGGGAAAATAACTTCACACATTATGCAAATTAGGAATATCAATAGCATCACAGTGAAAGACCAACTAATAAGAATCAACCGTTACATAGTTAGTACCTTCTAATTCGTTGTACAATTCAAGACGAATTATCTATCTGGGGATTAAAAATGAGACTATATTTTGCTCTGATTGGTTTTTTGGTGTTAGTGACCACAAATTTCGCTGCAAGTAGAGGAAATGCGGTTTTGTCTAGGAAAAGGAGGTATATTATCTTTCCACAAGGATCTAGCATTTCGGTAAGTTAAATTTTGGTATTCAACTTAAAATATAGTTTGTCAGATTTTTGTCAAAGAAATTCTTCTGTGATTATAATATTCAGCATCTTTGTCTAAGCATGTTAGAACAAGACAATTATATTGAAGTACCTAACCCAAAGAATTAATTCCTTCAATATTTTAGAATACTCAAAACTATACACTGGGTGTTCCTCAGTAGGCGTACAAAAATTTCCAGAAATGTAGATCCAGTCAAAATATTACTAAAAGTATTATAAAAAAAAACACTTACATATTTTGAGTTACAAGATATTAAAATTAAATAAAAATCAGACAGAAAAAAATATTGAAAAAAGCAGACAATTATTATATTCATACATCAGAGAACGTTTTGTTAACCTTACCTTATTAAAAGAGTCACTTTCTAACGTTTTACACTTAATATTTTGCCAATTTGGGGAGGTTTTTCTAATTGAGCGACTGCTTTTAATGCGGTGTTGTTTTATAGCAGCAAAGTTAGCAGTTTTCGATAAACATTTAAGTTTTTGGCAGCACGATTTTATAAAATAATTAAGGCAAGAAATGCTTCAAATACTCGTTGTGTAATAATTATATGGAACTACAAAAAAAAAACAAATTTCGATGATTCTACAGATATCTACCGAACAAACTTACAATACAGGTTTTTCTGGTTTCTAACTGAAGTTCTACCACTTTTGTAAAAAAAACATACTATTAGGTATACAACAAAGTAACCAGTCTATTTTACCAATGCATTGGTGGCCTGCTCATTTTCTTTATCTAAATCCTCTAGATTTTTTGTTTAACGACATCTATAAAGTGTTGTTTGGACCCTGGAATATTTTAATACGTGAAAACGTCTCTTTTGAGGATTATTGAATGTTATGTAGGGGATGGTGGGGTTCAAATTTTGAAAATATTTTGATTCTAATGTGTTAATGCTAATGTTGATGTATTTCATGTTAATTGTTGTTTCAAGCACTTTATTAAATAAATTATGTTAACTTTATTTCTCAGCACTTGAATATATAAACATGTGTTTATAGAAGCTTCTGTACTTGTTATATGCTGCAGCATATCCCTCCAAGCTTGATGCTATTTTTTATTACTGTGTACAGAGAGTGTCACTACATGAATCTGTTAGACAATCAGGATAACGTATCATCGAGCGTATCATCTATGTCTTCGTTATTCAAATGCATCTTCTTTAAAGACATAAAATTTGAAGACAAAATTATTCATGCTACTACATATGTAAACATTACGGTTTTTGAGATATTTAACATTTTGGCAGATGCAAGAGCACACTTTATATCTTCTCTTGATATCATCATTTGAGCGACAATAGTTTGTTGCTGAATAGTTTTGTCTATTTGTAAGTACATTTATGACGCAATAGTTTAATCTTCAGAGACTTCAGACTATACGTTTCGGCTGCATTTAAGACTTCTTCAGGACAATCCAAGAAAAGTAAAAGACAAACATATAAAATGGGGAATAAAATAGGTAAGATAACATATTATAGAAGGCACGGTAGTACATGACTTAACAATGTTCAGAATACATAATCATTGTTCTATTTCTTGGATTGTCCTGAAGAAGACTTAAATGCAGCCGGAACGTAGACTTATAGACTTACCATTAAATTGGTTTTCTTTAACTTTAGACTCCATTCCCAATCAAGAACCTCGGTTTTAAACCAGTCGTTGTTAGAGAATTATGATCTAAATACGTCAACTTCTGCTCTCTATAAAGTAATTTTGTTGAGTAAAAACTAATATTATCGCAATTATTGAACAATATTGCACAGAACTATTTTCCAAGCCGTTTGTTAACCATATGCACTTTCCCCATAAACAATTTAAGTTCATTCATGTGACTAATTTTCTATAAATCGATAGCAGTTGTTACTGTCAAACTTTATTCTATTATAAAACAATAAACAATAATTACTTATCTAAAATAATCACCTATATAGTAATGTCATCAACTGACTTGTACATAATCAAAAAATTTCTTTCGGTTATCAAGTTATTGCATTATCTACTTTCTCCAATAGTTTGTTTAAAACTAATGAATATCTTTCAGATAGCCGTATGTATGACAGCACAGACAGGTGTGATACCACCCGGTGTGTTCACAGAAAGTATAGCTTGGGGCCTGGCATACGACCTACCTACCAATATCACTGATTTCAAGGAATTGTACACCTCGTCCAAGTATTTGTTGAAACGGAGACATCGGAGGGATCTGTACGGGAAGATGGAGACCATTATGAATTCGTAAGTTTCGCCTGAATGTTATTTTATAGCCATAACAATGTCACTTGATAGAATAGTGTCATTTTCGTAACTGAAATTCTGTATCAAATGTTATAAGAACATAAAATAGACAAGATAGCCCTCAATGAATGAGTCATATAATAACTGCAGGTTGTAAAGGTCAAAATAATAGGATTCAAGCAATTATGCCTTAGTAAAATGCTGCTGGTTTGCGATGTACAGGGCGTTAAAGTTATTGTAAATAATTTAGTTAAGGAAATATCTCGAAACTAGAGCCGTTTGTCCACTTCAAACAGATGTACTTACTTTTTTATAAAAATATTACGAAAAAAAGATGACAACGCTTAACTAGCTCCCTCTACAAGATATCTAAAATTTAAGTTCGGATTTCGCATTATCAAGAATCCTTTTAAAAAAATAAATTTGGAATTTAAAATCAAGCTTTTATGATTTAGCATGTTTTACTAAATTCTACTATTCTGGCGTCACTCTATTACACAATCATTACGAATCACCCTGTGTATACATTAAAGTAAATAAATAAGAAAATTATTATTTGTTCATATTTATTTGACCATAAAAGCTTTAGAATTAGAAATGTTCAGTTCATTGGTAATTACATAGGCCTCATTATATTGCCAGGAGGGCAATGCCAGCAATGGCCAGTAGTAGTAGATAAGAACTCAGTATAAATCTCAATTAAACTCGATTTAATATCTACAAACTATTTGTATATATACCAGGTGGTCCACTTTCGAAAGCGGAAACTTTAGAGGCAGACAGAGAACCACAAAATAATAACAGTTTGTATATTATAAACTATATAATATATTTGAAAAATGCTTTGCTACAAAGATACAGTGTGTCAAAATTTTATCAAAAGTTACAAATTTATTAATATTTTTAAAACTACTTTAGATATTTAAATGAAATTTGGAACCTTTGAATAGGTAATTTAATTTTTGCTGGCAAACGGAGTGTCAAACGAAAAAGTAAGGACCCTTTTTTGTGATAAATTGAACAAGGATTCAAGAAATAGTTTTTGTCTCTAAAGGAAACATTTGCGTGCCATTTTTTCATTAAAGTTTCCCGAAGATCTGTCCGTACGCATGCCACTGGTGGAAGAAAAATCATATTTTTACACAAAAATATGTATCCAGATTACCTATTCAAAGGTTCCAAAATTCATTTAAATAGCTAAAGCAGTTTTAAAAATATTAATAAATTTGGAACTTTTGATAAAAATTTTGACACCCTGTATCTTTGTAACGAAGCATATTTCGAATATAGTTTATAATACAAATGTTATTATTTTGTGGTTCCGCTTTCATAAGTGGGCCACCCGGTATATATATAATATTTAAATTATATAATAATTATATTTTCAAAAATTAGTACGTCTTCTTCTACAAGACCATCATACAGCATACAAAGAAGAAAACAAGCTTCATCGTAGATAATTATACATTTTATTAATTTGTAGGATGGGTTACGATGGAAGGTCGTGTATACTAAGGTCGCTCTGTGAAGCTAGTTACAGATTTTTGCCGAGAGAAGATAGCCTTTTGCATCATGTTCTAAAGATAATTTTTGGGTAAGTAGGAAACTTAATGCGCTTGAGCAGAAAATTCGGATATGTACACGCGTCTTACCTGTAAATTTGGCGTACTTCAGGGATCTATGCTCATCCCCTTATTATTTTCTATATACATCTCACATACTTCTGATACTAAAATAAATAGGGTGAACAACCAGGGCACCGGCTAATGCTAGGGATGTGCATTTTAACTCTGTTTCTGGCAGCTGCCAGTTACCGAGGTCACGGCACAACAACCCGAAATATCACCATGTATCAAAGTACATCTATTCTCTCAACATTGCACAATTGTGCTTTTAAAGCAATTTATTTGTGCATATAAATAAAAAATCATATGCAAATATTTTGTTTTGCAAAATTGCACAAATCTGTATAGAAGAATAGAACATTGGTTCATTACTTTTTTCTATGTGATCTAATCTGCATTATAACAATAATACTTAATACTAGTTTATTTAAATAGGTTGTAATTTTACGAATAAACAAATAGAACATATCGTCAGTTTGGAACAAGACAGTCTTAACACAAAATTTTAATTTTTCATAATTTAGTGGTGTATCAACTCCAAATATTGCATATCTTTATGTGTAAAAGAGTTACAAGTGAACTTTGCTAAATAACCGTCGAATGGCGCTGCGTTGAAATGTCACATCGCCAACATTGGTTTTGTGGTTTAGACAAAACTGTCACAATTAGTCGTGCTGTGACGTTTAATGAGATGAGATGAGCAAATTTTGGAAAAGAGTATCACAAGTCGAAATAATATCAATAAGAAACTAGTTTCTTTATGTGTATTTATATGCAAAACTGTCACATCTTCAAATAGACCAGTCATTCTCATAAGCTAAGTACCATTTTTTTGTTCCCATTTCATACAATTAACCGTAATATTTTGCGCAGTGTTATAAATAATTTTTTCTACACCCGTATTATAACAATGCACTTATATGCCCATAATCCGTTTCATAATGATACCCATTACGATACAGATTTTTCTTTACGATACAGATTTTTAATCAATAGAAACCCATAATTTTCAATCAAGCATGCTGTGCATTTGACGTTTATCCTAGGTTCCTATGTAATTATTTTAGATGTCAAAATCAGTACGTATTAAATTTTCGTAGATACCTAGCTAAACTTCGATAATTTATGAAAATGTTTGATATCAGCGATATAGAAGAATTACCATCAACTCCTCCACACATATCGGAGAAAGCAGAAAATGCAGTTCAAAATATTTTACCCCAAAAATCTAAGAAAGTGTACGAAAAACTTTATCAACGGTTTATGGACTGGAGAAATACAAATAATATTTCGACATTCTCCGAAAATGTTTTAATTGCTTATTATATAAAATTTATGGTTTTTGATTATTTATCGGGTGTAGAAAAAATAGCGTATGCAACTCTCATGTAATGGTTATTAATACACGAGCATTAATCGTTTATGCGATGCATGATCGTTGCATAATATACTATTATAATAATCTTTAAAATTGTACCTACTATTTTAGTCTACTTTAATAAAATATTTTAGTTTATGTTTAGAAATGTATTTCATTTTATTACCTAAACTCATGTTGAAAAACTTGTAAAAATATGTGAAAGAGAGTCACAACTCGGAACTATTTAACAAAAATAACAATAACAAAGTGCCAAAACCCAAAGTAAATAAAAAAATTATTAAAAATACTAAGATCTATCCACACAAACATTTTAACATGATACAAACATTATACATTTATTTATTTTCCAATATTTAGAGTAAGATTATTTATAAAACTTTACTGAGCTCTCCTGAAAATTGACATTTTTGAGTTACTACAGTCTTGTTCGAAACTGACGATATGTGGTTTACATCAATTATAAACCATCCTGTACAGTGTATATACAACCCATGAGAAAGGCACGAGTCTCTTTTTAGTACATTTTATAAGACCCCTTAAGAGAAGTGCGAAAACGAAAATATTCCCAGCCTTTCTTGGCGAATTCTCCTCTTGTCCGTAATTAAATTTTCCATTTCGTCCTCTTTCGACAAAGACCGAGGAGGTCATTGAATCTAAAAAGGATCTTTTCGCTGCCGTGGCTGATTTATCCCTATCTGACGTCTAAAAAGCTCTCTACTCGGATTCCGAGCCTGTAAAAATCAGCTTTTTCAAAAGGAAATATCTCCGCAATTTGTTTTGTGGCCAAGGAAACCGTATCGATTTTTCATTTCTCGCTCTTTTCGCTCTAGATGTGCCGGTGTTTATGTTGTTAGTCGAACGGATGGCCTGTCTCTGCAACAGGAAATACAAATAGACGTGTTAAACGACGCGAAAATTAGCGTTGAAATGAAATGGTTATTTACCGACAGTGTCATTGCAATACCACTTATTTTTAAGTCTCCTGAAACTTTTTAGGAGACGATTTTTTGCCGGTATTTATAAGTGGAGATTTTATTAAATACAATTTTCGAGAAAAATCATTTGTGGTACTTCTACTAATGTTAATTTTTTATACAATGTCCTACAAAAATCTACTATATGCTGTTTAGATTAAAATAAGTTCATTTTAATTAATTTGCCTTTTTCACAGTTTAAATACAGGATGTCATCTAACGAATATACTTCAAGAGTATAATCTAGAATGCAAATGGTGTCGATTCAACCAAACTTGCTTAAACGAAAAATGTCAAAAAAAATTACAAGGTGTTAAAGTTTCTTTTTTTATGTATTGTTTTCTTTAACTCAGAACCCAGTTATAGTCTGTTTGGAAATGAAAGAGGGTAATAAAAGCTTATTATGTATGCAAATCGTAAATAAATGTAGTACTGGTGCTTATATTCAATATTTTTATATTATATATTATCGGTATAGATGAGGTGTACTTTTAAAAAAACTTTGTGTGATCGAACCGTACTAAATTGTAGCAGGTAGCTAAAATTTAATCCCCGACAATCCGTCTTTGTCTATGCTGCATCACAACCGGGTTAAGAGGGTTTTTAGTAATTCAAATAAAATTATTCAATATTATTATCAAAATATTTATTTAAATTTAATGAATAGACTTTTATTCCACACAAATATATATATATATATATATATATATATATATATATATATATATATATATATATATATATATATATATATAAGTTCACCATGGAACTGGAAAAGGACCAACAGCTACCTTTCCTCGATGTGTGTATAAAGAAAAACAAGATGGAGGTCTAGGCTATACGGTATATCGGAAACCAACACACACGAACAGATATCTACATGCAGAATCTCATCACCACCCATCGCAGCTACAATCAGTGATCAAAACACTAATGACAAGGTCAGAACGACTCTCTGACGACGACCACAAAGAAGAGGAAATTAAAAACGTTAAATTAGCCTTACAGCAAAATGGTTTCTCTGATAACAACATCAAGAGGGCTTTAAGACCTAGGCGAAACAAAGAAAAGAAGGAAGAAGATAAACCAATAGCCAAAGCTCTCCTGCCATATGTCAAGGGAACTACCGACAAAATAAGCAGGGTTTTAAAGAAACATAGAATAGAAACCATCTTCAACACGGACAGGAAGATTGGCAATATGCTACCATCAGCCAAAACAAACATTCCTCTAGAAGACCAAGGGTATATGAAGTTCCTTGCGGAGATTGTGAGAAGACGTACATTGGACAAACTAACAGAAGAATTCAAACCCGGAAAGAAGAACATCGGAATGCTGTCCAGAAAAATGAAAAACCTCGTCATTAGCTCAACATGTAAAAGAAACCGGCCACCAGATTGATTTCGATAATACCAAGGTACTAGCAAGAATGGAGCATAAGGGAAAAAGAATAATTAGAGAAGCCATCGAAATTGAAAAACATCCTCAAAATCTTAATACACGTGACGATACCCAAAGATTACCAACAGCTTGAAACCTGTCCTGAAAAACAAGAAGATCAATAAACCAGTGATACGTAACGCTGAGAGTAGGCCAAGCAGAACACAAGAACCCACAGCACCGTTAAACGCAAGACCCGTGACGCGCAGCCATGCGAAGAAAACCACACACCGGAACGAAAGCACAGTATATAACTCACCAAGTGGACAAACATCTTCCAGTAAGCCGAACGTAGTAACGCAAAGCAGAAGTAAGAAGACCTGAAGATGGTAAATGAGATTTTACCGAAACGTTGTCAAACAAATGGTTCTTTTGAGGACCATGCAGATTCATCGCGGAAAGGAACCCGGAGAAATTTTACAACTATATATATATATATATATATATATATATATATATATAGAGTTATTACGCCGCTAATACAGACCACTTTTGATATATGCCGCATACGTTATCAGACCAAAATTGACGTTACCAGACCAGGCAAGTGGTCTGGTAACGTTAAACCATACATTATTGTTCACAGTGGTGGTGGGGCACCTCACAGAAAATTTGGAAGTGGCGTGAAAAGTCGGTCGAATTGGTATTTTTATATAGATTTAGTTCAGACGTTCAATGGCTAGGTAGCGCTCATGCGGTATCACATTTATACAGTTCATGAAGTGATATGAAACCAACTTTGTCAGACCAGAGATTTGGCAACCGCGCTGAATGTGGATTTAGAATTGTAAATAAATATTTGATACTTGCTTCATGCGCGGCCTTTAAATGTTACTAGAAAGGTGGCAAAGTGTTGACCTTTCATCGGACTAAAGCCCTTTGGCCGCGCTGTGCGCGGTATGACCACCGTTGCGTAGTGCCTTTTACTTAATTGCCATTACTGCGCGCGGCTCTACGCCTGTGAATAATAAAATGTAAATAAGACTGGATAAACGCTCTATGGTGGGGAAGGTCCGGCGCTCTATAATTTAGAAGAGTGGTTGGCATATTTTGGTAATTTTTAGTGTTTTGTCGAGTTTGGTTAATTTTTTTTTTTCAACATCCTGTATTTTAAACCTGGTGTTCCCTCTAATACTTTCAGTGCTTATATCTCAGAAACCATCATAACTAGCGCGACAAAATTTGGTATAAAAACACTAGATGGCGCGTAAAATCTGATGAAAACATCAATTCTTATACAGAGTGTTTCAGGAAATCGATTTAATTTTGATTTTTTGGTAGTCAACCCCGCTAAAACTTATATTTAAATTGAAATATACTTAACTATTCTGAAAAATAAACATTCAAAAATTCTAAAAGTTAACATAAAAAACCGCCTCCAAAAAGTGCCCAAATTTCATTGTTTTGTCATGTAAAACGTGTATAGCCTTAAGCCAGACTTATACAGAAGAAATTAACATCGGTAAACGTCAAAACTATGAATTAATTGTCAAATATTAATGGAATAAAATATTTTATTGCACATAAATAATGCTAAATAATGTAGGTATTTAATGAAATTTACTTTTCATTAACTATAGAGTCTGTACTTTATTTTATTTTCAATTTTTTTACTTTAAATTTACATGAATACATTTGAATTTTTATTGACATTATAATATATCATAAATATTAATTTATATGGTGTGATTTTGTGCTAATTATTGTGTATAATAATAATAATAATAATAATACTCTTTATTTTCCTTAAAGACAAAAAGATATTGTATAGGAATAGTCAAATATCAGATACCTTAACCTACTACAAACTATAAACAATAGTTATTCTACACACCTTACATTAGAAAAAACACTTACACTTACAAAATTTACTTACAAACAACTTACACAACAACTTACAAGCTTACAAAAAGAATTCGTTCAATGTATAAAATGAATTATTAACCAAATATCGGTATAGTAAATTTTTAAGGTTGTTAGGCCTTTTACCACCTTTATATCTAAAGGTAATTTATTAAAAACTTTTAAACCTAAGTAAAATGGTGAATTTACAGATATTTTATATTTATAAAAGGAATGTAAAAATTTTTATTTTGTCGAGTGTTTTTGTTATGCACACTTTCGTTCATTATAAAGTTAGATTTGTTATTAAAAACATATACAGATAGTTCAAATATAAACAAAGATACAATGGTTAAAATATTAAAATTTTTAAAAACATCTCGACATGACGTATGGCTGGAAATTCCCGTCATATACCTTAAAATTCTTTTTTGGACGATAAATACATCCGGCGATAAGGTGGAATTTCCCCAGAGGACAATCCCGTATCTCAATCTTGAGCTAACTTGAGCATGATATACTGTTATCAATTGTGATAACGTTAACACATTTTTAAACTTTTATCAAATAACAAATGGAATTTAATTTTGATATCAGCTGATAGCAATGAGTTTTCCAGTTCAAACATTCATCGATCGTCAATCCTCAAAATTTTATATCCGTCTCCCAGTTCAGAATATCAGTACCATTTACGTTCACATTAATTCTGTTACAATTCTTTTGCCAATTATGAAATCTAATTACTTGAGTCTTTTTCGTGTTAAGGTAAAGGTCGTTAGATTCGTACCACGCACCCACCTCTTTGAATAAGGCATTGGTCTTCAGTCTTAAGGACTCGTCCGAGTTATCAGATACCAATAATGATGTGTCATCCGCATACATGACGGACGAGGCGTTAGACACAACTTTATCAAACTCATTTGTATAAAGTAAATAGAGTATTGGACCCAGTATAGACCCCTGAGGAACACCCATATTAATATCCAAACATTCCGAATTAATTTTCGACAAAACATTGCCGCCCGAGTAAGTAAGACAGACATACTGTTTACGTTCAGTTCAAAAAGATGCTACCCAGTCATTGGCAACTCCACGTATGCCGTAGTTATGCAGTTTTAATAGCAGTTTGTCATGGTTGACACAATCAAAAGCCTTACTAACGTCACAGAATATACCAATGGGCGACTCGCCCGCTTCAATGCATTGAATCACTCTGTAATAAAAATCCAGCAGGGCAGTACTTGTCGATTTATTAGCCTGAAAACCATGCTGATGATCAGAAAAAAATTCTATGTTTTACAATAAATTTCAATAGCCGTTCCAGATAACAATATTCAAACACTCTAGAAAAAGCAGGCGGAACTGTAATAGGTCTATAATTTTCCATTAACTGTGGATCATGCTTCTTATAAACAGGAACGACTTTCCCTACTTTTAACATTCTTGGAAAAGAACCCGTTTGAAAAGATAAATTCACGAGGTAAGTGATAGGTTCAACAATACTGTCTATAACCTTTTTAACCAAAAACATGGGAATGCCATCTGATCCAAAAGAGTGTTTCCGTTTTAGTTTATTTTCCAGCAGAGGCAATATTTCCTCCTTTATAAAAGGTTCCAGGAAAAGTGAAGCACCATTACTAGGAAAATCATAATTAAAATATTTATTTGTACCTATATTATTTATTATACTAATAGGACCATTTTTAATTATTAAAACATGATGCTATGGTTATGGGATCATCATATAATTTGCCATCTAATAAAACATTTATATTGTGATTTTTGTTTGAAAGTTCAGATACGATACCCCAAGCAGCCCTGCCTACATTATCAGAATTTATAATTTTGTTTTGGTAATATTCTTTTAGTTTTCTCAACTAACCGTGCGTGGGCTTTTGAAAGACTTATATATATCATTTATTTCGGGATTCTCACATTTGAGAATGTGCAATTCTTTTAATTTTCCACTTGATAATTTTACTTCGTCCGTCACCCACTTCTTATCAGATTTGGAGCACTTATTATGGGACTTCCTCAGAGGAAAATATTTATTGAAATAAAATATAAAAGCGTTAAAGAAGCAATTGAATGCCTCGTCTACAGTAGGCACGTGATACAACTCTGACCAAGACTCATTTAGCAGATCAGAACGAAAATTTTGTATGGCATTATCAGAAAAATTTCTTCTGTACTGGGAGGTACGTTTAATGTTATATTCATGACAAATAGAGGACTCAAATAATACTGTTCTATGGTCTGAAATGTCGTTGTCTAGTACACAAACTAAATTATTTTCAATATTAGTAAATATGTGATCGATAATAGTTGAAGAGCTATCAGTTACACGGGTAGGCCACCTTACCACCGCATGCAAATTAAAATTTCTGAGGACATCACACACTTTATTAAAATCATTAATATTCCTAGAGCTAAGAGCGGAATCTAAATTAAAATCTCCAGCTAAAATAACATTCATATTAGACTTACACAAATATTGCATAACAGCCAACAGTTTGTCAATAAAAACATTTATATCACCGCTGGGTGATCTATAACAGGACAAGACCAGCGTCGTGGTTAGAGCTGTTTTCCACGAGGTGCAGCATATTTCAAAATGTTTGTCTATACAGAATTGACTAAGATCGATAGCTTTTACATTTAAAGAACTTCGTGAGTATATAGCAACACCACCTTTTTCGAAATTATTTCGACAGTAATAACTACTTAAAGAAAAATTATTAATAGGTTTGATCTTGATTGATTCGTTATTACAATGCGTCTCGGTCAAACACAAAAATTTATTTGGTAAAAATAGGAAACATCTATTTCAAGGAATTTACTGATTGAACATTTAAACTCTGAACATTTAATACAAGAACATCAGGGTTAAATATCATTTTACAGATTTCGCTGGTACCAGTTTTGAAAAACTTACTTATACAAGCACCAGCAGGCCATATGTTTGGTTGCATAGCTTTTTAAAATTCGTCTCATAGATAGACACCTTGAAGTAAGAATACAGATGGGGGTGTTTGGGTTTTACAACTTGGCATATAACCTCCGGAAATGATACTTGTAGTAAATCGCACAAATCACTTGGCGAAGTCTCATTATTTATTCGGCTTACGTGAAGATGAACCATTTTCTTAACTCCTTTAATAGAAGTATCTGCATTGTTTCCAATAACAGGCCTTCTACGACGTCTTGATTTAAAGGAACTTTTTCCCACTGTTCTTGTTCAACTCCTGGTGTTGGGATGCTGCCGTGTTGAGACGAAGCACTGCTGTCATTTGATGCCAGATTAATTATGTCTTGGCACTTCAATTGCGTTTGCACTTTTAAAATCTCTGCTGAAACCTGGCTCCTCTGTATATTGGAATTACCGTTTTTGTGATTGATATCATCGAGTTCGTTGACCTTAGACTTGGGTAGATTTGTATCGGGTATGTTTATATTGGTTTTTAATACTTCTTGTTTTTCAGAGGCCTTGGTTTTATTTACCGTTTTTGATGTACTCTCTTTTTGCTGATTCTTTTGTGGTGTCACTGATAATTTATTCAGGAGGTCAATTTGCGTATTTAACAAACCAATCTTCTCTCTTAATTCAGATATTAAGGCGTCTTTATCGCGTATTTCACAGTACACTATGAAAATATCTCGTTACAATATCTTAAAAGTGATGAAAGCTAACTGTTGCTATAATATACACAACGTAACGTAATATCGGTATCGAATAATGAAATGGCAATATTCGTTTCTAATCGTACATGCATGACCATCACTCAGATTGAACGATGCTCTGTAAAAGAAATTATAATACACATCAGCTGTTTAACATAAAATCAATTAAATGTATGTAAGTACTTAGATACTTTTAATTTATTGTAATTTTATGTTATTAATAAATTACAATTTGTATTTGTCGTTTTTTATTCTGCCCAAATTATTAAACAGAAATGTTTAAGAAATAATGAATAATTAAAAATGAAGGGTCAAGTTAATCAATTTAGTCAGTAATAAAAAGTAAACCACTATGTAGGTATGTATTACTTTTAATTGAAATTATGCTGATTACAACTGAATAATAACTATAATAAAATTAAAAATTATTCATTTATTATTAAATTAAAATTATACCTACCTTATTTAATGAATAGATAGTAATACAAGTGTACAATTATAGTTGAATTATACAGTGCTTTTAAAAGTAACGATTAAATTCATTATTTTTAAATTGAGAAGTTTTCGAAAAATTCCTGGCAAGTCGATTTTGTTTTTAAAAAAGGCAGTTTTTGACATACGACCCATAGTTGTGACGTCATCGTTGTTCGAGATATGACGTTATCGACAATTTTTTTAAATAGCAACCCCCAATTTTGACCATGCCATTTGAAAGAGCGTGTCATTCTACATACATCATGAAAAATGATGGTGTTACATAACAAAAATTTCAAGAAAATAATGTTTGAAGATTTTAAAATTTAATTTTCACAATACTGTGCAGTGTGCACCTCCCCATTTTGCAACACCTGTCCGTGTTTATTTAGATGAGCTGTTCCCGAATCGTTGGATAGGAGAAGGGGGCCGATTGTGTGGCCAGCCAGATCGCCTGATTTAACAACCCTAGATTATTTCTTGTGGGGATACTTAAAGAGCAAAGTATACGTTACTAGATCGGTTAATTTAGAAGAAGCAATAATTAGTCACGAGATACATCGTATACCTCCTGAAGTTATTAATGGCTACTGTCAGGCAGCCAACGGTGCACAATTTGAACATTTAATTTAGTCGATTTTTTACATAATCATTAGATATCATTTAAACATTATTTTCTTGAAATTTTTGTATGTAACATCATAATTTTTCATGATGTATGTATGTAGAACGAGACGCTCTTTCAAATCGCATGATCAAAATTGGGGTTGCTATTTAAACAAATTGCCTATGACGTCATAACTCGAACAACGATGACATCCCAAATGTGGGTCGTATGTCAAAAGTTCATTTTTAAAAACAAAATTGACGTGCCAGGAGATTTTGGAAAACTTCTCAATTTCAAAAATAATAAATTTATTCGTTACTGTTCGAAAACACTGTACTTTGTACTGACACTTGCGTACTTAATATTACTGAAATAAAACCAGGTAAGTCTATTAAATAAAATTTCTTTATTTCAGGTAAATTTCAAGATTAACGTAAACATATAGTAGCAAATAAGACTAACTTAAAATTGTTGTATATAAATAGGTAACACTATCATATACTGGCTGTTTGGTCCGCAGATGTAGAAAATAACAATAATTCTTTCGTAAAATTGAAATAAAATTTAGGTAAACTTACCTTAGTCCGGAACTTATTAAATTAAATATGATACTGGGTGTAAAAGTTTTTCTATTACCTTGTTTTATTGAATATAAATTACAGAAAAATGTTTAAAATATTGACTTTAGCATTCTGCATCTTTTTTAAATTCAACTTCGGATTGAGGGAAGTTTAGCTAAATCGAATTATTTTTACGAAAGAATTTTTATTTGTTATTTTCTACATCTGCGAACACCCTGTTTCTAATTGTTAACAACAATTAACTCTGCGTATCTCTAGTTAACAATAATCTTAAATATAATAATATAATAATTAAATAATAACACAAAATAAAACAGTCTCAGTAACTATATTATTGCAAATGTGGAAATAAAGGATATATCATACAGAGGATGTCGAATGAAGTAGCTTTAAGTAAGACTGTTTAAACTAAATTGCAAAACATGCAACCATATGTTCTTATTTTTTAAATTACATACAATAGATAGACTAGACTTAGACTAGACTATCTGGTTAAAAAAGAAAAGTAACGGTTTTTAAATATATATATTGTTTTTGGCTGCGACACTTTTTACGTTGTTTTTAAAGGTATTAAACCAATTCAAATTAAATTAGAGTTTAAATGATAGAATAGTTGTTAGAATGGTTAACAATTCATAAATATCTATAATAAGCTATTTAATTGTCTATGAAATTGGTTTTCTAGTATACCTGGAAACTGATGTCAAAGATAACATATCACTTAATTTTTAATAGTAAATTATAATTTACAATTTTTATTGACTTAATACCCTTAGAAATAAAGTAAAAAGGAAGTATACGCGTTAAATAAACACTAATTAAATCCCAAGTGATAACAAAATGGTATGAGTTTTTTAATAGTTTTTACTATTCACGGTATGTATTAAATACAAGAGTTTTAATACGTACCCAATCGGATACAACAAATTTATCTGAGTGGTTAGCAATAAAATTCAAACAGTCTTGTTTTCTGGGAGCAGTTTTTGATTTTATATGTTTTTTAAAATGTTTTAAAACTATTTGTTTCTCCCCACTGTCCCAGCGCAAACGGCCATGTTTTTGCACTTTTTGTGGTACTTGTATTTGGGGTTCTTCTGCTTTCTCTTGTGGTATTTGTATTTGTGATTCTGCTACTTTCTCTTTATTCTGTTCTGTTTCTTCATCTTTTGCCGTCTTTTCTTCGTCACATTCTAGTATATCATTTTCTACTTCGATTTCTTCCAGACTCTTACCTTTTAATTCTAACCCTTTTCCAACATTCAAAAGCAACAATACTTTAGCCACTTTAGCAGTCTGATAAACATCATCGGTTAGTCTGCAAATCGAACGATATTATTTTTTTACTCATATGTCAAAGTAGCATTTTTACCACGATCTAATCTACAGGGTGTAAAACAGAGAGTGTAAAATATTTAAGGAGGTAATAGTATGAACCAAAATAAGCAGAAAAGTCTTAATAAACATGGGTCCGCAAAGTAACGGTTGCGGAGATATGGACCACTATTCGTTTTTCAAACATTTTATTTGATTAGGAATAAACCGACAAAGGAAGTTTTTAACAAACAAAAAACAAAGTTACAGAAGATGTTCAAAGTGCCCTCCGTCCATTTCCAAGCATGCGTTGTGAAGGAATCTGGCGATTTGGATAAGCGTCAACATAAAGACGTCGCACTTCGGTGGCGTTCCCATTAGCACGACCATACATGAAATGCATGTCTGTTAATTCTGCGTTAGAGTAACCAGCCATAGCGAAAGAAAACTTGTGCACTGAGAACAACTGTCAAATGCGTACTGTTTATTTCACTAAACATCAACCAACTATTATAAGAAAATACACAACGTTTTTGCAAAATAAAAAAGGGGCTAAAAACATAAAACATTTCATATCTCCGCAACCGTTACTTTGCGGAGAATGTTTATTGAGACTTTTCTGCTTACTTTGGTTCATACTACTACCTCCTCTTTTTTAACACCCTGTATATAAAAGTAACACTTTTCCACTCTTGAGAGAAAGTATTTTCCTCTCTAGAAGAAAATAAAAACATCAAATTAATGTCAAATATTGTATAGTTTTATAAAGCTTGCGTATCTATGTTCACTACTGTAGCAACGACTAAACTGAAAATTAATAATTTACATTGTAACAGTTTTTAGTAAATTGTAATCTAATATTTATATACATACTCGATATTTCGTTCGTACCAAAATATTTAAGAAACTGCAACTGAAACTATACATATACGTACTACACTAAAGGTTTGCATTACACAGGGTGTCCCATAATAATGTGCGCGCCTTTGGAGGGTGTGTTCCTTGAGTCATTATATGGGGGGCGGGGTTCTTTCTATAAAAATTTTCGGTTTGAGCCCTCCTAACGAGATAAGGGCTTCTAAAAATTTGATAAAATTTCGGTTTTTATTTTTTTTTTCAACACGGTTAAACTTATAAATCTGAAAATCGGTGAATACATTTGGTTAATAAAGTGACATTGTAGAATACGATATTCCACACCCGAGGATATGTACGTATGTGGATTTTATTTTTTAAAAGAAAACACGTGTCTGTATAAAAAATACTAAGAGGAGGAAACTTTTTTAAATTGATTGCTCTATTTACTGCAATTTTTTCATATCAAGAGACGTTTAGAATAAAATGTTCTAATTAAAAAAAACAACAGAGGTTGGTGATTGCCACCCTTGTAGACATTTGGTAAAAATAAAATCGTACTCAACAATGTCATTTAATTGTTAAAATGAACCCAAATATATAATAAGCACATATGGCTATAGGGTCTGACCGCCTTTCTAGGTATAGAGAGAGAGTATACATTTTGTAACATAAACCATCCCTTTGCCTATTTAATAAATTAGTCTGCACTGAGAATTCAACAAGAGCGTTTCATTTCATCATTTATTAACCAAATGTATTCACCGATTTTCATATTTATAAGTTTAACCGTGTTGAAAAAAAAAATAAAAACCGAAATTTTATCAAATTTTTAGAAGCCCTTATTTCAGGAGGGCTCAAATTGAAAAATTTTATAGAAAGAACGCCCTCTAAAATGACCCAAGAAATACACCCGCCAAAGGAGCGCACATCCTTATGGAACACCCTGTATATTGCATAAATTGAAAAAATGTTTATTTTTAAAGCGACCAAATATCGAAAATTACGTTGACAATAAAAACAAATATGTAACGTCAGTCGTAACGTAAGACGTCTGAATTTTTGACGCGAGTATATACAAATATCTATTTAAGCACCGCGCGAAAAATACGCTTTTCTGCACTACTATTAGTATATTTTTGTTAATTTTCTAGGCAACCGTATGAAAAAGCAATTTATTACCTATAAAATTCCTTGTGGGTTTTCTCAGTGTGGCCCATAAATCGTGCTATTTGTTCCATTTCGTCATTTTCGAAGTTCATAAGTTGGAGGATGGTAGCTAACTGTTTCCTGAATCTTGTGCTTGTAAGAAGTTCCGGGTTCTGTGCTCCACATTTATGTGCGTATTTCCTTAAAACCGAAGGTCCACTCATCCATCTGTCTTGTGAATCCGGATTTGCAAATATGTAAATATTCGACTTCGGAACTACCTCAGTATTATTTCGAATTGTTAATAACATTTCAATATATCTTTGCATAAGTTTGGTGAATAAAATTGGCACCGGCTTACTGCCTTTACCGAACACAACTACTCTTTTAAAAGTAGAGCTCATAGTTTTTCTAACTCGCTGAGGGAATCTAAGCATTCTTTTGATTTAGATGAAAATTATTGTTTTGATAAGTATCAATATTTAAAAATTGGACTTCTCGGACCCTTTTACGATTAAAAATGAGAACTAAAATCAGTGTGCACTCACTAAGAATCTTATAATTATTCTTTAAGTCAATTTTGCCTCTCAGATTATTATAAGCCTTTTCTGCAGACGTTCTAACATACACGTTCAGCGTTTTAATATCTTCCGTAAATGGCAATAATTTAGGTTTGGAAAACTGTACTTCATTTAAAACCTTGTTCGCCAAACTGGAAACATCATTACACCAGTGCATATTTATCATGTGGCGGATGTCTTTAATTTCCTAATTTTCCTTTCTCTATCAATGTGCTGAAATAAGGGTTTTTGTTAAGATTGCTTTTGTAGCAACATCACATAGAAATTTTAAAGTTGTTCCCATGTGCATGGCTAAGGAAGATGCATTGTATGTTCTTTTTCAACATTATAACCACTTATCAATTTAGTTGCAGCCACAATAAGTTCATAACATTCTGGTTTTAGGACATCAATTAAATGCTGAATGGTGGAAGAATTTCTTATTGCTATTTTTAATCTGGCCAGTTCTCGCATTTTATTGGACACGACTATGTTCATTTGTTTTCTTTTATGTTTATTAATGTATGATTCTCCAAACAAACAAATCAATGAGTCAGTTTTAGCAGTATAGCTGATATTATCTGGTCTCATAATGTTAAATACTTCTTTTTGATACGGCTTGTATTTAAAACATTTCCTAATATACCTGTTGTGGCCAAAAATGTTTGGGATTCTGTTAAGTGGTTTTTAGAATGCGATGTTTCATTTCCTATTTTTGACTTACAAAATTTTTGTGTCTCCATAGATAACTTTTTTATAAAACCCAAGACAATTGACACAAGGAAAATAATCACCATCCTCTGGTTGCTTGTTATAGCATTTGTTCGGTAATCGCACGACTTTGAGTTTATCCTTCTGCTCATGTAATACAAAATTACCCTTTTTCTCAAAGACATGATTGCAGTTCTTCTTTCTTTGCTCTTAAGAGACATTTTAGAAATTTTTAATTGCTTCATCGTCAGAATGCTTACTAATGAGGTGTCTTGCAAAATGGTCGACTTCTTCAAAACAGAAAGGACAAAGATCTTTTAAGTTTGTTCTTAAAACCAACTGTCCTATTGACATCATGTCCTGAAGCCAAATTAGTTAATACAGGTTCATTATCAGATAAATTCTCGTGCTCTGTTGATGACGTACAGTTCTAAAATCCACAATAAATTTTTGAACACCGTAAAATAACAAATTTTGTATTGTAGTGTAGTGTATTATAATTATAACGGTTCAATTATTGTAGACAGTAATTCATAATTTTGGGCTTAACTTTTACCAGTACTTGTACAGGATAATTTACGTAACATCCAATATGTTATATGTTTGCTTCGACACTTTGCATAATATTTTGGTAAAGAAAGCTAATGGACAAAAATATTTTTAAATCTTTTAAAAATTTATATTTTCACCATCCATGTCAACCTAATTGAGAGTAATAGCTTCATTTTAGTCAACTGGTCTCATTTTATACCATTGTTTTATATTTACATGACACTTTTTTACAAATATCCACTATGCATTGTCGGTAAAATATGAAAATATTATGCAAAATGTGGAAGTAAACGTATGACATATGTATTGCTGTAATCAGAAAAAGTAGAGGAATTTGAAGAACGATAAATATATTTAATAAAACAAGCATTTTGTTTATATCTATATCTCTGAAACGCAACATTCAGTCGTGTTCTTTGATATTACAAGAATATTTACAAAACTGTGCTGTTTAGTATTTTGACCTAAATAGAAAACTAAACACGATAAGGGGTCGGATGTTACGTGAATTACCCTGTTGCCAAGAATATTTGTCTTATTAATATGGAAGTTATTTCGAGGAACAACTACTCTACTGGCTATACCTCTACTAGCATTAGATTAATCTCTAGAGAAACAACAACTAGTCGAGATATTAGCCAGTAGTACTCTACTGGCTAAGTTGTTTCTCTAAATATTTTCCATATTAAAAACAATTTTGTGTATTCGGCAATGAAATCGCATTCTAGGACCTGCAGATTAGTAGGTCATTCAAATTGTAATTGAGTTGTAAAAAGCTCAATGCAATGAGATGCAGTTAAAACATTATATTATACATATATTATATCTTTATCCGAGATAAAAGCGCTGATCTTAGTTTTTATATTGTCCTCCAAAAATTCAAGCTGATGTTAATGCAGTCTACACTTGAGAACCATTTTTGAGAACGAGGTACTACCTGGTACCTTTTAAACTTAAAATTTTAGAATGATTTTTCAAATATTTACCTTGAAACTAGCACATAATAATTCTTGTCTATGTGAATCAGTGTCATTTGATGATGGGATATAGTCAACATCAGAGGAGTGGTCATCTGAACATTCAAATGGGTCTTCCCGAGACGTACTAGGCTTTGGCAAACCAGAATTATATAGTTCTGCACTTGCAACTTCTTTTGAAAATTTTTATATTTAAATTCTTCACTATTGACAAGATTCGTATTTAAAGCGCAATTTAAATTATCGGCAAGTTTAGAGACTGTTCCTGCTGGAAATATTTTATTGTCTAATACATTGATTTTCTTATTGTCAGCTAAAGGCAAGTGAACTGAATTATGATGATCAGCTGATTCGTCTTGTACATTAGGGCTTTCTTCATTTAATATTGGAATACAAATTTGAGTCAATGTATTATCTATTATATCAGTTACATCACTATTATTTGAAAAATTGCTTCCTATATTTTTGCTTTAGTTATAGGTTTAGCATAATTTTTGTTATCTGGCATAGAATTATATATACAAAAACTTGACTGTTTTTCATGGATAGGAAAGTTGTCAGTATCTGTTGCTGTAAATATATATGGATCAGTCTCGTCTTTGTTTCCAGGCTCAAGGTTTTGAAGATAATGGTAAACCTTCTCCTGGTAACACATTTGATGAACCATTTTTGAGTCTAAAATATAAAAATAATCCGATAAAGTATTTTGAAACATAGAACATTTAAAGAATAAAATATGCCAACGCGATAACAGGCTAGGATTTCGTAGGTGTTAAAAATAGGATGTCATATTAATGTATAGCCTAGATATATAGAAAATATTGTCACAATCAAACAGTAAAGAAGCGACAAGTATTAGGCTATTCAAAATGGGACACACTATGTATAATCACACGTAAATTAGGCAACATTTTATAAAAACAAGTATTACATCATTATCAAAAAGTAGGTATTGAAGAACATATTAATCAAAATATATTATGGCGTCAAAAGGTATTTCAAAAGTTATATCGAGAAACATACTTTAGGAGAAAATGCAAACAATGAATATGATTTTAATTTTTATAATCCAAACCAACATGTGACAATCAAATGTGGCTTATAAAATTTTATTACTCCCAGCTGTTTTTATGAAGAATACAACTATCATGTTTATTAAATTTTTCTTATAAATAAAGGAATTATTTCCTGAAACATTTCAAATATTCCTTTATATTTTTATAATATCTATGTTTTTAGCTGAGATTGAAGTTTACTGTCATCTTGTACAATACATACTTATTTTAAGGGATACATTTTCAAGACATCCTAAAAATATATAAAAATATTATGTTTTTACTTTAAGGAAAACAAACCTTTCTCGGCGTCACCTCTCCATGTCAACATTGGTTGCCTGCTTAATTCACCACAATGAGTGGTATCATGACGATGTTCTAGAATCCAAATTTTACAAATAAATCTACTATGCTACACGTAATATCTACAATAAAAATAAGTTTAAACATATTTAACAACTGCCTTATGAGAATTCTATACCTTAATGTGGGTGTTTACTTAGTTGTTTCAATAACGTTAACAAATTTATTTTTATATCCTTTACATTTTGTAAATTTCAGCATTTAAAAATATAGATATTTTACGAGAAACAAAACATTCTCTAGAAGAGGTATCACCGACCACAAAAATCATTCCATATAATCTTTTAAATTCCGAAATTGTACTTTTATGCAGTTATAATGTTGTATTTTTAGAAAGTGGTTATAGTTTATGTTATTGTTAATTATTATGCTTTAACACTGAATTGATTATAAATTATTTTAACAATATTGAATAAATATTGATCAAAAATATTTTTTTCTGCTTAGATCCTCAAAAATTCATTAAATATTACGTTTAAATCGGTCTGGTAATAGGTTATAAAGAATTTAATTCTTTCTTATTACTGCCTACGTGCGTGGATGATTAGGTTATTTCGGAAACTACGTAACTCAAATTTTGAAATTTGGCGCACAATTTGGCCTAATGAAGATAGGAATCGAAAAAATTTTTACTCGACTTTAAAAGTCAGTAACAGTTTGAAAAGAGGGTATAAGTTTTAAGTAATGATTTCAACATATTTTTTTACCGTAACTATGCAATTATTTTTTTAATTGCGTAATCGTATTATATTCATGTTTCTCTATCTTGTCTTAAAATTAATGCCATAATGACTCTATGTTTTTCTGTTGTATTTAGGCAATTTTTGATATATATGAGATCTTAAACTGCTGCATCTCTTGTATTTAATAGACCTTCTAAATTACTACACCACGTGTTCAATTTTTCCAGTTACGTTTTATTAATTTCAATATTTTTTGCTTCACATCCGTCAAAATTAAATTATTTTCTCTCAGATATAAATTTTTTAGGGTTCTAAATTAATTATTTTTGAGATTTTGCAACATTTTTAACGGCGTCCGTGATAATTAAGGAGCGAAAAAATGCAAGCGAAGAACCCAATATATGCGCATTTAAATGCATTAAGTTTTCAGAATATATGCATCAAAATGAAAAAAATGCAAATATGCATTTTTATTATTTGAAAAATTATGAACATTAATGTTATTTTAAATAAAGGCAGAACAATATTAATTGCTTTTACTGGGAATACCCTATAGTGTGGGTTTTTCCTGGGTAATTCTATGAATCTATTCATATATAAAATATCAGTAAAGTACCTGAGTCGGCCCATTGTTATGTAATAAATTGTGTGCAATATACAAGCAATCGAAAAGGGCCAAACAGGGTCTTTATTTGGCAATAAAATACAATAAATGCTCTATTATTGAAAAATGCATGTTTTGTACAAAACAGAAAAATGCAAAATTGCAAAAATGCATTTTGTATTTTCTCCGCTCCTTAGTGATAATCACAGACATAGGTAATATATTCCACTGGGAGAACACTCAATTTGATAGAAAAATTGTAAAACTGTAGTCTTGAAATTGTATGGATCTTATCAATCACGTATTTTTATTTATAATTCTCCACTAAATATTTTACTATAAATAACATTTATTTTTAATTATGTAATTTTATAGTTAGTTCAAATAATTACGAAATATACAGTATAAACAATTTTTATCCTGGTTGAAAATGCAGTCCTTTCTATTATCTATGTGTCGGTCGGTAATACGGAAAATCATCAAACATAGTCGGTGAAACGTACACTGCCGCGTAAGTATGCAAACGACAAATTTTCTGTTTTTAAAATTTGGAAATTAATATTTCATTAATTAATATACAGGGTGATTCATTAAGAATGGGTAATCTCTGAACTGGAGATACTGCACACCAAAATATGGCGATTGAGCCAAATATGCCTTATACGAATGTTGCTGGTTTAAAAATACAGGGTGTTCAATGCTAGAATTTTATTTTGAAATGTCTCAATAAATTTGAAACCTGTCAGAGTATTAAAAAAATTGGAACAATTATGTTTTTGGCGATTGAAAACTGTTATCGTTTCAGGTAAAGTGCCTGAAAATACAGCAAAATTTTACTTGAAGAAGTTGTTCAGAACGGTAAATTATGGATACGTGCAAAATTTCAAGAAGATCAGCCTGCTTTGATGAAATCTTTGTGCTATGTTGAAAAATGGTTTCAAAATAAAACCTCGCCGTCAAAATTAGATAAAAATTCTTATTTGCCGTACCAAAAAACATAATTGTGCTAATTTTTTTTAATACTCCAACAGGTTTCAAAGTTATTGAGATATTTCAAAATAAAATTCTACCATTGAACACCCTGTATTTTTTAAACCAGCAACATTCGGATAAGGCATATTTGGCTCAATCGCCATATTTTGGTGTGTAGTGTCTCCAGTTCAGAGATTGCCCATTCTTAATAAATCACCCTGTACATCAGGACGCTTTAAAGAGCCTAAACTATTGTATACAAAATTGCGAATTTAATCTAACTCTCCAAATAATAATTATTGAAATATCCATTGGTAAAATTCTTAGGTCGCCGTATTTCTTGTCGTAAAATTACCAAATTTATAATGTTTTTTAGGTACAGAAATCTCGTAAAATAAAACGCGTAGTATAAAAGTAATATCAAAACTAACGTTTCACTTTTACTATTTAAATTCTCGTCAAATAATAAATTAACTTTTAAAATGCATTTGTATGACACATTATTTCCCTATTCTAACTTCAAATTTTAACAATTATTTTCTCATACTTATAAACAAAAAAGAACAATCTTATATACGGAACCATGTAATTCTTATGTGTGTCAAAATTAGTTAAACATTCTTATTTGCCGTGCCAAAAAACATAATTGTGCTAATTTTTTTTTAATACTCCAACAGGTTTCAAAGTTATTGAGATATTTCAAAATAAATTTCTACCATTGAACACCCTGTATTTTTTACACCAGCAACATTCGGATAAGGCATATTTGGCTCAATCGCAAAATTTTGGTGTGTAGTATCTCCAGTTCAGAGATTGCCCATTCTTAATAAATCACCCTGTACATCAGGACGTTTTAAAGAGCCTAAACTATTGTATAAAAAATTGCGAATTTAATTTAACTCCAAATAATAATTATTGAAATATCCATTGGTAAAATTATTAGGTGGAAAAGGTACAATTATTTTATAAGAAAAATGTAGTTAAACTTTTTAAAATTATTTAAAACACCTGATAAACAAACAATTATTATTATTTCGGACACCTTATCATAAATAAACAATGCAAATAAAATAAACAAAAATATTTTTTCACTGTTATTTTGGTATCGACTAAATCAAGACATTAATAAAAAAAATAATTTTTCAAAAAAAGCAGTCTGAGGTTGATTGTAATAAAACTTGTTTTGCAAAGTCAAAGCCCCAACACACCTAACATTCGATTTTATTCTGCTCCAAAAACCTTTCAACGTTAATTTTCAAAATTTCAATTAACACATTTTCAATAAGCATGTTCATTGTGTTCAGTTGGGCAAATATGGTTAAACGCCCTGTATTACTTACAGTGCAACAAAAAGGCGTATTTATCGCAAACTATAACACCTATAAAATTTCATTAAGGTGATACAAATTATTACCGCCAATATAATCAAGTATCAAGTGCCCCAAATTTCAAATCAGTAGGTACCTTGTTTTGTCGAAAAGATATTACAAAAGCACTTTAACACCCCGTATTTGGAATACAAAGTCTTCAAAAGAAAAATATTCCATGATTTTTATTAAATTAATGAAACTAAAATAACTAATTTCGTTAATGTGGTTACAACAGCAACTTACGTTCTTAAATACTATAAATAATTCTTATATGTCTCCTTATTTTTGGCCAATTGTACTAACAGTCTTGATCGATTCATGTTGCTTGTATAAAATAGTACAACACACTTACACAAATAACCTTACGCTTTCGCCGTTTTCGCGCCAGAACCACTGAACCGCTTAAACAAACCTACTTAAAAGTGGCAACATCGCCTGGTCTGGTAACGTTGATGTGCTATGTAAGTTTGTATATCAGATGGTCTGAAAATGCGGTATTCTGTATGCGGTCTCCGAACGTTGACGAAACGTCTTAAAAATTATATTTATTTTAAAAAGTTTCCCCTCCCCTATTGCCCAAGAAGTTATACTTCAATACATTTTATTTTTGTGATATATACTCCCCCTTCTAGCTTATTTATAGGTGGTCTAAGGTTGTCTGCGCTACGTATGTGGTCTGATAACGTTGGTTGGATACATATATATATTTTGAAAATTCAAATTATGGTGAGTAAATGTAGTGTTGTATAAATGTCCAATAAAGAAAATAAAAATGAAGGTCTATTAAAATTCATCCTCTGAAAATTATGATGAATTATCTTCTTCTCCTACATTGATAACTATATGTTCCACAGTAACATCAATAAAATTATCGAGTTCACAAATTTTATATTCTTTTTGTACATGATGTATACATCTTTGCCAGTTATCTGCAGTTACTCGTTCCAAGAAATTTTTTAACAAAATTTTCACGTCACTTAATTTAAACGTCGTATTATTTCGCGCTACATCTTCTTTTACCTGCGCCCAGACTAATTCGATTGGGTTAAGTTCACAGTGATAAGGTGGTAACCGTAGTACCGTTATTTGGCGATTTGTTACCATTTCATCGATAACATATTTTTTCTGATCTTTGTTAAGATTGACAAGTGTCAAAAGTTCCTTTTTCACCATATTTGTTTCAAAAGAAATGTTTTTCCGGATAACCATTGAATTATATCGGCTTTCCTCCAAGCAGTCGTAGGCGTCCGCTCGGTCTGCCGTGAATGGTAACTGGCATTATACATGACAATTACAGACTCCAGAGGAATAAGATCCAACATCTGTGTAAAATACTTTTCAAAAACATCTGCGTTCATGTCTTCGTGATAGTCACCTGTATTTTTAGATTCAAATAAAAGTAAACCGCCATCTACAAAACCTCTGGCACTACCTATATGTCTCACTATCGTCCTATCGATCTTCGCCCTTTACCTGAAGGTGCCTTGAACCCTGTTGAAAGTCTATCCAAAAATGCTTGTCGAGAACTTTTTACATATTTATCTTGCCATACTTTTGTTACAGTATATCCCTCGTTGACCCAAGTTTCGTCTAGATAATAAATATTCCTCCCAGCGTCACGGAATTTTCTAATTGATCTTAAGTAGGATCTTCGCCAACAAATAATTTCATTTTTATCGATAAGAACTGACTTCCTGTTCTGATTTTCCCAGCCAAAATTCAACTCTCGTAAGACGGCTCATAATTTGCTTCTACTGATTTTTGCCCAATCGTTGTCCTCTGAAAGTTCACTTAAAATTTTGTTTAGCGTTGTATTTATTTTTTTTTAAAATGATCGCCCTGTATCTCGGAAACGAAGCGTTTCCGGACACATGCTAATGGGAACTTTTTCTTATTTTTATCTAAAGAACCTGTCCCTGAAATTTTCGCAATATTAAAGAATCACCCTGTATATTTTGTGTGTAAAATAAAATTCTCTACCTATTTCTTATAGTTACGCGTGATTTAAACTAATAGGAATATAGTCACTTTGTAACAGAATTTTCTTCAGTCTATACCACGGAGCAAATGAATGTAACTCCTACTGTTATCTCGTTGCCAAAAAACAAACGCTCTTTGAATGATATCGTATTTAGTGCTGACAAGATAGCAGCAGCAATTAAAAAACTTAGGGCTTCTTCTGCCCCTGGTCTTGACAATATTACTCCAAAAATTCTGAAGGAATGTTCTCATAGTTTAATAGAACCTTTGAGGCACATTATGTCCGCATCTTTTAACACAGGAGAATTACCCAAGGATTGGCATTCTTCAGTCATAACACCAGTTTTTAAGAAAGGTGATAAATTCTGTTCTGCTAACTACCGGCCCATAAGCCTACTCTCAGTTCCTCTTAAATTAATGGAAACTATCATAGTTGACGAAATGCGCCCGTTTCTTCTGGAAAGCTCTGTCATACCACAAGAACAACATGGATTTGTACGTGGAAAATCGGTTCTTACTAACTTATTGACATGTTTGAATGACTGGACTAGACAAATTGACAGTGGCAATCCCATTGATGTTATATATTTAGACTTTGCAAGAGCCTTTGACAAAGTCCCACTACAACGTTTACTCATAAAGTTGGAGCATGTTGGGATTAGAGGAAACTTACTCAGATGGATTGAGGCTTACATCAATAATAGGACCTTCTGTGTCAGAGTGGGTAGCTCCTTCTCTGTTTCAGCTCCTGTTACGAGTGGAGTGCCACAAGGATCCATATTAGGCCCTCTGCTATTTCTCGTATATATATGTGATATTCCACCTATGCTTAAGTCCAAAGTTTCCTTCTATGCAGATGACACTAAATTATATGGAAATCCGTTCACTTCGCAAATTGAAATTCAACATGATCTAGATACATTGCAAAAATGGTGCTCCACTTGGCTCTTCAAATTGAATATAGATAAGTGCTGCATTCTTCATCTTGGTAGAAATAATCCTAGAATTAGTTACTATATTGAGAATCATCAGTTAGAGTCCGTATCTACCCAGTGTGACTTAGGTGTTATCATATCTGAAGATTTAAAATGGGAGCCCCACATTTCTTCTGTGGTGAAAAAGGCAAATAAAATGTTATATCTGATTAACAAGTCATTTCACTCCCCTTCACCATCCACAATGAATAAACTGTTTTCTACATATATCCGCCCAATTTTAGAATTTGCAGCCCCAGTTTGGTCTCCGTACTTTGCAAAGGATATAAACATAATTGAACGTATACAGCATCGAGCATCTAGAATACCACACAATCTTCGCGACTTGGTGTATGAAGAGAGGCTAAAGATTATGAAGTTACCAACACTTTACAGAAGACGAGTGAGAAGTGACTTAATTATGACTTATCGTGCTCTTAACAACTTATTCGGTACAAACTTGAACTTTTTTCTTCCCAGTAGAGATACAAGACTTAGAGGTCATAGACTTAAATTGTCACACGAACACTTCCGTACTACATGTAGGCAGCATTTTTGGTCGTGTCGTGTGTTAAACACATGGAATAATTTACCGGAAGAAGTGATTAGTGCTCCCACTGTGAACAGTTTCAAAAATCGCTTGGATCGTTATTGGAGGTCCAACTTATAGATAATATTATTTTCATTTTTGTTCTTTTTTTGTTCTTTTTATGTATTATATTTGTGCTTAGATAGCTAATACTTTGTTAAAGGGCAATATAGGATTTTCCTTTGCCTAAATTTAATTTAATAATAATAATAATAATAATAATGAAGAAAAACTAAGCATATTTTGCTCAAATCGGTTAACTGGGTTATCAATAACATAAAATCTTGGGCCACGATAATACTTCCTTGTTTAACTAGGCAATAAAATACAAGGTTTAATATCATGGCTGGTACTTAATAGATGAGGTGCAGCCGGGTCTATTAAAGCAGCCAAGTCATTAAATCTACTTTACTGCCAAGTTAAACACATAATTTGTTTGCTGATCAAATTGTATCAATATATAAAATATATAATTATTTACTGGATAGTATTAAAGAAAAGAAACTTGACAAAAAAAATTTATATGTTCTTATATACCTTTATGTTCCATATACAGAGTGTCTGGAATATAAGTGCCAATATTGAAAGAATTTCTATATCTATTCCAAAAACAACAAACAAAAATATAAATACTAAACTATTAAATACAAAACTGCGTTGCAAAATTGTAAACTTATGTACAACTAAGATTAAGCAAAAGCTCCCTTAAAATAATTTGGTGTTTGTATCTGCATTATGAGGTAAACAATAGAAGCTTTCCTAAAAATCTTTCGTATATGCTTACTTCTTACTTCTTATTATGATTAATGCTTGCTACAGACTATGCGTGAATTCGCAATTTGTGATGCGCAATGTATGATTTGTAAGAAATTCGTGCATAGTGTGTGTTTATGAATGGATTTTTAACGAAAAAGATCCTACAAACTATTCGCGAATTCCTCACATATCACGAATCGCGCATAACGAATCGCTAATACACGCATAGCACCGCATAGTTGTAGGTCTGCGACGTTGTCGCATATTCAATACTTGTTTGCTGTCGTAATTCTATTACAATTGGTTAGAAAAAAAAATTGTCAAGGCAACCGTGTTATTGTTTGTGCAATTTTGCACGAAACAAAATTAAAGCACACATTTTCAAATGTTTTTTAATATGTTAATATATTTTGTAAGTGGAGTTTAAGATGTACATATAAATGAAAGTTTGTAACTGGAAAAGTTAGGTATGTGTTTCACAGATCTAAATCATGTACTTGTATTTATTTTCTGTTGAAACAAAAGTTTATAAGTTTATTTTATTTTCTTGCGATTACATTAAACTTTTTCCTTAGATTTCCCGAGCAACGCGTTCTTCCCTCAGAACCGGATGAGCATCGCATCTACCACTGGGCCCATGAAAAAGGTAAAGAAACGGAGGACTGTTCCGAGGTGTTCCCGCAATGTCCATTTTCTTTGATAGATATGGCCCTGGGCCACTATTCGCAACTCGCAAATTGAAAAACTCCTTGAACTCCTAGTCAATATCCTTAATAATATTTTATCATTTGGAAAAAGAATAAATTCCTACTTCCTAAAAAATATATTTCACACTTTTTTTCCATCTGCGTTTTATAATTTATCGATAATTATTGAAATGTGTCACTGATTTTTTCTTACCATCATTTATTTTATTTAAGTCAAAGTTCACATTAACAATTTTTTTTTCCTAGAAGGTGACGAATATGTAATACTTTCAAACAATAATATTAATAATAATAATATTTCTACCCCTGATTCTAATAACGAAGACTAGCCCAGAAGTCGAAGACTTGGCGGAATAATTTGCGCCCAGGAACAACTTAACGTTGGTAGGCCTTAACCACCATTTAGTGCTGGAATGAGAGAAACCTAGAAAATCTCATTAATTAGGGGGGTAGTCAAATGTCGACCGGTATCAATCTCTCACATTGATCCAAGCTAACATTCTTCCACCCTACCATACCCGCAGAGAGGGTGCCAATCCTCTCCACGAACATAGCTGATATCGATTCAAGTACTGACGCCTTAAACCGCGCGACCACTGACCGACCGACAATGTAACAGTATTCTTTTTTAATATAAAAAACCAAATATGTGTTGATTACTATAATTATAGACCAGTGCTGAAGCCTTTGAAAATGGTAAAAAGTGAAAAAAAATAATAGTCCGATGAAACCCATCGGAACAGGAAGAGAATACGATAGAAATGAAAGGAAAAATAATTTACGAGCGATCTGAGATCGGGAAGTGGTAGGGGGTGAGTTTTTAATGGTAAAAAGCGATTTAACTTGATTTCCGGCAAAACTACAAGTCCTATGGAAAAAATTTGAATGGCATTTTTATTAATTAAAACCTCAAACTAATTCTATTAATAATTAATAACAATATGGGCAAAAGTAGTTAAATTTACTGTATAAAATAGAAGTTATAAAATGTTATTTATTTCTTTTCTTGATAATTTCTTTCAATTTTATCCAGTCGCCGATTGCACGCTTTGCCTTGTCAGGTTTTACAGTGGACCTGTTTCCAGTGCCGTGCAAGTGTATTTTTAAATAAGTTCTGAATTACCTATATTATCAAATATTTAAGTGTAAAATGTAATTATCTGGTAATATCAATGATGGTACGTAATTTCTTGTTAAATTATTGATGATATCTATTGTATTAATAATAATAATCTTTATTGCCCAACAGATAAAAATCCATTTATAGGATAAATATTTTACAACAAAAGAAAGTAACTGAACGAATAAATATAAAAGAACAGTACGCACTAGTCTCTTTAAAAGTTACATTAAAATATAGAACTACTAAAAAATACATTACAAACAACTAAATATCACTACTAAATCTCAGACCAACAGCTGCAACCATCTGATTCAGGTTGCTAAAATTAATATCACATAAATCTGATACTACATTAAAATTGTGACACATAATATGCACTGGGGACATCTTAAGACAATTTGACCTTACCCTGGGACAAACAAATGTACGATTTTGACGAGCATTTACACGAGAAACATGGAACTAAAACTAGCAGAACAGAGTAGGACGTTCATTCTAATTTGCTATGAAATAAATTGAATAAAATCTTGACACTGGTTAAAACTCTACGAAACTCCAGAGAAGCGAAATTGAATCTATAACCTCTTTCTGGATAAAAGCCATCTACTTTAAGTGACATAAATTTTAAAAATCTTCTTTGGACATTCTCTAAAGAAAGCCTTAAATAATCATATCGCGGATACCACACCAATGAGCAATATTCAAGTTTAGACCTAATGTAAGAGTTATAAAGAGTCTTTAAAGCAGTTTCATTAGAAAATGATTGGCAGTTGCGTATAACACAGCCCAGCATCCTTAATGCAGATGAAGTGATCTCATTAATATGCTTGGTGAATAGGAGCTGTGAGTCAAACAGAACACCTAAGTCTTTTATAGAGTTTACCCTGTCAAGTATTTCCGAATTGAACGTATAATCAAATGTTATTGGATGCAACTTGAGTGTAACTTACAATCTTGCATTTCGTTATATTCAACTGCAGACAATTATTATTGCACCAGCTGCCTAAAAGTTGTAATTGATTTTGTAACCTCTCACAGTCCTCAACAACTGATACTTTACTAAATAGCTTCAAATCATCAGCAAATAGTAGCTTTTACAACTCAACTCAGACGAGAGGTCATTAATTAAATACAAGAAAAGCAGAGGCCCTAAATTGGACCCTTGAGGAACACCTGATGTTGCTGTAAAAATATAGGAATTGTGTCCAAAATACGAAACATATTGCTTTCTGTTAAGGAGATATGACTTGAAAAGGCTACACAAGTTATGACTGAAACCAAACATGCTCAATTTATGTAGAAGAATTTCATGATTGACACGATCAAAAGCTTTAGCAATATCAGTGTAAATTACATCTACTTGTCCTTACAAGTCAATTTCTTTAGATATGAATTGTGTTAGTAGGCATAAACTATACCGTGGAACGTCCCTGCATGAAACCATGTTGATCCCACGATATTAAAGTTTTAGTAGCAGGATAGATACGATTATGTATAGCTATCTCAAGTATTTTTGAAAATTACATAACATGGAAATCGGTCGATAGTTCTTGACTTCAGTATTCATCCCGCTTTTAAAAATCGGACACACTTTCGACAATTTCCATATGTCAGGAAACGTAGATGTTTTTAATATTAAATTATACACAACAGATAATGGTTGTAAAAAAGCTCTTGCACAATCTTTCACAAGAAAAGATGGTATTTTATCATGACCTGACGTCATTTTGTCTTTTAAATTCATAATTGCCTTCAATATTTCTTCGTCAGTTAAACTCGTTAAATGCAAAATTGTTTCCTCATGATATAGCTGCTGATAAGAATGATTTACGTTAATATTAGTCCCGGAATAAACACTACTAAAATAATCAGCAAAAGCATTCACAACAGATTCCGGACAATCAAAAGTATTATTGTTATAGGTAACAGAACCAGGTATTCTAGAAGTGCCCTTTTTTGTTGCAGATATGACCAAAACTTGGCGGGTCAGTCACCACTGAATTTTGCACATTATCAAGATGCTTTTATAGGCATGATTTATTTGTGTTTTTATCAGAGATCTCAACCGTTTAAACTGAAATAAAAGTTTACATTTTTTTTTCTTTTTATATTTTACTCGATATTTGTTTTTCAATCTGATGTTGTTCTTTATTTCAGTGGTGTACCAGACAGGAAATTTATTTTTACCTTTAACAGAGTATGTTGGAACATGTTGATCCAAGATTGAATTAAGAATAGAATAAAATTCTGAGCATACATCATTTACATTATTAATATTAGACAAAGTGCTCCAATTAGCATTTAGTATATCATTATACAATTCAAAGAAATTGGCTCTACGAAAGTTATAAGCTTTACTGCTAGAATTTTGAGAAAAACTATTGGAGCAATTTTCTATTACAAGTTAAACCTGAGGGCGGGATGATGTGAATCTTCATGAACCAAAGGTGCATCATCTCTGTCAACCTCGCACTCAAAGTTAGAGAAAATTAGATCTAATAATCGATTATTAGTATTGAGAACATTGTTAAATTGTTTAAGATCAAAACAGGAGCTAAAATTAGAAATAAACTGCTTTTTTCTATCATGTATTGTACTGTTATAATTAGGACAATTAAAGTCACCTAAAATTAAAATATGTGCAGTTTCATCAACATTAGAAATTAATGAATCTTCAAAATGATCGAAAAAATTTTCAAACTCTGCTACATCAGTATTCGGAGGAACGTAAATCACATATACAAAAAATACATAGAAATTAATAAGACACTTACAGCCTACTATATCAACATTAGGTGCAATATTGACAAATGACTCCAAGTCAAGTGGGGTGACTTTAAACATACTATCAAATGCCAATAAAACACCACCTCCATAGTTACGGCCAGTAACCTCCACCCTTCTATCAGATCTGAAGACAGTATAACTATCTGGAAAATATTCAGAGCAAGAGATACTCTGCACAAACCAAGTCTCAGAAAGTCCAATGATTTCAAATTCAGCGGTAGAAACTGAAGAATAGAATTCATCAACTTTAGTTCTTAAACCTCTCACATTTTGATAGTAGCATGATACTTGCTTAGATGCATGATTACTGTTGGGCTTATTACTACTACTATATATACTATACTACTATATATATTACTATACTATAAGGTACAGTAATTAAAGGAATCAAAAATTGGGTATATGAATTTAATGTAAAAGGGATTATCCTGTCTGAACCCTTTCTATTATGTCTTTCAGGTTATATTGTCTTTGTAAATAATCTTTGGAATGGTCGCATTTTATTGATATTTTTTATAATAAATTATTTATAGTTTGCACACGATATTAAATATACAGAGAGTCCTTGAATTTCGTCGGCATTGTTTCACGACAATAAATAAAAACGATCTGCAAAAAACAGTTAAAATATTTAAAGATGTCAAATTGTGAAATTTTGAACATTTATTTAGATGTATTATTTCTTAAAACTTTATTGAAATCAATTACGGGATGGTGGTTTTCTCCGGTTACCATCCCCTTTTAGTGGTCAAAACTTTTACAATTGTCATAGTTGAAGCAAACATATTACATGGTTGCACATACCGAAAACATACATAAAATTCAAATATTATAAGTAACTGTTATATTTAACGGCTTAGTTCACTATATTTTAATGTTATTAAAAAATTTTAAAGAATATCCACATTTTTTATTTGTTATTTTTTCTTTAGGGAGGCCACATCACCGTAAAAAAATATTAAATGACACTGTACATATCACTTTTGTTTACATGTATGGGCGTAAATTATATTTTACACATTTAAATTTTTATTTCTAATACTGATATTTGTCTGATTGAATAATGCTAATTATCAGTACACTTACATGTTTGAGTATAAAGTTAAAAAGAAAATATATATTTATTGAAAGTACAGCATGTTATTTATTTTTTACTGTTATTAAATTTTTATTATATTGTATTTTCAAATTATAGCCTTCCATATCTTATAGCAAACTTTGAGGCGCTGTATCTTCTAAGGGGTGGAGATTTTATTAATGTGATTTTGTGCATAACGTGTTCTTTTATATGCATAGTCACCGGTATCATTTGTGTTAGTTGTTTAAAAAAACACCATGAACTTATGTTACATTTGCTTTATTCTTACTTAAAAATATATAAGGTTATTGGTAAGTAACAATTAAAAAAAAACTTAATAACATCAAGCAAATACGTTTCTTACATAACCTCAACCTTATTCACAAAAATATCAGTTGCAAACTAGCTTTTTGGTGCCGTTCCATTTCCATAAGTAGAAGTTTTAGTGTCGCCACTTCTTTTAGATTCGTCAGTTAGTGTCATGTTTCTTAAATTTTTTATGGGTATCAGATCGGGCATACCTTCTAATTTTGCTTGCATGTACTGCACTATGTACTCACTCACATCGTAATCGTCTACGAAGCCTTCGTCTACTTCATTGTCAAACATTTTGAATAGTTTTAAATTATATACGACCTTCACCAGTGGAGAATCTTTCAAAGACTGGAGGATGGAGCTGCCAGGTACTTATTTTATACCTGAGAAACGTGCAATCCGATAAATTATCTTTGGAATTAATACTTTTATTATGAATGTTTAATACATTTATTATGAATGTTTAATTATTACTGACAGGTAGGTACTATTTTTAGACGGAGAGCTGGCTACGAAAATCGGGAATGATAAGGTGCAGTGAATATTTGTATCTAAAAAGACTCCTTAGTAGATGACTATCCCATAGCGCTGCAGCCAGAAGTCGCTCCTGGGGCTGAAAGCGTGCGCCCGCCCACGTGAAACACGTACATTTTTAATGAAAATGAAATGATGCGTGCAGCTCTAAAATTTGGTGTAGTTATAGTTTTTAACTGTAGAAATCGCGTAAAATTATTGCCAGATGTCTAAGTCGGGGCTTAAACGTTGCCAGAAGACGATAAATTTGTAAAACATTGTTTAAATTTTAATGACAAGGTGCACTTCTGGCGAATTCGTTTTCATATTATTTATTGTTAAAAAACCTAGATAACAAATTCCAGAAGGTAAAATGGTTGCTAAGTATATGAAAAATAATAATAATGTCATAAGTTGGTAAACCGGATAGCTATTATTTAAAATTAAAATATTAAGGTGCAGTTCTGGGAATGTTTTTTTTTATTTATACTATTAGCTAACTACATTGCAATGGCAGAAGGCTACGGTGAGGAAGATGCATACAAAAAAACAATAAAAATTCACAGGTCCACAAAAAAAGTGGTGTGTGCTGAGGGTCCCATTATATTTTTTCCATGTATTTTTTCCCGCTGAACACGAATCTGAAGTTAAAATTGGGGGTTACACAGCAAATATTTGAGAAAACCTAAAAAAATCGATAAAAATCACTTTCTTGTAATTTATTCTGCATGATACTCTCTAAAACTGAAACAATGAAAAATGCTGTGAATTAGTGAATATTTACTATTTTACAGCTATAAGTATACCAAAGTAGCTGTAAAATAGTAAGTATTCGCTAATTCACAGCATTTTTCATTGTTTCAGTTTTAGAGAGTATCATACAGAATAAACTACGAGAAAGTGATTTTAATCGATTTTTTTAGATTTTCTCAAATATTTGCTATATAACCCCCTATTTTAACTTCAGATTCGTGTTCAGCGGGAAAAAATACAAAGGAAAAATATAGTCCAACTCCCAGCACACATGACTTTTTTTTTGTGGACCTGTGTAAAGTTTTGATGTGATTTTTATCGTTTGTATGGGTTTTCTCTAAAATTTACTGTGCGACCCCCCATTTTTACTTCAGATTCGTGTTCAGCGGGAGAAAATACATGGAAAAAATATAATGGGACCCTCAGCACACACCACTTTTTTTTGTGGACCTGTGTTATTGAATTGAAACGTAAGGTGCGATAAATAAAATCGAGTCGAGTTTAATGGATTATAATTTTTTTATGGATTATGAATAACTGAAAAGTTGACAAAAGAAGGATAAGTATAAGTAATTACATTAATTATACTTATTGATGATCCACAATTACCATCAGCAGTTAAAGATGTTATTCTAAATAATGAAGAATCAATAGGTAAAGTATTCAACTATTACATAATGCATAACTCTCTTTTTACAACAGTTTTATTATGAAAATGTGAATTTGTGTTTTAGATGACGATTCAGAAATTGATTATGCCAGCCACGAGGATATCGATGATGAGACAGATTGTAAATGCACATAAAATAAATATTTTCACCCTGTATGATATTGATTTTTAAGTTATACATATAGAAAGATTTAATATTATAATTAATGTAATTATTTATACTTATCCTTCTTTTCTCTACTTCTCAGTTTTTTATAATTCATAAAAAATTTATAATGCTCGATTCGATTTTATTCAATAATTTTTATTGCTTTTTTGTATGCATCTCCCTCACCTTAGCCTGCTGCCTGCTATTGCATATGTAGTTAACTAATAGTATAAATAATTAAACATTACCAGAACTACACCTTATTATTTTATTTTTAAATAATTGCTCATTCCCGATTTTCGTAGCCAGCTCTCAGACTATTTATTTTTAATCCTTTCAAACTTATACCTGCAGAAAATTGTCTACCCACAGTAATTAATGAAGATCAAAGCATTTTCTATGCAATGTTTAGAACAAACCAATAGTACAATATCCGAACTGAGGTCGTCCTTTGCTACGTTGTGATTATGTGGCGAAATCGAGGGTATGGTTGACGCCTTTAAAAACAAAAATAGAGAAACAGAAAATTTACTAGGTATACCTGTCTTTGTTGGCTAAATATTTATGTAGCTCGGTCTATTTCCTATATGTATATTGTGTAAATGATATTTCACCTGCACTCAATTTATATGTGAACATACATATAAAGGAATAGCCAGTTCAATTGTCGGTCATCTCACCTATGGCACACTGATGAGGGCTAACAAGCCCGAAACCGTTCTATGTCTGGTGGTGTGTCCGACAAGGGTTCTTGGCTGTTCACACAGATACTGCAGGAGTAATTCAATGCCGGTCGGGGCATTAGTCCGCGGAGTAGTTGTTTCCTGCAGTATAATTTACAGATTTGCGTTGCGTTGCTCAAGGCGCGTTAAGTACCTGCTGTAGGTCACAGCCGCTTAGGCCGAGCAGGAAGTAAGCAGACCACTTATATCTCACCTATATGTATATTATCTGTGACTTTATCTCTGCTTATCCTGTTGTATTTAGAAACATAATAATTATTATAGCTGTGTAACATAAATATATATTATAGAATTAGAGTATCCCAAGGTATGAAATTAGAACGATTGAAAGTTTACTGTCAAATATAAATGTTACAGCCCGAAATATAGACAAGTGCCGCTGAAAAATTCAACATTAGGAAACAGCTCAATTATTTTTTTTTTACCTAAAACCAATAATTATGTATAGACCTATTATGTTTTCTGCATCACTGATAAGTAATAATATTTTAAATTTCTATTTTCTACGTTCATGCAAAAAACAAAACTTTTGAACTATATTTGGTGGAAAAAGTCATTCTTTATTTCACTAAAGCAATAAAATGTTTATTGCATTCATCTGCTTTTGAAAATATAACTTTCAAGTGATATACACCTAAAATTTAGTGGCAGACACTAAAAATTGTTGCAGCTCTTTAGTTGCATTCATCAAACAAGTGGCCAATGGTACTAACCCATCAACTTTTTGGCTACTTGATGGTAGTAGCAATGCTATAATAACGTTGGTAAATGTTGGTAACCCTAAACCAAAAAATCGGTCATTTTATTTTAACAAATAAAGGTATGCCAAATGTGATGTTTTGAGCAATTAAAAAATTAACACTCAATTCAACTTCGAAAAATTTTGTAGCTTATATTTTAATCATTTTTTAAAATACTGCAACATTAAACAACAAAATTTGTTTCGTTCTGCAATTTAAAATATTTAAATGTAAAATATAATTCTCTGGTAATATAAATTGAGGTCATATACTAATTTCTTGTTACATCTATATTATTATTGATATTTTTATTACAGTAATGAAAGGGATCACAAACTGGGTACACGAATTTAATGGAAAAGGGATTAACTGGTCGGAACCCTTTTTAATCTGGCTTTCATGCTATATTGTCCTTGTAAATAATCATTGGTGACATTTTGCATTATAATATTTTTTAATTACGTCTACAAATATTTCAAGTATGTCTATTAAATTGTCTGTTTATTTATTTATATATTTTTCAGTAAAATATCCAACGAGCCAAATGTCCAATTACAGGGTAAGTAATAGCACAAAATAAATACAATACAATAAATATGTATATAAAAATGTTTATTTTTCCACAAACCTTAGTAACAGAATAATTTTTTGCAGTTTAACAAAAAATTACAGGCCTTCAAATATTTAAAAATATATATACAGGGTCGGAAAACGCTGATGGTCTATCTGAATTTACATGAAAGCGACAAAGTAAAGTGTAGAAATCCGTGCGATAGACAAGGATGACTATATTGACGACGTTTTAAAATGTAAATAGTCACCGCTCGTTTCGTCATTCAACAAATAAAATCCACTCCCACTTATATCTCAGCGACCAATCACCATCTTTGCCTTTATTGTTTGCCTTTCGCTTTCGCAAGAGATGTCGCTACTTGTGCAATTCCAACTCCGGTATTCTGATATTTTAATACAATCCGGCTATTAATTAAATACAAAAGCGGAAAATAATTGCAATTATTTTCATACACCGTTAGATAGGTGTATGAAATAATTCTAAATAGTTAAAAGTACGTAAGAATTTGCTTTGTTTTAAGCAAATGCGTCTACTCCACGCATAAAAACATCGGGCCTGCCAAACCTCCAGCCAATCGGATGCGCTCGGTTAGAAGTGGGAGCGACTACTCAGATGTTATTCTAATTTATAAAACGTTATCAATATAGTCATCCTTGTCTATCGCACGGATTTCTATACTTTACTTTGTCGCTCTCATGTAAATTCAGATAGACCATCAGCGTTTTCCGACCCTGTATATAATATTGCTGAATTCCTTTAACTCGGAATAATCAAATTTGATACATGATTTAGGTTTATTAATAGTATATTTTGACCATGAGTTCATGTAAATTGAAACACCTCAAGTTGTTCATTGAGGGTGTGTAACTCTTATAATTATACCAACCTTTTTTTCCATTGATTGAATTTAAAAATAATGATAATGCCCCGTGCAGAATTTAATTTAAAACACTTTTTTAAGTTTCGAGAAAAAATACCATAATTAAAACAATATGTGGATAGTGTTTATTACAAGAAATCAAAAAGTCAGTAGTAGGCTTAGTCAAAATTGACAGTTAGTAATAAAATTATGAAAAGCCGAAAATTGAAATCTTATAGATATAGATATAGATGTCTAATAAATGATAATTGTTTCTAATAACGTTACAGTTTTTCGCAACATAATTCCACAAATATTCTCGGGATTCAATTGGAGAGGAATAATTCTTCAATGTTTCTCAAAGAAAAGAATCACATTTGTTGAGGTCTGGCAATCATGGTAGTCAATTTTGAGGACAATTCCTATTTTCCTAGTCCTAACCGTTTATTTGAAAACTTAAAATTCAAAATCTCCAACAGTAGCACTAAAATGAGGCGGCGCTCCGTCATACATGAACCAAAACTGTACTGGTCCAATAACGACCAATAATACCGGCCCAAACATTTATCTTAAACTCGCGTTGAAAATGTCTAGGAGGTATTGCATAGGGGTTTATATCGGAATATTCATGAGCACAACATGTCAAATTGTTCTCTGAATGTAAATTTTCCAGTCATTTTCAACAACAAGCAGCAGCAGAAATAAAATAGTTGTATTACCAACTGTCAAATTTTGAAGACAAAGCCTATTGCTGACTTTTTGGTTTCTTCTAATAAACGCTATTAAAAGGTATTAAAGTTCTTTAAAATTTAACAAAGTAAAAAAGTGGTTTACTTTAAATTCTGCGCGGGATATTATCATTCTTTTTAAATTCGATCACTATTCGCTTCCTTTTTCGCAAAATGATCACTTATCACCTTTAAACTTATTAATAACAATTATTATTCTAAATGTAGAGAAAGTATGATAAACTTACACGCTCGTCCCACCAGTACACATAGTACTTTCTTCGATACGCAGTGTTGCCGTTAGTCGCAATAAATGTGTTTTGTAGTTTCTCGGTGTTTTTTAATAAAAATATTTAAATTGTTACGAAATTGATGCGTCAGTGTCAAGTGTGTACAAAACTGAGATTTTCTCGTCTCGAATTGATTTTTCATAAGTAAGTTTAACTGAATTTGTAAACATGCGCTCGGAAATTATTTACGACAGATATGCTGCGTTGCACGGAGTCGGAATATTCACATTCCCTCTCTCTTTGATTTCATTGATATGCACCTCCACGATGTTTGATACAAAACAAATAACAATAACAAATTGCTTATAAGCCTATGGCCCTGACCAAGTCCGTGGTGTATCTGCAACGGCCTATCCGCCAGCCCAGGCCGCTCCTCCACATCCTGCAGACGGCATCCGATCCATTTCCACCGCCAGCGATAATTCCGGCTCGTTCTCCGAGCCGCGCCGCCTCTCCCCGCCGACCGGGTATTGACTGACTCCCTTCGGCCGCCTCCGGTCGCCCCCGGCATGCCACGGCAGCCGGGGGATGCTGCACCCCAGTAGCAAGGCATGCCCCATCGGCCGCAGAACGCGCTGACCGCGGCCTCTTAGTGACGAACCGCGCGATATGTGTGCTACGATGCGGACTCTGGCTGGCTTCCCTTCTGACGTTCATGGTCAACGGAAAATGTAAGAGGTGAGTGGGTCCAGCAGGCCGGGAGCGGAAGAGTGCCGGTTTTCGGCGGAGGCGGTGGGTTTTTCGGAGGTTTTGAGAAGTGGGCGTTCACTGGCACGCAGCGCTTTCAAATGTCCCAATTTCTGGTCTGCGGAAGGTCCAGATTTGTCTCGGCATTGCAATAAATTACTATATTACAATTTCTTGTGTAAAGATAACGTTTGTATCTAGATAAAATAACAGATGAAAGTTAAAAGTATTATCTAGGTACAGATAAAAGATAATTAGGTATTAAATTATCTAGATTAAGATAACAGATAATCTATTATCTAGATAAATGTCGGATAAAAATATAAAATTTGCAACTTGCTCCAAGTAATCAGTATTAGTTTAATTTTTCGATAATCTTATGACAACAATTGCTATCTGACTTGGCATTCCTTTTATGTAAAGATAAAATTTTCATCTAGATAAATTAACAGATGAAAGCTAAAAATACTATCTAGATACAGATAAAAGATAATTATGTATTGAATTATCTAAACTAAGATAACAGATAAACTATGCCAAATAAAGATATTAAATTAAGTTGTAACTTGCTCCAACTAGTCTGTATTATTTTTGTTTCGATAATGTTATTGCTAATACTATCTGAGGCATTGCAATAAGGTACAGACATAACACAATTATATATTAATTTATCTAGATTACGATAACAAATAATATATTATCTAGCATTTAGCCAGATCAAAAATTAAATTAATTTGTATCTTGCTCCAAGTAGTCTGTATTATTTTTATTTGGATAATGTTATGGCAACAAACGCTATCTGACTTGGCATTGCAATAAATTACTATAATGCAATCTATTGTGTAAAGATAACATTTTCATGTAGATAAAATAGCAGCCAAACGCTAAAATTTTTATCTAGGTACAGATATAAGATAATTATGTATTGAATTATCTAGATTAAGATAACAAATAATCTATTATCTAGATAAATGCAACATAAAAATATTAAATTAATTTGCAACTTGCTCCAAGTCGCCTGTATTATTTTTATGTTTCGATAATGTTATGGAAACAAATGCTATCTAACTTGGCATTGCAATAAATTACTATCATGCAATCTGCTGTGGTAAGGTAACATTTTCATCTAGATAAAATAGCAGATGAAACCTAAAAATATTATCTAGGTACAGGTAAAAATAATTATGTATTAAATTATCTAAATTAAGATAACAGACAATTTATTATCTAGAAAAATGCCAGATAAAATATATTAAATTTTTTGTAACTTACTCCAGGTAGTCTGTATTATTTTTATGTTTCAATAATGTTAAGGCAACAAATACTATCTGACATTGCAATAAATTTCCATAATGCAATCTGTTGTGTAAAGATAGCGTTTTCATTTAAACTTGTATTTATCAATGTTAATTTGCAGTTTAATAAAATACATGAGTAATTTTATTATGAAATATTGATAAATCCTGGGACAACTTTAAATCGGAATATCCATTTTTGCTAATGTTGAAAATGTGTGCTTATTTATTGAATAATCAATAATATCGTGCCGGTCCTTTCTGATTTTGTGTTATAAGTGGATATAAAAAATAGATATATAAACAGGTGTTACAATTATATCATAATCAATTAGGACCTGTCAACCTGAAAAAAAAGTTACGAAAATCAAAATCATCAACAAAAAAGAAAAACTTTTGAAGTATATACTGTAGAGTGAATGAAATAGATAAACCGAAGGAGGCAAAATTTGAAACTTATTTATTTCCACTCCCTAAACATGATTGCAATATGTTCCACTTTTTATGGAGCCACCCTGGTATCTCTTTCACCTGATGTCCATATACTTAGAAACTTTGGTGGTGAATATACACCTAGGAAGTGAGTCTTTAGATGTAGCAATTTTTGATTATAGCCAGAGGCGTCCTAAAGAGGGGGTTGATTTTCCAAAAAAAGTATTAGCGTTTTTTTTTAGAAAAATACTAGTAAGATATTATTAATCAGCACCTTTAGAAACCCGCTTGTGCAAGATTACATCGTTGTGGGTTCAAAGGTGTTTCAGATATAACTTAAAATAATTTGTATCTGTAAAACGGGCTCTCAAATACAAAAAAATGTATTCTTTATTTTTTGTTCAGAATTATGTATATTACTGGTATGAAATGATTCCACAACAAAATAAAAATTTATTATTATTTTGTTTTGAATTTGAAAATTGGTAAATACCTATGTACAAACTAGAATGTTATTAATTAAAGTTAAAAGTTAAAATTTGTGGTTCAGAACTAAGCATAGCTGTTCAACAGGGGCTTATGTAGGTAAAGTTGTATTATAATTTAAAAATATTCTTGTAATATTAGAAAATGAATCTAGCATTGCTACTTTCTTTTTTTATTTTAGGTACAGATCTGTATCTGAATTATCTAGACCAATACTTGCAGGCATTGGTTTTTCTTTTCTACTACTCGTATTCTTCCTTTTATTAGAAGACAGTGAACAGTAGAAAAAATATCATCACTCTCATATGTATCTGAGTAAGAGATATTCCTATTTAGTGTTAAATACTCAGTAGTAAACATATTTTTACAATAATACTTACAGTAACAAAGCTTAGTATCTGACCTAATGCGTTTTTTTATATTGTGATATGTCTGAAGAATTACATTGACTTAAGGTTTTGAAAATTTCTCTATTTTCGCTTCTAAGCTTGGCAATGTGAAGTGTAAAAGGTTAAAGTTTTTGTTTCTTTGTCTACATTCCATCATAGAGTTATATCATAATATGTTTTATTCTATATATAGGCACGGTGCAATTATAGTCTTTAAGTTCAGTACCTATTTATTATATAAATATAAAACTTACAAACTGCATACCTACCTACAGGGTGTTTCCTAAGTAATCTGAAATATTTAAGGAGGTGATTCCTCAAGTAATGTCATGAAGAAAAGTTTATATAAATTTTTTAAGTGCCTTGGTTTTTGAGTTACAGGGCGTTGAAATTCACTTTTTAAGTTGTTTTTGAAAATCTCACTAGCTACACTACTACTATGACTTTTACTTCATTTGCATATGGTAGTATATCATTCTGCTACAATGCATTTTTAGCTGCCACCTTGTGTCGGTAAAAATGTAGGAGTAACTAGCGAACCCGGCAAACTTGAATGAGCAGATTTACGATTTTAAAATCAATAAAAAATTATTAAGTTCAATTTTTTATTATATTAGTATAATAAAATATATGGGAATTGGTGGGTGGGTCACTCTACAGTGAAGCACCCTGTGATATACGACATTTTTCGTTTTGTTATCAGGCGCAAGAACAAATAAAAAAGTTGGATTTCCGCCTCGTGAACATCCACGTACAATTAACCATGAGAAAAACATCAATTTTTTAGATTTAGACCACAAACATCAAGCATTTAATCGTCAAGGCAAATGCAAGACGAATCGGAAATTGAAGTTGTTTAAACTCAAACGGCATATCGGTTGGGATCATCGGAATCCTCGGAATGAGAACTTCCTCACCATTGAATTTTCCTTTGAGTATCGTCGCGTAAATCATATTGATCATCAGTTTAGTTATCACCAAACGTGTTCCGTTGCATAGTTTTGGTTGGTTTAGGTTTCGAAGCATGATTACTACTTCTTTCTTTAAGTACACAATATAAACGTCAGGATGCAGTCTATAGAAAAGAGCAAGCGTCAATTTAAAATTACTCTAATATTAATTAAATTACCAATCGTTGTATTATAGTTATTTATAGTGCAAGTGGGATATAGGCATTATTATACATGAGTGAGACAATTTCACGAATGTATTAAACAATGCCGTTATCCCGCGTGTACTAAAATTTAAAATTGTATCTAGAACTGGAAAAAAATTTATCTACAACTGCGTTAAATTGAGAAAAATCCAAAATCAGATCCACTTTGTAAGTTTTGATTCAAAATCAAGAAGCAAAGACATTGTTATGGTAACCTGTCAAACTTGTTATAAACAGAGTTTTCGCTTTTACATTTTCTTGTAAAAATAGTGGCCTTGGTTGAAATAATGAGTCATTCAGAAACAGAAAACTTGCCTCTTGAAATTGAAAAAGCTGCTGCAACTGCAGTATCTCTACTTGTACCAGGTAAATCGAGATCCAAGTATGAACAATTTTATAAACGATTTACTGATTGGTGTGCACTGTGCATATAACAATATAAAATATGAAGCAAAAGAAAAGGTATCATCTAGTCTTTGGCTGTTTTATTGTATGCTGTGGTCTACAATCTGAATACGGCAAAATGTTGACATCAGTAAATTCAACAACTTAATTACTTTTATGAAAAAAGCACTGTACTTTACTGCTAGCCAACACAGAAGCAGAGCTTCTAACTATAAAATGGCATGGTGGTTGGAAGTCCAATACGGTATGTCAAGGCTGTATGGATACGTCTCTTGAAACTAAGAAAAAAATTGCCACGAAAGTTCTTGGCGGAGGGATTGCCGCCATTGAAAATATTTTATAAATGCTTATAAAGAAAATTTAAGCATTGCTAATATAAATACAGACCAGCTGCATTCATCTGGTATTACTCTTACGAATTGCCAAAGTTGAGTTGTTAATATTTATAACAAGTAATTCAATTTGATTTAAGTTAAATTATCTATTAATAGTTGTCAAATTCATAAACCTGTTGGTTCTTAATAAAAATAACCATTAAGCAGTGATCTCTTTTTTAATGTTTCACTAGTGGGGTTATATGTCACATTACTGCACTAGTGCTGCAATGACCTTCATTATTCTACTGAAACAGTGCCAAATAAATGCTGTAATTAAGCTCTTATAAAGCAGTTGTATATAAAATATTATAACGCTTTTCTGGTTCAAACGTTACGCGTAAAAATTTTCTTTGTTCAAGTGATGTGTGCAGGATTACTGCAGATTTCGCAGGATTTATGCCTGCTGAAATGTAGCATGCGTTATGTAGGTAGTCTGCAGATGCAGAGCATAGCATCGATCGCAGAATTCTTAAGCGTAACGTTCTCTCTGAATAATCTCCCTTGGAATATACAATTTAACACTTTTTTACGTAATATGAATTGTTTTGCTAAGCTACATCAACCCTCTTATTCTAAACTTTAAGACAAAGAAATTTATGAATTTCTTGTCTAAGAAATGTATATCTACAGTTTGTCTGGAATATGAGTGTCTTTATTTTGCTGTATTGTAAATTGTACTAAACAAAAGATATTTGACTTAACAATATTTTTCTCTGACAACGGTAACAATATTATGACAACAAACAAGCCTTGAATATGTGATAACGTCGGTGAGATATAAGTGGTCTGCTACTTCCTGCTCGGCCTAAGCGGCTCGACTTACAGGAAGCGACCTACATTGCAGCAGGTACTTAACACAGACCTCTCGCCCTGGGTGTCCCTGAGGAGATACAGGGTGTCAAAATTAAAATTTTATTTTCGATATTTGTCGATAACTTCTTAAAAAATCCGAATATTTACATAAAATTTGTAAATCAGGGATTTTTGTGGGCAAAAAATTCAAATTTGTTTCTAATTTTGATGTCAATATTATTATATTACGTAAAATATTCTGCAGATACGGGAATATATTATGTCACTGATGTAAAGTTTGCAAGCTCTTTATAAAGCGTTCTAACCTCCACTTTTAGAGCCTTTCAGGACTCGTCTCATTTCTCATGGAAGAGACACGTACTCTAGATCTACTTTTTAGCCTCTCTCGGCTAAACGTACGACGCCTAACTGGTATTTCCACATAGTTTATGTGTCATCCTCCGTGACAAATATCTACAAGAGTTTTTGCTATTGCCAGCATTAACTTGGCCTTACACGTGACGGCTAGCTTCGGCAAACAGGGCAAAATGGATGTAGTAAGGCTCAAAAAGCGTCTGCGGCGAGGTCATATGTTCCATTTAGCATATGCAAAGAAAGATGAGGCTGCGTTCTGTAATATAGTTTGATACAACACTACGTCTCTCCTTTTATTGCAATTAATGCAAACTTAGAGCCATATGTCGAGGTAAATGAATTATAAATCCATTAGATTAATCTTATAGAAGGTTTGATGTGGCAGGTTCTATACAATGAAGTTGTTTTTAGATAAAGTCCACTATACGGTACAAATTTTTTCTAAATTTGACGTGGCAATTTTGAAAATTGTAACAAAAGACTTTTCATTTCGTCAATAGTGAGAAAATGACTTTAATTTCATTGTTTGTTATTGAATTAATATTTTCTCACTAGATAGGAAAGGTAGGACCAAATCTCAAAAAATTGTATTCTTTGGATGTTTTTGAATTTAACAGTTAATCGTAATAACGTATTGCTATTTAATTATATATGTTTATAGCACAATTAGAACACTTTTGTTTGATGCAACTGGAAACTATTGTCAATACTGCGCATCTTAATTAAACAGCTTGATCTATTGGATCTAATCATGGACAGAAATCCATATTAATTCATTAGATGATTATGATAAAAATGTTTTTTCATAAAATTAAAATAAGTTGTTAATATTTGTATTGAAAAAATACTTTTCACCACTGGCGTCGAAGTTTAGGGGGTTCAAAACAGAACAAAATCCCATATCTACGCCACTGGCCATAGCCAGAAAACGTTATTCACGTCAAAATATTAACCTTTTATTTTGACTACTGTATACCAAGTTTCAACAAAAAATATTTATTTGTTTAGTAGATAATAAAGAAAATATTGCCACAGATTTCTCAATCCGTCTTTTTCTTACTGCCAGAAAAACAATCCGTTAATTAATCACTTCTTTATTAACTACTGAACACTACTAATTACATCTCAACTAAACACTTATTTAATTAATCGCTATCTAAATCGCTTTGATCTCTCTAACTAAACACTTCACTTCAACACTGTAATACAAGACTAACTAACTTGGCCGTCTATTCTTCTTTTATAGACCAAACGAATGTTCCAGGTATATTCTAGCATCTCTAGACCCATTTTCTCGAACGACTGGAACGCTTCTCGTCGTTTCCCCAATTTTCCAGTAACGCCTCGATTCACGGCATGTTGTTTGTTTACCAGAATCCGTAGGGGCGATCGGGGCAATTTCGCGTTTCGCGATACCACAGTCGTCGATTTGGGTGTGAGTGGGGCAAATTCCGTGACAATATCTTATTTAGAGTTGAACGCCCTGTATCACGAAAACGTAGCGCTAAAGGAAAAAATGTTATAGAAAAGATTCCTATTATTTCTTCACGCTCTATCATTTCCCAAAGTTAAGAACAAAAAACGGAGACACCCGGTATGCTGTGTTACATCCGACCAATGCACAACACTCTCATTTTTTCTTGAATTATAAGAACAAAGTGCATTACCAACAACATGCAGTGGAAAACACTTTTGGAACTATTCTGAAAACAGTTACCAAATATTTTAAGTGACCTAATCAGAAGAGATACACAGGCAGGTCCTCCAGAAGGACGTCAGAGACTTTACTGGTCTGCAATGGAGTAGATAGCAACTGTGAAGAGGCAGTCGGTTGGAAAAGCAGCTTTGTAGGTGAAGGACACTTTTGGAGGATTTAACTGAATCTAAGAATAAAGTTACATAGTCGTTATTTGCTGCAAAGCAGCCAATCGCTGTTACATTTTCTACATTTGAAGAAATAATTGACAAACAACCAAATAAAGTTAAATTTTCATGTAAGAAACTCTTCGAATACGAATCTGTTGATGGAATTATTTTCCAAAATATTTCAAACTGTGCTATCAATACTATTCATCAACAGAATTGAAGAACTTTTGCAAAAGATTTCAAATATAATTATAAATATTAAAATTTAAATAATGCGATTATATATTACAACATTATCTTAATAAAATAGATAGCCATCTACTGAAGTCATGTCCAGTATACGGTATATTAGAATACGGAGAATAGAGTGCAAGGTAACAGAGTTAGTTTCATGGTTGTTAGATGAAGGAGTAATAATAAATTTATTTTTCCTTTTGACAACTTACATTGTATAGGAATAGTCATATAGCATTGAAAAGAACGACTAGCAGAAAGACTAAAGAAAAACAGAAAGAAAATACAAAAAAAATACAAATGAACGTATCGGCAGAGATCACACAAATTCACTCAAACTATAAAAGCATCTATACAATAGATAAAGTTTTAATTGTTTTCTAAACAAGATCAAACTGTTTATATTTTTAATATACACTGGTAATTTATTAAAAACTTTTTTGCTCTAAAAGTTAGGTGAATAAATTGTTACATTATATTTGCAACTCGGAATAAAGTAATGATCTCTTTGTCTCGTATTTAGACCGTGCATTCGCTCATTTGAAACAAGATTGCTTTTATTTTTAAAAATAAACATACACAGCTCGAAAATTAACAAACATGGAAGGGGTAAAATATTATATTTTTTAAAGAGTTCTCGACAGGAGTACCGAAAAGAAACTCCGGCAATGCACCTTATAATTTGTTTCTGCGCAATGAATGCGTCCGATGATTGAGTGGAATTACCCCATAGACATATGCCAATGTCATCCTGGAGGAAACCTGGGCATGATACACTAAAACCAACTGATCTACAGTCAAAACGGTACGCAGGTTTCTAAACAGGTAACAAAGCGATTTCAATTTTGAAATTAATTGACCACAGTGTTTATGCCATGTTAAACATTCATCTAATGTGATTCCCAAGAATTTTACGTCGGTATTAAATTTCATATTATCTGTGCTGTTGTTCGTTTTTATTTTGAGTCCTAAACAGTTCTTTTGCCTATTGTGGAATCTGATTAACTGTGTTTTATTACTATTAAGATATAAAGTGTTATTGACGCACCAATTTCCCACGGCTTTCAACGCAGCATTACATTTCGATTCTAACAGTTTATCATTGGCATCTGAAATAAGCATAGACGTATCATCAGCATACATCACAAGAAAAACGTTGGACATAAAAATATCAAGTTCATTTGTATATAGAAGAAATAGGATAGGACCCAGCACAGAGCCTTGTGGAAACGCTTACTTCTCCATGTTCCGACCTAATGTTACTGGTTCCAAAATCATTCGTAAACTTTAAATGAACATACTGCTCTCTGCGCGTTAAAAAGGAAGCAATCTATTTATGGGCCACTCCACGCACACCACACATTTCAAGTTTACACAACAACTTGTCGTGATTAACACAGTCGGAGTAGTCACCTGCAACGCTTTTTTGTGAGTAAAGTCGTTCGACCAAAATTTTCCTTACTTCTTTCAGTCTCATCAAACTGTTAAAAAACAATACTCCATAGAGCAGTTGTGAGAAATATTTACTTCTTGTTTTTTTTTTCTTTTCTAGTATATCTTTTCTAGAAATTATAAGATTCATACTGTAAATCGGAATTATCTGTTATGAATTTGAATATAGTGCTCAATTGTTTCTCTTGCTACAACATCTACGAGCTTGTGTATCATTTATGACATACAGTATGGTGTATATTAATAAGAAGAAAACAACATACCTCTTCTATGAAATTCGACACATTCATGCTGTAAACACGATGTGTAACTGATTCTCTCTTCTCTTCGTAAGTTTTGCCCATTTAACACTACCTTTGTTAATAGAGTTTGAAACAGGTTTAGAATTAACTAACTGTCAGGATAATAAAAATCAATGATTACCTAAAGCATTCAGCAACATTATCGGTACCATAACTTCAACAAGCATTTATCATCTTGCCATGATGGCTTTGAACAGTCAGCTTCCTGTAAAATATACTTTAATCCATTCCCCCTCACAAAAACTCAGTATTATCCAGATATTTCCACAGCTTGACGATATTTCATCCGGAGATCGAATTTTTGCGAGCCTGTGAGCTTCCGATATTCCCAGGAGCACTAGATGCTCTCGTGTGATAAGAAACTCCATAAATTAGCCTTTTCAAAAAGAAACAACTTGTGTCTTAACGATATACGGAAGCTCCGTAACAAGCACCATCAAACAGTCATTATCTCATCGATTCCTAAACCTATGAAGTACACTCGGGCCCACGCCGGGCTCGGGTTACAAAGTAGAAGAGAGTGGAGTGTGGTGCTACCGATTGGCATGAGAAGGCTTCGCAAATGTAGCATTGGCTATTGAAGGGAGGCTTTGCTATTATTTCACACAGTGATACTAAAACCAAAGTTTACAGAATAAACTTTGCTATAATTATCTGATAAAATCTACATTTATCACTTCTGTAGAGATACTTTTACTATAATATTTAAAAGTATTTGTCCACGACTGTCCTATATAATGTTCATTATACAAGTGTTTCCTAAATAATAAATAATATCCATTAATCACTAGTAAATAACGAAAGTATTATTCATTGATTTTAAAAAATCAGGATTGAACCTGAACCTCCTGTGTGAAAGCCAAACGCTACCCATTAAACCAGTTATGGCAATAATAACATTTTTCCGAAGATAGTAGAAGTTTGTTAATGTTTTAGTTGCTTTCTAAATATATCAAGTGAACGACAAATGTCAAATCTGAAAGTAAAGTATTTTAAATCGTATATTGTTATGTTAACGTTATGAGTGTCAAAATATTGTGTAATGCTTTCAGTAAAAATTTTGCTATAATATTGTTAATAGTCGTGGGCACAGAATGCAGGGAGTTACGGAATGATGTTAAGAAAATTTAGGGGTAGGTTCTATGTTTAAAAATAAGAAAAAAAAGTCTATTTTAAATGTGAGCCCGGAAATGTCTCGTTTTCGAGATACATCAGCTTCAGCGAGGGTTTGAACCCTCTGCAGATGATAAGGATATAGCTGGTGCTTTTGGAGAATCCGCCTTACATTAACACGATTCATATTCCCTAATTCATTTGCCAGATGCCTTGTACTTTTTCAACCACCGTACTCTTGTACATTATGCAATATTAAATCAGGTCATTTACATTGCTACTTTTGATGTTCTCCAGGGTTCAGATCTGAGTCTATTATTATCCTAAATTTTTATTAACAATTTTAACTGTATTTTAAAAATATTACGCTGGTGGATGTGGATGGAATTTAAGAATAGTTATTTTCAAGAGTAGATGCTCTATGCCAATGTATGTCTACAGAATGATTTTAAAACAAACACATTCATTATTTGTAATATTTATGACAATATTCTTAGGCACTCTACTAATATCAAAAATTTAGCTTACTTTTGTCTATAAGTTGAATTTTAACAATGATATGGTATCTTGAGCTAATAAGCTGAACAGTAAAATCCCTTTTTTGTTTAATTTAATTTATTTAGTGACCAATATTAATGCACCAGAAATGTATTCAATGTTCAATTCATGTAATTAGTCAATTTTCAGCTAACGTGACTGGCTTATATACATATATCCGTTAGAAAATAACTGTATTCCGACCTAAAAATATGATCCCTGACATAAATTAAATAAAATATAACACAATAGCAAAGCTTAACCCAATACAAAGGTTCGATATATACACATTAATTGCCATATTGTGTTGGACGCGATTCATTCATTTTAAATTTTCATTTTGTTCGCTATGATAAATCAGAGGAAATACCGTTGACGCTTTGTTGGTGGATTTTTTTATATTTAACTGCACAGCACATTGATCTATTATTGGTCATAAAATATAATTACATGCAGTAATGCTAGGAGATTACAACGTCGCTATTTAAAATATTTGAATCGAATAAATATAATTGAACTAATGTAAGTTTATTTAAATATACAATTTATTTTATTATAAAGAAAATTTTATAAAGACTACATATTATTGAGCTAATAATAAAAATGACAGAAATAAATATTTTATCATTTTTTAATTATTTAATTTGACGTTTATAGTAGAAGTATATATCAATCATATGTTCATGTTATAGTTAACTATACAGGGTGTATACTAAAGAATTGGCCATACTTTAAGGTTAGCTTTCTTGGACGAAACTAAGGCGACTTAAGTCAATTTATCTTAGTACCATTTCGCCTCCTTAAGAAGTTTTTTTATTTCATATTTGATGCTAATTTATTTATTTCTTGGCTAATCGTATTCAAATTTTGTACGCATTATCAAAAGCTCTAACACAAGCCATTTTCAAGGTAAATGGTACTTTATGATGGAAAATATAAAAGAAAGTGATTTGTTCCGTATATTAAAATATCAGGAGCAGATACATCAACAATTTTTTTTCAAATAAATCATTAGTTGTGTCTTTGTTGACAACCACTGCCAACAAAAAAAGTACGCTTCTTAATTAAAAAAATGAAAAGACACTAAAACGTAAAACGCTATTGAAATTTTATAGTAATGTATAGGGTGACCCTGGATAAGTGAAAAGATTTTTATGCAAAGCAACAAAAAAGGTTAATGTTGAAACATAGCCTTCTGGATTTTACCTTTGTTTGTTTGTGTTATGATCCGTTATATCATCTAAGCCTTGGAAATTCAAAAATTTCTTATTTTTTCACTAGTAAAGCGCCTATTGTCTAGGACTAGAACTGCAACAAGTATTAAAATTAAATAAACCACTGAAACTGCCTTCGTTCTTGGAGCAACTCTCAAAGCAGTCGAACATGTTTTCATTAATAGTTATATTATTTTCAGATGTGAAATCAGAAATGACAACGGTGCTTGGTTTATCATTGCAACTATCAACTTTCAGTATTGTTTCCGCAATATTTTCTTTATTCAAAAGTGAGTCTTTAATGTAATCTTCCGCCACAGTGGTCAATCTCCATCCTCCGTGTCTTTTAAGACATTTAAGGTCACCACCGCCTTCAACTAAAAGAGTAGCAGACGTTGGTAGTAATGCGTGTCCACTGTACTCTTTCCAGTTGTCCTGATTTAAAAATGTTTTCACTAACATATCTCAGAAATAATCGACGTTCTACCAATCCGGGTGGACATATAGCAACATATGTTCGATAAAAACTTAATTGTCTTCCAGCACGGTAAAAGAACGTGGTCTCTTGGTTTTAGTATCGGCAAATTTTAAAACTAAGGCAGATTTCACATCTTTAACATTATCAACTGTTAAATTGATTAATTCATCAGGATATGCGCCTGCAACCTCCAATATTAGGACAACCTATAAAGAAGCTTTTAAAAAATTTTGAATTTTTGAGAAATCAACAATACATCTTCTGATTCTTCTGAATACAACTTAATGTGTTTTTCTTTGCTGCAATCCATAAAACATTGGTAAACACATTCATAAATATCTCAAGATTTCTTTAGGAGAAGATTAAAAAACCTCGTTAGCACGGTCAGTACACCTAAATCTTCATTAAACTCCATTTCTTAAAGACTTTTAAGCAAATTGAATCACAAACAATCACAAATTCAATTAATTAGCAATACCGTGACTAATATTTGTCAAAGTATTTATGACTTGGTTTGAATAATTTCAAAGCACAACTTAATAATTAAATGGGGGATTTTGGTTGGAGAAAAATAGCATGTTTTATTCAGATTCAAAGTGTCTTTGTTGACTCGCAATTTTACACCGCTCAGCTACGCTACGCTTCGCCTCGCAAATACAAAATTTTCTCTCACAAAAGAGACACTTTTAATCCTAATATAACAAAATACTATAAATCATCAGCGTAAAAACGTCTACAAGAAGAATCACATCATTCAAATCGTTAACATGTGATAGAAAAGAGAGGTTCACGCATGGAACCCTGAGGATCACCTGAGGCAGCAACACAGGAATCGACTCTAAACCTTTATAATAAACAAATTGCTCTCTTTCTGTCTAAATGTGATTTAATAAATTGAGTTATATGATAACTGAAGCCAAAATTTGTCTTACGAAGTGTCTGATGGCCAATCCTGTCAAATGCCTTTGAAACAATCGCAAAAATCGCAACCACTTGTCTATTGCCTCATTATAGTTTATAACTTCAATAAATGTTTAAAATTGCCCGTTTTGAAATAATATCGACGTCGACTTTGACCAAAAGGTGTAGTTATTTTTTGACCAGACGCCTTTATAAAGTTTAGACGGAAATTTTTTGCGTCACTACGTTTTACGCGCAGCATTCCGAAACTAATTCGATTTGTCACACTATCTCCACCAAGGCAAATTCATTTCCAACTTAGTTAACAGAATTTCCACGCGGAAGCTTTTTGTGTGCCGCAATAATTAGCCTGCAAAGTTTCGGCCATCGATCGGCGGCTTCACGATTCCGATTATAAGGACCAGCCGTGCTGCAGAGTCGGAAAAACCGAATTCCGAGGAGTAATTAGGGAGAGATGGAGGTTCAGTTATAAAATAGGAAGTTCATCTGCTCTGACGGAAAGATCCACCACAGATGCAGGAGAATGTTGCTGGAAAATGGATTTCTTGTTATACTCCTTTCAAAACACCTTATTTCGATCTGTCCTAGTAATAATGTAGCATGGACTCAGGCTAGCGTACGAAATAGTTATTTCCCTAACAAGAGCGGAAAGTGATGCTTTCCCGCACGCGACTGCTCCAAGCAGATAAGTGGGGGAGAGACAGTTTCTGCATGAGTTAGGAACAAAATGTTTTCTATAAGCTCATGAATAGTCGCGTCAAATTAGCATGAAAAAAGTGAAAATGAACAACTTTTTGCGGAGATTGAGATGCGGTTTTCTGCAAAATGTTCAGGGAATTGTTTATAACAAAAGGTACATCTAACCTCTGTACGCTCGTAAATTTTTAATTGTTTATTTAACAAATGACCCATTTTTGTTGAACATATGGCAAATGTCACACACGATTCAACGAAAATGTCTGGAAAATGTTCTCTCGGGGGTTTTCGAGGTCCCTCTTTATCACTTTGGTGTTAGCTTTATTATTTATGGCTAAATTGTTGTAACTGGGCTAATTAACAAATTAAAAACTCCACCCCCGAAATCACTAGAGAACCGGAATTTTTTCCAGGATTTCTGGCTTATTAAAGCAAACCATCGGCACAAGAGTTTTGCAAATATAATTGTTTATTGTTCGATTGTTGCAATCTCGCTAATTAACAAATTAATAACTCTACTCCCGCAATCGTTGGAAACCCAGTTTTTTTGCAATAACTCTGGGATCATGGGGAGAACCATCGGCACAAGGTTGTTGCAAGTAATTGTTTATTTTCCAATTGTTGCGACCTAGCTACTTAACAAATTAATAAGTTAACGCCCGAAATCACTAGAAAAATAGATTTTTTTGCAATAACTCTAGGATGAAGAGGAGAAGCATTGCCATAAAGTAATTTCAAATATAATTTTTTATTGTTCGATTGTTGCAACCTCGCTAATTAACAAATTAATGACTCTTCGAATCGTTAGAAAATCGGATTTTTTTTGCAATAATTCTGGGACCAATTGAACAATAAACAATTATATTTGCAAAAATCTTTTGCCGATGGTTCGCCTTAAAAAGACAGAAATCCCCGACAAAATTTCGGGTCTCTAGTGATTTCGGGAGTAGACTTATTAATTTGTTAATTAGCCAGGTTGCAAAAATAGATAAATATACAATTTCGTGCAACAACCTTGTGCCGATGGTTCTCCCCATGATCCCAGAATTATTGCAAAAAAAATCTGATTTTCTAACGATTCCGGGAGAAGAGTTATTAATTTGTTAATTAGCAAGGTTGCAACAATCGAACAATAAACAATTATATTTGCAAAAATCTTGTGCCGATGGTTTGCCTTAATAAGCCAGAAATCATGGAAAAAATTCCGGTTCTCTAGTGATTTCTAGTGTAATAACAGATGTGGTGTTATTTGTTATTTACTTTGGATGTGAGCTTTGCAAGTGACATGTTATTCCTTTTCCCAGTGAACTGAGATGGAGCTATTGCTCGCCCTGTCATGGATGATGCTAGGAGGACTCGCTCCGACGCCGGGCGTCGCCAATCCGGACGCCAAGAGGCTCTATGATGATCTCCTCTCCAACTACAACCGCCTCATCCGACCTGTAGGCAACAACTCGGACCGACTCACCGTCAAGATGGGCCTCCGGCTTTCGCAGCTCATTGACGTGGTGAGTAATTTTGACACAGTTTCGAATTTATTCTCTTTCCTAAATAATCCAAGCAGTAAACTGCAAATACAATCGAATATACAGGGTGTCGGGAAATAAATGCCACATAGAGCAAGAGTAGATCCCTGGTCCCAAAATAATGAGATGTTGCTAAACTTATATATGCAGAGCTGCATTATTCTCCTACACTTCATTCTGTTCTTCGCCTTTCTTTTCCTATCCATTACATTTTTCTCCCTTAGATCTATTTGCCACTGCCTTTCTTCATAACTTCCTCGGTCTCCCTCTTTTTTTCTTGTAGTTAGGTTTACTCCCTACAATTTTTTAAACTGTTCTTTCTTCTTCCATACGTTCTAGATGCCCTAGTCACTGCACTCTTCTGGCTTTTACAACTTCGTCTATTTTTGATGGCTGGCACATTACATATTATATTTCCTCATTATGTATCCTTACATAGACTTCCTTCGTCTGCTTTCCCCCTAGAATTCTTCTTAAGATCTTCCTTTCCCATCTTAATAGATTTTCTCTTGACTTCTTATTGAGGACTTAGGTTTCACTGCCAAACAGTTCTGACGGTGTCAAAATTGTTTTATATGTTCCGCTTCCGAACTTCTGTTTGCTTTTATTGTTCTCCTATTAATTGCTTGCTCCTTATCACAGTTAGCTGTTGTCAACGCCCCCAAATATACATATTCTTGAACTTCAAACTTTATCTCTCCGTACTACGTTCTCAATTTGAAATTGGTATTTTTTTTTGTTCTCCTATTCTCAAAAGCTTACTTTTCTCTTGATTTATCACTTTACGTTCTCCCTTCAGAACTTTTCTCGTTACTTCTCCTAATTTCCTACTATATCTAGGAATTATGGCCACGTCATGTGCATAACTTACTATTTGGAGACTTTTAAATAATATGTGTCCTTCTCTGTTCAACTGACTCGCTTATGACCTTTTCTAGTACTAAATTAAAAAGAAGCGTAGAGAGTGGGTCTCCTTGTCTCAGTCCTGTATCAATAGTAAAACCTTCCGAACATTCACTTTTTATTCGTATTTTGCTTTTAGTATTTTCTAAGCTCATTTTCGATAACCTAATCAGTTTGGTTGGTATCCCAAATTGTTTCAATATTTTACTTAGTTTTCCCTTTTGACAAAATCATTTGCTTTCTTAAAGTCCACGAATAGGACGATTGTTTTTGCGGCTTAGTGGATCCATTCGACTATTGAAACAGTCGATTCTAATACTTTTTTTATCTGAGATAGGAAGTTGCACCACTTGTAGTTAATCAAATAATCCCTTCTTTTTCAACTAACTTATCTTCTCCTGTATTTCTATTTTTTCTTAATTTTTATTCTTTATTCTATTGTGCCAAATAGTTAGGTAAAACAAATGCTGAGTTACGAATGCAACAACAAAAATAAACACTAAAAAACATATCAAAAAGTATATACAAACAAAGGAAGCAAATAAATAATTTAAGAACACAGGAAATGGTTGAATTTATATTGAAAATTTAAAACAGTTTAAATAGTTCATACTTAAACACGAACAAACGTATTTAAACTATGTCGGTCAGTGGTCGCGCGGTTTAAGGCGTCAGTACTTGAATCGTGGTGACTAGATCGGTGTGGGTTCGTGCTCCGCTGCCGGTAGACTGTAATATAAACTATATTCGTGGAGAGGATTGGTACCTTCTCTGCGGGTATGGTAGAGTGGAAGAATGTCAGCTTGGGTCAATGTGAGAGATTGATACTGGTTGATATTTGACTTGAGGTTTTCCTCATTCCTGCACTGAATAGTGATTAAAGCCTACCAACGTAAGTCGTTCCTGGGCGCAAATGCGGCCTGCTTAATAATAATATGCCGACCCCTCTCCTCTCCGACTTCTAGGCTAATCCCTGTGATTAAAATGAGGGGTAGACATATTATTGTTATTATTACTAAAACTGTGATTTCCATAACTGTTCTTGAATGAATTGGTGAATAGTGGAACATCAACAGATTCAGAAAGATAATTCCATATGATTATAAAGTTCTGACGTATGTGGTTCTGTTCTTAATTTAAGAACACAGGAAATGGTTGAATTTATATTGAAAATTTAAAACAGTTTAAATAGTACAGGTCCACAGTACAGTCAGTCGATTTCTCTTTGTGCGTATTTAGGTCTACAATGAATAGTCAGTGACCACTGAATCTAGACACTTACTGCATCTCGCGTACTCATGTCCCTCTCTCAGTTGTAATATAAACTATATTCGTGGAGAGGATTGGTACCTTCTCTGTGGGTATGGTAGAGTGGAAGAATGTCAGCTTGGGTCAATGTGAGAGAATGATACTGGTTCAAGTGTAATTTAATGCTGGTAGGGCATTAGCCTGCAGGGTAGTTGTTTCTAAAATTCCTGCACTGAATAGTGATTAAAGCCTACCAACGTAAGTCGTTCCTGGGCGCAAATGCGGTTCCTTATGATAATAATATAGCCGACCCCTCTCTCCGACTTCTGATGCTAATCCAATTATCAAAATTAATTCATAAAATTAGCAGTATACTTATATTATTAAAATATTTCCATAACTGTTCTTGAACGAATTGGTGAATAGTGGAACATCAACAGATTCAGAAAGATAATTCCATATGATTTTATATATCTTCTTTAACGTATGTGGTTCAATCCGTTCTAACTTGTTTGTTTCAATTCAATAAAAACAGATAGTACAGGTCCACAGTACAGTCAGTCGATTTCTCTTTGTGCGTATTTAGGTCTACAATGAATAGTCAGTGACCACTGAATCTAGACACTTACTGCATCTCGCGTACTCATGTCCCTCTCTCAGTTGTGACAACTAGGGTTATTTGTCCTTGGATACTGATAAGAGTTATCTGTATGTCTGATGGCATCGTTGAGGAATAAACTTGACTTTTTGTTATAGGTTTTTCAAGTGTAACTGACGCATTCCAGGTTCCGTGCATTCTGCATCTGGAAAATTCAGCGTTTTTCAGCAAAAGTGCAATATGAAAATCGCTAGGTAAATAAAATGTTTGAAGATCTTCCCAAATTATGATCAAAAGTAAATATAGCAGGCAAGCTACATTCAATTTGATGATAAAACCAATTATCAAAATTAATTCATAAAATTAGCAGTATACTTATATTATTAAAATAACTATTTATATTATCAAAAGCCATATGAGATATTTTATTATGAATATTAATTACACAATTTTGATAGTTTTGTGACCCTGAAATTATTGTCACCTAATATTTTAATTGCAGTTTTCTTTTTATTTTCTTCTGAGGTTTCAATGTACCCTTCCGCAACTGCATTACTCTTTCATCCACAATGTCTTTTTATTATTAAAATGTACCAGTATTCACTGATATTGACGTTGAGGAACGTCAGAAACAGTGTTCAGTATATTGTCTAGGGTTGGATAGCTTCAAAAAATTGGCAATTTTATAGGATACTGCCCCAATTGTGTGTATTCACACACTTCTTATTTTTATATGTAACAAAAAAACTATTATATGTACAGTTTTCAATAGTATCCATTAAATCGACACCTTCTATGTCACCTAGAGTTATGAAAGAAATTCTATAAATTTTTGTATAACTTGGACTTTGAAGCAACTTTCTTCATTTAGATTATCTTCTTTTAACATGTTCATCAATCCGCTCTTCTATATGAATCTGCCATTCAAAAAATCAGTAAGACCCCCGATTTCTTATAAGCATGGCTAATAAAGTAGCATATTTTATTTGCCAAGCTTTTCCTTATTGATAGTTACTACCTTTCTCCACACTTGGATAGTTTATCTTCTTACATTATAAATTGGTGTTTGGCTAGGTGTAACAACTGTGCGCTTTTGCTGTGGGTAGGTACAGAATTTACTTTGCAGCAAATACATTTTGCGAGGAAAGTAGGTCGGCAAAGCAGCAAAACTGTTTACATGTTCTTAACCCTGTCACCTCAGAGCCGTCTAATAAATTGTGTCTCCATCGACTGACGCATTCCGGTAAAGTGCCTCCGTGCATCTGGAAAATTCAGCGTTTTTCTTGATCTGTGCAATATGAAAATCGCTGGGTAAATAATGAAGGACTTCCGTACGTCGATTATGCAAACCGGAATATATTGGAGATTAAGGAGAAAACAGTCCGGGTAACCGCTCATGCATGTTTCATATTTCAATCTGACTGAGGGCGGTATCCTTCTGCGGAGCTGCCCTAAATCAAGAGCAGGATCTATACTGTACAGGGTAGTTCACTATCTGTATGTCTCTATTTGTTACCGTTTTGAGCTAGCTACAGGGCGTTTCTCAATTGTTGGCTAAATTGACTGGTGTCCTTTTCTAGATTCTCTTTCAAGATATCTTAAAACGGTTTGAACATTCTGCAAGCACTTTTTTGAGACACGGATGGCATAAAAATAAATGTAATCATACTTTTAGTTTTTGTGATATAAGCACAACTGGTGTGTGACAGAAATATTTGTATACAGGAATGGCCAGAAGTACGGAATAAAATTCATATCTTTTGAAAGAGTGATTTTTTTAAAAATGCTGAAACACGTTAACTGATCTTGATTTTTTCCGATCTTTCGGTTATATAATAATTATTTTTTCTTCAACCTCCTAATCCCCATATGGCATGAGGAGGCTCGTTGAAAAGCTTATAGAAAACCGAATTCAGCCATACCAAATAAACTAGTTTTATTTTCAATAACAAGTTTTTTTTTCATTTAGAAATTGAAATAACTAAAAAATTTACAAAAATAAACTCAACGCCGCAGATGCTGAAAATGTCCTACATTCACTATTTGGCATTCTCCCAGACGATAGTAAAAGCTGTCCATAGCATTCCGAATGTCTTCAACTGGTAAATTATGCATCCCCGCCGTAATCTTGTTCTTTAAATTCTCAATATTATCCGGTCTGTCCTGGTACACTCTTTCTCTCAAATATCCCCAAAGAAAATAATCCAGAAGCGTTAAATCGGGGGATCTTGGCAGCCATTCAACTGTACCCCGTCTACCAATCCAACGATTTGGAAACATTTCATCTAAGTATCTTCGAACATCAATACCAAAATGTGGGGGAGTGCCATCTTGTTGGAACCAAATTCGTTCATTCGGTATATCTGGATCAATTTTATGAGGAAAAATCACAGCTAGAGCAGGTATCAGGTCAAACGTTAAGAAATCCAGGTAGCGTGCGGAAGTAAGATATTCTTCAAAACAAGAGATTTGTGATATATTTCACTAACTGTCCCTTGCGAGATTTGGTTTTCGGGATATTCCGAATTAAATAAATCGCGCACTTCAGTCTGACTTCTTATTTTGTCTCCACATCCAAGCAATATCAAAATTTCGATGCGTTGCCTTTCCGGCAATACCATTGCAGTTCAGTAAATAACTTGATTTTACAATAGTAACGTTTCGAACACAGTATCTGTGTGAAATCTGCACTCGATTTATATGTGAAACTACATATGAAGGAACAGCCAGTTCAATTGTCGGTCATCTCACCTATGGCATACTGACGAGGGCTAACAAGCCCGAAACCGGTCTATATCTGATGGAGTGGCCGACAAGGGTTCTTGGCTGTTTCACACAGATACTGCAGGTATAATTCAATGCCGGTCGGGGCATTAGCCCGCGGAGTAGTTGTTTCCTGCAGTATCATTTAGCGTTTCAAAAAAAATTTACTTATTTAAAAGAAATGAATTTTATTCCGTACTTCTGGCCATCCCTGTATAAGGTGTTATTGATATGTTTGACCGAACTTCATCATTGTATTCTGCCAATGAACATAGTTTTCGTTTGAGTTTGATTCAAAAAGCTTTCTGAAAAAAGTTACAGTCAAAGTTAATTAAAATTTTTCTTTAATTCTAACTTACTACTACAGTAATAATTAATAATTAATTATTGTCGAATCTCGATAAGAATTATTGAATTTATCCAATTGTAAACGGTTGTTTGTTCTATTTAGAATTGAAGATCGTTCAACAGTTTCTTGTTAAAAGTTGTGAATATGAAAAGCAAAATTTTAAAAAAGGGTTTAAAAAGTACCATAAACTTTAAAATAATATCAAAATGTATTATTGTTAAGTTAAAACGTGTTGATCTCTTTCTTTTAATATTTGTGATCGTACAACAAAAAGAACAAAACTTCCCAACAGACGACGAGATTGAGAAGTGAGAACTTTCATCTGCACTCTACGTTTATTCGATCCTCTTTCATTTCTCACAATCAGACGCTGAAAGGAGCTAGAGACGATATTATTTATTATTCAAGTAGACGCTTTTAAATAAAGAATACATATCCGCTGAATGCTGCGTCAGACACTTTATTGTTGAGGCATATTGTTACTCGGTTCAATATAGTTGCAAAATATAACATTTACTTTCTTATCTGGAAAACGGTTTAGTTTTATTCTTGTATCAATCAAAATCCGTTAGAATCTTCTTTCTATATTCTAATATACAGGATGGCCAGATGAAAACGAAACAGGGCCATTTTCAGGAACTTCGTCAAGTTTGTAGGAAAACGCTCAGACCTGTCGATTTTAGATTAAAGGGGAATATTCTCTGCTGGTATTTCTGACTCCGTCACTTTCACCCCCAAACAAGAGTAAGCATCACCCCAAAATATTTAAATGCCATTGGGGGTTGAGTAATATTTATTTTGGAAGTTCTTACAATTCTCTTTAAAACAGACTTTAAATTTTTTAATTCCGCCCAATACTTAATAAGGATTTTTATTTTAATGTTGACATTTATGTACAAACAATTAGTAACGGTAAAAATGTCACTCATTCGAGTTTACACCTATGGTATAAATTTAGTATTGCGTTACATTGGTTTTTGGCGATTTGTTATCACTTTCGTAAGAAAAAACACAATTGTAAAAAACAGAAATGAATACCGACTGTACACACAACGAACGTAAAATTAGTGGATTCCAAATTTATTTTCTAGTATTATTTGGAAGCGTTGGTATTTGGTACATTGCTGAAAGGGTAGATATCATTTCGCTTTACTTTATGAACAATAAATGTGCGAATAGACCAACTCAGCTATTTAATGAACAACAGCAAGATCGACATGTCAGGAGGAAGTATATTCTAGAGTTCCTTTTTAACATCTGTTTTTCTGATTAATGCAATTTTTTCTGAAACGGAACGGTAAATCGTCACAATTGCCGCTATTGGTCAGATTCAAACCCAAGAGTTTTTCACGAGGTGCATACACAGCAACCGGAAAAATTAAATGTATGGGCTGGAATTTTCGGTGACCGACTGATGGGTCCTTTTTTTCTCCCTAGTAATTTGACTGGCCAATTGTATTTGCAATTACTGGAAGACGCTATTGACCCTGTCTTGACGGATATTATTTAAAATGTTCCAAAGTATGATGAAGATCATTTGATTTTTCAACAGGAAGGTGCCCCTCCGCATTATGCGTTAATTGTCCGTCAGTATTTGGACCAACGTTTTTCACGGAATTGGATTGGGAGAAGAGGTAGCATTGAGTGGTATCCATGATCACCGGATTTATCACCCCTTGATTTATTTGTGGGGATACCTAAAAAGTAAAATCTATAAAACACAGCCAGCGTCGCTGTAAGATTCGCGTCAAAGAATCGTCGACGAATGCCGTTGAATCACTCCGGAAATGCTTCAAAATGTGCGCAAACGTTTCGAATAGAATCTATATTCTTGAATGAAATCAATTACTCAAACCTCAATTCCATTGAAATATTTTGGGGTGATGCTTACCCCTGCCTGGGGGTGAAAGTCCCCTTTTAATCTAAAATCGACAGGTCTGAGCGTTTTTCTACAATATTGACACAGTTCCTGAAAATGGCTCTGTTTTGTTTTCATTTGGCCGCCCTGTATAGCTGAATACTACTGTATTGGTTGTCAGTGAAGTTTTATAATAATAACTCAATAGCTGTTAAAGAAAGTATTCTTTGTGCTGATACCAATGCAAGGTATATTCTAAGGTTTTTAATTTTAGGGAAAGTGATATTTTACACGTGCATCTAACACGACCACACAGCGTTTGCAAATGATTAAGGGGTATTACGAAAATGCTCTAATTGTCAATGGCGAGAACTGTTTTTTAATTCAACAAGATGTCACTATGTGGTGGGTATTACTCGACTACATTGTATTCATGAGTAGTATTCAATACAATATTTGTGTAATCAGTATTTAAGTATTGAATACTCTCATTGGCAGTATTCGTATTCAACACGTTTAGATATGTATTCAGTATTCAATGCTGAACAATAATATTCATGAGTTGTGAAAGTATTTTGTGAATTTAGGGTGTCCATGTTTATTTTATATACACACAATAGACTCTTTGATTGATTGAATATAAAAATTTAGGATCCAAGTAATCATGAATACTTAACAACATTTCTCTGTATTCACGGACTGAATACTTTTCCTGTATTCATATTTACACATAGAACAAAATGGTACAAGAATTTGTTACATGTTGTAAATAAATGCTTGTAGAAGCATTTGAGAAAAATTCGATAAATTATAACAGAAGAAAAAAGAATTTTTCCACGGTCGGGAGTAGAAACTAGTTTCTATGACATCAAAATTAAAACAGAAGTAGTCGATTATTCCCAAGGGAGTATAATGCTCGCAAGGGAGTTTACATTATGGAGAACGTTTTTCATGCAAAAAAAAAGATAACATTGAAATTATTTATTGACATTTAAATTAAATGTTACAATTGCACAATTTTCAAAATTAATATTAGAAGGAATATTACTTTCGCTTACATTTACAGTTTTTGTGATTGCGCTAGTAGTGGTACCTACTAAAACCTGATTAGCAATTTTGGTCTTATTTTCAATGAAGTTCTCGACATAACCCTCAGCGACTGTCGTTGATTTCCAACCAGCATGGCGCTTTATTGACGTAATATCTACACCAGCATCTGCCAGTAATGTCGCTGAAGATCTTCGTAAGGAGTGACCAGGATAACATGCAACATCAGGTAATTTTAAATACGAAGCTACTACACTCGGAATTTTTCCCATGGTATTCTTGCCAACTGGCTGCGAACTACATTTTCCTGCTTTGTAGTACAAAAAAGGCGCTTATGCTTGACGTGGGAGGACAAAGGGACAAGTATTTTCGAAACAATTCAAGCATATTTCCCACATCGGTAACCAGAAAGGTTCGTGGAATCTTTGTCTTAGTGTTTGGAATTTTTACAATCAAGGAAGAGCCTACATCCTCAATATCATCTACAGTTAAATTGACTAGTTTATCGGTTCGACAAGCTCCGGCAATCCCCAGAATTAATCCAACCTATAAAAAATCAAAGTACTTAATAATTGAAATACCTAACAACAAAAGTAATCTTACCTTAATTATTAAGAATTCTTTGTCATCTGCACTTGATAGAAAACGGTCGATTTCACCCTTTGTCAATATTTTCGATTTTTTCGCTTGATATCCGTCACCGGTTCTTTTCAAAAATGCGATCAACTTGGGGAATTTGCTTATATCTATGTTGTCGTAAATTATCAAGCATGACTTAACCATAGAATATTGCGCCCATAATGTGGAAGACTTGTAATTCTTCGCATTTTCACTGAAGTATGCCAACAAAACATTCTCGCTGTATACTTGAACATTTTTCTCGGCGCACCACTTTTTGAACCGATTATAGGCTATATCGTATAAAGATCTTGACTTCGTAGGCAGCAAATTGCTTATTGCAATATTTGCAGCCTCCACGATCTCTTCCGACTCACAATTATTCATTGTGCACTAAACAAACTTTAAACTAAACCAAACTAGCACCTTAATTTGATAATTCTTTTTGTTTATTTTGTAGTTATCATGACAATAACTCAACGACTACTAAATAAATGCTCAAATCCGAATACAATAATTCTGGTGCTACTTACTTCATAATGACAAAATATGTGTTTTTAAGTTAATGAGACCGTGGAAAAAATAATATATACCATTCGGGAGAGATGCTATTTTGTCCTCGGTGCATTGTAGCCCTCGGGTTTCAAATTGCACCTCTACCAAAATAACGCATTTCTCTCCCTTATAGTATAATGTACTATTATTATTAGTAGAACGACTTTTAAAAGAATTAATCAATGTTATAAAATGCAATTTGTATCTATTGGGATATACTCGCATCAAGAATTCAGATGTCTTATGTCACGGCTGACGTTACGCATTTGTTTTTATTATCATCGTAATTTTCGTTATTTATTCGTATTAAAAACGATGTTTTTTGCAATTTTATGCAATATATAATGCAAACTTTTATTGTAGATTTATAACTATCAGTTGCAGTTTCTTAAATATTTTGATGAAATTATAATGAGTTATTCATTTGTTCGTATGACGTAAGTCGTTTGAATTCTTGTCGCAAGTATAGTTTTTGCCACACATTTCTAATAAATGTAGTATATTCTATTCGTTAAACTTTATTATTTTTTTAATAAATGCAGGCAGGCTAGACAAAAAAACAGTACCTATTTGTTTTCATATTCTCAACGAAACGGGTCAGAATTTTGAAGGTTTTAATAATCATTATAGTTTATAGAATTAATTTTTGAAGTGTTATGATCCCGAAATAAATCTTCCAAATCATCAAATAACAAATTTCACGATTATAAAATGCATAGTGTGCTAGAGTTAAATGGTGATTTTGAACAGCGAAAAAAATGTTATTCTCAGTTCTTAGTTGCATTAGATGATGATCCTAATTTGTATAACCACATTTTGTGGACAGACAAAATTCCTTTTATTAGTCATGGCATTCCAAACCGGAAAAATACTCATCATTGGTCTGACGAAAACCCATATGGTATTAGAGAAGTTCAAAGGCAGGGTCAATTTAGTGTCAATGTATGGTGTGGAATTGTAGGGCGCCATTTAATAGGTCCATATTCTTATGATGATGTCTTAACGGGACAAAAGTATTACAATTCCTATTTTTATAGAAAATGTGCCACTTCAAATTAGGAGACACCTGTGGTGGCGCCTTACCATAATGCTGCAGTTGTTCAAAACTATTTAAATTTGCACTTTGAAAATAAGTGGATTGGTATTAATGGTACCTTTATCGTGACATATTAAAAAATATATGTTGCAGGCAAAAAATATTTTCGAAGCGCCGCGACGCCTAGCGTCGTAAAGATAATTTCTGTATTTTGACCCTACCTTTAAGTAAAAGTAATCAGAAATGCAATAGTTTCTAAAATAATTTATTTTTCTCAGGCGTTTCCCAGAAAAACTCATTTCTCCAATTCATGAAATAGTAGCTGTGACAATAATTAAAACCAATAACATATGTCAATTATTGACGATATGCGTTGCTTTCAGTCTCAAATATCGTTTTGAACAGAAAGCATACTGTAAAAAGGAAAGATGATATGATATGATGATAAACTGCTGGTCACTCGAACTTACACAGAGATTTTTAGGCAAAATTTAATGTTCAATATTTTCAACAGGAATGCAAATTTTTTAACGGGGCTTGCAAATTTTAAGAGCTATTTTTTTTCGGATTAAGCTGCATGACGTATATTTATCGTAGGACCATAGGTTTATTATATACGGGGTGATCAATGAAGTCATGCAAAAATCAAAAAGTTTGTATGACCGAAATTTCCGCAAAAAATTTTTTTGGTCATTGCAATATGGTTCGTTACTAAGGTAACATCAATATCTCTAGAGATTTTTGTCAGTTTTTGGATTAAAACCCTTAGGCCTTGTACACACTACTCAACATAAAATTTGGGTAGCAAAACTAGCAACATTTTTAAAATGCTATAACTTGTCATTGGATTAACGGTTCTTGATGATTTTTGCAGATTTGGAATCCTTATTTCACGTAGATTTTCTATGGTCTAAACATAAAGACAACTTGAGGTGAGAATTTATTTTTACAAAAACTTAAATAATGCCAAACCTTAGCGCGCTTCGTACCCTACGTTTTTGTTTATTATCGACCCGGTATAATGTGTAAATTTCAACCCTCAAATAAAATACTTAGACCACAGAAAATCTACGTGAAATAAGGATTCCAAATCTGCAAAAATCATCAACAACCGTCAATCCAATGTCAAGTTATAGCATTTTAAAAATTTTGCTACCCAAATTTTATGTTGAGTAGTGTGTACAAGACCTAAGGGCCTTAATCCAATAACTGACAAAAATGTCTAAAGATATTGATGTTATCTTAGTAAAGAACCATATTGCAACGACCAAAAAAAATTTTTGTGGAAATTTCGCTCATACAAACTTTTTGATATTTTGCATGACTTCATTGATCACCCCGTATATAATAAACCTATGGTCCTACGATAAATATACGTCATGCAGCTTAATGCGAAAATAACTAGCTCTTAAAATTTGCAAGCCGCGTTAAAAAGTTTGCATTCCTGTTGAAAATATTGAACTTTAAATTTTGCCTAAAAATCTCTATGTATAAGTTCAAGTGGCCAGCAGTTTATTTGTAAATAAAAAAATAAATAAATTTTAGGCCCAATTCCAAGGGGTTACATCTGCACATTACAATTCGTGAGACAAAAATTTGCGTCCAATAATTTCTCAAGTTGGCTGTATGTGCCAATTTTTTCTTCATATTTCTAAATCGCTCTGTATTGTCATAGATTGGACAGGTATAGCAATGCCTAGTACTAATATTTCGTTATATTGCAGAATCTCAAGAACCAAATCATGACTACCAACGTCTGGGTGGAACAGGTAACAAATTTTATCTCCAAAACGATGTTATAGTAGTCCTTGTAACACAGGCGACTTTCAGGAATGGAATGACTACAAGTTAAAATGGAATCCCGACGACTACGGCGGTGTGGAAACACTGCACGTCCCTTCCGAACATATTTGGCTTCCAGACATCGTCCTTTATAATAAGTAAGTTGCTGTGCTTGCCTTTATAACTGTAGATAGCGTAATGCGCTGGTAGAATAATGCACAACTCGAAGAAACTAGAAAACATTGAGATTATATAATTGTTCCAATTTAGGCTGAGAATTATTAAACAATTTTTTTACAAACGTCAATAAAAGTATGTGGGGATTTGCATCTGGTCATAGAATTTGATTGTAGAAATTTTGAATACCATTTCTAGAAAAAGTTGTTTCATCCGTGAATAAGGCAAAGTGACAAATACTGGATTAGCAGTTTGGTAAACAAACGATCTGCAAAAATTATGTTTTGCTTAGTTATCTGCAGGTGAGAGACCGCGTTGAAGATGGTAGGGATACAGGAGTTGTTCTTGCAGTATCCTCATACGGTTCAAATTAAACGTAGTGCCTTGTTTTCAGTACTACCCTTTGGATATTTACCAGATACCAACAGACAAACATGGTCTTCCTTTAACTGCCGTTTTTAAAACAAAGGAATGATTCGTTAAAGAAAAATTTTAAAAGGACTGTGTATATTTTTATTTATACTGTAAAAAAAAATTAATACTACTTTGTTAATCGAGGTCCACACAAGATTGTGTTTATATTTACACATATACCTACGTACGCAGCACTGTATTACAAATTTAACACATTTCACTGTGTTAATAGAACTAATATTATGTGTAACTTGTGCACATTTCAGTGTTATTTGTATAATTAAAGGTGTAGACTTTACACATTAACATGTTAATTTTATTGTATAATAGGTATTGATAAGGAAACTCACCTACCTTTTTAGTTTGTTAATTATGTTCCTGTTTGCTTTCGAAATAATTTTTAATAAATATAATTTTTGTAATACTCGTATTCTGACGTGTTCTAGAGGTTTTCCCTGTCGTCGAGAGTGCATCGAATATAGCCTGAAATATTCTAAAAAGCGTCAATGTCAAGCGTCAAACAAATGTATTACATAAATTATATTTTCATAGCAAACAGGAACATAATTAACCAACTAAGAAGTAGGTGAATTTCCGTATTATAATATATAGTATTTTTAGAATTATGGTGTTATAAGTAGGGTATGCCTTATCCGAATGTTGCTGGTTTCAAAAACACAGGGCGTTCAATGCTAGACTTTTATTTTGAAATATCTCAATAACTTTGAAACCTGTCGGAGTATTAAAAAAAAATTGGCACAATTATGTTTTTTGGCACGGCAAATAAGAATTTTTAACTAATTTTGACGTCACTAGTAGAGGGCTTCGACTTTTATTGGTCTCCAGCTCCGAGATTTCCCAACCTTTCACAGGCACCCTGTATAAATAAAATAAAAGATATTTTACATTTTATGATTTTATTAAAATGTATAAATCAGTTCAAATGAACGAAAACCAAGTTTCCTAACAAAATATTTAAGAAAATTGGTGACAGTACTAGTACATATTATGATGTGACTAATAACGTTCTAGTAAATCATAAACAATAAAACAGCAAACATTAAACAAAGATGTATTTAGGCCCTACAAAATAGGAATTTACGAAAATGAACTGGTAGTGATTTGAACATATCATTTTCTTTCTTTAAAGTTACAAAAAAATCAGAATACAGAGTAATCTAAAACATCAGAGTGAACTCCTACAATTTTTTTTTCATATATTTTCAGGTATTAACAATATTGTGTGAAACTAACTACTCAGTGGACAAAAGCCTCAACCTGCGTTGAATTACACCCACAATATCTACCCATATATTCCTTATTATTAGCTTTTGTAACATTTTTTTACTGTTTAAGAAAGGTATTTTAAGCTAATATGTATCAAATCTCCTACAATTCCTATCAATGAAGTCATATGTATGTTCTCTGATACCAAACATCTAGGTATGCTAATGAACATCCACAGACAAAACTCTATTCAATAATTATCTAAAGAATTTAATATATTTACTAACCTCTGAAGTGGGAACTCGAAATTCAACCACAATAGATGAGATCTCACTTATTTCTGCATTTTATTAGGATTGCTTCATCAGGTGGCCTCCTTTAACTTGAGTCAAATATCTAACTATAAAGATGATTATACCAATAAATTAAAACTATTTGAAATTGAATGTCAAAATGAAATATCGACAACGTCAAACTGATTAACTGTCAATGAATATCATAACAACCTACTAAAATAAATAAAAATTAATAAAAAAATTTTACCTTTTATGTATAGTTTTTTTTTTCATATATTTTAGTAGGTTGTTATGATATTCATTGACAGTTAATCAGTTTGACGTTGTCGATATTTCATTTTGACATTCAATTTCAAATAATTTTAATTTATTGGTATAATCATCTTTATAGTTATATTTGACTCAAGTTAAAGGAGGCCACCTGATAAAGCAATCCTAATACACACAGCGAACAAAAGATAACTACCACAATAACGCTACACGACCAGCATAGCGTAGTGACGTGTTGGAACAACTGATATGCTGCAGCTGCGTAGTTGTACTCAACCAGTCAGAAATAAGTATATAAAACGCAGAGGTGTACTTTTAACACATCACTGGTAAATATTGGACAAATTCAATATATTTTATTATAAAACTAGTAATTTGAACACATTTTGTGTAAAACGTATTGTCACGGATTTCCTAATCCGTCTTTTTCTTACTTCCAGAAAAAACACTCCGTTAATTAATTACTTCTTTATTAACTGCTCAGTACACTACTGACTACTAATTACAGGTCAACTAAACACTTATTTAATTAATCGCTATCTAAATCGCTTTGATCTCTTTAACTAAACACTTCACTTCAGACTGTAATACAAGACTAATACAAGACTAACTACCTCGGCCGTTTATTCTTCTTTTATAGACCCAACGAATGTTCCAGGTATTTTCTAGCATTTCTAGACCCATTTTCTCGAACGACTGGAACGCTTCTCGTCGTTTCCACAATTTTCTAGTAATGCCTCGATTCACGGTATGTTGTTTGTTTACCAGAATGGCGTAGGGGCGATCGGGGCAATCTTAGGCAATTCGCGGTGCCACAGTCGTCGGTTTGGGAGTGAGTGGGGCAAATTCCTTGACAGTATAAAAAACCATAGTGTATAAAACTATTAACATGGAAATTTTACACATCCTGATTACACACTGGAAAGTTTCATTTACACGGGAACTTTTTTTCAATGTAAGTACTGGTGTAAGGTACAGGACGTTTAAAATAAAGTTTATATAAACAAGCATAAGTTGATGAAAGTTAAAACATAATGAATTTGAACAAAAAGGGTGTGTCACTTTTTTAGAACTAAATGCATAAACTCATAAAAATATATTAAACTTTGAACGCTAATTTTTAAGTTTATTTTTTTTTTCTTTACTTTACTTGTTTCTATAAAATGCAATGCCTTTTTATTTATAAATTGTAGTTGTTCTGTTCTAAGTTACAAGTTTGCGTATACATCTTGTCTCGCTCTACATAATCATCTCTATATCTCTTACACCTCCTTGTGTGTAAAGTGTTATTGAATATATCGCTTATAAAATACCGTACAGCGCTTCACTGTCTCTTGCTGATTGACGTCTCCAAATTGCTTCAGCTCTCGTACACGCTGAAATATTGAGCGTCGTCAGGGCAAGGAAAATTGGTAACAATAATTCTCTCCGAATCCGACAGAAAATGGAATCACCTAGGGCGGCGCTATAAGCCAATATCTTAAATAAAGTACTCCCTATCTGTGTATATTGAAACGGTAAATAAGATCGAGGACGTATCGCAACATTTTTTTATTAAATTCGGGTCTATATTTCTCGATTTCGAGTTTTATGGGTGATTTCTAATTTGGCTCGTACATGCAGTAAGAACATTGCTGTAATAGTGAAGACTGTAAAAAAATAATTTACCATAATGAAGAATCTATAGAAAACTGCCTAGGTCATTTGTCAGGTGCCACCAAATATATACCGTTTTTGAGATCTCATTCTCTCTTCAGTATACCATAGGTCAAACCCAACAAAAGAGTTCGTGCATACACGAGATGTAGCACGTGTCTACATCTAGTGGCCACTCGCTACTCCATGCTGGAGCTAAGCGATCACAGCATCGATCGACCCACCACTGTAGATACCACTGAAAGCTCCCCAACCTCATCTTCCCGAATCAGAACTGCTTGATTTTCTTAGTTGCTTAGGTAGAAACAACGATTTTATTATAAGTGGACTGTAAAGTAGACAAAATGCCCGGGTGAATCGTAAAACCAATCCCCCAATATTAAACTACCTATAATTCATTATTTGTATGTTAATCCTGATAATTATACAGGGTGTTACGCGTAAGAACCAACACAGAGAAAGTGAATGTAGGGTGATGCCAAAATATTGCAATTTAACCAAACATACAGTGCTTTCGGAAACTAACGAATAAATTCATTATTTTTTAAATTAAGAAGTTTTCGAAAAAATCCCCTGGCACGTCGATTAAAAAAGGCACTTTTTGACATACGACCCATATTTGTGACGTCATCCTTGTTCGAGATATGACGTCATCGTCAATTTTTTTAAATAGCAACCCCCAAGTTTGACCATGCTATTTTAAGGAGCGTGTCATTCTACATGCATACATCAAGAAAAATTATGGTGTTACATAACAAAAAATTTAAGAAAGTAATGTTTGAAGATTATAACATTTTATTTTCACAATACTGAAAATGATATTGATTATGTAAAAAATCGACTAAATTAAATGTTCAAATTGCTCACCGTTGGTTGCCTGAGAGTAGCCAAGACGATTAATAAATCCTTTTTGGACATTATCAGTAACCTCAGGAGGTATACGATGTATCTCGTGACGAATTCTTGCTTCTAAATCTTCTAAATTAACCGGTCTAGTATCGTATACTTTGCTTTTTAAGTATCCCCACAAGAAATAGTCTAGGGGTGTCAAATCAGGCGTTCTGGCTGGTCACTCCATCGGCCCTCTTCTCCCTATCTAATGATTCGGGAACAGCTCATCTAAATAAGCACGGACAGGTGTTGCATAATGGGGAGGTGCACAGTATTGTGAAAATAAAATTTTAGTCTTCAAACATAATTTTCTTGAAGTATTTTATATGAACACCATAAAATTTCATGATGTATGTATGTAGGATGACACGCTCTTTCAAATGGTATGGTCAAAATTGGGGGTTGCTATTTAAAAAAATTGTCGATGACGTCATATCTCGAGCAACGATTACGTCACAAATATGGGTCGTATGTCAAAAAGTGCCTTTTTTAAAAACAAAATTGACGTGCCGGGGGATTTTTTCGAAAACTTCTCAATTTAAAAAATAATGAATTTATTTGTTACTTTTCGAAAGCACTGTATAAAGTTGCATACAGACGGAGTTACAAGCCTTCAACTTGGGCCAAACATTTCGATAAAAATTAATATCTCTGAATCACTTTAACTTGGAACTTTGTGAAATTACTGGTAAAAGAATGAATAATAATATACCCCTTATTTTACAAGTAACATTACAAATTAGTATTTTCAGTGACAAAGCAAACCGCTTAATTTTATTCCGTCATGCTCTTTCACGGCTAAAATATCTACTCCATTGTCGAGTAAAGTCGCTGAATAATTTAAAAAGTGTTCATTTCTACAGACTTATTTTTCAAAAATATAATCAACTTACGATGTCACACATGTTTTTACTATTTCCACATTTTTCTAAATATCTCAGCAGAATAGAAAAAAACATTAGATTTTTTATATTATTTTGGTTGGAACTATGACCTAGTAAATTTTTAAATAGTCAAACCAACTTCCTGGACAATTTGTGATTTTTCTATATTTTGGCGAATGCGCCAGTTTAATCGAATGCTGAAACACAGCCTTCTTTATCTAACAAGCCACGAAATAACAAAGGCAACACCGCATAATACTGGAACCGTAGGCCGGCCGGCCGGTTCGAATAGGCTTGACGGCTGGCGGTTTCATTCCTTGGATTTAAACAGTATTCCTTTTTTACAATATGAAATATGAAAATATGTATGTGTAAATTACCCAGCAAATTAGAGTTGGGATCTCTGTTTGGTCAATTAAATATTACAATATTTTGCGCAGTCTAGTGCTTGTGAAAAAAAAGTAACATTCAATTGTTCGGCAAGATCAGCGAGAAGGTGCAGAGTTACACTGTCATTTTTTGATAATGTAATATATCATATTATCACCGACAGTAGAACTTTATATTTCAAATATGTAGGTCATAATACCAATACCTCACAATATTAAATTAGACATGTAATTTTGCCAGGTGGAGAAAGGAAAATAGGGAAGGGAATAAAAGGTTCAGGAATGTAATTAAAATGAAAATAGGTACACACAACGGTTACAAAACACCAAACCGAAACACATTAAACCAAATGACTGATAGAGATCTAGATTTAAATAAATATTAATGAAAACTGATTACCTTGCTGTTTTGAAAGTATCTAATTTCAGTTATTTCGCTTTATTGCATGTATCTTTTTCTGAAGCTTTCAATCTACTTTGTTCTACACCTCGGTTATTCTGACTTTTTTCTGTCAATATATTATTAAACAATTATAATACTATATTGACAAGTATGGCAGTTATTTTTCGTACAAGTATATTTATGTTATTCCCACATACACAAGTATTCAAAAATTCTAAATAAAAATTATATGATGTTAAACTCTGCGCAGTGAGAATAAAATTAGGAGTTTCTTTTTCATTTCCTGTTAATTCTGATGACAAACATTTAAACATTGTTCTATTGATTCTGTGATTGTCTGTAATTATACACAGAATGTGAAAACCACAATTTTGAACTATATCAATTATATTTCGAGTGATAGGAACCATTTCCTTTCCTGTAATATTTAACACCGGTAGCAACTTTACAATTTCACAAAGATTTTCAAAAGGCGAACAAATCATAAAACACAAAATAGTTTTGGCAAATTCAACGTCATCTTTATTAGAAGCTGTTCCAATAATACTTTTTGCACAATAATCTAATCTAGAATTAATATACAGGGTGTTTATAAACTATGGTGCCAAATGAACATGACAGATAGAAAATGTCATTTTGAGCAAAAAGTTTCATGTAAACATAGGTCCGAAAATGCATAATAAAAAAGTTACAGGGTGATAAAGGTACAGTTTGAGAAACAATTTTTCGCAATAACTTCTACAAAAGTTAGGCATTTTAAATGAATCTTGGTGCAGTTTCTTAGACACTAAAATGCAACAATTTCGTGCAAAAACAATTTATTCCCATCGCCCAGGAGCGGAGAGCCGCGGTAGCACATATGATTTTTTTATGAAAAAAAAAATGTCCTTTGCATTTTCGGAAAATTGATCAAATTTTCTGAAAAATAAACTAATATGTCACAAAAAAGGTATTAAAAGTTGTTATGGCAGAACAATACACCTTTGGAGAACTTGCAGATATGCATTTAATTTACGGAAAATGTGGTGTAACTTTCTTATTATGCATTTTCGGACCTATGTTTACATGAAACTTTTTGCTCAAAATGACATTTTCTATCTGCCATATTCATTTGGCACCATAGTTTAGAAACACCCTGTATATATTTCATCGATAATCAGTACTACTATTTTCTCCGTATCTGATAGTGAAGATGATATGTTTGTTAAATAATGTTGGGTACTGTTTTCTTTATTTGGCGAAATATCCGTTGCAGATGATAAATATTGTAAATATATTTTAGTGGGCAGAAGTAAAAATTTATGTAACATATTGTATGTAGTTGGTGACTGAATATATATAAATGCTGTTACGACTATTGAAACAGAATATTTTCTTTTTAACGTGGTCATTTGAACTATCTGATCTACAACAATATCAAGTTGATTAGGGTATTTAAAAGTTTCATCAGTGTGCGAAATTGAAACAGCTTCTTTCAACAAAAACTTTAAGCAGTTGCTTTAAAACGACCGATAACTTATTATAAGACAGTAAAACATATCATCATTGCCAGCAATATTTGTTATAGTTAAGTAGGTACTTACCATTTTCTTTTATCGAACCTCAATTTAAAATTTAAATTTTCTCTATTTGAACACAGCAAACAAGAGGTAACTGAACACAACAACGCTACACGACCAACATGGCGTAGCGACGTGTGTTGGAGCAGCTGGGCAGTTGTGCTCAATCCGTTAGGAGTAGAGAAATAAAACACAGATTTGTGTTAAGTTTACACAAAATGGTGTACTTTTAACATATCACTTAAAATATTTGTCGATATTTAATTTCAAATAATTTTAATTTATTGGTATAATAATTGTTATGGTTAGATATTTGACTCAACTTAAAGGAGGCCACCTGAAGAAGCAATCCTAAAAATGCAGAAATAGGTCTGATCTCATCTACTGTGTTTGAATTTTCGAGTTCCCACAGTTTCAAAAGTGAACTTAGATATTTATAGAATGTTAGTAACTTTAGATAGATTAATTTTTATTTTACATAATTATTGAATAAAGCTTTGGCTGTGGAATTGTTCATTAGCATACCTTAGCATATGTTTGGTATCAGAGAGCATACATATGACTTCATTGATACGAATTGTAGGAGATTTGATTTATATTAGCTTAAAATACTTTTCTAATACAGTAATAAATAATTGTTGCCATTGAATCTTTTCTGTTAGTAAAATTATGTTTTTAGGGAAGGTTCTATATGTTTTCTGTTTACAGAACTTCTATTTACCAAAGAAATATTAAATTAAATAGTAAGATTCGATCTAAAATTGATTACCACACTGCAAAATTCTTACGTTTTTTTTTTTGCTGATTTACATAATAATACGGATAGGCAAGTACATAAATTTGAATACCAAGATTTACAAAAGAATCTACTGTAGAAAGTTAGACTGAGCGTCAAATTTAGGAGTGTCATGTATCATTCAGCAGTGTACATAAATTTCGCAACAAGTAACGAACTGTCAAAGTTGGCCTTTAAATTAAATGCACCGATAAAGGCACCGAGCCATATTAATCGGTAATTGCAGCATCCGACGCTGCAAATTCGTTATCTGACTCCTGATCCGGCGGCAATACAATTTCGGTCAGACTTAATCAATCAGTTGCTAGAAACTTGCTGGTTATCACCCCATTCAGTTCGGTCTAGTGCAAGCTCATAAATAATAATATCTCAGTACTGATACTACTATGCCTGCGTCTTCCTTAATTACTGGATTAATTCAGGAGTCGTCGAGCTATGGGAGTAAGATAATCGAGGTATTATTGTACAGTCGTTGATATAGTATAGTTTTATTCATATAGGCTAAATATGTTTTATTATGCTGTTTTACATTTTCGAATACTCTAAAACGATAATATATAGGAATCCGCCTGCACTTGCTGCGTCATCTACTGATAAGCGCTCGGCGACATTAACAACTAACAGCTACCACGATATACTCCGTCTCGTTGGAGTCGCTGGAGGTAATGGGGGTTCCGGAGGCCTGCATGGGGGCCCTAAGGACCGGAGCCCTGGGTCCCGGAGTCCACCGTGGGGCCCTAGGGCGGAGTCCTACATTGGGGCCCGGAGCACTACGTGGAGGGCCCCGGAATCCTACATAGGAGACCCTGGGGGCGGAAGGCTGGTGCCCTGCACACCTGAAATTAACACCTGTCCGGCTGCACCCTTTGATCTCGCCGACAAACGTGAAATTTTTGGGATTTAGGTAAAAACATAAGTTTCAATTTTCCCACGCTAAGGGAAATTTTCCCACGCCCAACCGTATCCCTCCCTACTTATGTAGGTTAAATTTAGCAATTGTTTTTTTTTGCACAAATTGTTCTACGATTTTAATTCTAATTAAATCACAACTAAATTTCATAAAGGTTTTATCTAGACTGAAAAAAAAACAGTAGTAATCACTTATACAATAATTGTAGATATACACTGTAAAAAAAAGTTGCTGTGTATTTGGGGTTTTTCACTACAAAACGAAAAAAAAAATTTACTCGACTTTAAAAAAAATAAACAAATCACCCTATAAAAATCGGTAACACGACGCTCCTGGTGTGCTACGAGATTTTGATGACGCACCCATACGACAATCGAATCCGGATTAAAATCGTTGCCACATCATGTTTACATAAATAATATCGTCTAACATTTCAGCGTATTATTCAAATTTACCCCCATTTAGCACTTTCTGCTTTTCCCGCATTTCTTTCCCCCCAAATTTGTAGATCACGCCATACATTTGGAGGGGGGATGGATAGAATATAAGCAGTAAGCAGTAGTTTGTTTATTTCGGTCTCGCGTATTCGTCGTAAATTCACAATCCATAATTTTACAAATTCCGAATATTCGGAAATAGTAGTGTTATACGGAGAATGTTTATGAAATGCGAATGGCGCTGTTACGTTTTATTAATAAAGTGATATGGGCGGATGAGTGCAGTTTTACTCAAACTCGCATTTTAAACAGGTTGATAGGTACCATACCACTTAAAAACAATAAATTTGTAAGCTAGATGTACGTAACTACAAACGAATAATTAATTGTACTTACGAGTAGTACTAAGAATTCATATTTATTTGTAAAACGTAGTGAAAACGTATTATCAAAATTATTAAACTGTAATAACATAACATTCGAAAACATTTATTTATTATCTACATTTGTTTTTATTAACAAATAAATCAATATTTAAGAAAAATTCATGCATGTATCTAGATTTTAAAAAAAATTGTTTTACTCCTTGTCGTTAAATAACAGTACAAAACTAGGTAACTAGGTTATTGACCTAATAATACGGTAGGTCAAAATTCACTCTCGATAACTTTTATGAGCATCAGTTCAGAGGCGTGCCATTTCGGTATTGGACAGTTTTCCGTTGACAACACGATGGTTTTTTATTGCTTAGTTTTTAAACACAAAACCCTTTTCAGCTTCTCTTTATAATTTACCCATTGGGTATAGGTTTTTTATGTACTATTACTATTGCTATTACTATTACTATTACTATTACTATTACTAGTATACGAAAGCGCCGATCAGATTATTTCTTCACTTTGCGTAATGTTGAATATTTGCAGCAGCGAGCACTTGAAGGGGTTGCTGTCGTAACACAGGTTTCAAACGTAAAACGTATACTATTCTAAAAATGATGAGCCGGTGGATTATGAATAACAAATGTGGAAAGTATCAGTGGTTAGATTGTATAAATACGTGTCAGTAATTGTTTTTGTGTAGGCACAGTGTGACGGACAGGCAATTCAGCTGTCATAATTTAAATAAAAACAAAAAATAATGTTGCGACGGGTGTACCTTAGCATATTCCGAATTTCATTCGCAAACTTTTTTGTGAAACGGCGTTCGAAACATCCGATACGTACCCACAAATTGACAAACCAACTAAACCGTCCTGAACAGGTGTGGCGTGTGAACAACTCTCGCTTGAACACCTCGTAACCAGAGCGTGGTCTGGGGTAGCACTGAGTAATCGGCGTTTCAGAGTCACTACAGACAGAGTAAATATCCTTAATCCAGGAATGTCCAGCGGCGGTTGGGCTCGATTAGTGCAACAGAGGCAACAAATTGCCACTCATAAGGGCTGTTATGGGAGCTATTGTCTTGTGACATAGAGAAGCATCCATGGAAGTTTGAAAGGGCTTATAAAATTAAAGCGAGACGTAGGTATCCGAAAAGTAAGAGCCATTCGGTCATAAACAGTATATTGTTATATTAGAATTGAAAGTGTTACTTTTGCGGCGACCATAATAATTGTGCTTTGAAATTATTCAAACCAATAAAGCATAGTAAGCAGAATATATTGAATTAGTTATGGCACAAACTATATACTTTGTCAAACATTAGTAGCCATATTGCTAACTGAGTTCATTTGTGTTTAATGCATAAGATCATAAATACGAAAAATTCTCCATATCTCAATTCAAAGTTAATAGTCGGTAATAATGTACACGATGGGGATCTGAGAAATGAACTTTTACTACATATATCTCTGCAGTAATTCTCATTCTTTAAATTCTTATATTCTTATTTAGCTACACATTTTTATAATATATTACCAAAGGAATTAAAATTAATGGTAAGCAACAGCTTGTTTAAACTTAAGGAATATTTTAAGTTAAGTTACCAAAATAATTAAAATTCACGAATAGATTTTTAAACTTGTTCTCATCTTTTTCTATTAGAATATTCTTTTCTTTTTTGTAGTTTTTTATACTTCATTCTGTTTAATATTGCTAATTAGTAGGCCTTGTCAAATAAAAACTTTTTGATTTGATTTGATTTGAAAATATAGTTACTTGTTGTTTGTTACAAAAAGAATAAGAATTATACAGATAAACGAGTTCTTCGAAGTTTTAACAACAAATCATTAAAATGTATCTAAAAACTGCAGAAACACGAAGTTTGTTCCACTATTACGGAGAAAATTCATCAGGAACACTTCAGTGTCGAACACCTGGTACATACATTAAACTTAAGCACCTGCAACTTCAGAATTCAGGCATCCATTCATTCTTTTAATCCTCGTCTCTCGTTTGCAGCGCTGATGGGAACTACGAGGTGACGATAATGACTAAGGCAATCCTTCACCACACGGGCAAAGTAATATGGAAACCGCCCGCCATATATAAATCATTCTGCGAGATTGACGTGGAGTACTTCCCCTTCGACGAGCAGACGTGCTTCATGAAGTTTGGCTCGTGGACTTACGACGGGTACATGGTAAGGAATTTGTCTTTGTATCACAGCTGGCACTTAGGAAAGCTTGAATGATGTTAGTCATGAAATGTCGCGAGATTTCATAACTTTCGTGATACGCGGCAACATGTATAATTACTCCATACATTTATTGTCTTTGTAAATATCGTTTCTAAAGTTGTTAAAAACAGGGAAATTATTAAAGAACAGAGATGTCACACATCTGATAAACTTTTTTGTCTCGGTAGCCGTTTTTTAAATATTTCCTCTTAAATGTGTCACAGTGTTGTCAGATTTTTTTGTATCACAGCTGACACTAGGGAAACTTGAATAATATTAGTCATGAAATGTCGCAATATTTCATAACTTTTGCGGCATATGGCAACGTATGTAATGACTATATACCTTTATTGTCTAAATAAATATCGTTTAAAATTCTAAAAAAGTGGAATAGAAAGAAATTATTAAACAATAGAGAACTCACTCATGTGATGAAGTTCTTTATCTCAGTAGCCGTTTTTTAAATATTTCCTATTAAATGTTTCACACCGTTGTCAGATTTTACTAGTTGTTACTATACCTATAGTCGAATTTCAAAATAATAGAGAGTGATTTATGTTATAAACCAGCACAATTTATAGCATTCAACACAATGAAAAATACATGCTGTCCGTATATTTTTCTATAAAATTATAATGAATTGTATGTCCAGCATATCTGGCAGAGTATACCCGACTACAGAGCTTGTACTGCGCGAATACGCATGCGCCACATCAGAATATACTTCTATTGGTAATGACGTCTTCACCTGTTCTACCTGCAACGCTACCTTTGATGTGCGCGTGGAAAAATTTTGGATATATCTTTCCTCTAGCTTAATTGTGATTGTAATTATTTTATTAAAGATTTTGTGTTTATGTTCTTAAGCATGAAGAATAGTTCCAGCTCTACAGCGTGTTCTCAAGATTCTACCAAATGAGGACTATCGGATGATAAAAAAACTTGTGTGAAGGAATTAGAGCTCGAGGCCAAAAGATGAGTGTTGGTGATGAGGTTGAAATATGTAGTTCATTTTTAACAAGAATGTCTGTGAGTAGTGTATATCGTGTAAGAAATAATGGCAAAGGAGAATATACAATTGGGAAACGGAAAATGCTGGAATCTCGCGGAAGGAAGATGATCAATATTGATCAATATATGCCAATCGTAGAACGATTTGTGGATGGTATTTTGAAAATGAGCTTCCAACAATAACAAAAATCAGGATGCTATCTCACAAAATTAAACTTTGCCTAGAATATCTAGAATTGTGTGTTTTAAAAATTATGAATGGCATGAATTTTCTTTTATAAGACGAAATCGAAAGAGTAACTGACAGGAAAAGCTGAAATAGTGATATGACGAAAAACTATTTAAGGCAAATATTAGAAGGTCGGAATCGGAATCGAAAAATAGATTACACTGACGAAGCATGGATAAATAAATGCCATACGATGACAAAAGTGTGGCTAGTTAATTACAGTACTTTCAACTCTTAATATACAGTATGTTCACAATTCAAAACATATTGTAAATAATTAAAGTAGGCCAATTTTGTATAGCGATTTTTTAATTATGATTGGAGAGTTTACACTATAACAAATATTTAGCTGAAAACAATTACCTAATGGGTAAATACACTGTTTTTTGTGAAATAAAGTAGTAAAGTAAATGTAGTTACTGTATTATGAAAAGTGTGTGCATGTGTCATCAATGCAATCCGATCTCGATATCAATGGAAAATAATCGATTCATCAAAAAATCGCTGTTAAGAAAATCGATTCAAAATATGGCAAAATTATTTATAAAATCGATTTAAATCGGACATCCCTACTTTGAAACCACCAATCTGTGACCGCGTGTGAATACAGACGTATTTCAAACTATATTTAAAGCAAATGACAATATTTACTGGTAATTTCTTAATTGTCGTAGGCAAGGCAAAATGGTTCAAGGCAAGCGCACATTTCAACAAAACCGTAAACTTGTAGTAAACTTTCTAAAAAATGTTTCCTTGCAAAGTTTTTGGATGGAAATTATAACTTGGTCACAAATCCCTTGCGAAGTTCCTGTAAAAGCTTTTGCAACGTTACAGCTTGGTTTGTAAATTTTGAGAAATGCAGCAATTGTATCTTGCTTAGTGGGTGCATATTTACGATATTCAAAACAATACTAGAAATAATAACAAAACAATTAGCAACGAAATTAGATTATTATGATTTATTGTAACAAATGTTGGAAATGGCCACCTTCAACCAAAATACATGCCCCAGATCTTCCTTAAATTGCAGTATCAACACGTGCAAAATTTCCAGGAGTGGCTTTTATCACATCACAACCAGCTACAATGTATTGTCGTAAGTGCTCTTCAATATGACGTTGTAAACTAATATCTTGAGATAACCCCAATCAAAGAGATCAATACCGCTCATGTCGAGTGATCTGGGTGACCAAATTTGACCTGGTTCTTGAGTGCTTTGTCCAACCCCGAATACCCACTCATATACTCAAAGAAAACTGACGTTGAAATCAAGATTATGACATTAGGGTTTTTATCAGACCAAACGTATTTATTGTGGAAATTAATTACAGCATCTCTAGAAATATTAGATTTAGCTACGTCGGTAAACAATATGCCAACAGTAAAATCCTAACCTAACTAATTCATAATTCACATTAAGATTGACAGCGATCTTCCTAGTACATGTAGGATAGCTTCTTCCGACTCAGGCGTTCTAACACTCAAAAGTCGTCCAGGAATTGGACCTTTCTATAATGAGTCTCCGAAAGACATTAAAAAACATGTCTGAACATTCTTGGATTTGGAGTTGGGCAATTTGGAAATCTCAAATTCAATTGTTTTTTGTCGATAAAAAACATAGTTGCAAAAAATATCTCTATTGAAATATTAGAAGCAATCTGCCTTTAGGTTTGTTTATCACTTGCATCGATTTCCCATCTTAGATAAGACCACTAAAATCTAGATTTATGTCGTCTACCAATGAACGTTGACAGAAATTCGATACTCACCACTCCGGATACAAAAATAAAGGTCTCGGACAAACTTAGCTAGTCACAATGTATTTACAGAATAAAACTTGTATAATGACTTTGTAAACAAAAGCTCGTTTAGTGTCGTTTCCGTTTTACGGCTTATTTTCCTTTATATACTCATAAGACAACAGACATCTGAACGATACTTCATTAAATGTTTGAGCGCTTCTACTATTAGTTTCTTTCATGAAGTTTAAATTAAACTATAGTTATAAAAGCCGGTCATTAAATGCTAATTTTTTCACTGAAACGCTTTTTAAAAAGTAATCTAGACGTTTACTTTATTTACTATTTACTTTGATTACAGTGCCTGTATAACTTTGATAACAATTCGTTCTTTGTTTTACTTATGCCATTAGCTGGCCTTAAAAAACAACAAGAATAAAGACAGATTAAATCGAATGGTATGCAAATATGCGGTAGGGGAAAGACATATAGAATAGAAGTGCAATTTAAGAAAAGAAATGAATGAAGTTGTGAGAGAAAATACCACTAGGAGGAACAAAAGAAGGGGGGCGATGTTAAGAAATGGAACCAATGTGTCGAATGAAGCATATAGCAAAGAAATAAGTGTAAAAAACTACTACGTGGAAGAAAAAGAGCCTATACAGCGGGGCGGGACTAATAGAAGAAAGCTAAGAGAAATACAAAAATAAGAAGCCTATATGACGGAATAAAGCGTGAAAGAGAGGAATACAAACCAAAACCAGGATATTTGAGAAACAGTAAACGATAGTTAATAGAGAATGAAGATACCATATTGGAACATTCATAAGTAGAGAAGATGAGTAGAGGGAAGAATCATAAGTAAATTGGGTAGTTCAGACAAGCAATATACAGTAGCAAACAGAAGGCATCACAACATTGAGTGAAGGAAAAGACAATATACATAAACAGAAAAACAACAAGAGTACTGGAGAAGATCAAATAGCTGCGGAATGGTTCAAATATGGTGAAGATTTATCAAAATGGATTCATAAATTAGTAGCTTTGTTCGTAAACCCTACACAGCGTGTAGTGTAGTGTAATTCAGTGTTGCACTCAAATAATAATTTTACACCACTTTCAGATAAAAAATTTGGCTGTTTGTAAATTCAAGTTAGGTAAATTGACAATCCTGTTTTGTTTTTCTTAATAAAGTGTCAATTTCTCACTGGGGCCTGAAAATCTCTTTTTCAGGATCATCTATACCGAATAAAGTAATACATATTATTTGTACACATCTTAAAGTTAAATTAACGTAGGTATCATCGAGAATTTCCACCAAAAGCAAATTTGTATCAATGCAATTCCAGACAAGGTTATTTGTTATTATAGTGTAAATGTGCCTCTTTGCATATTTCTGCGACAAAACAGAAAGCCCATTAGGTACTTTTGAGCTTATGATTACAAATATCTACCAAAAAGTGACCTTTGTGATAAAAGTTTTATTTTCGCGCCACAAATATACTACAGACTTTTACACCACCTTGTTAGCCAGTGTAGTAGTGTCTGCACTATTGCAATAAACGAACAACGTATTATTACACTAGTGCAGCAGTGCACGGTTTACGAACAAAGCTAGTGCAACGAAAAACCTGTTGTCATTACTGTTTTACTTTGCGTTTTAGGTACTAATTTGTGCTATTTCTTTAACTTGCCATAAAATGCGAACCACTCTGTATAATCAAGTGAAATTTGGTAGGGGTATTCTATTTACTTCATTGAATCCCCTAGTCTGGTGGCATATTATTTTTATTTTATTTATTCACAAAAACAACACCCTGTATAGTACAGATTGTGAGAGATTTTTTGAAGTAAAATCTAGTAGAGCTATTTTTATCATGAAATTCACAATTATTTCTTATTTATTTAAATATATGCAACTACGCAAATTTACCATAAACCCTATACTATATTTCTGCTGTACTTAAAAGCGTGAACAAATTTTCCAATATCCTACATAAAAGGTGTTCTTATTGCGGATAAGCAAAATAAAAAATACATATACCATCAGATCTAAATTTATGTTTTGCTTATGATGTTAGTGAAGTGAGAGCAAGAATTAATAGTACTCCTACTAAAAATCATTTCATTACACAGAGTTGTTCGCCTTTTATGGCAAGTTAAAGGAATAACCAAAATTCGTAAAACGTCCTGTATCTCGGTAATGACAATGGTTAGGCCCGTCAACAACAGGTTTTTTGATATTTCCCAATGAAACACCCTGTATTTCTAGTACGCAACATTAGTACAACCTTTTTCTTTCCCGTTTGAACATTTTTAACGTAAAAACTGTGATAATGATTTTATACCAGAAATATTGACAGCTATAACAAAATCTCCAAAGGCTGCATATTCTTTCAGATAAAGATGTCGCTACAGTGAATAGTTGATAAGTTGTTATTAATGAAATACAATAGGTAATACCCTGCATAACTATATAGAAGTTAAATAGTTATTTATGCAACAAGTGCAATAAGCAAGTACGAGTTACATACAATATTTTTTCTACGTTCATGCAAAACCCAGAAAATGATATTTAGATGACACTAAGTCTAGGAAAATGTGACGTCGATTTGAACGTTTATGTTTGTCATGATGACAAAACGCTGTAGTAGAATGACAGAGAGAAGTTTTGTTTTTTGCATGAACGTAGAAAAACTAATAAACACTCTCTATTTAACCAATCTTAGTGAACCCAGAATAAAGAGATTACTTACTTATTACTACCTGTTACTCACTTATTGGAATGTTCTTATTAGATTTTGATACATTTCATTAGAAACAAAATGCTAACTTATGTTCTTTGCATAGGTCGATCTACGACACCTCCAACAGGTCCAAGACTCCAACAAGATCGATGTGGGCATAGACCTGCAGGACTACTACATATCAGTGGAATGGGACATTATGAAGGTCCCTGCGGTACGCAACGAAAAATACTACTCCTGCTGCGAGGAGCCCTATCCTGACATCATCTTCAACATCACTCTACGAAGAAAAACTCTTTTCTACACGGTGAACCTCATCATTCCTTGCGTGGGAATATCGTTCCTTTCCATACTTGTGTTTTACCTTCCTTCAGACTCTGGGGAAAAAGTGTCGCTCTCCATCTCGATCCTGCTGTCTCTCACTGTGTTCTTCTTACTGCTGGTGGAGATCATTCCTCCTACTTCCATAACAGTGCCTCTGCTAGGTAAGCAATACCAACAAGCAGTAGTTACAGCAGTGCTTATTCAAGTATAAAAAAAATACTTGATTACAATTGACTTACTACTTTCTTCCTCTTACTCAAAAGCAATAAGAATATATTAACATTTCGACACTGTATGTAGAATTAATGCTTATTTATGACGGATATTTCTTGCAGGAAAATACCTCCTCTTCACAATGTTATTGTGCACACTCTCAGTGGTCATCACCATAGCCGTATTGAATGTGAACTTTAGGTCGCCGGTGACGCATAAGTTAGCCCCCTGGGTACGAGCCTGCTTCATCGACTTCCTGCCCAAGTTCCTGTTCATTGAGAGACCTAAGAAGGACGATGACGATAAAGGGCAAGACAGTATGCTAACGGACGTTATCCAGGTGCCCATGATGGATAAGTGCAAACCCTTCGAGAAGACATCCTTCGACAGCTTTGATTTAGGTAGTACCTAAACCGTTTATTCAAATAAAATATAACCATATTTATACCAAAATATATGTACATCATGTCAGTTGGTATTCGCAGTATCTATTGGATTCTTGGCATTTACCACGAAATTTAAATGTTGTCTAGAGTAACATAAAAGTGTATAGGGATTGATTATCAATGAACCAAAATGGCGGCGGCCGCCATGATCCGTAAATCAAATATTTTCAAACGGGTTTCTCATCTAAATTAAATTATCTTTGGTAGGATTGGTCTTAAGTTAACTACAAATTGTAGCTCTAGAAGCTCAAGGCTCAAGGAGTTAATTTCAGAACAATTTAGGTTTACAAATTGTGAAAATAAATTCATAAATTGAATACATAATTTAATCATCCTAAGCCTTTCTGAACGATGGGCATTGGGCAACGTCAAACACTAGAATGGACCGTACCCTTATCTTTAATGCTATTAGTTATTAGTGTATGGAAAACCATTGAGAGACGTATTTAATCAAGGGAATACACTATTATACCTAAGTAGTGTTTAATCTTCTTAATTAATTGTCTTAGGTATCGATCTGAAATTAGCTACAAGCGGTAGCTCTTATAATGTAAAAATATAAAGTTCAAGAATTGTGAAAGTAAATTCATTTACATGAAACCATGTATATATCTAAGCAATTTTTGTTCTCAATTATGTATTCTATATGCACTGTAACAGTTTTATCTTGAAATTACGCTCTATAAGAAATATGTAAAGTAGTAGCCATTGTGGGTTTTTAAACTGACCTAAAAATTTAAATTTGCGTCGTCTCCACTCCTGATTTCCGGCAACAGAATTGTAAAATGTTTAAGAATTGTAAGTGGAAATTTATAATAATTGTATTAATATGAAACCACTCACATATCTAAGCAATTTTTTATCTAAATTATTCTTACTTATCTACAAGCACATTGTTCCAAGGCAAAGCTGGCTTGGTATTCAAGTTTACGTAAATAGAAAATTTTTATTTTATACATTATTATTCATTGGTATCCCATCTGAAGTTAGATATAAGCGCCAGCTCTCAGGCAAAATGTTCGACAATTATGATATACTAAATTAATAATAGTTAATTTGTTGAATTTAGCTACAAGTACTACCTCCCATTGTAGCATTGCATGTTCAAGAATTATTATAGTAACTTATTGTTATGGAAACACCCACGTGCCTAAGCAATATATTTTGTCCTCTAAATTATAGTCTTAGGTATTTGATCTAAATATAACTGAAAATGCCAGACAGGCTTTAGAACTACAAAATGTTCAAGAATTTACAAAAGACGGACATAAAGTTATTTTAAAGAACAACATCTACGTATTTAAGCAATCTTAGGTATTGGCTTTAGAATTAATGTTCAAGATTTGTGAAAGTTCATAGTTATCATATTATGTATGAGATCACTCACGTTTTATGTAGTATTTCATCTTCTAAATTATTAGTCTTAGGTGTTCGAGCTGAAATTAGTCACAAGGCAGAATTAGCTTTACAATTATAAAATGTTCAAAAATTGTGAAAGTAACTTTGTGAAGTTATATTTTATTATGAGTATACTAAGGAACGTTATATCTTCTAAATCATTAAACTGGCAAGTGCCAGCAAGCAGTATTTCATCTAAATTATTAGTCTTAGGTATTCGATCTGAATTTAGCTGCTAGTGCCAGCTCCCAGGGTAGAGGTTGACTATATTCAAATTCTCAGTGTTAACAAAAATGTTTATCAGATAATGTGATTGTCGTATTGCAACATCATAATTTTTTTCTTATTAGGGAAGCCATAGTTCTATAAAACATGAATAACTTGGAACCGGTTATTAACAGTGCAAATCACCAGCTCCTAGGTTTCATTTCGTAACTAACTTCATACACCTGTTACTGACTGAAATTAGAGGTAATGAATTTCAGCTCTCAAAGCAGGGACGGCTTGCAATTTTTTATAATTTTATATCTATGTATTGAACGATGCATTAAAATATAATGCAATGTACGTATTGAGAAAAGTCATGGAGAGTAATTATAAGTTTATATCCAGTTATTATAGCATAGCTAATACATTTTTTGTGATACAAAAAATATATAATTCTCTCTAAAAGAATGTTTCAGGATATTGTACTTAACGTTACATTCAAATAAAGCTAGAATACTTTGATCCAGGTCTTCCACCGTCTAGGTTTGAGGTGCCACCTCCAAGCGGCTTGGGATCCTGTTTTGGAGAACCCCCATTCCCTTTACCACTTTCGGGTGGAGATGAAGAATTGTACAGTCCTGCAAGCTGCAGAACGAACACGTTTGACGGCACCAGCGATATCAGCCCGTCCTTCGACAAAATGGACATCCATGACATGGAGAAGACCATCGCGGATTCGAGGTTTATTGCTCAACACGTTAGAAATAAGGATTCTTTCGAGAATGTAAGTATTTTAGCTCATTTTATCAAATCAGTAATCAAACAACATACAAATTATTTATTTGACTCATTGTTTCTTTTCTTTTTTTTTTCAGGTAGAGGAAGACTGGAAGTACGTGGCAATGGTCCTGGACCGTTTGTTCCTTTGGATCTTCACCTTGGCCTGCGTCGTAGGCACAGGCATCATCATCTTCAACGCTCCGTCTCTCTACGACACCACCAAACCCATCGATGTACTCATTTCCAAGGTGGCGAAAAAGAAGATGGCGCTGCTCAAAATGGTGCCGGAGGAGTTGTAGGGGATTCCTAATCAGTCGCCGTCGAAGACTCAATTTGCGATAACGATGATAATCACTAACATAGAAATTGTTATGTTATGTATTGATAAATCAATAATATTACAATGTTGACGCTGTTTCATTTATATAAGATAATGTAGACTAGTCTCGATATTAAATAAATCTTTTTCAGTATAACATCCCTGATGTATTTATTATTTAATAACCATTGACCATAGAAAAGAAGTTTAAAAATAAATAAAATAAAAAAAATTTTTAGAAATTTAAATAGAAGAAATAAGTAAAAATCATTTAAAATATACAATTAAGAAATTTATTTGTTATAAAAGCAGTTCAAGACAAAATTCCCATGTTTTGGTTTTAATCATAATTAATCATTCAGTCTTTAATATAGGCACCATAATGTTAATTTTACAACAAAAACTTGGTTTAGATATTGTCTGAAGCTATTTGTTTGTGGCATAATTTTAGTTTTTCTTTAGTTTTATTAGGTTTTTACCACACTTCTGAACAAATAAAGGTTAATTAAATAAGCCCTTGTGCCAAACGGATCAGTCAATGGTTATTTTTGAAACTAAGTTTGCCTAACCAAAAAATCTCACTTTATTTTTTAGAAGTGTGGCAAAGACCCAATAAAACTAAAGAAAAACACTTGGTTTAAATGCAATTTTGATGACATCATATTGCAGGTTGGATAAGTAGTGCATTGCATACACTGAAATATACGATATGGAATGCGTTAAGTCCCATTGCGCATCCAAATAAAGGTACCAACCCTAGGAGCAGACAAAAGGAGGCACATGAAACTCAGCAAAGACATACTTCATTGGTTATGTGTATGGGTGAGAGAGAGACAACCATCTGCACGTACGATATGAATTGTGTTCTTAATTTCCCATTATTTTGTTTGTAAACACGTCATTGGCGTACAGTGTGGCTTCTTCTTTTATCTTGTATCTCAGTGTTATTCTTTGTATATTTTTGTGGGTGTTATTGTTGGAACATGTCATGTTTTATAAGGGACTGTAAAATTAACCAGCATATAGCACGAAATAATTCTTCATATTCAGAATTCAATTCCATTTCAATTCACAATCAGCTAAGCCCCTACTGATCCGCCATTGCTAGAGGCACAAAACAAAATATGGCGCTGATCATAAATAATCCATTCGCGCAGCTTTTAGCGCATTCCAGTCATCATAATATAAAATTCCATTTCAGTGATTGCATACTGTTCGAGAACCTCTGACACATTTTCGGACTAAAATAGTTTCGGTTTAGGTTTTATCTATGGTTTCGGCTATAACCATATTTTCTATGGCTATAACTGTGAAGATAGTAGTTTTATTCCAAACCCAAAGTTCAGTGTTGCCACATCACCTTCAATGTCGTTGAACTTCCCAAACCCAATTCATGTTACCTACATAAAAAAAAATGGAAATTTTACAATAATAAAAAAAGTTTATTAGTATGAAGTCGCCAAGTTAAATATATCTTATTTATTAATATATAACACGCTACAAAAGAGGCATTATTTAATTTTTTGACAACATTGAATACTACGCAAAAAGACAGACATCTGCAATGAATTTAACCTGAAAAGTTCAGGTAAACAGAAAAAAGAAGAAACGTCAAACAACAAAAGTCCAACAATTATCAAAAAGATGATAGTATTTATCAAGCATTAATTTATCGTACAAATACTTAACCATTTTCGAAATATTTTTGTACACGGAAATCAAATAAGTAGTGCAATTATCAAGAATGATGAGTCATCCAAGCAAAAACTAAAATGTTATAAAAACGCAACTTCTTAAATCAACAATATTTTTCTCAGAAATATTTACAAATCGTATTTCGCTAAAAAGTATGTGCCTTAATTTTAGTATTACCACAGTTTAGACTAAGCAAGAAGATGGATGAACGAAGAGTTGCTGATTATTTTGTTGTCGCTGGATTACCTGATGACCCCGAGCCACTAGATGAAACAACCTTGTCCGAAGGGGGCAATCTAAAGGCCAGTCATGGCCAGCCACCCATTACTGATATAAGTGTGATTTTTCCTAGTTTAAATGAAGTGAAACCAGACGATTACGAAGTCATTACTAAAACACCAACCGGCTTGAACGCTGATCTTAACCACGGCAGTTTAAGGACTACAGAATGCTACTTGTGCATCAGAAGGGGAAGGGACAAGCCACCCTTGGTAGATATAGGTAATATTTTTTTAATTTGATCAGCATTGTATAAAATATTTTATTTTCATATAAGATTTAAATCAAAATGTTGACCATAATTTCAGTAATTTATTACAAAACATATTTCTACAGAATGCCAATGTAGCTATACCTACTTGGTGTTTATACAGTAATTCAGAACTTATCTAAAAAAAATTTTGAATGCACAGTGGATTCTTACAAATACAATTTTGTAAACACCTATTTCAATGCAGCAAATTCAACTGTTTTTGCCGCTGTTGTTAATTTGTGGTTTTAATTAGTAAAATAGTTTGACATACCTCATCTTACAACAAAATTTTGGGCCCATCTTACCCAGTTTCTACAAAGTAACACAAATATGTCTGCTTCTAAACCATTTTTATATTTAAAAAAATAATGTAAATACTTAAAAGACCACAGAAAAGTTAATACGATAAGTAATCGGATATTTGAAATCGCCTGGCTATAGACTGCAGTAGCCCAGCGATGTGAAATTCGGTGAAACTACTAGAACTTCAATAATTTTTTTTTCAGAATAGGGATTTTACAAAAAAAAATTTTACGATATTGACTACATTTTTCATGGCGCATCTATACCTACATTTTTTTAGATAAGTTTTGAATTACTCTACTTACTTTTTATTTTTTTGAATTGTTTTGTTTCTCCTATTTTGTTTTATTTCTTATTTACCTAATATAAAATAAATTTGTTTTATTACAATTTTGTACCACACTTTAATAAGTCTCCATTAAGTTTAGATATGAAACAAAATATTGAAGGGCATCTTATTTAAGTATACCTTAACTTAAGTGAAGTGCTGACTATGAATTTAATCCTTAGTAATTATTTTGCCAATATACTTAACAGAAAACTGTAAGTAAACTATTCTTACATTGTCAGTATGTTGTAATCTGTTACTAAAAGACCTATTCTAAATTGGTAGGATTTATGCAATTTATTTGGTTCACTCTGTATAGATTGCAGTTGAGATAATGTTATCATATGTTTTAGGGAAATCCTCAAAAATTGATAATCAAAATATTTTTATCCAGGAATTTTGTTTATTATTTTAATATTTTATCTTTTTAATTATTTAATACTCAATTAAATTATTTATTATATGCTTCAATAATGATTTGTTATCTTGGAATAGTAAATAGTTAAAATTCTTTTAATATATATTGTTAAAGCTCACCTACCTTTTTAGTTGGTTAATTATGTTCCTGTTTTCGTTAGAATTTATAATTGAAGCTCACCTACCTCATTAGTTTGTAAATTACGTTTCTGTTTATGTTAGAATTTACAATTTTTGTGATGCCTTTATTTTGACGTTTTCCGGAATAGCTATATTCTATTTGTTTCTCGACACGTTCTCGAAATCTCAGAAACTTCGAGAACTGTAAAACCTATATAAGCAGATCATAATCGGCCGCTGAGTCAGTTTGTATTGAACAGCCAAACGCGAGTGACAAACGTCAAAGTAAAGTATTTGACAGTTGTGAATTTGTTGAAGCAGATTTCTTGTATTTATCAAGAGTGACAATAAAGATTATTTGTCCACGTGACGTTCCAACGATAACCTAATTTCGAGGTTACATTGGTGTCAGAAGTGTGACGTTCCACAAAGAAGACATTTGGAGTAGATAAGTGAATGCCGGTAACGAGATCGAGAGCAACAGAAATGGAGGAGACATTGAAACAGTTAATGGGAATGATGCAAGATATGAAAGAAGACTTAAAAAAGGAAATGAAAAACAGCCAGGATGAAATGAAGACTAGCCAAGACGAAATGATGAAAGATATGATGGAAGACTTGAAAAGGAAATGAAGTACAATCAAGAGGAAGTGAAGAACAGTTTAGAGAAAATGGAAAGTAGTCAAGGAGAATTGAGAAACGAAATGAAAACCAGTTTACAAGAAAACAATAAGAAGTTGGAAGAAACAATTAAGGTGAAACTTAACGAATTTGAGGAGACTGTTGAAGACGAAATCAATCAATTGAGAAGTGAGGTGCAAGATAAAGTCCAAGTCGTAGAAGAAAGTGTTGGCAAGCTACAGAATGAAGTCACAAAAATCGTAGAAGAAAATATATTAAAATTAGAACACGAGGTTACAAATCTAAAATCCCAGTTGTCCGCGAGGGAACTCATTAAGACTGAAAGCAGCTTTCTTCCATCGCAAAGGTGAAGCCACCAACATTTGATGGAAAGGTGTCATGTAGAACTTACCTAAAACATTTTGTATCATCTGCCTTGGAAAATAAGTGGTCAGAAGAATAAAAATCAACATCAATTATAGTTGCTCTGCGGTGTGAAGCTATGGAGATATTAAGAACACTAGCTGACGATAAAAGGACTATCAAATGCTGAAGGTTGCTTTGGAAATGAGGTATGGCGACGCCCATCTGCAACATGTCTACCAAGCACAACTAAAAGGCCGAAGACAACGTTTCAAGAAAATCTGCAGCAATTTGAGGCGGATATAGCACGTATGGTGAAGCTAGCTTACCCCACGGCACCGACAGAATTCCAAGAACAGTTAGCAATAAGTAGCTTCATTGATGGCCTGCGAGACTCCGAGATCAGCCAAGCGTTAAGGTTAGCCAGACATAAAAACATATCTGAAGCTCTGGCCCAGGCACTGGAAATTGAAGCCGCCCGACAGGCTTCCAGAAACAGTCAAGGCAGAATAAGACAAGTTAAGTTTCAAACTAGTAAACAACGATCAAGTGAAAATAACCTGGAAGGATTTATGAAGAGTTTGCAAGATTTAATGAATAACTTCCAGCAAGAACATGACCGTACTAATTCCACTGTATATAGCAGACGAAGACCCATCCAGTGTTGGAGTTGTGGAGCTGAAGGGCATCTTAGGAATCGATGTCCTAAGAATACATCTAGTCAGGACCAGGAAAACGCCAACTAGTCAGCTTTAAGGGGCAAAAGCTGGCTAGGTGTTACCAAGCCCCACCAACTATCAAGATCAAGGTAACCCGTCTGCAAAATAATGGAACGAGTTTGGTAGTACCAGGGCGTATATGCGGACGGGATTGCGAAATGGTCCTTGATACAGGGTCTAGTCACACCATAGTGAGACCGAACATCGCCGCTCACTGCAGAATACAAAAGCCAGACCGAAATTACATCTTGGAGACAGCAAATGGAGAAGTCATATTAGTGAAAGGCATCCATCTAGCTAGAATAACCCTGGGGACAACCACTTTCCAACACAACTCTTAGTAGCAGATATAACTGATGATGTCATTCTTGGACTTGATGTCATGACTGAACATCATTTTGTGCTGGTACTTTCTCGAAGATCATTGAAGACCAAAGATGAAGAAATCATCATGCAGTTTCCCGAAATCAGAAACCTTCCTATTAGAACTGTGGAAGCGTCAGCAGACATAGAACTTCCAGCAGGTTCAGAAGTTGTAATTGAAGCTATTTGTAGCAGTCCTTCGGCAGTTGAAGAAACTGTAATTGTAGAACCAGAGCAAGAGAACAGCCTGTATAGGAAGGGTATATTAACTGGAAAGACATTAACAGAAAGGAAAAACAATTTGGTATTGGTGAGAATGCTAAATCTAAAGGACTACCCACAACAGATCAAGAAAGGCGAACCTTTGGGAATTTGTCAAACAGTTGCATCGGTGTTCAGTAATATGGAATCATCAACAGCACCTCGAAATATTCAAAAACTACCCGAAGTCATGCAGACCCTTGTTAACCGATTCAAGTCCCCACTACGAGCTGATGAAGTCCAAAAATTGGAAGATTTGTTGAGGCGCTACCAGGATGTATTCTCGTTAACAGAGAATGACGTCGGAAGGACTAATCTTGTGCAGCACCGCATAAATACCGGCAACACCACTCCAATTAAACAAGCTCCACGACGTATCCCTTTAGCGAAGCAAGAAGAGGTATCGACGATGCTTAGAGACATGCAGCAACAGGGAGTCATTGAACCATCTCAGAGTCCATGGACTTCGCCGGTTGTTCTGGTAAAGAAGAAGGATGGCTCTACCAGATTTTGTGTAGATTATAGAAGACTAAACGATGTCACTAAAAAGGACAGTTATCCGTTGCCAAGAATAGACGATACCCTGGATACCCTGTCTGGATCCCAATGGTTTTCCACATTAGACCTGAAAAGTGGCTATTGGCAAGTGCAACTTCACCCAGATGATAAAGAGAAGACAGCGTTTTCCATTGGAACAGGGTTGTGGCACTTCAACGTCATGCCCTTTGGCCTCTGCAATGCACCAGCCACCTTTGAAAGACTTATGGAAACCATTCTACGAGGAATGACCTGGAAAACTTGTCTCGTTTATCTTGATGACATAATAATACTTGGAAAAGACTTTGAAGATCATTTGAAGAATGTTCAAGAAGTTTTCCAAAAGTTGAGAGAGGCCCGGCTCAAGTTAAGTCCCAAGAAGTGCATGCTCTTTCAAAAGGAAGTCAAGTATTTAGGACACATTATTTCCTCTGACGGAGTGAAGACTGACCCAGAGAAAACTGAAACCGTCTGGAAATGGCCAGTACCGAAAGACAAACATGAATTAAGGAGTTTCCTTGGACTTTGCACTTACTATCGCAAGTTTGTGAAAAATTTCGCTGAGATTGCGAAACCCCAACAATCAACCATTCATCTGGACGGAACAATGTCAACAAGCTTTTCAAAGATTAAAAGAAGATTTGTGTTCTTCTCCGATTCTGTCATATCCCAAGCCTGGAAAGACATTCATCGTGGACACGGATGCTAGTAATACTGGAATTGGAGGAGTATTATCACAAATTGAAAATGGGCAAGAAAAGTGATTTCCTACTTTAGTAAGGTCCTCTCTAAGCAAGAAATGAACTACTGCGTAACCAGAAGAGAGTTGCTTGCCATAGTTAAAACTGTGGAGCATTTTCATAAGTATCTCTATGGTCAGCCGTTCGTCTTGAGGACCGATCATGCTTCTTTGAAGTGGCTACTGCAGTTCAAGAATCCGGAAGGCCAAGTGGCAAGATGGCTTCAACGGTTGCAGGAGTACGACTTCAAAATTGAACACCGGAAAGGATCTAACCATCGGAATGCTGATGCCCTATCCAGAAGACCATGCCCTCCAAACTGTAAGCACTGTATGCGACAAGAAATTAGAGAACAAGATGATTTTCTTTGCCGAAGAATTAACATCCAGGGCCCAGAGGATTGGGATATTAAAACCATTGCTAAAGAACAAAGTGAAGACCCGGATTTTGGACCAATTTTCCAATGGAAGATAAACAACATGGACAGACCCACCTGGCAGGACATTGCTGATAAGTCACCGTCTCTAAAAAGCTACTGGGCGCTATGGAATTCTTTAGCCATCGAGAACGGCCTATTAAAAAGAGTCTGGGAGAGTCCCGACGGCAAAGAAAAGGTTTATCAAACAGTGCTGCCCCAGAAGAGAATTCCAGAAGTTCTTCAAGCACTGCACAGTGGAGTCGGTGGTGGGCACTTTGGAATAAACAAAACTCTGAATAAAGTTAGAGAACGATTCTACTGGCTTGGCAGTCGGTCCGATGTGGAAGAATGGTGCCGACGTTGTGATACCTGCGCCTCTAGTAAGGGACCCAGGACTCGAAGCCGAGGACAGATGAAGCAGTACAATGTTGGAGCTCCATTCGAGAGAATAGCTATTGACATAGCTGGACCATTTCCTCGTAGCAGCAGTGGGAATCGTTATATTTTAGTAGTCATGGACTACTTCAGAAAATGGCCAGAAATATATCTCTTACCTAATCAGGAAGCTGTTACCGTAGCCGAAGCATTATTCGAAAATTGGATATGTTGTTATGGGGTGCCCAGAGATCCATTCCGACCAAGGACGAAATTTCGAGTCGGAAGTATTTCAGAACGTTTGTGAGCTGCTAGGCATTCACAAAACCAGAACTACACCTCTTCACCCGCAATCAGATGGAATGGTGGAAAGATTCAATCGCACCATCGAAAACTTCCTGAGAACGGCCGTCAACGAGAAACAGACCAACTGGGATACCTGTCTTCCTCCATTTTTACTGGCTTACCGAGCAGCAATTCATGAGACCACGGGTAAAACACCAGCCAACGTGATTTTCGGCACAGAATTGCGGCTACCCATAGATCTAATTATGAATCGACCGCAACACGAGGAAAACTTAGATGATTATCTCAGCCATTTGAAAGACCGAATAAAGATGGTACATGAAGAAGTACGAGAGAAGATAAAAATAGAAAGCGACAGAATGAAGACCAGATACGACTTGCGTGCCAACAGCAGCGGGTTTCAAGAGCTTGAGAAAGTGTGGCTGTATAACCCAAAAGAAGCAAGGGTAAATCTCGAAGCTGCAGAAATCGTGGGAAGGCCCTTATACAATACAATATTATTAATTTTGTCATATACTAATTTGTTCTAAAGAAACATTTAAAAGTTTTTATAATTGTTTAGAATGTTCAGCTTGAAATGATTCTTTTTCTCTATACTTTTGTGAAATTTATTTGATTTTATTGAGAAATATTAAAAAATAATGTAGGCACTTAATGAACTTAATACTAAAAAATAGATAATATTAATCTTATTAAAATATTACAATCTAGAAAATTCTAAGAAAACTACACTAAATTTTTAAATGAAATTAAACTTTTACTTTAATAAAAAATATATTGTTTAATAAATCTTTTAGGTGTTATGTACGAAGGCAAAGAATACCTGATGGCAGATGCCGAAGTGGTAAAACAAAGTGTAGGCGGTAACGTAGCTAACGTGAATAACTCGACATCCCAAACGTTCATTACTTATCGAAGGGGTGTCCCTACAATGCCATGCAACGCCCTTGTCGTCACAGACATCTGCATAGTCATAGCAAGTAAAGGAGAATCTCCTCCACACGCTTTCTGTTGCATAAACAAGAACTTGAATAAGGGGATTGTGGGTAGTGATGTTTTTCTATGTTACAAGAAATCTATGAATAGGGCTAAGTTGTTGACATATAAACCTGCTGTTCTCTCAAGGTAAATTATATTTGCGATAAGTAAGGTGTTGTTAATTATTTGTTCAAATTTAGGTATCCCATGATGGATTTACCAAACTTTCCATTTCCGAACTCTGTGCCTTTATTCTGTCTACCGATGGGCTCAACCTTGGAGCTCTGGCCCGTGGAGGCTACCCAGCCAAAACCAGTATTTAGTACTTTTGTTCTCACTGTTTCCGATGCAAAGCACAAAGTGTACGGGTCTGCCGTGACATTCTACGAGAAATTCTCTGAAGAAAATTTAACTGAAGAACAAAGAGAGTTATTAGAGTACTCAGACGATTCGAAATTCACCTTGAATGTTAATAAAAGCATATGTATTTTATCACATTGGCCCTTTTCCGAAGATTTCGAAACGTGGTTGAGATGGTTACACGTAAGTGACAATTTTTTTATACCCATAAATTGTCATTTACTTTAAAATTGCTTCTAGGCGGTTGTAGCAAGTCAAGAATCCCAAACCACACCGATCGAGAGATACATCACTCAGTTACTAGACGAGGTGCCATTTCCCTCCCCCAGAATCCTTCTCCAACTTTCCAGCGATACCCACGACCGGGTCATATTGACGCAGCCCGAGGATTTGCCTCTTCCGAGAAGCGCAGCCAGTTTCAAGCAATTACTGCTCAACTTGGGGCCCGAAAATTGTCTCCAGGTGCTGTTACTGATCTTAACGGAACAGAAAATACTTATACATTCTCTCAGACCTGACACTCTGACTTCGGTGGCGGAAGCGGTGTGTACGATGCTCTTCCCGTTCAAGTGGCAGTGCCCTTACATTCCCCTTTGTCCTCTGGGTAAGTAAATAATAAAATATCAACAAATACCTGATCTGGGCGAACAGAACTTGAATACAAGTATGGGTAACAAGAAAATTGAGAGTAGTTCAAATGTACTATTCAAAAACCGAGTTCTACCTCTCTTTAAATATTTTGTAATTATCTTGAGCCTTCAAACAATAATTTATTTATAAGCTTGTAGTAGTTCAAATGTATCAATGGTTTATAATGGTATTTTAACCAGAAAAATTACTGTGAAGACAAATAACATGTACTGTTCGGTATAATCAGATTTCCAACATTTAGATTTATGTCAATTTGAATATTTGCTATTCTCTCAAATATACAAACATTAATATAAATAAATTTTTGTTTTATTTGGATGGACAGTAATTAAATACAAGTATATAGGTGCTAAGTGTGGTGAATTTAGTGGCAGTTGTAGCAAACAAATATACCTGGAACATTTTTCTATATTTTTATATTATTTCTTAGGTCTTGTAGAGGTGTTACATGCTCCTTTACCTTTCTTAATTGGTGTTGATTCGAGATTCTTCGACCTGTATGATCCACCTGCAGATGTCAGTTGCATCGATTTGGACACTAATATTATAACAGTAAGAATTCAAATATCTTACGGTAAAGTTTGTAAGCCAAGATTAATTTATCGTTTAGGTAGCTGAAACTCAACGACAGTCTCTTAACGTTAAGTTATTGCCGAAACGCCCAGCGAAAACCTTAAAATCCTCGTTGGAATACTTGTATTACCAATTAAGGAACAATCCTGTTAATACTCCGGAAATCGTGGACCAGGACAACATAGAAGTCGAGTTCCAGAGAAGAAAAAAAGAGGTGAGTGGAAATTCGATTTATAAAGTTATTCTCACACTTCTTTTTGCGTTTACAGCTGGCTCAGGAACTGGAAATTCAAGAAGCATTTGTTAAATTCATGGTTTTGACATTGAAGGGCTATAGTTCGTTTCTCCTGCCCATCACCAAAGCCCCCACGGTGGGCACTACAGACCCCCAAGCGCTCTTCCAACTAGGAGATTTCCTCAAGAGTAGAGACAAGGCCCACACCAAGTTCTTCACGATGATGATGCGTACTCAAATGTTCATTAGGTTCATAGAAGAAAGGAGTTTTGTGGCAGACGGGGACCAAGGCTTAGCGTTCTTCGACGAGTGTATCGAGAAGATAGGCAACGACGAGAACCCGAGCCAACGACTGATAGAGTTAGACTCCGTGCATAAGAGTGACAGGACTGTGTTCGTTTTGCCGCCCGAACCTGCACCACAAGGTACGTTAAACAAACTTGTGCCAAAAAAAAAGTATAATTATAGATAAATGTATTGTATTTTGAAAATTTATGTTTCTGGTGTGGAGTACCAAGTGCAATTCAAATTAGTTCAAATGTACCGTTCAATATTTAGGTTGAATTCTGTTTTCTAGCAATTTTTTCAATATAAATTGGCCTTAAAACATCAATATGGTAGAAAAATCTGGAAAACTAGAAGTGGAAGTAGTTCAAAAGTGCCATTCAAAATTTAGATTTTGCTGTTCTTACAATATTTTGTAATTCTCTCAAGCTCACAATAATTTTTAAAAAATTGTAGTAATTTAAATGTGTCAATAATAGTCTCAAGGCAAAGAATATGTTTTTAGTAAGTATTGTAACACTTGAAATGTATCAATGATATATAATGATGTTTTGTCCTAATAAAAATCATCAGTCTGATCAAGAGCAAATGTATTTCAGTGCATTGGTGTTATAACATACAGTAGTTCAAATGTCTCGATACATATTTCCTGCAAATCTGAAGGAGCTGTTAGTATATTGATAACAAGGAACACTGTATTATAAAAACTTTTACATTTTCAGGAGAAACGTACGAGTATACTCATTTTAGTTTGAATCCTGCGTTGTTAGCGAGTTCCAGCAAAAGAAGAAACCATTTATCGTCTTTGTACCCAACTGTGATGCCGGGCTCTCCCATGGCTCGAAGGACCAAACATGAGATAAAATCCGCCCAGAAACTGGCCCGGTAAGATAACGTCAACGACAATACAACGGAAAATTTCATGTGATTTAATTTCAGCAAGTGTCTTCGTTCGCCCGAACTGTGGGCGAGATGTTTAAGCGGCACGTGTCACACCTTGTACTTCATGATCCTGCCCAGTATGCTGTCACTGAACGTCGGCCAAGAGAAAGCTATCTTGCAACAAGCTTACGAATTATTAGTGAGAGCGATGCATCAGAGGTTGGCGTGCGACGAGGTTTGCTATCGGTTGATGATGCAGTTGTGCGGCGAGCATTCCAGGCCTCTATTGGCCGTTAAATTACTAGTGTTGATGAAGAAGTATGGTATACAACCGAATGCGCTTACTTATGGGTGAGCGAGACGTCGTAAAATCCTTAAATTTAAAAATATATCTTTATTTCTTTTTAGATTGTATAACCGTTGTGTCTTGGAAGCGGAATGGCCGGCTTATTCAGGTTCGAGCCAGTTGCTGTGGAACAAATTGAGGAACGTCGTTATTGGTGCCGCGCACTTTAAATTTGCAGGCAAGCGTAAAGCGGCTAGGAAGATGTCCGCTTCCACGGAAGGAGGTAAGTCAGAGACAATGATAATACCTTTAGTGTTATTGATTTTAATGAGTTTTTGAAATTACAGGTTCTAGTTTGTTGGATCATACGGACAGAGCGGCTTCCCGCTCATCGCTAGACTCGCACGAAGCCATCAAAGAAGACAACAGCCTGCTTGAGAAGTTCCGAAAAGTGGCGAGCATTGTCAAAGGAAGCCTGAATAATTTAGAAACGGTGCCTGACTCTGGAGGAACCAACGAGAACGAGACCGATAGCAAGGAAAAGTCTAGCGAAAAAGCGGAAGAGAAGTTAGCGAATAATTATATATCTCCCGATAGCCCCTCGGAGTGCAGGCTGCTTTCCAGATCGGAGAGCGCGGGAGATGCGAATATTATCGATAAGTTACAGAATAATAAGAAGGCTTGCTCCAGAGCGCTACAGTTCAACGGCTGCGAAGGGAAATTTGTTGAGAGCGGAAAGTAAATAGCACTTGTTATTTACGTTAACTAAAAATTGTCATTTCTGTTCCATTTCCAGAGCTTCGCCTAGAGAAATAGTCACAGAAAACGATCCTTTGGGCGCCTTAGAACAACCGCCGCCGGAAACAGCCGTACCGCCGCCCCCGGTTCGCGTTTGCTCTTCGCCAACGATCACGGACGAGCCCATCTTATTCAGGTCGTCCGTGCACCGTTCGGCCACCTTCGAGGGAAGTCCTCCGGCTCAGAGCAAGATCCATCGGTCGGAGACCGTGCCCGCGGCGACGGTGGCTTCCAGCCTGGCCAGTCTCAGTTCCAGCTTCAAGATTGGTTTTAGGTGAGTTTTGTGTCTCGTATTTCGTTTCGTTAGTTGTAAATAGGCTCGATATTCATTTTTGATTCGTGATACCTCCGACATTCACCATTCTTCACTTAAAGACTTGTTCATTTGTTTTAACGATAACAGTAATAATAGTTCTCACAATTTTCACGGAATAGTTGTAAAGCAACTTGTGCAACGCAAATACCGTTTTCATTTTATACTTTCTAAAAGAACTTCATTTTCAAAGTAGTTCAAATGTACCATTCCAAATTTGCATTGGTTTCTATCCTTTTGAATATTTTGCACTTCTCTCAAACAAATATTAATCTATTAAGAAAGCTTCTAGTAGTTCAAATATATCAATGGTATATAATGATTTTTTACTCTAAAATGTTAATAGTATCAAGGCAAATAACATTTGTTTTCAGTACATTATTCAGTATAAACTTTAAAAAATACAGTAGTTCAAATGTCCTGATTTGTATTTGGAAAACTAACTAAAATTGAAAGTACCTCACTTATATGGCAATTCTACAGTATAAAATAAATCGTAATTTCTTTACGTATGCTATCAAAGAAATAAAGTGATTGTTTTTTATGTTATTTAATACTTTTTGTAACGTGAAACTTATTCAATGATCTAAAAAATATTTGGACATACGAGGGTCGATCAATAAGTACCCGTGTTTGAAGACAGGTGGTGCCGCTGAGGAAAGTTTTGAACTGCCATCTGCCAAACGACACCATACTAAATTTCAGGCTGATTCATAGGTTGGTTTTTATTTGGCAGCCAATTGTCCTGATGGGACCGTCTTTGCCTTCTTCAGAGCAAATTCACCCAGAAAAATCCTTTGTTTCGACTGTTGCTGGTCTCTGGTGTATAATAATGTATCCTAGTTTCATGTGTGATAGAGATACGATGCAACAACTCTTGCAAATTTTGCTTAAAGAGGTCCAAACACTGTTTTGACATTGACAGCCGTATCCGCTTGTTGTTTCAACAATTTTTTCAGTTTCTGCGAGGTGGCCTGACTACTCCTCAATAATGGATGTACAATCACGTTTAAATTCGTTAAACCTCTCACAGTTGTCATAGATGGTCAAGGGTCCCCTTAGACAGTATCCAACTTCGCTTTTCTCTTTGTACATTTATCGAGAAACACGTATGACACAAGTGGCTGTCAAATAAAAACTAACCTATAAATCAGTGTGAAATTTACTATGTTGTTTGACAGATGGCGGTACATAACAGTAATGTCAACTTCTCTCAGCAACGCCACCTGTCTTTAAACAAAGGTATTCTTTGATTAACCTTTGTATAGCATGCTAATTAATTAACATTGCTATAAAGCAAGTCACAATTTTTTTTATCAGAATTCATTTAGAATCAGAAAATATATTTGTATGACTTAAATATAGGTATTCAAGATCGGATAGTATATGCAGTATTATTGTATGTTAAATTAAAATTGTTTTACAATTGATAACCGTTTCTGCAAAGTTTCATAAAATATTTGAAATCTAGAATCGTTTATATACTTTTCACTGAAATTCTGTTTAACAGACAAAATTGCACGAAATATAGGTATATTTTGCTTATACGGTAATTCTATAATTTTGAAATAACTCGTAACTATTTCTCTAATATTAGTAGAATAAAATTATTCGTTTTGCGTTCTTTAATATTTTTCATAACATAAAATTCATTCAGATTTCTCAAATATACAAGGACTGCATTAATACAGCACACTAGTCAGATACCATCGCTAAGAAACGAATTGCAATTTTCTTAGAATTCACTCACATGAAGATAGTAGCAATATTGATATTGTGTAGATTTTTTTTATTTTTCATTATTGTTTTTGTGTTTTTTTCTTATTTATTTCATTGCCATTATTTTTACATTATGAATTAAAATTGTTTTTGAAATTTATATCATTTTTTACACATAGTTAGTTTATATATTTTTCATCGTGTTCTATGTTTAACTGTAACGAATTTTGCAGAAACACGATAATACTTGATATACCTATATTTAATATGAAGTTCACTCATAGTCCATATAGATCCGTATTAACAATTTCTATGTTTACACCATAAAAAAATTGACCGCGTGCATGTGGCAGAGCTGTTTAGTGCATCGTGGCTTGCCTAGCTTGCACTTGCACGTTCGTAGACAGTAGTAGATGTGTCATTTTAGCCGCTATACACCGTCACGCCTCTCCCTCCGCAAAGCCGACCTCAAGGTCCCCCAGCAGTTCATTGAGAACGCCCTCACCAATTTCAGGTAAGTGACCTCAGTTATCATCACAGGTAGTCGTATCGTCACCCACAATAGACATCGGTTGAACCTAACATCGATATTAAAAAAGAAATGACAATGATCGATGTTTCAAAGTGGCACATTTTATCTTCAGGGCACCTTGGGTTGCTACTCTGTAGAGTTTTTGTTGATTTGATGTTATTTTAAGCAATTTGAAGGCAAGGCACTATGAAATTGTCTGACGATGAAACTAATTGTTCAGAAACGTTAACGTCTTCAAAAATAATGCTTTATTGTTAATCATTTTGTTAAATATGGACTGAAAGCGACGGGCAACGAAACGACTGCTCTACGACGGCAAATGTAAGCCTCTAAGTCCCCCATACATTCCCGACTGTTCCTCTTTCAACTGGAATGTTGTACATGTTTTTATTTCTTCTAGTCCAAGTAGCTTAACTAGTAAAAAATCCAACGAACTAATACAAGGTGGTCTCAGTTCGATCAAATCGGCGGCCACCTCCATGGTTAAGAAGATGGAGGAGATCAAGGAGGCCATCTCGACGTCCTCGAATTCCACGCCCGTGAAGGTGCCCACAGGCGACAGATTGGCGTCGGGAGATGCCCAGGAGGAGTGCGATTCAAACGACGGTAGCGAAGGAGGCGAACGACACAGAAAGGTGTCGACTGAGATGGGAAGTTACAGGGGTAGTTGCACAAACTTGAAGGATTACGACGAGCCGTTGCCGGAGAATCTGTTTCCGACACCAAAAGAGGAGAAGCATGGTGAGTGTTGCTATTATAATGTTACCAAATATGTATAACAGATGGCGTAGTGTATTTTACACAGTAAATAATAGATGGCGCTTGAAATATTTGTTTTACTCATGGTTTTCTTTGATTTATCTACAAATATAATCTTTATTAGTTACTTTTTTAAGTTTTTTATATACTTTTTTATTTTCAAATTTGAATTTTGTACAAATAGGGTGTTTTTTCATAGTTAAACTAATTTTATTGGTTATAGTTTAAAATATTAATCTGTCAATCGATGTATTGCTAAGAAATTGGTGTGCGATAGAAAGTAATCAATTTCAAGCAGATTAAAATCTATAGTAAACAAATTCCAGCCTTTTAATGTAACGTAACAAGTACTTCTCCATTTTCACATAAGAGAAGAAAACTAACAAATAAAATAATGGTAATTTATAAACTTTACCAATACAGGGTGATTTACAACTTATCTAAAAAAAATTTGGGAAATGCATCATAAAAAATGGTAAATATTATAAATAAAATTCTGTAAAATCCTTATAGTTAAAATTTGAAGTTGATGAAGTTGTATTATTTTCAACCTTTACATCGCTGGGTTATTGTTGAGTCTAGCCAGGTGATTCCGAATATTGAAATCATTCAAATTCAATATAGTGTTAACGTTTTTATGATGCGAGTATTTACATTAGTTTTTCAAGTGTCAAAAATTGCTTATGTGTATAGTAGCAACTCGGGAGTTGGTGGATATCGTTTTAATTTATGGTGAAGGGAAAATGCTTTAGCAGAACGATTTCCCAGTAAACATGTGCCAAATGCAGCTACTTTTACCGCGGTGTACAGTGAGTGCAAGTATAATGCAACGCAGGTGTGACAAGGAAAAGTTGCAACCAAATCATGGAAAAGATGGAGATCCAGGGCGTCCACGGTGTATTGCAGCAGTGTAGCATATCATACACGAGAATCAATTATATCCGTACCATGGCTGCTACGATCTGGCTTTAAATTCTTTGAACTTGTTTTTGTGGGGATATTTAAAAAATGAAGTATATGGCACTGATGTGGACACGATTGATGATGTACGCAAACATATTGCAGCCAATAACTTACGAGTTCTAAATGGACAAGAAGCAGAAACATTTGTGTTAGTTTGTAGAAACTGGGTAAGACGTGCCCAAAATTTTCTTGCTGTTACATCATGTATGTCAAACTATTTTATTAATGTTATTGTTATTTATTTCTTTCTCTGGATATTTTTTGTTCGCTAGCCGATTGTATGCTTTGCCGTGTGAGGTTTTACGGTGGACCAGTTTCTAGTGCCGTGGAGAATTGTATTTTTAAATCATTTTTGTACTGCCCTTTTTGATTTTTTTAAAATTATATTTATAGGCCCCTGCATACAAAATTTTTTTGGATAAGTTCTGAATCATAGACAGTTGGTCAAACTTACAGTTGGGAATTATAGATGGCAACACTTGCAAAAATCACCTTAGTTTTTACTGTAAATAACAGATGACACTTGCGTATATTTGATAAAAATGAACATTTTTAAATATATTTTATTTTGTATTTGTAAATCTTTATTTTACTTTTTAATTCCCAAATTCATTTTTTCCGTACTCATATCTGATAATACTGCAACTCTTCTTCAGAGATAATGCTTTTGTTTTTTTTTTTTTTTTGGTATGTGGTAATCTTTGTGTAGCTTTTTTGTTAGATGTCAAAGTAAGGTTTGGCTTTTGGCGATAAATTTTGACATTTGTAGGCTTTCCAAACCAACGGTCTATATACAGATTCGGAAATTGCGGATCTTTACAGAGAAAGTAGAAATTGCCGCTTCATTCCAGGGAAGGTACGAAATTTAAGAGGGGCAGCGACGTGCATTGGTCTAGCATTCCCCACTACTACGGTAATCGGTTCCGTATCGCCAACGCCAATGATGCCAGTGTTGTCAGATTTCATGCATTCCGAATAAATCTCATGCTCTCATATTTTGATTACAAAATCTCATGCTTTTTAATAGACACAAAAAGAAATAATAAAATTATTAAAATTACTCTTTGAAATCTACCAAAACAAAGACCTAACGAGAAATAAAGGCAAAATTGAGGGCAAAATTGAATAGATAGAGGTAGGTATCTACAATATTTGGGTACTTGAAATGTCCTTTATTGTAGACTGCTCTCTTAATAATTAGCAATGAATACATAAACGGGTATGACAGTCTACGGATATGCGGTGTGTGCTGTATTCACGCTGTATTGCAGTGATTCTTAACTCTATTCCGTAAGGGTACCTAAATTTTCTGGAAACAACAGATTTTACGACCCGTGAGTCACCCTGCGTCACGTCAACTGCGCCTCAACGTTCGCCCGGCCTAACAATAAAATAAATTAGAAAGGTTACGTGGTTAATAACTTTTAAGGAAGTACCTGTAAGTATCTACTTACAATGTAATATTATGATAAAATAGCATAACATAATGCTTTTTAATGAAATAAAAATGGCATTACAAAAGTAATTAAAAAAACCTCATGCTTCTTTGAAATTATTCTCATGCACTGAATTTTTCCCACCTGGCAACACTGCTTGATGCAAACACGCTGTGGTCGAAGTATGCGTGTAGCATGACACAAATACACGCAAGCGGCAAAATACAATTCACCATCAAGATCCTCACTTTCCAAATCTGTATACGGTTGGAGCCATCGTGGCCAGGTGATATCACAAAATTTCTGTAAATAAAGACAAAACATAGTCTTTCTCGAAATATTTACTGAGATAGACTGTATCATAGGTCACAAAAATTCTCAGTTTTCATTGGCTACCTGCTGATCCCGACCGTGTAGTTAATAAATAGACCGTGGTCCAAACCTAGAAGACATTGCAATCAACACAACACATTTGTTGCCCAAATATCGTGAGCACTTGCACCTTCTGTCAACAAACAGCTGTCATAATTAATCATTTAAGTCATCGATTGAATTAACATTGTTAAATTTTGAAGCTAAATGTTGGCAGTGAACAGGAGATGGCTTGTTGTATATATTTATCCAAGTGAATAACATATGACTCTTGCATATTTACCCATACCCATATTGATAAAGTACAGCAACAACTGCCATTTTCGGGCAAAATTTGTATTACCAACAATGAATGATAAATAAAAATAGGAAAGATTTCGTAAATATTATTCCAGCATTTATTGAAACAAACGCTTCGAATACAGACCCAAGAAATGACATGTCAAACCACGATTTTGGCCAAATAAGACCAGTGTTGTCAGTATGGGCGATCTGAGAAAGTACATTTGCAACTAAATGTTTCACGGTGAGCGAATTTTTGGGCAATATACAATATAAGTATTAATAAATTTAAAAAAAATACAAAAACAGACTGCTGAGATTTATCGGATGATATAGCAATGTTGGCAGATCGACAAAAGAACTAACAATCCGAAGACTTAATTATTCAAATGAATACAATCATAATTTTAATATATTTATTTGATTGAAACTTGGAATGATAATCATTTTTGGCTGTTTAAATGAATATTTATTGTTGTTTGTTCATTGTTTTCATTTCTCAAAATTTTTCTCAGGCATCATTAACTATTTGCTCGATTTATTAATAATTTCAGAGACCGAACTAGACATAACCCTAACCACATGCTCTCAGTGCCACAACTGCTCCTCTTTACTGTACGACGAAGACATCATGGCCAACTGGTCCGCCGAAGACTCCAATCTAAACACCCTATGCCAGTCCTGCAATAAACCAACCGTGCCCCTTCTAACGGTCTTGATAGGCGGCAAGAGCATCAAACCTTGCGATCCCTTCAGCGTCCCTTACCTGAACCCGCTCGTTCTGAGAAAGGAACTGGAAAACATCCTCGCTCAGGAGGGCGACCTGTGCCTGTCGGATTCTAAATTCGTCGATGACCATCCGATTATCTACTGGAACTTGATCTGGGCCTTTGAGCGGATCAACACCCAGACGCATCTGCCCAATCTGTACTTGAAGAATAGGACGGATACCGAGAACATCACGAACGATAGCAAGAAGAGCGACGATAGCGAAACGGCCAGTTTCGGTAGCGACAATAATTTGGGGTTGATGAAGCCGGTGGAAGAAGGAACGGATCCGCTTACACAGGAATTAGCGGCTTTAGGTGAGTCGTAGCTGATAATTTTTATAGCGAATGTGGACGTTTAAATGAAAAAAATATATATAATACAGGGTGTCCGGAAATTCTATCGTCTATCTTCTCATAACAGGTGCATTTCTGCCTTTATCTTGCATGAACAAAGCATATAAAGTTTTTTCGAGTAGTATCACCCCCTAAATATTCTGCGCGGAGTTTCCGGACACCCTGTATATGATTATAAAGTGTTATTTGAAAATGTTTCACTTAAAGAAATGGTCAGTTAAAGAATGAGTGGAATTGGAATGGGAAAATATGTTTATATTTTATATGCAATAAAAAAATATATGGCCCTAAATGGGTACCTTGAGGAACACCTAAATACAAAGGAGTTTCAATCGCACAAACTTGATGAAATCTAATTTGTCTCTTTGAGTTTGATAAGTATTTTAACATTAATGATCTTAAGATTGAATTGTGATTGGAAGAAATTTAAATTGAAGTTTTCTTGTCTTATTATCATGTTTTTCCAATAATTGTGTCTGTATTGATTTATGATATATTTAAGCCATTTTGGTATAAATATTTGATAAATTTTATTTTTGTTCAAAAGCGTGTCCAAAGGAGGAAAGTAAGTACTTATAGATATATTTTTTTAATTGAAATCCGTTTATCCTAAATTGCAAGTCAATTTTAGAAAATGTATTAGCCGGATTTTCTTTTGTGTTTTTTATTTAACTATACAGGCTGATCCGTAAGGAGTGGGTTATAGAGTAACTACTGTAGATTGTAGAAGTTAATAATAATATAAATATCTTCCTGTATAGGTTATTTCTGAAATAAATATATTATTTCAAAAACAAAATAGAGCACATGAAATTAAATAATCTGCATTAAACAACCTGTGATCTAAAATGTCAAATTTTTATGATAAAAAAAATTAAGAAACGTAAAATTTTTAAAAGACATGACCTTGCAATTTGATACATGGTGATTTTCCGGGTTGTTATGCCGTGACCTCGGTAACTGGTAGCTGCCAGAAACAGAGTTAAAACCGAACCGGAACCGAAATCAATATATGGACAGGCCCAGAGACACCGATAGCGGGTCTGTCCCCACAGAGCCTAGCCCGAGAACAACCAGGGCAGGTAAAAGTATCCCAGCTAATGCTAGGGATGTGCATTTTAACTCTGTTTCTGGCAGCTACCAGTTACCGAGGTCACGGCATAACAACCCGGAAAATCACCATGTATCAAATTACAACACTGGCCGTGAAAGCTTTTAACACTTGCTTAGAGGTTTTCGGTTAAAAAGTGTTACAAATGAACTACTTACCATAAATTGATATTAGACAATTCTTAAAATTATTTGTACAAGTTAACACTGAAAAATATCACAAGTGCCTTTTTCGACAGTTTGACAAATTCTTATATTTAAAAATTGGTACATTTCAAAACTCCAAAATTGTCACCTTTGCAATGTTTTTTCTTTTTGACATTCCTCCTTGAAATATATTGAAAAATACTTAGTAAAACAGTTACAGAAAAATGAAATATACCTTGTGTACCAAGCAGCGGGGAAAATTATGTCCAGATATCAAATTTCATCGACCAGAGCAAAAATATGCTATTTCAAAAATATTCTGCATATACAGGGTGAACCTTAAATAAGTACAAGCATCAGTACCAGCAGTGCAGTTCACTGTGTTTTTTTACAAAAAAAATCAGGAATAAAAAAGTCAAATTTTAAATAAATTTTTCTATATAAAACTTGTTGAGGACCGCTGGTTCGGGAATCATGGAATCATGGTGGATGTGCATTCCACAGCGTTGCCAGTGTTACACTAGAATTTTTAGACATTTCAAAGAATGATTGAAAATATAAACCAGATTCTCTACTCACAATTATATTCAGAATTTGTTCATTATCCATTTTTACTACACTCCGACAGATTTATCACAATACGTTATTTCTATCACTATCACTGAACATTACTTATCCCCGTTTGCACCGACATTTTACTAAGAACAACTTAATAAAGTTGTTCTTAAAGTAAAGACGTATTATAAACCATACTTAGCAAAGTACGTCTTTGTATTGGCAACAACGCACAAATCTAGTAACTTTCGTTACTTTATGTTAGGTATTTTAGTTCTTTCTGTTTTTCTTCAGTTTATTACATGGAAATAAGGTTAGATTTCGATGTAATGTCATGTCTGTGGTGTTTGTTTTTGTTATCATTTGTAATATATGTGTGTAATATAGATATAGGTATGGTTGTTGTTGATGTTCATCAAGACTAGTTATGCCCGTTTGCACCGACATTTTACTAAGAACAACTTAATAAAGTTGTCCTTAAAGTTAAGTTATGTTTATTTTTTTAGAGTATTGCACCGGTGTATTATAAACCGTACTTAGCAAAGTACGTCTTTGTATTGGCAACAACGCACAAATCTAGTAACTTTCATTCATTTATCTTAGGTATTTTAGTTCTTTTTGTTTTTCTTTAGTTTGTTACATGGAAATAAGGTTAGATTCGGTATAATGTCATATCTGTGGTGTTTATTTTTCTTGTTGTCATTTGTAATATAGGTATGGTTGTGGTTGATGTTGATCAAGACTAGTTAATATCAGAGACAAACTAAAAATAATAATAAATTGTCTGCGTCGGACCTGACGGTGTAATTTATCCTTATTTGGCCTTTCTCATACACCCACACTTAAAAACAAAAAAAAAAAATCTTTAAAAAAAAAATCTTAAAAAAAAAGTACGTACAAAAAAAAATCTAAAAAAAAAATTCTTAAAAAAAAACACGTACGTAAAACAAAAAATTCTTAAAAAAAAAAATTATATATATATTATTATTATATTAGTTCTTAAAAATTTGTTCTTAAAAATTTGTTCTTTCTTTTAGCGTGACGCGGTTTCTCGACCAACATCCCATCCCAATGTGTCTAACGGCGCAAGAAGTATAACTTCAATAATTTATTTTATTTTCTCTGTGGTTAGTATTAGTGGCCAAATCATCTTCATTCAATTCGTTCATTGTATAGAAATGATCAGGTCTCGTATAATTTGAGAAATGCAAAATCTATAATTGCCAAAATTTCCAAATCATCAAATATATCATTCAATCTAATATCCATTATACTTTTTTTACTACTTTAATACTACACTCATTATCATTGACCATTATATATGGACTTTCCGCATTTTATAAATTTTTATGCTTGTTTTGCGCACATTTCAACTCTGCTTGAATTAAAGAATTTCATAAGTCACTGTCAAACATAGGCTTAAATTTAAGCATCTGTTTTCATACTTAAGAAGATCTTAATGTATGGTGCAATAGGAAAAGCTTACTTATGCATTTCTTATTTTTAAGTAATGCTTATTAACTTCGGTGCAAACGGGCATTAAATATCAGAGGCAAACTAATAATAATAACAATTTACTTTATTTTCGCTGTGGTTAGTGTGGCTAAATCATCTTCATTCAATTCGTTCATTGTATAGAATAGATCAGGTCTCGTATAATTTGACAAATGCAAAATCTATAATTTCCAAAGTATCCAAATCATCAAATCGTCGCCTTGCATACGAAAGGCGTATCTCACAAAATCGACTTTATTAGATAATACTCTCAGCTTAAGTCCTTAGTCGATATATCGTTGCAGTCAAAGGGCGTATCTCTCTCGACTATCCTAAGTCGAGTTAGTTAGAAAAGTAATTTGGGCGAAACTCAGTACAGCAATTTATAAAAGCAAACAAAAAGGCGGATCTCAATTACGCCTTTTTGTTTGCTATATTTAATCAATTGTTGTTGAGTTACGCCCTTTTAATTCTAAAGCCCAGATTTAACAATTCCTCTAATGTATAGCATGTACCTTCAGTCATGTGATGAAAATGAAAAAGGTAGTATAAATACTTATCTACCTATATTTAAGGAAATGAACTTATCAATACACAGGCCAAAAAAGGATGTATGTAGCCTATGCATTACATACACTGAAGGTGACGCTACGAATAAATTGGAATTAGAAGAAAGATATAAGGCACACATAGCAAGAAAGCAAAAAATTCGACAATTAAAGCAGGAATGCAAAGATCAAGCTATAGCTGATAAATCAACCTTGAGTGCAGTGTTCGACTTGCAACAAGTTATTTATCTATCTGAATCAAACGAAAGTGCAGTTTTCTATAAAAGGCGCCTTGCAATTTACAACTTAACAGTATACAACTTAGCCACCAAAGACTGTTTCTGCTTCACATGGAGCGAAATAGATAGTAAAGGAGGATCATCTGAAATTTCCACATGCGTTTATAACTTTCTGAAACATTATGACGAGAAGGGAACCAAAACTGTTTTTTAATTTGCTGACGGATGTGCGGGCCAAAATAAAAACTCCATAGTTGCCTTGATGCTACTTTATTTTGTCACCAATAGCAAAAATGTTGAGCAAGTCAGTCTAATTGTCTATTTGTATTTGTATACATCTTTGGAAAAATAAATGTATTATTACTAAAATGTTTTTAATCCTTTCATGGGCAAAGTGAAGGAGACTCTTGTCACAGCACAATTTCTACCGCAATCTCTCATTCAGGAAAACTGTTTATGCCATCGCAATTACTGCCAATTTTACACTGGCAAGAAGGAAACAACCGTACATTGTAAATAAGATGGAACATACTGATTTTTTTAGATTTTAAGATTTATCAAAAAATTTAAGAGTTTTAAGTATCCTGGAAGACGATAACAAAACAAATAAGTGAACTGGACAGATATCTCCGAGTTTACAGTTGAAAATAAATACCCTAATACAATCTTCTACAAGTTATCCCATTGTTATGAAATGTACAGCAGCATTGCCTTAAAAAGAACACAGGAAAATGTTTTAAATTTACCTGTACAAAAGCTTAATAAAGAAAGACCTAAAGTAACAGCTGTTAAATACGACAACTTGGTTTCACTGTGCTCTGGAAGCACCCCGGTGATAAAATCTCTTGACCATATTGCCTTCTACAGATCTCTTCCACATGAGTAAAATGTCGATTTTTTTCAGTGTAGAAATATTTTCTTGAAGTTTAGTTCTTATTTTAATGTTTTTTAAAAGTGTATGTTAATTTTTCCATCAAAAATATATTTTTGCATCATATTAGCAGGGCTTATCTCTTTTTACCATCTGTATACCCTAAAAATAAATAGTACACGAAAGGACGTATCTCATTTTTTTCTATTTTTTCCATAGGTTAAAGGTATATACTTCAAAAATATTTAATGCTGAGAATTTGTATTCTTTTTCGGATTGAAAAAACCAAACTACAGCCATAAAAACGTTCTGGTATTTCTGTGTGAGAAGTTTCAATTGTATCAGGAACTTAAAATAGCTCTCCTGAAAAATTAGCATTTTTGAGATCGCCTTTTAGTATGCAAAGCGACGAAATATAATCTAATATCCATTATAGGTTACTACACTCATTAGCATTGACCACTATATTTGCACTTTCCGCTTTTTTACATTTTTATGCTGATTTTTCTCACATTCTAAGTCTGTTTGAATTAAGTAAAGAATTTTATAAGTCACTATCAAACAGGGGCTTAAATTTAAGTATATGTTTTCATACTTGAGAAGGTCTTAGCGTATGGTGCAATAGGAAAAGCATACTTAAGCATGTCTTATTTTTAAGTAATGCTTATTAACTTCAGTGCAAACGGGCATAACTTAACAAATACGCTTTTAGCATGTCAACCTATTCATTGTTTGAATAATGCGCCATATTTTATTTAATAACACTGTATTTGACAAAAAAATATTAATTAAATACACAAGACACTTAAAAGAAAAACACTGTTTGTGAAAATAATAACATGGTTTAAATACGTTTTATACGTTAGTGCGGCAACTCTTGAAACAGATGTGTCAAGCGGTGCATTACTTGAAGCTATTAGCTTAGTTCGGTTTCAGAAGATGCAAAAGTATCTCATATTAACCTTCAATTTACGTGTATTGAAATTATCAAATCCGTTTCCACAAATATTACATGTTTTGATTGCACTTGCCTGTCTGTGTCACAGCTTATTCCTGTGTCCTGAACCATACTAGTGCACAGGCATCAACATCTATCTCTATCAATCCTTGAGTCTAGAGGATGGGGCTTGTGCGGGACAATTCGCCTACTGATCCTGACACCTACCTGTTGTCTGTGACTACATCAATTTGTTTGTTCATGCGATGGAAGCTTCTTTTAAATATTTTACTTTGCCTTTTCTTGATATGGAACGCATACATCAAGCTAGTTATTTTGTTATTTCATGTTTTGTGTTTATTTTTAAAATCTGTTTCACCCACTATAAAACTACGAGGTACAAAATAGTTAGCACTGACAACACGTTGTTTGCGGTTATGTGGTGGAAATTAACTCAGATGTTGTGTGAAAGTTATAGTTTTTTTTGTTATTCTTTATAAAATAATTTAAGGGGATAATTTGTGATAATCTTTCTAATAGTGTACTATGGTATTAACTGAAATGTGTATAACTATTTGCTTTTATGCACGTTTATGGATATTTTTTTGAAATAATTTAAGTAACTTCTTAAACTTTAACCGACAGTATCAAACTTGAAAAAATTCATATTTTAACCGTTGATGGTAATTTTACTTTACTTATTGCTAAAAACGAGTGTTTTTAAACTTGAAACAATGGTAAAAATTGAATTTACTTTAAAAAATTATTTATCTTACAGAAGATATGGCAATCTCGCCTTCAGTAAATCATATGGTTTATTTTATTAGCTTAAGTCAGTGGCCTATCTGGTCAGCGGTCCTCAAAATGTGGGTATTTAAAAAATAATAATATCCTCGTAAATATTTGAAATTTTTGAAAATTACTTTCACTACACTTGTTTATATAACGAACTACACCTGCAGTTAAAATATTTGTACTTATCTAAGGTTTACATGTTCCATTGTTGTTTTTGTTTTAATTCAGAACAAATGGCTGCCCAAGTCAGCCTGCAGTGTTTCTGGGACGACCCACGACTTCATTCGGAAGGCCCTCCGATGTACATTCTGTGGCAGCTTAGGGATACATCACAGAAAAACGCAGGCAACAGAAATGCCATAACAAAATCGTAAGTGTCACTACTGTCAAAGTTAACAATAAAACACAAAATTGCACTTTATTCAATGAATAACTTTTATTATTCTGGTTTTACAGCTTCATGCAACAAATTATAAACTACATCCGCGTCAACGATCTTGTTGAACCGGTAAAAATACTGTCCGAAGAGCGCCAGTCCGCGAGCAACGCGTCCAATTCCATATACCGCGACATCTTATTCTTAGCATGCAAGGCTTTGGGGAGGGCCCAGATAGACATTAACACCTTCGACAAGGAATACACTAATGCCTACTCCCGCGTCGCCGAGAGGCAGAACAAGCTGGGGCCTCAAGACAAGCCCATCAACTTGAGTTCTCTGTACTGCAGACAGTACTTCCGGCCATTAATATTACCGTAAGTCTTGGTTTGTGAAGTTCGGATTAGTTATGGATTTTTCACCGTTTTCCCCCGACTTTGTTATGAATCGGTTGGTGCACTGCTTCGTTATTGTACATTAATTTATGATAGCAATTTTCATTTACTGTATACATTATTATTTACCTCTGTATATTGGTAGTGTAAAATAAATCTGTTAATTCTTCAATCGGCTTTTATTAGATGTATTTCTGCATGTGGTGTATGAAGAAATATGTCCCAAGGTATAACAGCCCTATGTATATACAGGGTGATTCAGTCATAATGTCCTTAATTTTAAGGAAAGGTAAGGAAAACAGAGTATGATACGAATAACGATTAAAAAATATTTTAGGTGCTTATTTACGCTGAAAAAAATTTTTTATGTAATTTCTTAAACCCCTTTTCAAATATTCAGTGGATAAAGTTAATTATTTCAGACTAGATTTTTTTTAATAACCAAATTATAATTTTAAATAAATAATAATAAAATAAAGTTTACTAGTTATATTTATTTTTGCTATACGAGGTGCGGTAATTAAGTTCCGGGAATTTTGTTATAACTCGTAAACTGGCAACATTCCTTTGTTCATCAACGTTTTTCTAGAGAGGAGGGACCTATCTTTTAGTTTCAGTCCAAGGTTGAAGTCGATGACACGTTTGGTGTGTGTTTTATATGTATTTTTTGAAAGTAACTTTTTGAATAGCGTCGTGAAAATGAGACTCAAATTACAAGCAACGTGTTGTGATTCAATTTTTAGTCATATCTGGCAAAAAACCCTCGGAAATCTTTCGAAAATTGCAGATGGTGTATGGAGACGAGTGCATGTCGAAAACACCCGTTTGAATGGGCAAAACAGTTCAAGGAGGGGCGTGAATTGGTAGAAGACAATCCACGTGAAGGAGCTCTCGTACTGATGTGAATGTTGACTGTTTGCGTGCACTGATCACGTCTGACCGTCACCTAAGCATTCGTGCGTTGTCTGACGAGTTAAACGTCAACAAAGAAACCATTCGCAAGATGTTACACGAAAATTTGAATATGCGAATGATTTGCTCAAAGATGGTGGCAAAAGTTCTCACCCGTGAACAGAAAGAAATGCGAAAATTGATCTGCAAGGATTTGCTTCTCGCATAGGGAGTGACGGTACATACTGGATGAGTCAGGTAGTCTGGAGATGAGACCTGGATATTTAAGTATGCCCCTGAGACCCGTAAACAAAGTTAGCAGTGGGTGGAAAAGGGTGGAGAGCGGCCAATGAAAGCGAGGATGTCCAAGTTGCGACTGAAGGCAATATTGATCGTTTTTCTCAATATCCACGGCATCATTTATCGTGAATATCTTCCAGCCGGCCAGACAGCGACTGTACATTTCTATGTTGGTGTTCTGCAACGGTTGCTGGCCCGTGTTTTCCGTGTGCAACCCAAACTCGCCGGGAACGGCTGGATCTTGCATCACGACAATGCGCCAGCCCATTCCTCATTCATTGTGCAAGGGTTTTTGGCAGAAAAATGCAGTCCAACATTGTCACATACACCCTATAGCCCCGATATTGCCCCCTGAATTTTTTTTTGTATTCCCCAAGACAAAGTCGCACCTCAAGTGAACTCATCATGGCGGCGTACAGGAGGTCAAAGAAGCTGTAGCCGTGGTGTTGAACGGGTTAACTGCAGAGGATTACCAAGGGTGCTTCCAATCGTGGGAGCAAGGTTGTGGTCATTGTGTAGAGTTAGAGGGAAACTATTGTGAAGGTCGATAATAAAATTTTGGCGAAATTTAATTTGCTTGTTTTTTCATTGACAAATTCCCGGAACTTAATTGCCACACCACGTATGACCCAACCAACCGAATCCATTGGGTGAGTTCTGACCTTCCAAATTCCTCTCCCCATGGCTACGCTTGATTCATTTACAGTTCTCAAGTAAACTGGGTATCAGCCTGATGCAGCGTTGTCAAATTTAAATATTTTCCTAGTATCCTAATGTTAAAATATGTAATGAGTGCTATAAATTATATTTTAAAAGTATGTGATTGACATATTAAGTTTCAGTTTAAAACATATTTATTCAAGTTACTATTTAGTATTGAAGTTACAAATCTCCAATGGATCAAATGGTAAACCGTTTGCATTTTATTACATAAATAGCGAGATAAAAAGCCAATACTCACTCACAATTTTTGGATTTCAAAATAGTAAAGAGTGATCAAATTATAAACCCGCTCACAATTTGTAGCAATCAACATAATGAGAAGTACCTGCTGTCCGTATATTTTTCTAAAAAATTGTATTGAATTGTATGTTCCACATATCTGGCAGAGCATATGTGATTACACAGCTTCTGCTGAAGCAAATACACATGCACCACATCATAATGCTCGATTTCTATTGGTTATGACGTATTGACGGATTCACCTGTTCCATTTGTAGCTCTATCATGGTGTAGTTGTTAATGATACAAAATACGCGATTCATAGAACGATTCATGGATGGTATTTTAAAAATAAGCTTTCAACAACAAAAATTCTGGTTGGTATCTGACAAGATGAAACTTTGCCTACAATATCTAGACGGGTGCTTTTGCGGATTACAGGATCACATGAATTTCTGTTTGATAAAATGAAATTGAAAGAATATGCTGATAGAAAAAGACAAAATAGTGATATGACAAAGAATATACACTGAGAATATATGATAGGAGCGAAACGATACCTTGAGATAGAGAAGAACGGAAGAAATGGGAAATCTTAAACCAGTTGTAGGACTCATTTTCCGAGGAACATACGAAGAAATAAAAAGTGAGAGATTGATCAAATACACCAAGGGATTAAGCCATATGGCAAAGAAAAAGACACTATGTATCCATGCACTGATGTAACATGGATAAATGAAGACCATGCGATAACCAAAATGTGGCACTGTTTTGCCACATATGGAACCTGATGCTATAGTTGTAATTGATAAGGCACCCTATAATAGCCGATAAGTGTTAGTGTGATATCAGGTAAGTTCACTCAAGGTCAACTTATTTTTGGTAATTATGTGTTCTTTGAACCCTTTTCCAGTGGCATGTCTATGGAATCTTATCCTTACAATCCTCATCTCCCGTAGTCATCCAAGTAGCAAAGTATTTCTGTGTTAAGGAGATTAGCAGTTCATACTACATTTAAAATTTTCAATGTGCAAACCTGGCTATTTAAGAACAGATTGATGATGGACTATTTTAAGGTAAATCATCAGTTTGTTAGTGCTTAAACGAGAGGTGTAAAAATGCAACGGTAAAATAATTTGAAATTAGACACATGGGTTATTTATAAACATGGTCCAAAATGTGGACCCTTTTCCTAAAATTTAGATTCTCCAGTGGCGGAGATACAAGGTATTTGTAACATAAATAAAATAGTAGCCACTGCTTTATTTTATCGATAATGATATTTTTTAATTTGTCTTTCAATTTTCTACAAATTACTATGCCTTTATATTTTTCGTAAAAAGCATACTTTACAAATAAAACTGAAAATTAACTGAAAAATATTTTTATTTAAATAATATTCAAAATTTGTTTTAATCATTCAATTATTTAATCAAATAAATACAACAATAATTGAATCAATAAAATCAGTATTTTATTTGAGTAGGTAAATACTCAAAAATTCAGATTCAAGCAACAATAAACAAATTGTATTTTTGTTACTAAAAAAAAATCTTTTCTTAACTCCTCAGATGTAGTCTCTCCTCTATCATTCTGTATATGTTAAATGGAAATTTGCGTGATTCAATGATACAACTTCGACAAAGCAACACTCTTCCAGAAAACGGGACTATTGACTCCACATTACTGCTGCATAAAATAAGTACCTTCATTTAACTATTTATTGCACATTTGAGTGAATCGAATATCTGAGTACGGTTCTGTTAGCAGGCGTACTCTCCTGTTCTTTACTAATTATACAGGATGTGTAAACAGACCTTGAAATTTATTCTTTCTGACCTTAAATATTTAACATTTTATACTAAGGTACAAAATGCTTAAAAAATTATTTTATTTAAGGTCTTCACGAGAAAGCTATAGACACAATGCAGTAGCTTATGTTCAAGTTTGAGTAGATTGAGTAAACTTTGACATTGTTTTCGTTTTAATATTAACTTGAACACATTTGTTTTTAGTTGTTGAAGCAACTGCTCTTTTTTTTAAAATGTCTGCATTATTTTCTGAACCTAACTTTTCCGCATCTTGTTCCTCCAATTTAGTGTTCTTTTCATGTTCTTTTGTAGCTTTACTAACATTTTCACGTCGTTTACCCTTTTCAACTGGTCCACGAGAGGTTGTTGGTTTCACTACAGTATCTTTTTGGCAGTCAAAAATGTGAGGTACTATTTCAGGTTTCATTTTCACGTACCCACTTCCTTTACCCATTAATTTATAATATTGATAGTTAGCCAAATCTTCTTCTAACTGAAAGAAAAACCCAATTTCACACAATAAAAGTAATTAAGTAGATTGATGTTTAGTTGATAAATTGTATTACCCAAATTTAAAATAAGTACAATCTATTGCAACAATGACACTCTTAACGAAAACGAATTTGGTGATTTATTTTGAACTGCTGACGTATTCGTAATGAAATCTACTTTCAACATTAGTTCATATAGTTATTCCACTCACCAAAAGAGATTTAATTAAATTCCTACGCAATAGTTCAAAAACTGATATGAGGAAGTTCCATTAATATTGCAATAGATTGTACATACTAATTTCAATAGCTTTATTAGAATTTAGTAGGTTCATTTATTGGGTCACTCGATATTAAAAACACTAAGACACCTACAGTGCCTTCATAAATGATTACAAGCTACGTGATCAGGGTCGAGATTCTCGAATCAATCGCAGAGCAATTCATATCCTTTTCCTCACTAAGTACGGCAATTGAGAGAGACAAAAAATCTATTTGCATACGAGTTCCGGGAATTACAGTCCTGGTCACGTGGCTTGTAATCATTTATGAAGGCACTGTATATAATTAATATGTGTGGGTATTTGTTTAGTTTTAAAGGCACGTACAATCGTTTACAATAATAATGACACTCATTAAAATGAATTTTGCGATTTCATTCGAACTGTGCTGAACAAAAATATCAAAATATTGCTAAATAACTCTTAGTAAAATGTTGCTGTAGAAAAAGATACACCACAACATTTTACTAAAACATATTTAGCTAGGTAAGATATGTTAATATTTTGTCCCAATGATATCGCTCCTGCTCTATGGTCCATTATTAATGATCCACCCTGTATATTATAAGTTATTATTAAACTGTTATATAAAATTTATACATACTTACATTAAAGTGATCCTCACACACATATTTATTTGTCTTAGGTCCAAGGAATACTTCACGTTTCATTGCTTTTTGCCACAAGTTTCGCGTATTGGGATTCCGAGGTAAACTAATAAATAACTTATCAGGCCATTTTATCGTTGTACTGGGACATTGGGGTACAATACAATATTTAAATTTTGAATGTTTTCTTTTACCGTCTGTAGTAACACCTTCGATATTTGCATTTTCCATACCTGAAATAAAACTGCAACTTATACACTTGATAGTTCGTATTTGAATCACAAGATCAGGAATTTATATATATGAAAACTTTAATCACCATGACTTTGTTTAGTAAGTGTGTGATTAGGGCTATTTAACCTCACAGAATACCCTTTAACCTCCAAAGTAAACTATAGACTCGACATACTGTCGGAGGTAGTGACGTCACTAGAGGTTGACGTGAAGCAGGCAAATTGACCTCATCAAAGAGGAAGAAGAATCAGTGATATGCATAGAGGGCGCAAAAACTTTCAAGATGACGGAAATAAAGATAGGCAACAATCACTGAAATTAAATTTTATAATATGATGACTGGAAAGCTCGTCAAACTGCGCGAATGGATTTCTCGTGGTCAGTGCCATATTTGTTTTGTGTCTCGTAATGGCGGAGCAATAAAGATTTAACTGATAGTTAATTGAAATTAAATTGAATTCTGGATATGATGATTTATTTGGTGCTATATGCTAGTTAATTTTCCAGTCCCTTATAAAACATAACATGTTCCAACAATAACACCCACAAAGAATAACACTAACGAGATATACGATAAAAGAATGTACTGATGGGTTTAATAACCACACTACGCCAATGACGTGTTTACAAACAAAATAATGGGAAATTAAGAACACAATTCATATCGTACGTGCAGATGATTGTCTCTCTCGCATCAACATACATTACCAATGAAGTATTTCTTTGCTCAGTTTCATGTGCCTCCTTTTGTCTGCTCCTAGGTTTGTCACTTTATATGGATGCGCAGTGGAACTAAGAGCATTCCACATCGTACATTTCAGTGGCAACAATCGTTTTGAAGAAATTTGTGTATGCAAAATAACTTTTCTGTTTAAAATTTTGAACTATTTTCAATATTATTATCTTTTAGGGCCTTTAATGCTAAATAAACTAAAAGTATTAAATTATGTTGATTAGTTGGTTCATCACTCTCAAATAAATTAAATTACAAGCAATTATTTAGTAATTTAACTAATTTTGAAAAATTTTATAAAATTAACAATAATCGTAACGTAAGGCGCAGCAGCAAAATTATAAATTATAGTAGTCCGCTTTTTCAACTTCACTTGAAAATCAAAATATTACTAATAATTACTATTCAACCAGTTGTAGTAATATACAGGGTGTCCCATAATGATGTGCGCTCCTTTGGAGGGTGTGTTCCTTGGGTCATTTTAGCGGGAGTACTTTCTATAAAATTTTTCGATTTGAACCCTCTCTTACGCTTTTCAAAATAGCATGAGGTTTGGAGAAAAAAGCATAAGATGGTTTAATTTATCAAAAAACACCTCTTGACAGCTTAATTTTTAATTACTTTTGTAATGCCATTTTTATTTCATTAAAAAGCATTATGTTATGCTATTTTATCATAATATTACATTGTAAGTAGGTACTTACTTAAAAGTTATTTACCACGTAACCTTTCTAATTTATTTTATTGTTAGGCCGGGCGAACGTTGAGGCGCAGTTGACGTGACGCAGGGTGACTCACGGGTCGTAAAATCTGTTGTTTCCAGAAAATGTAGGTACCCTTACGGAATAGTTAAGAATCACTGCAATACAGCGTGAATACAGCACACACACCGCATATCCGTCGACTGTCATACCCATTTATGTATTAATTGCTAATTATTAAGAGAGCAGTCTACAATATAAAGGACATTTCAAGTACCCAAATATTGTAAATGCCTACCTCTATTTATTCAATTTTGCCCTCGATTTTGCCTTTATTTCTCGTTAGGTCTTTGTTTTGGTAGATTTCAAAGAGTAATTTTAAAAATTTTATTATTTATTTTTGTGTATTAAAAAGCATGAGATTTTGTAATCAAAATATGAGAGCATGAGATTCCCTTAGGAATGCATGAGATTTCATGCAAAAGCATGAGACCTGGCAACACTGGCATCAGTTGACCGGACAGTTAGATTTGCAATTGCGAATTGGCGATACGGAACCGATTACCGTAGTAGTGGGGAATGCTAGACCAGTGCACGTCGCCGCGCCTCTTATATTTCGTACCTTCCCTGGGATGAAGCGGCAATTTCTACTTTCAGATGACTGAATTGAGGTGTGTAATCTGTGATACCGTTTTTGTTGTGCGGCTCTGGTTAGTTCTCGCCTCCCATCGGCCGTTATCGGAGATTGTAGACGCGCCTAATGGACATTCAAAATTTAAAGATCTTATTCACGCCGTGTTTTATTCGTTACTCTTTCCAAATAAATTAATACACGTCAGCATTTTAGATGCAATAAAAGGATTTTGAGAAGAATAGGGCAGATATACAAATAAAATTTAGTTTTCTATTATACTACCGCGCCGCTTACTTCGTACCTTCCCTGGGATGAAGCGGCAATTTCTACTTTCTCTGCAAAGATCCGCAATTTCCAATTCTGTATATGTATGGTAATTATAAACAAGCAATTATTTCATGTTGAAAAGGGATTTTGCTACTGCGCATGTTACATAGTCCGATTACTGGAAATTACTGCTATTTGGAAAGAACCTTATAATTGCAGATTCTTGACAAAAATAGCGCCATCTCACTTTTCAGAATTTACATAGATGGCGCTGAAACTTTAAAGATATAAAGGTGACTACAATATTTTGCAGTAATATTTAAATAATACTTATTTCATTTTCATTATTATTTGTTAATGAAATAGAATGTGTCATGCGATATAAAGTTACACAAATGTACAAATTGAATCATCCAAATGAATCACTCTTATTTTAAGGAACGGGGCTAAGGCGAAAGAAACAGAATTAAATATTTAACATTTTATTAATAAGAGAGGTTTTAGTAAGATATACCTAATAACTAGTAATTGCTACATATATTTTTTCTTTTCTTGTATATATGAAGGCAGATATATCTATATTAGTAGAACATTAAGAAAAATCTCATATAGAAAATGGAGAATAAAATTTCGTAATCCCAGAGCATCCATCACACCCCGGGCGTAATATTCTCATTGCTTAAAGATTATTAAATTTTGATATATACAGTTGTTAAAGAGGACTGAGAGACCGAAATGTTCAAATTGTAATAGTTTCATAAATTGTACACGGAAATAGAACTTGATATGCTATGCCCGAAGATATTAACACATTGCATTGCCAGACATGATAGAAACACACAAATATCAAATATATAATATATAGTTGGCGTAGAGAGACAAATGAAGTTACAAATTGTCAAGGATTGCTTCTTTTGTTTCCACTTATGTCATTTTAAACAAAACAATGACATCTATCCTATCTTAAAATGTGTTTTACGTCAAATGTCAAAAAAACACTGCATGCTCTCCAAAGAGAAGATGGCCCGGCAAAAACAAGCAAAGTGCAATGTGTCAACAATATTGATATGTCGCGTTTAGAGAACGAATGATACGATTTTGCGCGAAATATCACCTAGCGAAGAATACCTGCCCCTTTTGTTTGCATAAAATCGTTATGAGTATTTTGTACGGCACGTCACATCGCCAGAAATTCAATAAAACCTTTGTGCAGGTCCTAATACTGAAACGCTATCGTAATAATCTCTTGGTTCTTACACTTAAAATCTAAGCTAGGAGGATTCTGTTAAATATACTTGCGTTTTAAGTACACGAGAGGAACACAATTGAATATACCGATACACCAACAGCTATGAGATTTAAACGACTTGTTAAGTCTAATGTAAACATTAGTCATCCGTTTCATTAGTAATCTAAGGCTGGAGAAAGGTTAATCATAGTAATTGGGTATTATTAGAGGAAATTAAGTTATCATTTTGACGTATTAAAACCTGGAACGGATAATATTTAGCAGAGGATTAAGGATTTCTTTATCGCTTGTGAAAAAAATTTTAAAATCAGTTAAATTGGCGTCAAAGGTATTGGATGAAGTGTCAAAAATTTCAATAGAAAATAAAAAAATATCACTTCATTTCAAGATTGCATTGGAAATATTTTAAAACCAAAGCATTTGTTAGCAGTTTATATTTTGTTTTTTTTATATACATACAGGGTGTCCTGATTTACAGGTTAACTTAACATAATAAATAAAAAAACAAACAAAACTAAATCATATTAGCGATTTTTACCCCAAAGGTACCTCGTTTCTATCCCTTGTGGCATATTTTTCTCACAAGAAAAAGTGTAAATATCGTTTTTAATATTAATTAATAAAAAAATATATTGAAATGAAAAAAAAACAAATAAAAAAATTATTGAATATTTTACGTCAAATAAAAAAATCACATTTTTCCGATATTGGTCCCAAAGAGAAATCAAGTTTTAGGACTGGGCTTCTAATTATGCACAAAAGGTATAAATTAGTCTTTTTTACATTAATTTAGAAAAACAAATAATTAAAATAATTGTAAATATTTCAGGAAAAACTGAAAACTGCCATTTTTCTACATTAATTCAGAAATTTGCTAATAGAATTTTTAAAAATTGGCCCAAATAAAAATAGTAAGCATATGATTTGCAATTTTGGGGAAGTTACGGGTTCCAAATATGCCCAAATATGGCCGCCAACATTAAGGAAGAAAAAAATAAGTGTGAAATTTAGAATAAAAAAATATTATTGAAATAATAGCAAATATTTCAGGAGAACTGTAATTAGGCATTTCTTCAATATTAAATTCAGAAAAAAATTAAAAAGAGAAAACAAAATAAAAAAACCATTGAAAATGATGCAGTTTCAAGAGATGCTGGATAACCTGACATATTTCAGATAGAAAATAAATTGTTCTTTTTTCAACATTTAGAAAACAATTAAATAAAGAAACAAAATAAAAACATAATAGAAAATGACGTAGTTTTAAGGAATGCAGGATGAACTGAAGTTAAAAGATTTCAAATAAAAAAACTGCTAATACAAATTTCCAAAAATTGGGCTCAATAAAAAGTGGCAAGCTTATGATTTGTAATTTTGAGAAGGTTATGACTTCCAAGGCCAGTTTTAAAGTAAAAAATGCATATATTTCAAGAAAAACTGCAAATAATCTTTGTTCAATAATAATTCAGAAAAAATACAAAGGAAACAAAAAAAAATGATGTTAATAACTTTCAAAGAGAAAAATCAATATACTCGCGTCAAGAATTCAGACGTCTTACGTCACACATTTGTTTTTATTGCGAAAGTAATTTTCGATATTTGGTCGCGTTAAAAACAATTTTTTGCAATTTAGTGCAATATATAATGCAAACTTTTAGTGTAGTATACAGTTTTATTACTATCAGTTGCAGTTTCTTAAATATTTTGATGAAAATATATTGAATTATTCATTTGTTTGTATGACGTAAGTCGTCTGAATTCAAATTTTCCAAAAAATTATTGCAGAAAAGTAGCGACGAGCTTATAATTTGCAATTTTGAGGAAATTATATAAATATGTAGAAATGTATAACTTGGGCTTATTTCAACATTAATATAGAAAAATAAATAAAATACAAAATAAAAAAACAATAGTTGCAAATATTTCAGGAAAAAATAAAACTGACCTTTTTTCAACATTAATTCAGAAAAAATTAAATAATGAAAAACAAAAAAAATACTGAAAGCGACCAATTTTAAGAGGTGTAAAATAGGTGTTAATAGATCTGAAAAAAAACACTAATACAATTATGCAAAAAAATCTGCAATTTTGAGAAAGTTAATGTTTCCAAATATGCGCAAAAGTATAAATTGATTTTATTTATCAACATTAAAAAATAAAATAAAGAAAATTAATAAACTAATTCAATCATTTGTTTCTCATTTATTACGTTCTGAACACTCTGTATTTAAAATAACAAAATTTTACTTTACCAAAGGGTTACAGATACATATCAAGTTATTCCAGGAATTTAGATCGGTATTAGTTGCAAAAGTTAAAAGAATAATAAAATAAATGTTATGAAGCAGATAAAAGAACAAAATATAAACATCACATAAAAAATTACTTCTTGAAACATAAAATTTACTGAAATTGTCAGTTCTTCTAATTAAATTTTTCGTTTCAAGTAACTTTTTGCTAGAGTAATTTTAAATTTTTTTCCACAGATGCCAACAGGATACACGAAAAACTAGAATTATGTCGCAAATAAATAACATAACCACCATAAAACTGAATCGATTAAGAAACTGAAACACCGGTCGAACGTAATTTGCCAGTTTTATTGAATAGCTGAGTACACGCGCTGCATTTAGGTACGATTCGACAGCATCACAATTGAAGGAAAAGAAAAAATAACACCTAAATAATATTAAACCCCTACGAGGCCATAACTAATGTTTATTTTAGATCGCTTAACCGGACACGGGAGAAAATCTAGGTAGAAAAAAGTGAGCCCGATACAATCCTCTTTAACAATTACAAAAAATATAATGCATAAAAACGACATCACAACAATGTGCGTAAAGGAAGTATACAATATATTGAAGAAGCGACAATTTGCCGTTAACTTTGACAGCAATACCTATGAGATGACTCTTGAATTTTTTTTACTGCGACTTTTGAGAAAATTGATTAGAACAATAATATACCGTTTTGTGTGGTAAGCTAGACGATGATAGGAGATTTGTTTTCCGCAAGCTTCTTCCCAGTTGATCACTCTGCACTTTGAAATTGAATATACATGATACACTCACACCAACTGTCAAGTTTTTAAATGTGTAATTTGACAACAGTTAGATAGCGTGCGTTGCCTTTCAGATTATCACTTGATCCGAAGAGAGATCGATAGTAACGTGTCCTTCGCTCTATAGAATTGAGCACCGCAACTTGAAGGGGACACGACCGTGCGCCCCGATATACTTATGGGATCGTTTGCCTCTGCTCGACTTATCCTTGCGTATCTCTCGAACTAACGTGTAGAACGCGTCGTCCACTCCCATCCGCGTCTTCGCCGATGTCTCCACGAAGGGGATTCCGTATTGCTTCGCTATCTAAAAAAAAAAATGATGGGTAATACACTCCAGAATTGTTTGTCCCCTCTTAGGAAACACCCTGTATAAAGTTATCAGCCGATTTTGAAATTTTGTAATTTTACTAGGTATGTCAGAATTAGCCACAAACAGAAAATGCTGTAAATTTGCTGTAAAAAGATGACAAAAACAATTTTTTTATATGAGCCACTATCTAAAAACAAAACATCTTATCTTATACAGGGTGATTGGAGGGAAACCCCCAATATTCGAAAGGGGTCTTTAGGGGGCAAAAGTGAACAAAAAAGCCTAATAAACATATGGTCTATATAAACGGTTTCTGAGATAGCAATGAAACTATTTCTATTGCTATTTTTGCAAAAGCTGTTATTATTTGATATTTTATTTTGAGTAGGTCATGCATATTAAACCAACTTCACATTAATGATTATTAATTGGCACATTTATTTTGATGTTTGCGATTTAAACATTTATACATGTCCGTTCGTTTAGTGGTATTGTACACACATAATTTCGTATTGCCTACCACATTTAGTCATCGAGAATATGCTTATATTATTTTGATTTATGAGTATTGCAGTGGTAGCGCTAATCATGCAGTTACTGAATATTCATGTCGCTTTCTGAACAGAAGAGAGCCAAATAAAAATGTATTCATCTTCAACAATACATGTGAAACTGGAATGTTTCCCAGTGTGAGAAAATTCTAAATATGGTAGAACATAGCCCGGGTGTAAGTACAAGGCGCATTGCAACCTGTCTCCAAATTCATCGAACTACAGCATGAGGAGTCCTTAAAAATAATGGTTTAAAACTTTTCCATATTCTGCGTGTCCAGCATCTTCAGAACAGTGATAATGATTTGCGGTTGGATTTTTGCGACTGGATAAACGCAAACCATACACTTTACAAATACATTTTGTTCACTGATGAGGCACAAGTCACTCGTGATGGAGTAAATAACTCATCACGATGGTCATTGGTCACAAACGAGCTGATGCATGCATCGAGGTGGACGATGGTATGTTTGAAAATTTATTTCATTAATTTTGATTTATTAGATCTTTAATCAATGTTATAATTTATAATACCTACAGAATAAACACTTTTCTCTACTGATGCATTACAATAATTAACTTGGATACAAATATTTTCATTCAAGTATTGGGGGTATATGAGTAAAATATGATAATAAAAAAAGTTCATACGAAGTATGTCCTAAACGCACGGATTAGTTGAGACATAACTGCATTGGATAAATCAAAAATAACTGTAAAGTCAAATTATAATTAGTTTTTTAAACTGGAGTTATATTCTCGTCTATGCTGTCACTAGACAGTACCCGAAGTCAGTTGTGGAAGCTCACATCTGTTGCCTGTTACCTTTTTAAATCAACTAGAAACCAATAGAGTAGCAGAGAGCATAACTGCAATAGATTTTTTATAAGAACAATTTGTTTTTCTATAACTACATGATATTTTAAACTCTCAGTGTCAATGACCTCTCACATTGACCTAGTTTAAGTAAACATCTGTTATAATGTGCCTATAGAGTGGTAGTGACAAAAAAAACAACAATCAAAGTTAATTGGCCGAACCAATAATGGTCGAATATGTCATCGCTTCATTTTATTACACTTATTTCAGTTTTCAGTTTATTGGTTTATGAGGGGTTTTAATGTGCTATAGTTCATCTAAAGATTATAGAAAGTCAAATGGTCTGTGAAAGGCACTCCTTAGGTAAAAATGTGCATGTTATTTTTTTAGTCGCGGAAATTTGCTTTAAATTCCTAGATCTTCTATTACATAATTACAAGATATTATAACAATGCTATCAAGTGCATATGTGTTAGGTGGTTATTTAACGTCATAGTATAGCAAGAGTTTATCCAGCGGCAAAGCTAAAAATTCCATAAAAAAGTTCAGTTTTTACAACTGAACTAGAAAATGTATGGCAAAACCTTTCACTTTTTGTTTAAGATAAATTCTGACACAACCAGTATTTGAAAAAGTTGTTTTTAGGTTGGTTTTATTTTATTATTTTTTATTTTTTTTTGGATAATAAGATTTTATTGCAAAATTAAATAAGCATGGCAAATTCTAGCTCAATAAAAATTACAAAACTTCAAAATATAGCAGGTCAACTTTAAAATTTTGTATTTTCCTTTAATAAAAAAGTTTGTGTGTTTGTATTCAGAACCCAATTTTGAAAAATTTTCAAATATTTGGCCACCACGTATGATGAAATAAAGAAGAGACCAAATTGAAAAAATAAAATGTTATAATATGAAACATTGATAGTACAAAAAAAAACTTATTTTCTAATTTAGATATATTTTCAAGTTATGAAAAAAAGGCAAAATATCTACCTCATACTATCTTTATTGACTTAAGGAATTAACAGCTTTATGGATACAGCTAAGTATTTATTTAATAATTCAGTTTATCTTTAAAAAAATTGTTTTTTAAATCTCATTTTGATAATTACATTGAAATGAATCACAATCGAGATCACAATGGTAAACAAAATTTAAATTTAATCCTTGTTCCACAAAGGAGAGTTGACTCATTTAATAGTCATATTGATGAGAAGAGTAAACATGTGTGTACTAATTCAGTTAAAAGATGTACAATAGTACTTACTCGTTTAAGTGAAATGTTTTAATTTTCAAACCAAAATACAAAAACTTCATAATTTTAAAAGTATTTGCCATATTTACCTCTCTCGCTTGATTCATGTCTACAGCCCAAGCTGGTAAATCACACTTGTTCCCAACAAGGACCATCGGTACTTCTTCTGCATCTTTAACACGTTTAATTTGTTCTCGGTAAGTCCCTATGTCCTCGAAACTTTTAGCTGAATTCACTGCGAATACTAAGAGAAACCCTTCACCTGTTCTCATGTACTGGTCTCTCATAGCACTGTACTCCTCTTGGCCTGCCGTATCGAGAATGTCTAGAAGGCAGGTCTCACCATCTATGACTACTTGCTTTCGATATGAATCCTCAATAGTTGGGTCATATTCGTCTACAAAGTGGTTTTGAATTAACTGTATGGTTAATGCCGACTTTCCAACACCACCGGCTCCGACCACCACTAGTTTATATTCAGTCATTTTTTCAGTAAACCGGAAATTTTTCTTGAAAAAAATATTGTAAGCAGACTTAAACTATTCAATTCGGATTTGAGTGGCTCCCCACTATCGCTATCCCTGCATAATAAGAGACACACACAACACACTAAAAATGCGGCAATTAAGAACATTCATATACTCAGTAAATTACTTTAATTAATTGTAATCAAGATGAAACAACTGCAGAGAAACGGTAACAAAAGTTACGAAGACCGTCAAAAATATTTCTATTACTAGTTACTAAACTAAAAAAAAGCCACCAGCTTTAGGGATTTCCATTATATTACCAACTGATACGTTGCAGGTTTTTTGAGAAATCCGCCCATCATGCTCCGTTCAAAATTTAAAGATTATTCCGTACATTTTTAATTATCACCTATATAATTTAAAGGGTAAATAAAAATGCAATTCAATGATATATATTTGTATATTTGGCTCCGATAAATTACATAAAAGTATTTTTTTTTTTTATTTCTGACAATAAATTGTGTAGTTTATAGGTTTGCGACAGTGGAACGATCTATTTCGCAGCCAACCTAATGTGCTTGCAAAAAAAGTTACTAACAACTAGGAAATGTCATTGGATGACAGATAAGGAAATTAAAAGTTTTGATTGTAGACAAAAAGGAAGATTGTTGTTTATTGCTTTAAGAGTTGAGAAAATTCTAGAGAAAATGTTTTCGTTTGAGATGACATAAATTTGTAGTTTTCTTTTAAATTTTGAGTTATTTCATGCGTAACATAAACAGGTTAAGGTGAGATTTTAATAAATTACCACAAAGTGAATCATAGCTGTGATTCACTACGAATTTTAATTTTCAGGTAGTTATAAGCATGGCCTCGGCCTCCAAGCAAGGCCATGAAAGTTTGGAGTCCTACGTGGATAATCTTAGGGTAAAAATTTCTGAACGGTACAAGCCTCCTCCTCGCATCAATGTAGCGATGACTTATGCCCAGAGACTTACCCTCAACAAGCACATACAAGACAATATGCCAAACTATGAATTTGTCCTAGAAAACGCAGTCCTAGAAAAAATGAAAGAATGGAAGAGTGTCCGGAAATCAACTTTCGAGGAGAGGAAATCAAAAGTCGAACAACTTAGACGGGAGTTGAAGGAGAAGCAAATAGAATCTATCGAACAAAAAAAGTTAGAAGAAGTGGAGGTTAAGACTGTAGATCAAACTGCGGCTGCACCAAATATTAGTAATTATAATTCCAACGATACAAATGTATTCGGTAATTCCAGTATTAATAGTCAGAATTTCACTAGTTATACGACTTCTGACAACATTCTCATACCGACGCAGGTGTCTACTAACTACTCAAATATTTTAACGCCCATACCGTTGACGAAGGCTGTAAATCAACAGTATAATTGTAAACCGGTTGATAAGAGCCCGTTTAACCTCTCAGACTTTGAAAATGATACATCTAGTCCGTTCGATAACATGGAACTAAAATCGATCAACGACATGGAGGAGCTAGCGCAAGTACTAAAACGCGAAGAAGGTAAATACACCTCTAATATAAACACTCCTATGTATCAACAATATCAAGTGGCGCCTCAAGTAACAGCTCAGTCAGCAAGTGTAGGTCAGATACAGCAGAATATTCCAAATTACTTAAGTTACACTTACAACATTCCAGACACAGTTTCGTACGGTCAGCCCGTTATCTCTGATTACTCGCGGACAAATGGTTACTACTACTCCCCAGACATTATAAGACAGAATGAGTCCTTCTCGTCGAGTTACTTGTATTCTAAACCCGGCAACGCCGGATACAATCGGGTCTTAGAGACGACCGCTTTAGAGGCGAAGAAGTCGAACTGTAAAAGCGTGCCGGACATCATAAAATCTCTTGAAGTGGAACTGGAGAATTCTCATTTAGACAATACGTTACCGAACACTTCTTATATAAGGGGGTATGTGAGTCCTCAGACAAATCGGCCTAAGAGTACCGAGGCTGTAATGTTTCCTAGGGATAAGCACAAGGAAGATGATCCAGATAATCCGTTCAATGCTTTACCTAAAGCTCAACAGGATTTATGTAGGTCGATCAGCTCCATGGGGTTCCCGTTGTCGAGAGTGGCTAGGACTTGTAAAATCTTAGGAGACGATCACAAGAAGGTGAGTTTTTTAAATCGTAATGCACACTTTAGCTTGACTTGAAAATATACAGTGTAACAAAAACAGCAGGTCATCCCATCGACTGCGTATTTTTGGAGACAAAATGTGGTGACTTAAACATACTTACCTATATGAGGTGATTTGGTCATTTTGTGATTAATTTTAACCACATATTCAGAAGGCCTAAAAAAATATATTGCTCACATTATGTATACATAATACATGAGTCGTCACAACGCACGAGCGTGAATTTATTATTGTGTGCAGTTTATCTCAGCGATATAAAGAATCAAAAACCCATAAGAAAAACGCATAAAAACTGCCATAAAAACATGGAAGGCTTCCGCGTGTACGATATTTATGTCAGATACAAGCATTCGCTCAATTTCATCAATATTAATTTGAAATAAAATTAAATATATAATAATGAATGTAATTGTGACTGTTTGAAAAAAAAAACATGCTAAATACATATTTTGATTAGACATTCGATGTTATCACGTAATTTTAAATTTTATTGCTTAACAAGAACCACAAGAAAGTAGAAGAGCGTTCTCTACCACGACGGTGGAATTAGGATCGAGTAGAGTAAGGTTACATAAAGGAAATAAAAAAAAAAACAGAAAAAAAATTACTAATAGGGTAAGCAGTCTTTAAAACAAAAACAATAAACAAAACAAATAATAACAATGACACCATAAAAATGATTCGATTTTACTTGACATTAAAACATTTTTAATGCTTCTAAAGTGACCAAACTGTTTTATTATTATAGCTCACTTAATTCCAATTGCTTTTCAGCGTCCATCTTGAAAAATATTCAAACAACTTTTACGTGAAATTTTTCATGAAAATAACTTCCGTTGCTCATTAAAAATGTGAGTTTTTATTATATGGAATTTAGAATTTGAACTGGGGATATTTTTTAGCGGCAAATGTACATGTATTTAAATTTTCAGTTTTTTTGTGAACGAAAATAGTGTCTTTATTTTTTATTACTATTCAGGCGTGTTATGACTTTTCGACCTACTTTACACGTTTATAATAATAATAAATGTCTTTTTTATTGCAAAAAATTAAATTGAGTACATATAAACACAGTAAAATTTTATTCATACCTGAAATTCAACTTTGAATTAGATATTTTTGAACATCGTATACTTAATATAAAGATACTTATAATACACATATGTCGTAAAATTTAAAGAAAGTCGAGTATTAGCTTTATAGTTGTGATGGGCTTGTAAATATAGCAGAATAATTGTATAACGTTTTTATAGGACATTATCATGACATGCTTTATTGGAATCGTATAGTTTGTTGTAACAATGCTGAGAGCTCATTGCTAAAACATAACTTGTTTTTATATAGAACTTTTAAAACATAATTATATAATTTTTATACAGCAACTATGTTTTATAAAAATGTGCCTATTTTACTATTAGTTGCTGTGTTGATGCCAACTAAACCTGGCAACTTTTACTCTTAAATAAATTACAGGACCATTCTTAACCATCGCTATAAAATACCTTGTGTTACATGGGTTGCTTTGTCCTTGTTTGTTGAATGGATGTTTTGTAAACTTGAAATTTGTGGAAAATGTATATTATGCAGAGCATTTTTGAACTATTTCTTTAATAATAAGTGGAAAACTACCATGGGTAAAATTTAATGCTAAATGTATTATATGTGTATTTTTAGATAGTGGAACACTTATTGGCTTTATCTGATCTCCTGGACTTGGGTTTTTCCGAGAGGGCCGTATCCGAGGCGTTGCTGCAATGCGATAACGATAGGGATAAAGCCCTGGATAAATTAATTTCATAAGGTTCTTTCCTACAAGGCTGTGCTGTATTATTATCGTTTAAGCTATAATATATTTATTTGTTTTTAAGTTATTTATTTGCCCCTAAATTTAATTTTAATCAAAACACTAGTTGAAAATCTCGACTTGGGATTTCAACCAAACCTATTTTATTGTGATTACTGAGCCATTGGAAGTTGTGAGAGGTTGATTATTTTTTGCAGGGTTGTGGGATAAAATTTTATTTCATCAAAATGAAATGTGAAGTAGAAATATTTACCTTGCTTGTCTTTATTACAGTAAAGGTGTCGATAAGTTACAGCTAAGGACCCCATGCTGTCGTCTTTAATAAATATTTTAAAGATGTGAAATGTATTTAGTTTAAAATGCGAAGAATTTGCTCGACTCCTCAATATTGCATTACTTTAAATAATCTAAAGCAATTATTTTTAGTAATTATATACCGCAATTATTTTTAATATCTAAGCTTTGTAAGACCATTAATTGTAAATTTAAAATACTCTGAAATATGTATGAATAAAGTAAATTATCTTTGTATTAACATCTGTTTTTATTTCCTTGCCAAATATTATAAACAAACTTATTAGTTTTGCACATTTTAAAAGTCAAAAACATGATTAATATTATTTTTCTTATTTTAGATATACTATAATTATTTTTTACCACAACGTACGTTATGTACAAACTTGCAATTTTAAAACAAAAAATATAGCCTTAATAAAGCAAAAATTAAACCATTAAACTAATTTTTAACTAAACGTGAATATTAATTTGTGTATACAAGAATTATTTTGTACGTTTTTGTGTATATGAATGTTTTCAAACGTATGAAAATTTTGAGGTACGCCCATGGTACCAATGGTATTTTTTGCGATTCTATTTAGCTCAGCAATATAAAACCACTGAAATATACGATATGGAATGCGTTAAGTCCCATTGCGCATCCAAATAAAGGTACCAACCCTAGGAGCAGACAAAAGGAGGCACACAAAACTCAGCAAAGACATACTTCATTGGTTATTTATGTATGTGGTTGAGAGACAGACAACCATCTGCACGTACTATATGAATTGAGTTCTTAATTTCCCATTATTTTGTTTGTAAACACGTCATTGGCGTACAGTGTGGCTTCTTCTATCTTGTATCTCAGTGTTATTTCTTTGTGTATTTTTGTGGGTGTTATTGTTGGAACATGTCATGTTTTATAAGGGACTGTAAAATTAACCAACATATAGCACGAAATAATTCTTCATATTCAGAATTCAATTCCATTTCAATTCACAATCAGCTAAGCCTCTATTGCTCCGCCATTGCCAGAGGCACAAAACAAAATATGGCGCTGATCATAAACAATCCATTCGCGCAGCTTTTAGCGCATTCCAGTCATCATAATATAAAATTACACTAGAAAGGTGGCAAGTCGGCTATCGCCGACTTGACCTTTCTTGAGTAGGGTTAGTTTTTAAACACCATGTATTTTTTCGATAATTAGTGTGTTAGGAGACCCCCGATGGAAGTTGAGTAAAAAAAAATTGTCAGTTCTCTTAATTTTGAGATTTTTTTAACGTTCAACATTTTTCCAACACTTTGTATATATAACGGTCTTTCGTACTTACGACAACCCATGCGAAGCAAACAAAATAATTTTATTCCATGAATTTTGGAAGTTTCAATATTGGTTCAGTTTTCTTAAACACCCTGTATTGTTCTCATTAAAATAGTTTCCATATAGACCATTGTTAAAAGTTTCATCAAAGGAATATTATACTTCCATGAAGGTTTCTAGAGAAGGGTCGGTTTTTTTAAACACCCAGTAGTTTTTTAATTAGTATACTTAGTTTTCTTACAGACCATTGTGAAAAGTTTGATTAGAAAATATTCCATGAATTGTGAAGATTCTTAGAGAATCGTTTGGTTTTGTTAAACACCCCGTATTTTTTCATCAGTATAATTTTTTTACAATCGTGAAAAGTTTCATAAAAAATTAAATTCCATAAATTTTGTGGATCTAGAGAATTGGTCTTTATTTTACATCCTGTATTTTTTCATAAGTATGTATTTATATAGCTACATAATAATAGCTACCTAAGTATGTATTGTTTATAGTTTTTTTACAAACTATCTTAAAAAGTTTCATCAAAACCAAAAAAGAGTTTTTAATTCCAAGTTTTTAGGATATTTAGAATGATCGATTTTCTTAAACACCCTGTATTGTTCCCATTAAAATAGTTTCCATATAGACCATTGTTAAAAGTTTCATCAAAAGAATATTATACTTCCATGAATGTTTCTAGAGAATGGTTCAGTTTCTTTAAACACCCAGTAGTTTTTTAATTAGTATAGTTTTCTTACAGACCGTTGTGAAAAGTTTCATTAGAAGATATTCCATGATTTGTGAGGATTCTTAGAGAATGGTTTGGTTTTGTTAAACACCCCGTATTTTTTCATCAGTATAATTTTTTTACAATCGTGAAAAGTTTCATAATAAAAATTAAATTCAATAAATTTTGTGGATATGAGAGAATTGGTGTTTATTTTACACCCTGTATTTTTCATAAGTATGGATTTATATAGTTACATAATAATACTTATGTATTTTTATAGTTTTTTACAAACTATCTTAAAAGTTTCATCAAAAACCAAAAAGAGTTTTTAATTCCAAGTTTTTAGGATTTTTTGAATGATTCGATTCTCTTAAACACCCTGTATTGTTCTCATTAAAATAGTTTCCATATAGACCACTGTTAAAAGTTTCATCAAAAGAATATTATACTTCCATGAAGGTTTATAGAGAATGGTTCAGTTTTTTTAAACACCCAGTAGTTTTTAATTAGTATAGTTTTCTTACAGACCATTGTGAAAAGGTTGATAAGAAAATATTCCATGAATTGTGAGGATTCTTAGAGAATGGTTTTGCTAAACACCCTGTATTTTTTCATTAGTATAATTTTTTAACAATCGTGAAGTTTCATAAAAAAAATTCCATAAGTTTTTTCCATGAATTTTGGGAGTTTCAATATTGGTTCAGTCTTCTTAAACACCCTGTTATATTGTTCTCATTAAAATAGTTTCTTACAGACCATTGTGAAAAGTTTCATAAAAAAATATTCCATGAATTGTTAGGAATCTTATAGAATGGTTTGGTTTCGTTAAGCACTCTGTATTTTCTCATTAGTATATATTTTTTTACAATCGTGAAAAGTTTAAAAAAAAAAAATAAATTCCATAAATTTTGTGGATCTAGAGAATGGTTCTTTATTTTACACCCTGTATTTTTTCATACGTATGTATTTATATACATAATAATACCAAAGTATATATTTTTTATAGTTTTTTTACAAACTACTGTAAAAAGTTTCATCAGAAAGCAAAAAAAAATAAAAAAATTTAAATCCATGAATTTTCAGGATTTTTAGGGAACGTTTCGGTTTTTTTAAACACCCCGTATTTTTTTATTAGTATATTTTTCCTACAGAACATTGTAAAAAGTTTCATCAAAAAGAATATTTTAATTCCATGAATTTTGTTGATTTTTAGAGAATGGTTCGGTTTTTTTAAACCTGTATTTTTCATTAGTATAGTTTTACAAACTGTTGTGAAACGTTTCATCAAAAAGAATTTTTTAATTCCATGAATTTTGAGGATTTTTAGAGAATGTTTCGTTATTTTTAAACACTCTGTATTTCTTCATTAGTCTATTTTTCCTACAGAACATTTTATAAAGTTCCATCAAAAAGAATTTTCTAATTCCATGAATTTTGAGGATTTTCAGAGAATGGTTCGTTATTTTTAAACACTCTGTATTTGCTTCGTTAGTGAGTGTCATAATAAATCCTTGACGAAAGTTTAATAAATAAAAAACATTTTTTCTGTGAATTTTGGGAGTTTCAATATTGGTTCAGTTTTCTTATACACTCAGTAGTTTTTTAATTAGTATAGTTTTCTTAGAGACCATCGTGAAAAGTTTCATAAAAAAACATTCAATGAATTATTGTGAGGATTCTTAAAGAATGTTTTGGTTTCGTTAAGCACCCTGTATATTTTCATTGGTATAATATTTTTACAATCGTGAAAAGTTTCATAAAAAAAAATAAATTCCATAAATTTTGTGGATCTAGAGAATGGTTCTTTATTTTACACCCTGTATTTTTTCATAAGTATGTATTCATATACATAATAATACCAAAGTATATATTTTTATAGTTTTTTGACAAACTATTGTAAAATGTTTCATCAGAAAGCAAAAAAAAATTTAAATCCACGAATATTCAGGATTTTTAGGGAACGGTTCGGTATTTTTAAACCCCCTGTATTTTTTCATTAATATAGATTTTTACAAACTATTGTATAAAGTTTCGTCAAAAAGAATTTTCAAATTCCATGAATTTTGAGGATTTTTAGAGAATGGTTCGTTATTTTTAAACACTCTGTATTTCTTAATTAGTATATTTTTCCTACAGAACATTGTATAAAATTTCATCAAACAGAATTTTTTAATTCCAAGAATTTTGAAAATTTTTAGAGAATGGTTCGTTATTTTTAAACACTCTGTATTTTTAATTAGTATATTTTTCCTACAGAACATTGTATAAAGTTTCATCAAAAGAATTTTTAATTCCATGAATTTTGAGGATTTTTAGAGAATGGTTCGTTATTATTAAACACTCTGTATTTGCTTCGTTAGTGAGTGTCATAATAAATCCTTGATGGAAGTTTAATAAATAAAAAAATTTTCCATGAATTTTGGGAGTTTCAATATTTGTTCAGTTTTCTTAAACACCCAGTAGTTTTTTAATTAGTATATATTTCTTAGAGACCATCGTGAAAAGGTTTATAAAAAAATATTCAATGAATTATTGTGGGGATTCTTAGAGTATGGTTTGGTTTCGTTAAGCACCCTGTATATTTTCATTAGTATAATATCTTTTACAATCGTGAAAAGTTTCATAAAAAATAAATTCCATAAATTTTGTGGATCTAGAGAATGGTTCTTTTTTTACACCCTGTATTTTTCATAAGTATGTATTCATATACATAATAATACCAAAGTATATATTTTTATAGTTTTTTTACAAACTATTGTAAAAAGTTTCATCAGAAAGAAAAAAAAAATTTTTAATCCACAAATGTTCAGGATTTTTAGGGAATGGTTCGGATTTTTAAAATGTTCAGTTCCCTTAATTTTGACATTTTTTTAACGTTTCACATTTTTCCAACACTTTGTATTTAAGACGGGCCTACGAACGTCACAGAACCCCTCCGAAGCGAAAAACCGAAAATTTTCTCGAATCTGTAATTTTTATTTTTTCTCGTCAATTTTTATCGTAACACCCCGTACATCGAGCTTTTTTGAGTCGCACTGTATATAAGCGAAGCGACTTGAAGTCTGCCATATTGTCTAGCTCACTGATACCACCTATTCATTCTATTTATGCAAAGTTCAATGCAAATAGCAATAGCGGATGGAAATATTTGACAGCTGTTCTATGGCTTCCGTCATTTTGACCCCGTCTTGGTCTGCCATATTGTCTAGCTCACTGATACCACCTATTCATTCTATTTATGCAAAGTTCAATGCAAATAGCAATAGCGGATGGAAATATTTGACAGCTGTTCTATGGCTTCCGTCATTTTGACCCCGTCTTGCTTAGAATTTTCGCAAATTTCGATACGAAAACGAATTCAAAACCAAACGCTCGCATAACACAACGTATCTAGAGACTTCAAATTTACCGTTTTCGGCCTTTGGGGCCTCCGGTCGGCCCATTTAGCGAAATTTTCTGCGATTTATTCGGAAATGTCACCGCGCACTCGCCATTTGACGTTTCTGTAGTCGACGAAAATTTTTGCTATTTTCACTATAAAATCGAATTTTAAACCTAAACCTGAGGCACACGACACATTGTAGAAGGTTCAAAGTGTACGTTTCGATATGGCTTTATGGAAATAAAGGGGTACTTACTTTTCAGAATGTAATCGTTTTGAAGGTTTTGTGAGGACCCGCCATATTGCTAGGCTCTTCTCCCCGTCTCGGTTTGGATTTAAGCAAATTTTTATGGAAAAACGAACTCGAAATCCAGGGCTCGCATAACGGAAAGTATCTAGAGACTTTAAACATACCTTTTCTGGCATTGGCGGCCCTCCGATCGACCCTTTTAGCGAACGTTCCTAAGTTTTATCGGGAGCTGTCACAGGCCGTGCACCGTCCTGGTAGCCGTTTGACGTTTAGGACGGCCGGCGGCCGAGCGAATGCGAATACCGCCGAACGTGTAATTGAGTAAAACTTTCGTTATTTTCACTATAAAATCGAATTTTAAACTCAAACCTGAGGCACGCGACACATTGTAGAAGGTTCAAAGTTTACGTTTCGACATGGCTTTGTGGAAACGAATGCGGAAAATACGAAAATATCGAATCCGAAATAGTTGGACGTCTACCCATATCCGACTGACGTTTCTCGAATTCCCGGCTATATCCATCTCTTTTTTTCGCGACATCCGCGCGAAAATGGAAAACTGGCGGCCGCGGACCTCCGGAAAAACGCAAAATTCGCCCCGAAAAAGGTAAAGAGAAGTCACCAAAATACGCCTACCGGATAACCGAAGGACCGAACTCGGCTTCGCGCACCCGGGCTCGCCGCTGCGCGGCTCGCGAAAAAAGCCTTTGTGGCGGTAAAACCCCACTTTTTCGCGAGAGAGAAAAAACAACGGATTTTAATATATAAGGATTACAGTGTATAAAACCCGAATATTTTATCCCGAATACGTCAGCAGTTCTTAAAAGTCACATTACTGACATAACTTAGTATCTAATTTGTAGTTCTTGCGCATTACATCTCTTCTTCCTCTTCTACACTTGTAAACAAATATTTTTTTGACGTTTGTAGTAGTAACTGACAGTGACAGTATTGACAGTTTATATTGTATTATATATTCTGTTGTTTATATCATACTTGGATTATAAATATATATCTTTAAGTAATTGCAGAATGGGTTCCCATACTAGAGTCAGAAGTAGATCACGATCACCATCTTATAAGAACAAAGCCAAGAAATACGAGAGGAATTTTAAATCTAAGAGCAGGTCGAGATCCAAATCTAGTTCTCCAAGAAGAAGTAAATCCAGAAGACACAGGGAAAGAAGTAATTCGCCTGAAGTCCTGTACAACAATAGAAATAGAAATGATAGGAAATCCATGCATCGAAATATTTCAAATAATGGGTACCACCACTCTGAAGAATCCAGTCGTGATTATAGAGACAGACGATACAGTCACAGTGAGTATAGATCCAGAGACTCTCATAAGAAAGGATCCTATGAGGATGATTTTATGGAGTCTAGAAGGCAGCAGAGGGAAATTTTGGGCATGAGGGAATGTACGAATATTTGGAGAAAGTCTCCAGAACCTGAAGAGTAAGTTGTCAGAATTTGCAGAAGTAAAAGAATTAATTTCAAGATAGTGATAAAATAAATGAAGATAGTTACGACAATAATTCAGACGACTTACGTCATACGAACAAATGAATTATATTTTTATCAAAATATTTGAGAAACAGCAACTGAGAGTAATAAAACTATATACTACACTAAATTTTGCACTATATATTACACTAAATTACAAAAAATGATTGTTTTTAATGTGACAAACTATAGAAAATTATGTAGACAATTGCGTGATGTCAGCTGTGACCTAATTCATCTGAATTTTTGCCACATGTATATAATGTGCAAAAATAGATCAATTTTGTTTTGTAGATTAAATAGTGAGAAGGAAGACTTAAAAGAAGAAAGTCATACAGAAAAAAAGTCGAAAAAGAAGCGAGATAAGAGCAAAAAAGAGAAAAAGCATAAGAAGTCGAAGAAACACAAGAAAGACAAGAAAAAAAAGAAAAAGAAGAAGGTATCGTCTAGTGAAGATAGTCAATCAGAAACAGAGGAATGGGTAGAGAAAACAAGTAAGTGGAAATTAATTGTTTTAACAATATTACAATGAAAATCTAATGCCATATTTTTTGTAGATGAAGGTAAAGCAGAGTCGCAATCTGACAACGAAGACAGTCTTGTTGGTCCGGTCCTGAAACCTCATGCAACTCTAACAAGTAAAGAAATGGGCAAGGCCCTTTTGCCTGGTGAAGGAGCAGCTATGGCTGCTTATGTGGCTGAAGGTAAACGAATTCCGAGGAGAGGAGAGATCGGTTTAACGTCTGATCAAATCGCCACCTTTGAATCCGTCGGCTACGTTATGTCTGGTTCGAGACATAGGAGAATGGAGGCTGTACGTATACGTAAAGAAAACCAGATCTATTCAGCGGACGAAAAACGTGCCCTGGCTATGTTTAGCAAGGAAGAAAGACAGAAGAGGGAAAATCTTATTTTGGGTCAGTTTAAGGATATGGTTAGTTCCAAGCTGGCAGATAAGAATAAATAATTGGAAAGTTATTGCCATGTAAATTTACAAAATATGATATGAAAAATAAGGTGTATATAGATTTATTCTCTCTTTGTATGTGTAAATATTATGTGGAATAAATATCATGTGTATTAATTAGTTTTTGCTGTTATATGTTTTGAATTGTACAATAAAATAAATGAAGCATTTTTCTCTTTCTTTGGTACTAAAATAATATATTCTCAAATAAGTTTAGGAGAAATTACTAACATGGGTGCATTAGGGTACAATATGCTTGCAAATATAATTATTGAAGTCACCATTTAAATGTGTTTACAAGAACCAAAATGGCTACTACTATAGCCTGAAAGAGCTGGCAGTAAGAGTAAATATCTAACTTCGCTGTAGTCGGTAGAAGTTAGTTTTGAGCATGTCGCTGCTTAGTGAAGTTAGCTATATGTGGGGGTACTAGCACCTATTCAGTGTTGCCAATAGAAATGTATATGTTTTATGAAGATAACGGACTTCAGTACAAATAAGAAATTAGTTTTGAGCATGTTGATGTTTAATGAAGTTAGTTATCTGTGGACGTGCTAGCACCCATTCAGTGTTGCCAATAGAAGTGTATATGTTTTATGAAATTAAACGGAAGTTCTGTACATTACAATTTAATTAGGTAATAAGAATTTTAGATAATAAAAAAATATTTGCTCTTTAAATATGTGACATAATTAAAAATTTTAAAATACCTTACTTATTTTATGTAGTTCTTAATATATCTTAAAATTAATGTTTTATCAATTTTTATTAAGCAATAAAATTATTCAATCAAAATTAATTTTTTAAGATTTATGTTTCCTATTATAACTTTTAGTCATTTTTTAATTTTTCCAGCACTGATAATAAACAATGAAAAAAAGTGTATTGTGTAAGAAGTAATAAGGATTTAGTCTTAGATCTTATTAGTTATTATTTAAATAATAAATTAAATTCATTTCCTTTGCAGTATATTTGAAGTAGTAATAAGTATAATTAATAATTTCCCTATAATAAAACATACCAGGAGCTGAATACCAGCTCTTGTTTCTCTAAACTCTGTTAAAATTAGTACAGTTAATGATTGCCCGAAAATAGAATACTTCGGGATCCAGCTCCCGAAAGTGGCTAAGTTCAGGTCACTCCGGCGTTGCCAAGTTGTCATCTAGTTTAAATCTTTAAAGCCCCATATTGCTGGAGGGGATAGAAGTTAGAAACGCTTTTAGAGAGTAAGTAATGGACTTGCTCATGAAAATTATTAAATTGAACCATTGAACGGCGAAACATGAAATTATAATAAATTAACTGCTTAGTGTGGAAGACTCAACGCAGTCAGTGTAACGTTCCTATTTGATATATTTTACTCAAGGTACATCTTCAAATAAAGAGGTATATAGCGAGTGTTGTTAGTAACTGCACTGAGACTTAAATGCAGTTGTAAAATTTAAATTTATGCATAGTGCACATGCATTTGATATAAAGTGACATTTGAACCATATACCCTTATCATGTTATTTACATAAAGTGGCCCCTATAGCTCCAATTTACAACAGTCGCTGTGTCTACCATTATACATTGATTTTATATCCAGTAGTGCAAAATAATCAACAGAAATGCCGTTGTCAAATATCGACGAAAGAATTTTCCGACAGTCAAGACTGGGGGTAGCCAGGAATCTATTTGACGTCGAAGTTCCTCATAGGATAGCCAGCTACGATAGATTTATACCCTGCAGGGCGAATAACACTTGGGAGACCAGCTTTGCCACGATTCCAGATCCAAATAAGGGAGTTCAGTCTGGCAAGAAGACTAGGGAATCTGGTGAGAACACAAGAGACAGTTCTGTGTATAATATTTTGTTACGAAACGAATTGCTCGGAGAGAATATTGAGGATGTCAAATCTCAGTGTGATGAAAGGCAGGCACTTACCCCTGTGAAGAGTAAAAACCTTTTTAAATATGGAACTCCTACCAAGGTATGTATGAATATATTTGATATCGTATATTGATTGTCGCCCCAAGTGATACCGATAGTGGCGTTAATACACTTTTTAGTATAATAAAGGATTTACGGAAGAGAAGGATTATAAATATATTTTTTGAGGTGGGAATCATTTAATATTCATGTGTTAAGAGGATTTTAGTGGTGGGGCAGAATCAGTAACTAAATTCTTAGCAATCTTTCGATTGAATTACTTCGATTGAATGAACTGAAAAAATTATGATAGCTTTATCCGATAACTATTTGTAAAAACGTTGGAATGCCATATAGATATCTAAAAATGGAAAACAATTTTTATTTTTTGAAAAATATTTTTCTTCAGAATTTTTAAAAATAAATACACTGGGTGTAGGTATTTACTTAACGTATAGATTAAAGATTAAAAAAAAATTTTGCTAGGGCTCTGTAAATGTGCTGAGCAATACTGATAAAAGTATTTCATTTGTTCGTCGTAGTAAAAGTTAAATTGAGTGAATATACATGAATTACTTCTAGTTATGTAAATTTTGGTCCAATTAGAAGAAAAAACATGATGCACGACTTAGCTTACAAATAAAATATATTTTGTTTCCAATGAACGATTATAATTTTGTTAGGTATATTAATTTATAATGAAATTAGTGAAAAACTGAAAACATGTACAGCAGTAATGCAACTCATGTTAGCAACATTTCTTATGTGCTAATAAAAACATTCCTCATATTGAAGTATACATATACAAATACGTGCTAAACGTAATTGCCATGAATAAATATAGAAGTACATACAAAAATAGAACGCATCGTAAATTTTTTATTTGCTTATTGCTAACTGTATGTAGGTGGCTAACTATTGGATAGGTTGTATTGGGTTTTAGCAACTTTAGTATTTAAGTATTTTAGTACTGTATTAATATTTTTAAACATTAAGTATACAGGGTGGTCTCAAATTAAAAGTTTTTTTACTAAAATTTTACCAAATTTGAAAACAATTAGGTATATTAATATAGTTGATTTTTCGAGCATAAGTTAACAAAAACAAAAGTTAAAGGCACTTTGCTGAAGAAAAATTTTACATTTTGAAATTTTTTGAACACTGTATATTTGTTTACATATCTGATTACTGCTTAGGGGTTTTCATGATAAGCAAAGTTATTAAAAATAGATTTTTGTGGAAAAATCAACAATAAAAATGGTTACAAGAGTGTGGTAGGTACTCCTGAGGACACACTGTATATGCTGTTTTGGGTGTCTTGTTTCGTTCGCAACTTGGATAAAACAACATTAAAAATAATAATGGGTTTCTTATAAGTTTTTATCTTTAAATATACTTTTTTGTGATACAGGGTGTTCACATTTTGAGATATAACTTTAATACTTAGGTACCTAAATTAAGACTTTATAATTACACCACTATCTCTACATAAATAAAACAAGTATATTAGCCTTTTATTGATGTTTAAGTTTAAATATTAAATATACCTGCTATTAGCCATGTAGAAATTAAACAAAGATTAGAAAGTCAAACTATCTGGAAAAAGAGGTTTTCTAATGAATCCTACCAAAGAAAGTAGATCAAAATTTCATTATATGCAGTAAAAATATATTTTTTTTACCATTGGCGTAGAAATTTAACTATAAGGTTTTAATTGTCACAATTACGTCACAGTGTTTGAAAAATTTTTTCCATGTCAAAATATTTGCCTGTTTGCTTTTATTGCTGTGAAGCAAATTGTAATGAAACATTTATTTGTTTAGTAGACAGTAAAAAAGAAAATATTTTTAAAGAACAGCCTGTATGATGAAATTATGTTTAAAAACAAACGTTTGAGAAAGGTTATTAAAAAATTTTCACTCTTCATACACTAGGGCGCGTTGATTTTTATTTTAATGGCATTTTTTTTATTATGTATACATATACAGGGTGATATATGTAAAAAATGTGACATCTCGGCGTTTTCTTTAATCTGATCACTATATAGTAATGCATACACAGGTTTATAATTACCTACCTTAGTATTTTCTATAAGGACAATTTTGCAATTTCTTGTTACTGAATTATGAACAAGTAATGCATTTCTAAAGATACGTACTTTATACAGGGTAGTACCTACTTAATGTTATGTACTTATTTTAATGGGTGATTCTTTGGCTAATTTTATGAAAAGTATGTTCTAAAATGCTTGGTCTTCGATATACAGGGTGCTGTAGTTTTTATTTCAGATTTAATAAAAAATTTCGAAAATATTCTAAACGATATTTTAAATAGTTAAGAAATATTTTGTAATATGTGTCTTAATATTACAGTTTTTAGAATTTGAAATCTATTTTTGTAACTGACTTTTTCACTCATATTTTTTGTTTGATTTTTTTTTATAAAAACGTTAAGCAAATTATTATTAATACTTTTTTGTTAAACATTCCTAAGCTTAAATTTGAACAGCCATAACCATTACCTGTAGTTATTTGTTTGTTGTAGATTTATCATACAGTTTTATAGCATTTCAGGAGATAACATCATTTTTAATAGGTTAGTAGAGATAAGAGACGCCACACATTTTTAATTTCGATAATGATACATAATTGAAAACAAGATAAGAAATTATGTAATTTTTCCTATTAAATCAATGATTACTTTGCCCTTTATGTTAGTTATTTTTATATTTACTAACATGATTTAGGTATTCTTTTTGTACATAAAATCAAGTGATAAGAATTGTTTAGAGAAACGCAAATTTGCCGTTTTAATTTTTTAATAGCTGAAAACTTTACATTTTGGAATTCAATTTTGAAATTTATTGTCAAAATAATGTTAAATTATGCAATCTACATTACCAAAGGGTGCCCGCCGCGCGTTCTGCAACAGTTGCTACTTCTAATGAATTTTATTTTGAAATGTAAGCAATTAACTGCAATAAGTACCTATTAAAATAAATATCGCAGTCGTATTGGTGTTATTAGGTTTATAAATAATACATATAAGAATATAACATGATTTTGTACAAGAAAGCCAAGAAAAATAGGCTATAAAAAAGCATAAGATTTAGGTTTGAGAACAGAAGTCAAATGGGGTCAGCTCAGGGATGTAAGCCAGACGCTATGTTGACGATTTTACCTAGAAGATGAATAATAAATATCTTTATGCGTTAAATAATGAATTGAGGGGAAGGGAGGTTCTTTTACTATCAAAATGTGCTTCAGCAAATGTGCTGGTTTAAGAAATACAGGGTGTTCAAGGTTTAAATTTTATTCTGAAATTTTTCAATAAGTGAGAAAGTTTTGATAGCATGACTGAAAATTGGTAGTGTTGGCTTTTTTGTGTGAGAATTTAAAGCTTATTTTGACGTTGCTCCTAGAAGAGGGAGTTTCAGCGTATTATTTAGGTAAATCCATACATATTTGTTTGTTTGTTGTATAGCATATTAATAGTCCACCCCGTATATTATACAGGGTGGACTATTAATATGCTATACAACAGGGACGACGTCTTTGGGATAAAATATGAACATATAGATAAATATTTCTTAGTAAAATGTTACTGTGGAAAATGTGGAAAAAGATACAGGGTGTGAAAGTTGGCATTGGCAATGCCTGATGATGAATTTCTCCGTTATTTTCTGCTAACGAGGCGTTTGTATTCGGTCGACTACAAAATCTTATCCGGGCGTCATTTCTACGTAAAAAAGGTGCACTTGGTAGAACTTGAAAATTCCTACCGTTTTCGAGAAAACTGCCCTAAGAGATTTCTGCTTACGCGCGACTTCAAAAATGCTATTGAAATTTATTTTCAGAACATCTTGTTTTTGGCACCTCCAACAAAAAACAACACAACATGGTTTGTAAGTCACAGATCAAAATAATATTTGATTTTTGAATAATAGATTAGGGGATAACCAAATGTATTTCAATCTATCAAGAGAATTAAAAAATACATAGAAATGGGTACAAATTTGAGGTATTTTTAGTTACAGTACAGTTACTCTAAACACATAAAATGATTGATTCATTTGTCGTATCACAGTACTGATTTTTTGAAAATAAATTTTAATAGCATTTTTGAAGTCGCATGTAAGCATAAATCTTTTAGGGGTCTTCTCGAAAACGCTAGAAATTATCAAGTGCTACCAAGTGTACGTAGAAATGATATCCTGATAAGATTTTGTAGTCAACCGAGTCAGAACATTACGTCAACAAAAAATAAGAGAGAAATTCATCATCAGGCATTGCTAATGTGGTGTCCTTTATGCCCAAACCTGATTTAATACATAAATTATTATTTTTTTTCTTAAAAAATCATTCCTTACTAAATATGATAACAATCGGTTGAGCGGTACACGTTATTACAAAAAAAAAGAAACGAAAAAATAATTTCAAACTAGGCACCCTACATCTTTTCTCATACGTACGATTTTACTAAGACATATTTTGTCCTAAAGATGGCGCCCCTGCTCTATGGGCTATTATTAATGGTCCACCCTGTATACCTAATAAAAATAACACATTATAGAAACAAAAAGTCTAGAAGTGTGTGTTTCGTAGCTAGAATTTTTTTCTGCAATCATCTGTGTAAAAGGAAATCTTCACTGAAAAGAAATCTTACTGTCCCCACATTTTTACAGTTTTTGCAGAAATGGGTCTGTTAATAAATGTAAATGCGTGTAAATGACTTGAGGAAAGTTATGTAGACAGTGAGCCATGCTTTATTTACCAGAGACATTAGCAACGTCTCCCAATAATTAGCGATGATTATAGAAAACAAGGCATTAGAGATATACAGTAAATAGCGTTTTCCCTAAATAACTGTCTGTTACAGCGTATCGGTAATCGTAAGTAGTTAGCTTTCAGGTAGTAAAAACTGAGTCGATTATCATGAGTTTGAAATGTAAATATTGCCGTATAAATGTTGTAAATGCTCATCGTTTTGTAATGGGGTCAGTTGTATGCATAATTTGTAGATAGCGTCTTTGTAAACAGTCTCGATAGTTTCATTAGAAATAGTTTTTAATGATCTGAAGATATCGTCTGTCGTTTAAATTCGAAAACGATCAAGTTTCTTTCAATAGTTTTTATTCGAAATTACGAGTATATTGATGTGGAAAATGGCAATTTATTAAATTTTTTGGACTTTGCGAAAATCTGGAACGACTAGAAGGCCACTTTAACATTTTTCAAATACAAATCTAATGTTTTCTTAAGATACCTGGTGTCCTAATATTTCATTGAACCACCAGACATTCTTGAAGTCAAAATAAAACTATTTATACAGGGTGATTCAGGATTAGATGTACAATCGTTTGCAATATAATGACACTCTCTTAAAACAGTTTTTGAACTTGGAAGTTCTGAATAGATATTTCATTAAATCTCTCTTGGTAAGTGAAACAACTAATAACTAATGTTGAAAATTTAAAGCAGATTTCAATATGAATACGTCACAAGTTCAAAATAAATAGCAAAATTCATTTTAGTGAGTGTCATTAATATTGCAAACGATAGTACATACTTCAGTATGTTATTTTACGTTCAATTTTAAGCAAAACATTTCCTATAAACTTAGGTCTGTAAGCGCTTCGTTTACGATATACAGGATGTCAAATTAATAAAAAAATAATTACATTTTTTTAATAAAAAAAATGGGGTTTAATTAATATCTGCAGAACCCTAATTCCGATTGTTTTGAAATTTTGTATGTTTATTTATAAAAACCAGAGACATCTTCTGACTTAATTTAATTTATTTTATCAACTCCAGTGGCGTACTTTGTTCTATTTTTGTTTTCTACTCCAATGAGGAATGTGCATGGAAAATATTATTTTTTTGCTAGAAAACGAAGTGTGATACCAAACAGAGTAGAAACAAAAAAGTTGTATTTTAAATCGCATAATTAGAAAAAATATGAATCCTGCAGAAAACAGTTTGGACAATTTTGATGATTTTTTTTAATGTTTGTCATAAAATTGTCTATAATAATAATATCTCTACCCCTCATTTTAATCACAGGGATTAGCCCAGAAGCCGGAGATTTGTGCGGGAGAAGGAGCGGCATATTATTATTAAGCAGGCCGCATTTGCGCCCAGGAACGACTTACGTTGGTAAGCCCTAACCACTATTCAGTGCAGGAATGAGGGAAACCTGGAAAACCTCATTAATTAGGGGAGTAGTCAAATATCAACCGGTATCAATCTCTCACATTGACCCAAGCTAACATTCTTCTACCCTACCATATCCGCAGAGAGGGTGCCAATCCTCTCCACGAATATAGCTTATATACGGTCTACCGGCAGTTGGGTGCGAACCCACACCGATCTAGTCACCTCGATTATGTACTGACGCCTTAAACCGCGCGACCACTGACCGACCCTATCGATCCCTCTTTTTCAATTTTCGCTTTGGGTCTTCATTTTCGCGGAATTTGACTCCAAAAATGGGTTTGCATGGAAAAAACTACGGAACACGAGATTGAGATTTTGCCGGACTTTTTTATGGGGAAATGCTCGTCTTGGAAAGCCCTACAAGACTGTCCACTTAGATTTCGGGGAGAAATTTTCACTATCATCCATCCAAACAGTTCCAGGAAAAATCAATCATTTCTCATTAACAAAGAACTATTGTATCCAAAATGGCCACTTTTGTCAAAAAACTGAATTCCCAAAATCATTTATGGAACCTTTCTGACCTTTTTCAGAATTACGGGAAAATTCGGAAAAGCTCTGTACCAAAAATGTGTCCAAAAATTCTGATTCCTTGAATGTGTACAAATAATTTTTGTGAGATGAGATTTTTTCCAAAACTTTCCCAGTTTTCAGTAAAACGATTTCTTATATGTAAATTTTTTTGGATGATTGTGGCCGTTTTAAGAGCAACGGAAAATTTCTCCCCGAAATCTAAGTGGACAGTCTTGTAGGGCTTTTCAAGACGAGCATTCTCATATAAAAATGTCCGGCAAAATCTCAATCTCGTGTTCCGTAGGGTAATTTTTGTGCGAAAAATCTAGTTTTTTCCATGCAAACCCCTTTTTGGAGTCAAATTCCGCGAAAATGAACACCCAAAGCGAAAATTCAGAAAGAGGGATCGATAGGGAATTTTATGACGAACATTTAAAAAAAAAATACCTCAAACGGTCTAACCCTAAGGGGTGTACAGTAATTTGGGTGGCACTGTGCGGCGGCTCAAAATCGGGACTGTCCCGCTTATATCGAGACGGATGGTCATTTTAGCCACAAATATGGCCACCTTTAAGACACGATCAATTTTCAAAAATCAGAAATAACAGTACATATTAATACATTTTATATCAAGCAAAAGTAGCGTGCTGCGACTTGTATTGTAAACATTTCCTTTGTTTTGAATTAACCGTAGCGATAAGATATTGACGAGGTCGACAAAATACGACTACCGCAGACAAGATACGTACTAAAAGTAAGAATTTGAACTATTTTATCATGTCACTGAACTATCGGTAATACGTACCAGTTAACTGCAGCTTTTTCAGCGGTGTCTAATCTAAAATTGTATTTGTTGTTATTGGAAGGAATGCAAAGAAAAGAACAAAGCACTAGATTTGAGAGACTTCCGTTTCCAAACACCGGATCGAATAGGTATTATTTTATAAAAATTTAACTGATTGATATTTTAGTCTGGCATTTTTGTCGTCGACGGAGAATTGCACTTTTAGTAAGATAATTACGAGGATTATGTACAGAATGATATTCGACTGTAACTTTGCTACAACCGGACATATCAGAGAACTGAACGTATGTACATTCCTTAAGGGCGCCGTATTCTTGAAATAGTGTTTTCTACAAATACAAGTAGGTAAATTTAGACATTTTAGAACTGAATATACGGGTGTCCGGAAAAATGTGGGAAATCTTTCGGGTACAGATAGAACATGAAAAAATAAGATAAGTTTCTATAACATTTTTTCCTACAAACCCTCCCTGAAGCACGCCGCTTTAAATCGGTTTGTCTTAAATAATTTTTTAAGTAGGTACTTAATATAATTTAATAAAAATTTAATGTAATGGACAATAGTCAGGAGCTCTTAAAACAGTGTCGTGGAAACTAGTTCATTCAAATGTTACATTATTTTTGGCCTTAGCGTGCATTTTTAGAGGACGCAGTTTTATTGTTTGGATGTGAGGGGCGGGTCAAAAAGCTTAACTTGAAGTTTGTGGGGTCACAACCCTCGAGGTTTGGCCGCCATATTGGAAAAGGGGGTTAAATTGTTTTTAGCACTTATCAGGTAAACTATTGGTCATACAAATATTTTGTAAAAACATTTTTGATTGAAAATTGAATCCTCTACAATTTTAGTCTAGTAACTTTTTGTTGTATAATCAAAAATAACGAAGATAATAAAGAAAAACAATCAAAATGTTTTGACAAATTTTCTTTTGGTCGCCATAATTTATTTATTTTTTTATTTAGGAAAAAATTACGTCAGAGCATTTTTGTAGAGTGGGTTTGAGCAAAGAATTTTTTTTATATAATTTTTTTTTTATATTGATTAGTTTGGGTTTTACAGGGCTGTGAAGTGAACACTAATTTTTTCTAGTCTATTGAAACGTTACATTGGGGGTTGCATTTTTTAGAGGACGTAATTTTATTGTTTAGATGTGAGGGGGGGGGTCAAAAAAAGCTTAACTTGAAGTTTGTGGGGTCGCAACCCTCCAACTTCGGCCGCCATCTTGGAAAAGGGAGGTTAATTGTTTTTAGCATTTAGGTATCAGGTTTATCAACTATTAGTCATACAAATTTTTTTTAAAAAAACATTTTTTATTGCAAATTGAAGCCTCTACAATTTTAGTCTAGTAACTTTTTGTTGTAAAATCAAAAATAACAAAGATATTAAAGAAAAACAATCAGAATTCTAATTTATTTTTTATTTAAAAAAAATGACATCAGAGCATAACAATATTGAAATGTCTATAATAAAAAACATTATTATAAAAATAATTAAAAACTATGCCATATCATTGATATAAATATATACTTATCAGTAGGGAAAATTAGTGTTCACTTCACAGCGCTGTAAAACCCAAACTAATGAATATAATGCAAAAAGTATACAATAAAAATTCTTCGTTGAAAACCACTCTACAAAAATGGTCTGATGTAATTTTTTTTTAAATAAGAAATAAATAAATTATGGCATCCAAAAGAAAATTTGTCGAAAAATTTTGATTGTTTTTCTTTAATATCTTTGTTATTTTTGATTTTACAACAAAAAGTTACCGGACTAAAATTGTATAGAATTCAATTTGCAATAAAAAATGTTTTAAAAAAATTTTGTATGACCAATAGTTTACCTGATAAATGCTAAAAACAATTAACCCCCTTCCAAGATGGCGGCCGAAGTTGGAGGGTTGTGACCCCACAAACTTCAAGTTAAGCTTTTTTTGACCCCCCCCCCCTCACATCTAAACAATAAAATTGCATCCTCTAAAAAATGCAACCCCAAATGTAACTTTTCAATGGACTAAACATATTTGGCTCTTTTAGTTTACCAGGGACGGGCTAAGATTTATAACTTACTGCCTAAATTTTTAACACCCTGTATGATAAAGACTTTAAAATAATAAATATGGGTAGCTTCAACCTTAGACTAAAAAAGGTTCTCTTGTTTTTTATTAAAAATAAAACATGAATTCGTTTATTATTCTTTTTCTCATAAAATAGTACTTTATTTAGTATAAGATTGTAGCCACCCGGATTTATTATTTTTGTGTATTTATCGTACAGGGTGCTAAAAATGTAGGCATTAAGTTGTAAAGCTTAACCCGCCCCTGTTAAACTAAAAAACTAAATATGTTTCAAGGACACTAATGTCTCACATTAAATTTTTATTAAATTATATAGAGTACTTTAAAAGTTATTCAAGAAAAAACGATTTCCAGCGGCGTACAGGAAGGGCCTGTAGGAAAAAAAATATAGGAGCTTGGCATCTTATTTTTTCATTTTCTATCTGCACCCGAGAGATTTCTTAAATTTGCCCGGACACCCTGTATAACGACGGAAAGCGGTCTAACCAACAAATAGGTGTCGGTACAGAAATCTTTCAAAATACGTTTTTTTTTTAATTGTTAAAATGTGGAGTGTTTAATAAGGAAAAACAAAGTTAATTCATATATATGTACTGCGATGCTATATATATTTTTTTATATGCGTCATTGGTTTTTTTCCTTTTTTATAAAAAAAGAAAATTAATTTAGTCAAAAAATGTACGTTTCAGTTTATCCATATCGGCTAGGGTAGGAAAGTTACAGCCAATTCAAACGTTTTCGCGTGATCACCCTGTAATACGAATTTCTACCCATGAGATGACAGTTATTCATAGCGTAAAGTCAAAGATTGTATTGTAAAAAAGGACTGTACATTTTCCATAGTGTATTACATCTCAATAAAGTTAGGTATATACTTTTAAATCGTATGGTATCCGCAATTGCATGTGATATACTTGCGTTTCCCAAAAAATTGTGAATTAAATGGTTGACATTGAATTCAATATTTAATTAAAAGAAAACCTTGAAAATATTCACGTAACATTCAACAAATACAAAAAAGCTTGGCTTACATCTCAGAAAAGCAACGTGCAACGGTTTTTTTAAATAGCGTTTTAATTGTAAGACAAATTCTTATAATTTTGGAGTATAGGACTTTTTGTAAATATAAAAGTATCTAAGTCATGTGAGGAGGTAGAATATTGCTGATCCGACATCCCGTATCTAGAAAAAGGTTCAATAGCCAATAGCCATATAATCTTATAGTAAAAATGATAAAAATGACTAGTCGTCAAATTTGATAAATGATTGATGTACTGTTACAAATTTATAAATTTTGCTCTGATTATTTAAGAATAAGTGAGAATAGTCAATGAATTACATTCCCAGGATGGCAATTTTGACATATTGATTTAATCTATAATTTATCTATATACAGGGTGAGTTATAAATAGGTGTAACCGTTTTAAGGGGTTATCCTTAGGCAAAACCAAGAAAAAAGCATATATGACTGGACACGGTTCGCTTCCAAGATACATATTCTGGTTACAAGGAATAATCCACAAATTTTTTTTTTTTGATGGTCTGTATCTTGTGATGAAGTATTTTACGGTTATACAGAATACCGTACGATAGATTTTAAGGCTAAAAGAATATTAAAAAATAAAATATTTGTCTATGAACTATATGGGTCTATCTTTTTCAGATAAAAAGGCTATTTTTGTAAGAAATTTTGCCGGTATCGGCATAGTTGACATATCGTAGTCAAATTTGGTAGGTGTATATTTTAAGAGGCTCAAAAATGATATTGCTACAAGTGGATTGGTCAAGGTGATCCATCTGTGTGGTCTGCTCGATCACCCGACCTTGATCCACGAGATTTTTGTTAACGAAAAAAATACAGAAAAAAACCGAACAATCTATAATAATCCCCTAAATTCATGAAATTTAAAAAAAATGTTGACACTTGTAAGAAGGGTCTAGAACACTAATTAACTAAAAAATACAGGGTGCTTAAAAAACAGAACCAGATCTCTAAAAACCCTTAAAATTCATGGCATTTATAAATACATAGTGTTTAAAGAAACCGCACCAATCTCTAACAAACCTCAAAATTCAAATAAAGTTAACAAGCAACTGGTGTTTGCATTTCCATGAACTTGTACAGTGTTATTTATAGACGTCAACCCCTTCAGCTTTTTTATCGATATATTTTCATACATACAGTTATACATATAACCGATTATTGAATTTTTTTCAAAAACTTTGACGTCTTCTAACGGTGCATTTTTGCAATATAGGCAAATTAGCATATTTTGACTTTAAGAATCTAAGGTGGCTCGCTGGAACATGCATGCCAGGGACATCCTGTATTTCGCCGATTAGTAATTGAACGCCCTGTATAAGTACAAATAATAGTAGGTAATAATTTTAGCGTAATTTTCAATAAATTTCTGCTTTATCGAATCGTGAATTAAATTACGAGTCGAACCTGATTACGGTTCGCAACAGTCACCACCCGGAAGTGACCATTTGCATTATGCACTATTGTAATACGTATATGGCTGTTCTTCCCGTCTAAAACGGATACAGTTAGGCCTCATATTCCAGCTCTGCGCAGCGAACTGAAGCAAAAGTTGAAGAGACAATTTGAAGGGTTAAAAAAGGTGCGAAGTTATCATTTTGTTATCGTAATTTCGGAATATGTTAAAATGTATGTGGCATACGGGGCATTGTCCTTAAATCCATGAATAATTGCGCTGGTAATCGCATTGTACAATTAGCATATTCGGCTGTGTTATCGATGTTTCGGTTTGTGAGCAGTTATGTAGTCTGTGTAGTCTGAGGTTTTCCTGAATTGGCCTCAAATTTTGTTCTAATTTGTTTGTTCGTCATTTTGTCTGGACCGAAAAATAGATAGATAGAAATTAGATTTGTAAATAGGTTAGTGTTTATAGGAGGTGTTGTACAAGCTCTATGACAAGCCTGATAGATGGTAGATGGGTTAATGTTAAAAAAATTTGCATTCCAATCGTTTTTGTTTAGTTATAAGCATTTTAAAAAACATAGTTTCATATTTCCATCAAAGTAGCCTGATAAATATATAACAATAATTATTATTTGTGTCATTTTGTTTAATCATCTGACACTTAGCGTTAAAGTGCTACATAAAAGATGCATTTATTTACAATTGAAGGGTATGCAGATATTGTCTTGTATATGGGTATTCCAATGGAAACGCCAGACAAGCAGCCCGAGAATATCGACGAAGATACCCAAATACACATCAACCTGCTCACGCAGTCTTTAGTATACCATTTTGTATCCAAAAAGGCCATTCGTCCTGCTGAAGTAAATGTATAGAATGAAGAAGATATAATAGATGCTGTCATTGACATGTCTTCAATTAGTGTTCGGCGTATAGCAAGTAATTTTCAAATAATAGTCGTAATGAATATACAGGGCGTTAAAAAAAGAATGTAAAATATTTAAGGAGGTAATAGTATAAACCAAAATAAGCAGAAAAATCTCAATAAACATGGGTCCGCAAAGTAACGGTTGCGGAGATATGGAATGTTTTATGTTTTTTAGCCCCTTTTTTTATTTTGCAAAAACGTTGTGTATTTTATTATAATACTTGGTTGATGTTTAGTGAAATAAACAGTACGTATTTGACAGTTCTTGTTCTCAGTACACAAGTTTTCTTTCGCTATGGCTGGTTACTCTAACGCAGAATTAACAGACATGCATTTCATGTATGGTCGTGCTAATGGGAACGCCACCGAAGTGCGACGTCTTTATGTTGACGCTTATCCAAATCGCCAGATTCCTTCACAACGCATGTTTGGAAGAATTCACCAAAGATTGCGTGAAACCGGTTCCTTGAGCAAACAGTGCCAGTTATCCGGAAGACCAAGGTCGGTATCCACTCCTAGAGCAAAAGAAGAAATTCTAGCACTGGTAGAGCAGAATCCAGGTACGAGTGTGCGGAGAATATCAGCCGAGGTAGGAATTAGTGGTCCTCTTGTTTGGAGAATCCTTCACGAGCAACTGCTTTATTCATACCATGTGCAACGAGTACAGGCCTTAAATCCAATAAATGATCATCAAGCACGTTTGGTTTTTTTGTCGCTGGTTTCTACGTCATGATGCTGAAGTCCCTCGTTTTCTTGCAAACATTCTTTTTACTGAGGCCGGGTTCACAAGAAATGGAGTGTTTAATTTTCACAATACGCATATTTGGGCCGACGAAAATCCTTATGCTCTAATAGAATCTGGACATCAGGCACGTTTTTCATTAAAAATTTGGATGGGTATTGTAGCTGACAGGTTTCCAGGTCCTGTTGTTTTACCAAACCGATTAACAGGCGCTGCTTACCTCAACTTTCTGCAGAACACACTGTATGAGTTTTTGAAAGACATTCCTTTGAATCAGAGGCAACAAATGTGGTTCCAGCATGATGGTGCTCCAGCTCATTTTTCCATGGCCGTTAGAGAGCATCTACACCAAACTTTTCCACATAGATGGGTAGGAAGGGCCGGACCTGTTTTATGGCCTCCAAGATCGCCTGATCTGAACGTTCTAGATTTCTTTGTTTGGGGATATCTGAAGACATTAGTGTATGGTACTCCTGTAAATATTATTATTTTATCGCCATCATAGAACTTATAAAACTACGCAAATTCTTCAAGCACTAAGTATCACATAAGTTTAGGTTTTTTTCCACCTGCTGGAAAATCTATTTTAAAAAGTCCCGTACTTTGCGTTTAAAATGAGGTGGTGTAAGAACCACATGAATTGTCTAAAATTTAGGAGCACATTCTGAAGTAGTTCCGGCAAATTATATTCTAAAAAATGATCATAGTGTAAATCAGTCGTTCGGTCTGTAAGAAAAAGGGTTTAATAGGTATACTGTTAACAATATTGACCCAAATATTTAAAGAAAATCCCTGTTGGAAATTTTTCATAGCACATACGTATTTCAAATTGTATCCCGTTACTAGTAAATATTGATTACCAAACCGATTAACAGGCGCTGCTTACCTCAACTTTCTGCAGAACATGCTGTATGAGTTTTTGGAAGTCATTCCTTTGAATCAGAGACAACAAATGTGGTTCCAGCATGATGGTGCTCCAGCTCATTTTTCCATGGCCGTTAGAGAGCATCTACACCAAACTTTTCCACATAGATGGGTAGGAAGGGCCGGACCTGTTTTATGGCCTCCAAGATCGCCTGATCTGAACACTCTAGATTTCTTGGGATATTTGAAGACATTAGTGTATGGTACTCCTGTAAATAGCCTGGAAGAGCTGCAGCTACGGATTAATCAAAAGTGTCAAGAAATCCGAACCAAGGAGGGTGTTTTCGAAAGAGTTCGAATATCGTTGAGACGAAGATGTCGTGCCTGCTTGGAAATGGACGGAGGGCACTTTGAACATCTTCTGTAACTTTGTTTTTTGTTTGTTAAAAGCTACCTTGGTCGGTTTATTCCTAATAAAATAAAATGTTTGAAAAACGAATAGTTGTCAATATCTCCGCAACCGTTACTTTGCGGACCCATGTTTATTGAGACTTCTGCTTATTTTGGTTCATACTATTACCTCCTAAAATATTTTACTCTTTTTTTAACACACTATATATCTAAGCGTTACAAAATCCGCATACAATTACATCAGGACGATTTCAGCAACGTTTCAACAATAATTTACTACCTGTACATGTTTTAAATGATCGTTTAAATGCAGATCTGTATAGAACTTTCTTGGAAAACAACCTTTTTGATTTCATTGATGACGTAGGGCTTAATATTGTTCAAAATATGTGGTATCAGCACGATGGTGCACTACCACATAGAGGGAGACAAGTAACTGCTTGGTTAAATAATAATTTCCCGAATAAATGGATAGGTAAACAAGGCCCAAAAGAATAGTCACTGAGTTCCCCAGATCTAAATCCTTTGGACTTTTCTTTATGGGGACATATGAAGCAGTTTGTTTACCATATTGAAATTACTATCCGTCAGCAGTTACTTGAAAGAATTCACGATGCAGATAACTAAATAAGAAATTATCCAAATCTCATCCGTCGAGTAACAGAATCTTTAATTTGCTGATGTGGGGTTTGCATTCGAGGTTAACTAATGCTTGAACTTTAAACACAAATCATGATTGTTGTTATAGCAATTTATCAGGCTACTTCGATTGAAATATAAAATTATACTTTTTAAAGTGCTTGTAACTTCGAAACAAAAACGAATTGGACCTATGTTCATATCAGAAAAATGGCACATTAATTCACCTATCATCAGCTAAAGTTGTCATATATTTTGTAGAACACCCTGTATAACTGTAATTAGTCAGCCGCCTTTAGATTACTAGATTCTGAGGATCATAATGGGTGCAAAATAATTTGACAGATCTTATACAGGGTGTTCCAGAATGATGGTCAAATATTTTACCAGTGTATTCCACAAGCCATTTCAGGGGGGAACTTCATATGAAATTTTTCATTTGGGTCCTTCCTGTTGAGATATTCGAGTCTCAAAATGGCGGAACAAATAGTTTTTTTATTTTTCCTTAAAAACAGTTACATATACTTATAAATTTCAATTTTGGTACACATTATCAGCTGGTCAAAAGCTATTTTGTGGTGTGTCTATTCTTTAGCTCATGTTTCTGTTGGGTGGGAATAAGCAACCCCTAGATTTATTCATTTCAGAACTTATTCCTGTAAAGGCCGATTTCACTCACCAAACTTTTTTTTTCAAATACTACACCTAATTATACTATTTTTCTCTCTCTTGTAATTGTAGTTTTTTCATACAACCAACAGTTTTCGCGAAAAAAAAATAGTTTTCCTTACTCTTAACATCTTTTCGTCACCGGTTACTGATAACCGCAGTAGGCGGTTGCTATGTTGATGTTTCTCTGTTGTCTTGTCAAACAAATCAGGCTTGACAGTTTTTGTAAATATTTGTAAACAACTGACTCTTCCGTACAAATATTAGCTAATAAATTGACGGAATATGCATACGGCAGGATTGGCAACAGTTATAAGAATGCCTTTGTTTAGAAATATTTGCAAAACTGTCAATTATAGACCTAATGGCGATTTCTTTGACAAGACAACAGAGAAACATCAACATAGCAACCGCCTACTGCGGTTATCAGTAACCGGTGACGAAAAGATGTTTAGAGTAAGGAAAACTATTTTTATTTTTTTTCCGCGCAAACTGTTGGTTGTATGAAAAAATTACAAGAGGGAAAAAAGTAGTAAAATTAGATATAGTATTTAAAAGTTTTGTTGAAATAGGCTATTGAAGGAAAAAGTTATGTAAGAAATAAATCTAGGGGTTGCTTATTCCCGCCCTCCAGAAACATGAAGCAAGGAATAAACACCACCACAAAATAGCTTTTGACCAGCTGATAATGTGTACCAAAATTAAAATTTCTAAGTGTAACCGTTTTTAAGGAAAGATAAAAAAAAACTATTTATTTCCGCCATTTTGAGACTCGAATATCTCAACAAGAGGGATCCAAATTGAAAAATTTCATATGAAGATCCTCCCCTGAAATGACTTGTCGAATACACTGGTAAAATATTTGACCATCATTTGGAACACCCTGTATATTGAATTAGCTTGTGAGTTTTATATTTGGTTTGGTTTTGAACTTTCTGTGTCTTAGATGTTGTCATTATTAATATTATCCATTTACTCTATAAAAGTCTTAACACAAATTCCGTCTTGGTGTCGTTACATAAAGTGCTTGTTTTGGTTCCGATATCTAATTGTTTTAGAACGATGCGAAATAGTTGAGTAATTCATTTTGAAGGACTACTAAGTGACAAGCTGAGAATAGAACTGGATGACCTTTTAGAATGATCTAAATTTGAAACCAAAATAATCCTAGAATACGTTTCTAATAAAAAAATTACTACTATATATCATTGATACAATTGAAGATTTAAAGTTGATTGAGATAGATCCAATGACTATGTTGTTCCATCATTTTGGGACACAGTGTATAATGGAAAGAACATGTAGCAAGATTGCCATCAAATTAAATTCCTAGAGACCACTGGATATCTAATCAATACGACGCCAAAATGTAGGAAATATATACTTAGAATTTGGAACAAGGTAAAGAAGATCTTGAACCACCAACCTGTTACGGAACCGATTCTAGTTATCGATATCAAAAAGTCAATATGTGTATTGCACAGGCAAATCTATAAACAATAATTTTGTGTGCCCGGTGCGTTAAATTTGTTTATACACTGCACCACTGTAAACACCGTGTTGTAATCTAGTACATTTCTTCATAGGTGTTCCAGTTTATCATTGCATAGGAATGAATGTAAACATTACGTGTCAAATAATTTTTCTTAACCTGTTATATTCGCGATAAAGTGCACGCGTTCTTTGATAGTTTTGATACCTATACAGGGTGTAACGTCAAACATTGGTCACAATTTTTAAAACTTTCGGTTATGTAGGATGGCCACATAACTTGATTATACTGTATATTAGATCGGTCAGTGGTCTTGCGGTTTAAGGCGTCAGTACTTGAATCGAGGTGACTGGATCGCTGTGGGTTCGACCTCCGCAGCCGATAGACCGTATATAAGCTATATTCGTGGAGAGATTGGCACCCTCTCTGCGGGTATGGTAGGGTGGAAGAATGTTGGCTTGGGTCAATGTGAGAGATTGATACCGGTTGACATTTGACTATCCCCCTAATTAATGAGGTTTTCCAGGTTTCCCTCATTCCTGCACTGAATGGTGGTTACAGCCTACCAACGTAAGTCGTTCCTGGGCGCAAATGCGGCCTGCTTAATAATAATATGCCTCCCCCTCTCCCGCACGAGTCTTCGACTTCTGGGCTAATCCTCGTGATGAGAATGAGGGGTAGAGATATTATTATTATCATTAGTTATAGAAAGGAGAAACTAAACGAAAGTTATATCAAGTTATAATTAATTTCTTAAAGTATTAAGTTATTTGACACAATATACAGGGTGAATCTTAAGTAGGGGTTTTTATTTTATCGCCATCATAGAACTTATAAAACTACGCAAATTCTTCAAGCACTAAGTAGTCGTCACATAAGTTTAGGTTTTTTTCCACCTGCTGGAAAATCTATTTTAAAAAGGCCCGTACTTTGCGTTTAGAATGAGGTGGTGAAAGGACCACATGAATTGTCTAAAATTTAGGAGCACATTCTGAAGTAGTTCCGGCAAATTATATTCTAAAAAATGATCATAGTGTCGTTCGGTCTGGAAGAAAAATAGGTATACTGTTAACAATATTGGCCCGAATTTTTAAAGAAAATCCCTGTTGGAAATTTTCCACAGCACATACGTATTTCAAATTGTATCCCGTTACTAGTAAATATTGATTCATAATAATAATAATATCTCTACCCCTCATTCTAATCACAGGGATTAGCCCAGAAGTCGCAGACTTGTGCGGGAGAGGGGGCGGCATATTATTATTAAGCAGGCCGCATTTGCGCCCAGGAACGACTTACGTTGGTAGGCCCTAACCACTATTCAGTGCAGGAATGAGGAAAACCTGGAAAACCTCATTAATTAGGGGGGTAGTCAAATATCAACCGGCATCAATCTCTCACATTGACCCAAGCTAACATTATTCCACCCTACCATACCCACAGAGAGGGTGCCAATCCTCTCCACGAATATAGCTTATATACGGTCTACCGGCAGCTGGGCTCGAACCAACTCCGTCTAGTCACCTCGATTCAAGTACCAACGCCTTAAACCGCGCGACCACTGACCGATCAATTCATCCCTTACTACAATAAATTTAATGAAATTCACATTACGAGCGTTTTTCTGTAGAAGCCACTCACAAAAATGCACTCTTTACAGATGGCCTTGTGGCATTAACGTTTGAACTTGTTGGCAGGGATGAAGTTGATTTTTATTAAAATTCTTCATATCATCATTTGAGATCAACTGCATCACGAGATACTGAGATATTTCTGATACTAGTTCTTCTTGAACGATATTTAGGTCATAGAGTCATATCAGTAATGTAATTATTTGTAAATTGCATTATTTTGGGACCTGCGCCTGCTCTGTGTCGATTCTTATGCGGAACATTGATAATATTTTTTAAGGGCCTTTTGGGACAATTCTCTACATTGCATTTATGTTAAGTTTTATACAGGAATGTATTTTGACTTCTTGATTAATACTCTCATATTTCGATTGGTTTTAAGATTTTGAAAAAACGTTACTTGGAGAACTTGCTTAGTTTTTTTGAGTCGGATTGATATGTTGTATTAAAAAGAAAACCATTTTTAAGATTCTCCCTGTATAAACGATGATGAAACAGGGAAAGTCTGGAGAAATCCAGTAGTTTGCAACTGAATAATTCGCCAAGATAGATTTGAAGCGTCACGCGATGTCTTCACTAAAGGAAATTCCTTGAAAATGAGTCAAATTTTTTTATGTTATTTTGAAGATAAAAATATTCTTGCCGTTTTCCGCAATATATTCCGTTTTCAGGGTAATCTGTTATCATCCTGTATGTTAATGAGCTGAATGCCGATTAATTGATCCATCTGTAATCTACTCATTGGATGCGCTTACGGGGAATGGGTTCTGCAAAAAATACCCTCGCGGTCCATGCCACGCGAAACTGCGGTTTTGACTGAGGTTGAGTGAAAATCTGTTTCCTGAAGCGTTACTGACAATCGTTGACAGCTCTTACTGTAATTAATAACTTTTCAAGCCTTCCTTGATCGCCGTTTTGCAATCTTCGATCGCTGCTGCAATAACGATTACATATAATAAGCAACTAATCGTCTTATGTAAACCGTGAATTATTTTAATAAAATAAAATTTTAATACAAGATATACCGAGTGTTAGTAAACCAAAATATCGCAGTAAGCTTTACTCTTTATGAATAGATAACATTTAGATAGTAGATATGTTTTGTTTTTTTTTTTATATTTTACACCTCCTTTGTTATTAAAATTGATAGCTGTTAACCTGAAGAACTGCATAGGTTAATGAAAGTAAAATTTACTGATTTCGAATTTTTTATTTACTTGGAAACCTTTCGTGATAAAACAGCAATAGTTCTAGGTTGCAATGAGATACGAGTATCTTTAGTCTAAATATTCCCATTATCACCAGTGGCGTAGAAATCATGTGGCACTCTTTCTTTTTCTTCTTTTATTTAAAATGAAAATGGTACACGACTGTCTTAATTATATAAAAAAAGTTAGATATTTTAAATTTTGATTAGTGATTATTCTTTAAAATGTTCTCTCTTTCGTAGTTTGTGCGTGGCGAGACCTATTATGCTTCAATAATATAGGATGTTCAGAAATTAATGCACCATAGGGATAGTGGATTCCTGACGAGAAAATAATGCGGTATAGCTAAACTTACTTTAGTCAAAAGCTGATGGTTCAAAAGATACCTACAAGTTGTCGAATTAAAAATTTTATTTTTGATATTAGTAAATAGTTTTTTAAAATATTCAAATATTTGGGTACGTTTTGGATGTCGGAAATTTTTGTGGGCGAGGAATCCAAATTCATCATCATGCTTCTTTTAAGGCTGTAATGTTCGCAATTTTACAAAGCCGTTTTTAGACGTCCACGCGCTTTCGTATTTCTCCTCTATGGAAATTCGTATTAAGATGGAGCAAGTTTTAATCAACTAATAAAAGTATATTTTACTAGACAGCAGAGCTATATTAAAAAATATATAGATCTGAACAATATGCCACTATTATAAAAAAAGAAAGCTGTAGGCTAGTAAATCAAGTCTTCATATAACAGACAATTGCATCAGATTTCAATTTTTTGCATTTATATTCATATAATCTGTCCGCCAAGAAGACATGTTTTGCTAAATTTCTCCATACAATTGCCTAACTTACAGGGGCACAAAGTTGAATTTGCCGTTGAATGTGGCAGAACTTTTTTGCGGTTTAGTTATACTTACATCGAATATTAAAAAACAATCGAATTTCTATATGTATATACGGAAAGCGGTACGATATGATATACTAAGTGTTAATGTGTGACAGTGCTAGTAACCAATAGTGAATAATGTGTATGTATAGCAAAGCACTTTGCCCTTATGGATGCGAAATTCGCGAATATTTGCGCCATTTATTTAATGGTGGGAAAATCTTTTTAACGAATTTTGTCAACTACAAAAATTTCTATCATTTTCATCATGAAACTGTCATGGTAGAAGCTCAAAACAAACTTATTAACACCACATAATAATGAAAGTAGCAATAATATTTGTACCGTTTTGCAACATTTGTCAAAAGATTTTCTTGCCATAAGTAATTAAAACAGAAATTGTAAAAGTCGTACAAAAATCCGTAAATTTTGGCTGCCATGATGACAAGATTTAAGTGTGATACCCGCGAAGTGCGCATCAGGTATGTGTAAGTGGATGGTGGTAGACCTTTGCCGTCCAAAAGGATGACATTTTAATTTATAGAGATGATGGCACTGGGAGCACATTAAAGGAAACTGTTAATGTGCTTTGAATTTTTCTCAAGTAACACGCTTGGGTAATAATGCCATCCTCACCTTCCGTACTCATCCCTGTGCTGTGAATTGGACACTGTCTATTATTTTCGACTTTGGATAATTGATAATGCAGTATAAAAACATTAAATTTGGGAATAACTAATAATTTTTATTATCTAACGCCTCGAAATTGGCAAAAACTGTTACTGTTTCTACTAAAAATAATTAATCTTATGGAATGCAATTATTTTTGTCATTTTTGTATATTTTTTATATCTGATTTCCTTCAAATTTAGTACGCCTATGAAATGTTGCTTCTCGCATACTTCGCTCGTCGCGCTAGTTTACAAGCTTTGGCGGTTGGCTATAGATTACTTTCTCAAATTTTTACTCGGCCACAGGTACTGCCTCATCGTGCGGGCTACCACTGTTTATCACCTTCAACCCTTTGCATTTTATCTACCATTTTGGCAGCATATTTACCAACATCCCGTATAACGTAATTTATCATAGTCATGTACTCGTACTTGATACGGAGCAATAACGATGATTAAACACGTTCACGGATTTTTAATAGATTGTTTTAATGTTTTATCACAGCTTGTGATAAGGTTACGATTAAACAACGTATGTTTAAAAGAAAATCATTTTAAGTGCATGTTAAACATTGCACACAATATCTACCGCGATATCAGATCTCGTGTAAGACGACACTGCCATTTCAAAATTATTTACATACAAGTACAACCCGAGCCTAGCGGAAATATTATTTTTCTAATAAGGCCCGAAGTGTTAGCAATACTTAAACAGCAAAATTATTAATAAACGCTGCGTGGCGACATTATTCGGGTTCATTAGCTTTAATAGTAATGTGACGGTTTCGCGCAGGTAAGGTGTTGTACAGGATGTAAGGTGTTTGCGGGCACTTTAGGAGAGGCAGTAAGTTTGAGAGAACATGCTGAAATGCATGTAAAAGCAAGACACCCTAAATTCTTAAGGTCAAAAGGGATTTGTGCTAATTTACCTAAATCCAAAAATGCAGCGTTAAGGTTAACTATGAAGCAAATGTTAACGATGGTAAAAACATTCTGAATGCAAGGTGATTCCGAACTTATCTAAAAAAAATATTTGGAATGTGTTCGAAAATGATTGAAAACACTTCTGAACTGACTGACTGGAAACTGGCCCACAGTAAAGCCGGACAAGGCAAAACATGCAATCGGCGACCGGACAAAAAATTTAAAGACATTCGCAAAGAAGGAAAGAAATAACATACAGAATCGGAAATTGCGGATTTATAGAGAAAGTAGAAATTGCCGCTTCATCCCAGGGAAGGTACGAAGGATAAGCGGCGCGGTAGTATAATAGAAAACTAAATTTTATTTGTATATCTGCCCTATTCTTCTTAAAGTCCTTTTATTGCATTTAAAATGCTGACGTGTATTAATTTATTTGGAAAGAGTAACGAATAAAACACGGCGTGAATAAGATCTTTAAATTTTGAATGTCCATTTAGCGCGTCTACAATCTCCGATAACGGCCGATGGTAGGCGAGAGCCGCACAACAAAAACGGTATCCTCACAGATTACAGACCTCAATCCGGTCACCTGATGCCAGTGTTGCCAGGTCTCATGCTTTTACATGAGATCTCATGCATTCCGAGGAAATCTCATGCTCTCATATTTTGATTACAAAATCTCATGCTTTTTAATAGACACAAAAAGAAATAATAAAATTATTAAAATTACTCTTTGAAATCTATCAAAACAAATACCTAACGACAAATAAAGGCAAAATTGAATAGATAGAGGTATCTACAATATTTGGGTACTTGAAATGTCCTTTATTGTAGACTGCTCTCTTAATAATTAGCAATGAATACATAAACGGGTATGACAGTCTACGGATATGCGGTGTGTGTGCTGTATTCACGCTGTATTGCAGTGATTCTTAACTCTATTCCGTGAGGGTACCTACATTTTCTGGAAACAACAGATTTTACGACCCGTGAGTCACCCTGCGTCACGTCAACTGCGCCTCAACGTTCGCCCGGCCTAACAATAAAATAAATTAGAAAGGTTACGTGGTTAATAACTTTTAAGTAAGTACCTGTAAGTACCTATTTACAATGTAATATTATGATAACATAATGCTTTTTAATGAAATAAAAATAGCATTACAAAAGTAATTAAAAATTAAGCTGTGTCAAGAGGTGTTTTTTGATAAATTAAGCCATCTCATGCTTTTTTCTCCAAACCTCATGCTATTTTGAAATTATTCTCATGCACTGAATTTTTCCCACCTGGCAACACTGCCTTATGCGAACAGTGGAAGCACGCTGTGGTGGAAGTATGCGTGTAGCATGACACAAATACACGCAAGCGGCAAAACACAATTCACCATCAAGATCCTCACTTTCCAAATGTGTATAACTAACGTACGATCGGGTGGCAGAAATAACGCCACGTCGCTGCGCGGCTAGGGATAACAAATAAAACTGGAATTTGAACGCTTGCTTGCAAAGTTTTCAGGGATCCTGAAATATAACGATTTATGAAATATTTTATTTTAGATAGTTTATGGAAAATCTAATGCCCTATTTTTTTCTTTAATCTGTTTGCTGCACTAAAATGTGTCTATTCTTATCCGACCGGTAAGTAAAACATGATCAAATTTACCACGGTTCTTTGCACGTCGAAAAAAAATTATCAAAAGAGTGATGTAACACCTAGTCCAAGAAATATTTTGGAAACCAATGATTCGATTCGCTTCTTTAACTGCTCGATATTTGAAAACTGCTAAAGACGTGGATCTATCATGTAATTTCTGACTATTTAAACTATACCCAAAGATTCAACCATTCTAACAAGAGTAGGTAGGTAGTCTATACCTAGGTGGTGCGTTGTATAACGACAAGATTTTTTCTGTCTTAAGAAAATAAATACATAGGTATGTCGAAATTAAGTGCTATCAAACAACCTGTTCACCATATTAGGAGATTCGGAAGAATCAAATAAAATTTCAAGATAGTCGAGTCGAAGCACAGTTGAAAAATATTCACAACCATGCATTATCGTTAGAAAAATCATTGCAAATAGTAGATGACATACAAACAGTACGATATGCCTTAGGTGACGGGAAACGTGTTTGCGTCGGAGACAAATGTGACAATGTGTTAAGAAAAAAATCCAGATTTCTTCAGATTGAGACACCTCCATAGCAATAGCCCTCCCACGGATTCATTAACTGCTTTTAGAAATTACTTCAAATGTGCATCTATAACGTCATTAGATATCGAACAATCGTTTTCGTCATACAAAAATAGTTTTTCTTCATTGCGGCATAGCTTAATCTACTGTGAAAACATATACAGATTCGGAAATTGCGGATCTTTACAGAGAAAGTAGAAATTGCCGCTTCATTCCAGGGAAGGTACGAACTTTAAGAGGGGAGGCGACGTGCATTGGTCTAGCATTCCCCACTACTACGGTAATCGGTTCCGTATCGCCATTGTAAATCTAACTGTCAGATCAACTGATGCCAGTGTTGTCAGATCTCATCCATTCCGAGGAAATCTCATGCTTTCATATTTTGATTACAAAATCTCATGCTTTTTAATAGACACAAAAAGAAATAATAAAATTATTAAAATTACTCTTTGAAATCTACCAAAACAAAGACCTAACGAGAAATAAAGGAAAAATCGAGGGCAAAATTGAATAGATAGAGGTAGGTATCTACAATATTTGGGTACTTGAAATGTCCTTTATTGTAGACTGCTGCAATAATTACCAATGAATACATAAACGGGTATGACAGTCTACGGATATGAGGTGTGTGTGCTGTATTCACGCTGTATTGCAGTGATTCTTAACTCTATTCCGTAAGGGTACCTACATTTTCTGGAAACAACAGATTTTACGACCCGTGAGTCACCCTGCGTCACGTCAACTGCGCCTCAACGTTCGCCCGGCCTAACAATAAAATAAATTAGAAGGGTTACGTGGTTAATAACTTTTAAGTAAGTACCTGTAACTACCTACTTAAAATGTAATATTATGATAAAATAGCAGAACATAATGATTTTTAATGAAATAAAAATGGCATTACAAAAGTAATTGAAAATTACTTGCTTCTTTGAAATTATTCTCATGCACTGAATTTTTCCCACCTGCAACACTGCTTGATGCAAACACGCTGTGGTCGAAGTATGCGTGTAGCATGACACAAATACACGCAAGCGGCAAAATACAATTCACCATCAAGATCCTCACTTTCCAAATCTGTATAATGTTCTAGATATTTGCCAGAGCTCATGCAGATTTTTAATACGGAAGCATTCCACAATATCATAAAATAATTTATTATAAACGCACTAGGTATAGTTATAATGTCGAGCCTTACATAATCCAGCAAATTCAACTACCTTTGCTGCTATTATTATTAATTATTAATAGAATCGGTTTCTGGTTTTAATTAGTAAACTAGTTTGACATACCTGATGTTACAACATTTCGAGCCCGTCTTACCCAGCTTCTACAAACTAACAAATATTTCTGCGTTCTCCGTTTTGAACTCGTAAGTTATTGTCAGCAGCTATGATACGTTTGCGTAAATCATCAATAGTGAACACTTTGGTGCGATACACTTCAATTTTTAAATATACCCATAAGCGCTATTGTAGAGCCACTGACACATATAAATATATCATTTGAAACGGGAGTTTTACCAAATAATATCTCTACCCCTCATTCTAATCACGAGGATTAGCCCAGAAGTCGAGGACTTGTGCGGGAGAGGGGGCGGCATATTATTGTTAAGCAGGCCGCATTTGCGCCCAGGAACGACTTACGTTGGTAGGCCCTAACCACCATTCAGTACAGGAATGAGGGAAACCTGGAAAACCTCATTAATTAAGGGGGTAGTCAAATGTTAACCGGTATCAATCTCTCACATTGACCCAAGCCAACATCCACCCTACCATACCCGCAGAGAGGATGCCAATCTCTCCACGAATATACGGTCTACCGGCTGCGAGGGTCGAACCACACAGCGATCTAGTCACCTCGATTCAAGTACTGACAAAATGTTTTGAAAAATGGCAAAATAGTGCTCATTTTGAAAAACCAGACCCCACAATTGTTGGAAAATTATAGGCCAGTTACTGTACCTTTTGAATTTTCAAAAAATTATTGAGTATTGTTTTTTGCATAGGTTACTTAATTTTGTATAAAAATTTAATATAGTAACAAAAAATCAACATGGATTTTGGAGTGGTCTGTCGACAATTTCAGCTGTACACTCCTTTCTCAATAGGATTTTTAGACTATATTGATGCGGGTGAATGTCCTACAGGAATATTTTGTGATCTTAGCAGGGTATTCGGTTTCGTCGATCACAAGTTATTGATGTTTAAACTGCCCCATTACGGTTTTGGAGGAACGTCTCTAAATTGGGGAACCTCATTTCTTGACGGCAGAAAGCGGTATGTGAATTAAACGCATTCTGAGTAGCATATAGTGGAATGTGTAACATCAAAATGTTTAGATGTAAGTATAGGAGTTCCGCAAGGATCCGGTTTGGGTCCCATTCTCTTTCTTTTATATATAAATGATATTGAGTACATAACATCCTCTGCACATTTCACTATGTATGCAGATGATATCTCTGTTATTGTTTCTGGAACAGATGCATTAATCCAACACAACTGCAAGTATATCCTGGCCTTACTAGATAATTATATCACTCAACATCAGTTCTATATGAATTCTACATAAACACAAGTACTTAATACGATTTCACAATAGGCAAAGGAAATGTGACATTTTGGAAATCAATCTTAATAAATTTAAATGACAGGAAAATGTTAAGTTTCTCAGATTGGGTTTAGATGAATGTCTAAACTGGAAATACCATTGTGAAGCATTGAAGTCCAAAATTTCTTCGTTAACATATTTATTTCGAAATCTTAAACCATTTTTAAGTAAAAGACAGATTAAAGCGTTATATTGTGGACAAATTGACTCACGTTTAAGGTATAGTGTCTGTTTTTGGAGTATTGTCCGTATGCCCTGTATTGTATATGTTTGAAATTAGTGTATATGTTTTTAAGAATAAAAATAACTTTGTTTTAAATAGTCATTATAATAAAATAAATATGTATCACACAAAATAATAATATGTAAGAGCCTCTTTCTAGATTAAAAATAACTGATAACTCAACTAAATTTATAGGGCGTAAAATGTTGCCGCAAAATAAGTACGCCTTTTTAAAAGAAAAATGTTTTTTAGATGAATATTTTAGTTTTTAATTATTAAACTTGACTATTCCTGGACAATAAGTACTATTGTCATAAAGGAAAAAAAAATTAAACGATATCCATGAAGTCCGAGTTGCTATACACGTATGTCATTTCTGACACTTGAAAAACTAATGTAATCACTCACATCACAATAACGTTAATAATAATAATAATAATAATAATAATATCTCTACCCCTCATTCTAATCACGAGGATTAGCCCAGAAGTCGAATACTTGTGCGGGAGAGGGGGCGGCATATTATTATTAAGCAGGCCGCATTTGCGCCCAGGAACGACTTACGTTGATAGGCCCTAACCACCATTAAGTGCAGGAATGAGAGAAGCCTGGAAAACCTTATTAATTAGGGGGGTAGTCAAATGTCAACCGGTATCAATCTCTCACATTGACCCAAGCCAACATCTTTCCACCCTACCATACCCGCAGAGAGGGTGCCAATCTCTCCACGAATATAGCTTATAATACGGTCTACCGGCTGCGGGGGTCGAACCACACAGCGATCTAGTCACCTCGATTCAAGTACTGACGTCTTAAACCGCGCGACCACTGACCGAATGCTATAAGTAATCGGATATTTGGAATCGCCTGGCTAGATATTATAGTAACTCGATGTAAAGGTTGAACATACTACAAATTCAATATTTTTTTTCTCAGAAACTGTAAGGATTTTACAACAATTTTTTTTTAGGATATTATTTACTCTATTTAGACTCCATGAATTTGGTAGGCCATGAAATCGGTCCAATACATTTATTTATACAGAATGTTTCCTAATCGCGTGCAGAAAATCCAGCGGCGTAGTCTATGATTAAAATTAAGTTAATTTTATTCAATTTAGCCATAAAATACGCCCCTATGATTTTTACACGCGTTTAAGAAACACCCCGGAAATTATTAGTAAAAGGCTTTTGATGCAATGCAATGTTAATTATTACCAAACTTGCACAAATGCCTTAATCTAGTAGATACCTTAAAAAAATACATATTCATATTTTTTTTTTGTGTAGATATGTATTGATTGGCACAATTTTTTTCTGGCAAAAACTAAATAAATTCTGTCTCTTCGAGAATTTTGATAACTAATTTTGATGCACGACAGTGCTCCTTCTCATTTGGCAGTAAGAGCCCACCTGCATGAAGAACAGAATTTTTTGCGATTAAACGGTATAGGACATAGGTTATCAAAATCTGGATATTTTTGGAAAAATGAAGGGCTGCTGTATCTCCTAAGTGACATTTTACTAAGATCATTTTTTATGCAGAACGCGTTCTTTTAGCTATAGATTTACCGGTAGCATTTGTGCTATTTCTTTTGAAAACACCCTGTATAGTAGTAGCAACCCGTTATATGAAAAATTCAATTTAAAGAGTTCTATTGGCTCTCATTGGATATTGAAGGGTTACTTAATCTGCAGGTGAAAGTATAATTAGTGCATATTATTGCATAATTTTTGCTGGAAAAATTATGATTTATAATGTAGGTACAATGTCTTCAACAGGGACCCACGTGATCATGAACGTTAGGCAACCAAACTTACATATGCGGTGAAACTGGCGCCGCAAAATTCTCTGAAGAAAAAAATAATAAATGATTTTATATGCAATATTAAACATTGTGTCAAACATGATAATAAAAAAAATAAGTAATAAGTTCCAAACATTGCAAAACTTATAATTTTTTAAAAGCACGGCACTTTGAACTACATATTCACGTTTTAGCACTTACCTTTGTATAGACTTTTAGAGACATCCTGTATACAAGATGTTTTAGAAAACCGATCATAGATTCCTGAGGTAAAACAGTTGAATTTAAGTATTAACTTTAGTTCTAAAAAGGATGTATTTACAAGAAGGATGTTAAATCTTACTCATGATATTATTTTTCATTACTATCGAAGAACTGGCATAAGGTATCTTATCCAAATTTCGTATACGTTGTAAGGAAGAAGTAATAAAAATTTTCTTCAGACATTCTGATCTCTGTGTCAGTGGCATAAAAGAAGGCGTGTGACCTCACTTTTTGAAAATATTTACCCCGTCTATGGACCTATTTTAAAAAATAATCAGAATGAATTATCATTTTTAGAAAGCATAAGCTTTCCATTGTGATCCATTTACAATTTTTGCACCACCTATTTTCCTTTTGATGAAAACGAATTTTTGAATTATCTATTTTGATTTCTCAAAAATACCCACTTAATTTCTCATAAAATCTCTAAAATCCAAGTAAAAAAGGAAGAACAATTGTTTTTTCCAACAAAAATATGCTAGCTTAAGATACCAAATGTCTGTAATTTGATTATTTTTAAAAATAACCAGATTGAATTACTATTTTTAGAAATCATAAAGTTTTCCATTGACCCAGTTCAGTTTTTATTCGACTAATTCTACCACGATAAAAAAAAAAACAGAAAATGTACAAGTTGTAATGCCATTACGTTCCAGTGGCAAATTATAGTTAATTTGTGAAGAAAAACAACATTTCTTCTCTCATTTTTTTATTATTTTGGTATACAAGGTGTTACAGATAAAGCAAGAAATCTGTGGAGATAGAACTTATAAAAATAGGAAACAGTTTATAAAAATATGAGTGTATCAACAATTTCAGAATAATACCTAATCACAGGGATTAGCCCAGAAGTCGGAGACTTGTGCGGGAGAGGGGGCGGCATATTATTATTAAGCAGGCCGCATTTGCGCCCAGGAACGACTTACGTTGTTAGGCCCTAACCACTATTCAGTGCAGGAATGAGGGAAACTTGGAAAACCTCATTAATTAGGGGGGTAGTCAAATATCAGCCGGTATCAATTTCTTACATTGACCCAAGCTAATATTATTCCACCCTACCATACCCGCAGAGAGGGTGCCAATCCTCTCCACGAATATAGCTTATATACGGTCTACCGGCAGCTGGGCGCGAACCAACTCCGATCTAGTCACCTCGATTCAAGTACTGACGCCTTAAACCGCGCGACCACTGACCGACCGACGTCCGAGATAATGGCATGTCGATGTAATTTTAAAGTTTTAAGAAATTTTAAACCCCCTTAAAGTTACTAATAGAAATTATACATAATTGGATACTAGAAAGTTCAACTTAGGTAGTATTAGTATTTATATTGCCAAAATGTAGGGATCTTATACTTAAAAGATTTATTGAAAGTGTCTCTTTATATGAAATTTTTATATAAACTTCAACATTTAAATTTTCACATTTAACAATCAAAGTAAGAAAAATGAACACAAGCCTTTCCTAAGTTCATCCTCTCAGTCAAATAAAGTATTAACTTTTTTGTGGAAAAGAAATGCAAACTTAAAATTATCTATATCGATTTGCTCGCTGTTTTGATTATCGCCATATTTAAAGATAGTAAGATCACTTATCGGTATTTTTTCAGCCTTACATAGTTTAGCTATTACTAGGTAGCAGTATATGTCACTGTCTTGTAGATTACACTGCTAATACACGGTGAAGACGCCCTTAATAAGGTTAATCATTAGCCTAAGTTTCATTATTTTGGAACAGCCGTGTTTATTTTCTTCCACCCTTCAATTTGACTCAATGGTTATGAGACGCTCCCTCTTCCCCACCCCCGTATATACAGGGTGTTCGGAAACTTTACGCAAAATATATATATACTTTTTTAAATTTGTTTTTTTCGTTGGCTATATCTTTTTTTATATTGGAACGATTTTTTTAAAATTTGGCATACGTGTTACTTTTATAGAAACATAGTTTCAGGTAAAATATTTCTAAAATTTCAGCGCCCTAAAGGGCAGAAGAGCACGTGCTAGGTGAAGAAATTATAACTTTTTTGTCTTTAATTTTGTTAAGATTTTGATGACTACCATTTGTGGTTTAAATTTTTTGGACATACAGATGAATCTCATTTATTTTACGATTAATCAAAGTACACTTTGAAAACAATTGAATGATATATTGCTTTGACGGTAATTTCAAATCTTAGATGCTTCATTCATATAAGATAAAAATAGAGATGCAAGCTTTTATTTTATTTTGAAAATGTTACATGAACACTTTACATCCGTGAATTTTCTACGCGAAGTTTCCAGACACCCTGTATAAATCTAGGTTCTGAACAAATAGGACAAGTTATTTTGTTTTACATCGATGTAAAATAGTAGTAATCAAAATACTTGATATTAGTAAACAATTTCTGATACGTCGAATATATCAGTGCTGATAATAGAAACATATTAAAAATGCACACATGTAATAAATAAATGATTTTGTTATAATAAACATCGATCCACAAAACTGTTGTTTACTGCCTAGTAGCATGTGCAAGGGAAACAGGCGTGAGGAAATGTAATAAATCTGCAATAAAAATGTCATTTACTGAACTCATTTTTGATACATATTTTTGTAATCATCATTAGTTTTCAATAACAATTTTTATCAGAATGAAAAAGATAACGAGTATACAGGGTGGTCATGGTTCACCATTAGCATTTCGTAAACCGTTAAATATACAGGGTGCACTAATTGGGAAAAAGTTACGCCTTTTGATGGCCAAAATGAAACAAAATCCAACATATCTAAAAACTGAAAATAGCGATTTTACAGAATGCCATCTGGCGTCATTATTTTTCAACAGAAATAGCTGGGATTTAGTACAGAGGGATAAGAATCTACGAGAAGCGATTTACGTCGAAAGAAAATTTCTTCAGGCACTGGTTGCATAACCGAGCAACGTTCAATTTTTTTTTCCATTTAGGCACCATGTTGAATCTTGATAGTCTTTTGTTCTTATTGCCTGTATTAATTTAACATGTTTTTATTTGTATGTTTGTAATATTTTTAAAAAAAATTACTCTGTAATTTTTTATGTTAGTTTAATCTGTGTGTTTGTGTATTCTTCAGTCTTGTTTAAGTATGAAATTAATGTTTCTAATTTATCTATTTTTTTGACGTGTGTAAACACTTTAGTGTATCTTGACACGAATTTGAATAAATAAATAAATAAAATAAATAAGTAACAGATGTAGAATAAATTTTCGAACAAAAAAAATATAATAATTTAAGTAAAAAATCTGCTTGACGTAAAACAAAAATCAACAAACATTTTGATATATTCGACATTTGCTAACTTTGTTTTTATTGTTGGAAGCCTTACTTCTCAGAGGTATTTAAATATTTTAAGGATGGAACTGAATAATGCACTAATAATTTTCCAATCTTCCATTAAATTATAAATATTAGAAATTTAGAAATAATTCAGCAAAATGAGGCATGACCTTGTACATCTGCAGTGGTGTTCCAATATTTAAATCGACGCTTTCCAAATTATATACAGGGTAACGCTCAAACCCGTCGATTAAAGGGGGACATTCTTTGCTGGTATTTTTGGCTTCGCCACTTTCAGCCCCAATCAAGGCTAAGCATCACCCCAAAATATTTAAATGGCAGTGGGGGTTGAGTAATATTTATTTTGAAAACTCTTACAATTCTCTGTACAAAAGACTTTAAATTTTATAATTCTGTCCAATACTCAGTAAGAATTTTGATTTTGAAGTTGAAACTTATGTACAAACAATTAGTAACGGTAAAAATGTAACTCACTCGAGTTAAGTACGCCAATGGTATAAATTTAGTATTTCTACGTTACATTGGTTTTTGGTGATTTGTTATCACTTTCGTAAAAAAACGCAATTGTAAAAAACAGAAATGAATGCTATACACACACACAACGAACGTAAAATTAGTGGATTCCAAATTTATTTTCTAGTATTATTTGGAAGCGTTGGTTGGTAGTTTATTTAATTGTGTTTTTGAAAATTAAACACTATGGTTTACTCCATTGCGGAGAGGGTAGATATCATTTCGCTTTACTTTATGAACAATAAATCTGCGAATAGAACAGCTTAGTTTTCAACTCTTTCTGTTGAAAAATAATACCGCTATATGACATTTTCTAAAGCTAGTTTCAGTTTTTTCACAATATTTCAGCAAAGACAGCAGATATCTTGGATCTGTTTG